>CM019073.1:87648378-88154861 GCA_009667805.1 Leptobrachium leishanense
GATATTATAGCGCTAGAAAAAGTGCAGAGACGGGCAACTTAAATTAATAAGAGGAATGGAAGGGTTAAGTTATGAGGAAAGACTAACAAGCTTAAACCTGTTTAGTTTAGAGAAACGGCGCCTTAGAGGGGATCTGATAACTTTATATAAATATATACTGAGCCTTAGAGGGGATCTGATAACCTTATATAAATATATACGGGGCCATTATAAACCATTGTCTGATAACCTATTCATTAACAGGACTATACATAGGACAAGGGGTCATTCATTTAGACTGGAAGAAAGAAAATTTAGCTTAAAGCATAGGAAGGGTTATTTTACGGTGAGAACAATAAAGCTGTGGAATTCTCTGCCTGTTGAGGTGGTTGGGTCAGAGTCTGTACAGACTTTTAAAAAGCGACTGGATGACTTCCTGCAGACACAGAATATTATGGGTTAAGCAGCGACTGGATGACTTCCTGCAGACACAGAATATTAAGGGTTAAGCAGCGACTGGATGACTTCCTGCAGACACAAAATATTAAGGGTTAAGCAGCGACTGGATGACTTCCTGCAGACACAGAATATTAAGGGTTATAATATTTAATATGTGGGTAAAAGCTTCTTGATCCAAGGAGAATCTGACGCCATCTGGGGTCAAGAAGGAATTTTTTCCCAGTATGTTGCATATTGGCGAGCGCTTCAGACTGGGTTTTTTGCCTTCTTTTGGATCAACAGCAGTAGGTTATGTGGGAGAGGCTGAACCCGATGGACGCATGTCGTTTTTCAGCCTATATAACTATGGGGGTTATCCAAAGAGATTCGAAAAGTCACCGCATGTTCGGTGACTTTTCGTTCTCTTCAATTCGGTGATTGCATTTCGGTGACCCTGCGGTGTATTCAGCAAACAGCACAGGGCCCCCGAATTGCAGGGAAAAGCTGCCGAAAACCTGACGATAACTAACCGAATGCACGCTGAAAACAAAGCAAAAACATCTGGATTAACCTTTGAAAAAGGCCGAACAGGAGCCGAATAGGAGCCGAATAGGAGCCGAATCACACAGAACCGAAGCAGCTGTGACGTAGAGGAGGCAGTGAATAAATTAGAAAAACCATTTGTATGAATCTGGGAAAATGAAACGCTGTTTGCAAAGAAACTACTGAGCGAAAATGTCTGAAATTTTCACAGGAGATCCAGGGAATGATAATAAAGAGGGCTGTCAAAAAAAAAAGTAAACTAAAAAAAAAAAAAAAAAAAAAAAAATCGACTTTTAAAAAAAAAAAAAAATTTCAGAAAAATGCTTAAAGTATCCTAAAAAATCTATAAATAAAGAGACTCTTTGCTGCAGAATTTTATAATGAACGGTTTATTAGATATTGAATTAAAATGGAATATTTTTAACATTGAAGTCTATGGGATTCTCTTTATTAAACTTGCCGAATTAAACCACCGAATGGCAGGGCATTAGGGGAACCTTTCACTGCTGGTTTGTGTTCTCTGAATAGCCGAAGCAGTGCTTTTACATGGGGATTTCACTGCCCTCGAACAGGGACCGAACAGGCACCGTATGTCGGGCAATTCGCCAGGATTTTGGAGAATTGCCTGCTCTCTGGATAGCCGAATGGTCAGGAAAGGTAACCGAACGCTGATTTTCAGCGTTCGGTTACCTTTCTCAAGCAATTCGATCTCTTTGAATAACCCTGTATGTATAATATAACCATAACCCAGAACCGCAAAATGCAGCCCTGATCCCCCACTAGAGGGCGATAAAACTTCACTTTGATTGCAACATAAAAAGTCACATACATATATATATTATAAACCCGACCAGAAACAATATATTTGTTTTTTGATGCGATAAAACTTCACTTTGATTGTAACATCAAAAAACAAATATATTGTTTCTGGTCGGGTTTATAATATATATATGTATGTGACTTTTTATGTTGCAATCAAAGTGAAGTTTTATCGCCCTCTAGTGGGGGATCGGGCTGTTTTTTGCAGTTCTAGGTTATGGTTATATTATATGCTTGTTCCAGGGTTAACCCCTTTCTATCCATATAGGGCTTGTTTTTATTCATTCACGTTGTGTAGTTTATAAAGTTTGTTGATTTTTTTCCTCTTTAATAGAAGATGTAAACGCGCGTCATTAATCACACAGGAAGATTCTCATATTACTATTAATGCCCCGTGTCCTATCTCTCCGCCCGGGCCGTGGGGCGACGGGTCAGACCCGCAGGATTCAGGGGGGGGGGGCGCTGCACGTTATGGTACTGATACTCTGGATCCGGTGGATTGGTAATTAATGGAGACATTGCGGCAGGTTCGGCACGGACGCCGCGCTTCGGGATGAGGCCGTATTCCGCGTGCAATTAATATTCCGTTAGAATGATCTGCAGCGTCTCACCATGCCGGGGGGGGGGCAGGAGACCGAAGACCCATCCTTACCTTCACAAAGAAGAACGAAAACGACGAGACTCATCCCGGCCTAAAACAAAACAAATAACACGTCACGACTCGCACTCACAGCGCGGAGCCGCACAGGACACCCCAACATCATTACCCAGGAAACACACCGGCACGGCGGCGGGATGGGGGGCGCGGAGGTATTAATGTGTGATTTGGATACAGATTCTGGAAAGTTCCATGTTAATGACGTCACTGCTCGATCAAGCTTTAAGTCCCTTGGAAAAACAGGACAGGTCAACTAAGCAAATGTTAATGGAAAAGAAAGAGGGCGCAGGGGGCGTCACTACCGCAAACCCTAACACTGAGGGAACTGGTCCTGCGCTCGTCTGGTTTATACACGGCCTGGTCACAATGAAGTCACCCCCTGTAATATGTGGTTGTGTTGTCTTTTGCTGTGATTGCGGCACGCATTCCCCGCGGCATCGTTTTGCTTCCGTACCCGCCGCTCGTATCTCTGTATATAGTGACCTTCTGTACCCGCCGCGCCGCTCGTATCTCTGTATATAGTGACCTTCCATACCCGCCGCTCATATCTCTGTATATAGTGACCTTCCGTACCCACCGCTCGTACCTCTGTATATAGTGACCTTCCGTATCTCTGTATATAGTGACCTTCCGTACCCGCCGCTCGTATCTCTGTATATAGTGACCTTCCGTACCCGCCGCTCGTACCTCTGTATATAGTGACCTTCCATACCCGCCGCTCGTATCTCTGTATATAGTGACCTTCCGTACCCGCCGCTCGTATCTCTGTATATAGTGACCTTCCGTACCCGCCGCTCGTATCTCTGTATATAGTGACCTTCCGTACCCGCCGCTCGTATCTCTGTATATAGTGACCTTCCGTACCCGCCGCTCGTATCTGTATATAGTGACCTTCCGTACCCGCCGCTCGTACCTCTGTATATAGTGACCTTCCGTACCCGCCGCTCGTATCTCTGTATATAGTGACCTTCCGTACCCGCCGCTCGTATCTCTGTATATAGTGACCTTCCGTACCCGCCGCTCGTATCTCTGTATATAGTGACCTTCCGTACCCGCCGCTCGCATCTCTGTATATAGTGACCTTCCGTACCCGCCGCTCGTATCTCTGTATATAGTGACCTTCCGTACCCGCCGCTCGTACCTCTGTATATAGTGACCTTCCGTACCCGCCGCTCGTATCTCTGTATATAGTGACCTTCCGTACCCGCCGCTCGTATTCTGTATATAGTGACCTTCCGTACCGCCGCTCGTATCTCTGTATATAGTGACCTTCCGTACCCGCCGCTCGTATCTCTGTATATAGTGACCTTCCGTACCCGCCGCTCGTATCTCTGTATATAGTGACCTTCCGTACCCGCCGCTCGTATCTCTGTATATAGTGACCTTCCATACCCGCCGCTCATATCTCTGTATATAGTGACCTTCCGTACCCACCGCTCGTACCTCTGTATATAGTGACCTTCCGTATCTCTGTATATAGTGACCTTCCGTACCCGCCGCTCGTATCTCTGTATATAGTGACCTTCTGTACCCGCCGCGCCGCTCGTATCTCTGTATATAGTGACCTTCCGTACCCGCCGCTCGTATCTCTGTATATAGTGACCTTCCGTACCCACCGCTCGTACCTCTGTATATAGTGACCTTCCGTATCTCTGTATATAGTGACCTTCCGTACCCGCCGCTCGTATCTCTGTATATAGTGACCTTCCGTACCCGCCGCTCGTATCTCTGTATATAGTGACCTTCCGTACCCGCCGCTCGTATCTCTGTATATAGTGACCTTCCGTACCCGCCGCTCGTATCTCTGTTATAGTGACCTTCCGTACCCGCCGCTCGTATCTCTGTATATAGTGACCTTCCGTACCCGCCGCTCGTATCTCTGTATATAGTGACCTTCCGTACCCGCCGCTCGTATCTGTATATAGTGACCTTCCGTACCCGCCGCTCGTACCTCTGTATATAGTGACCTTCCGTACCCGCCGCTCGTATCTCTGTATATAGTGACCTTCCGTACCCGCCGCTCGTATCTCTGTATATATAGTGACCTTCCGTACCCGCCGCTCGTATCTCTGTATATAGTGACCTTCCGTACCCGCCGCTCGTATCTCTGTATATAGTGACCTTCCGTACCCGCCGCTCGTATCTCTGTATATAGTGACCTTCCGTACCCGCCGCTCGTATCTGTATATAGTGACCTTCCGTACCCGCCGCTCGTATCTCTGTATATAGTGACCTTCCGTACCCGCCGCTCGTATTCTGTATATAGTGACCTTCCGTACCCGCCGCTCGTATCTCTGTATATAGTGACCTTCCGTACCCGCCGCTCGTATCTCTGTATATAGTGACCTTCCGTACCCGCCGCTCGTATCTCTGTATATAGTGACCTTCCGTACCCGCCGCTCGTATCTCTGTATATAGTGACCTTCCGTACCCGCCGCTCGTATCTCTGTATATAGTGACCTTCCGTACCCGCCGCTCGCATCTCTGTATATAGTGACCTTCCGTACCCGCCGCTCGTATCTCTGTATATAGTGACCTTCCGTACCCGCCGCTCGTATCTCTGTATATAGTGACCTTCCGTACCCGCCGCTCGTATCTCTGTATATAGTGACCTTCCGTACCCGCCGCTCGTATCTCTGTATATAGTGACCTTCCGTACCCGCCGCTCGTATCTCTGTATATAGTGACCTTCCGTACCCGCCGCTCGTATCTCTGTATATAGTGACCTTCCGTACCCGCCGCTCGTATCTCTGTATATAGTGACCTTCCGTACCCGCCGCTCGTATCTCTGTATATAGTGACCTTCCGTACCCGCCGCTCGTATCTCTGTATATAGTGACCTTCCGTACCCGCCGCTCGTATCTCTGTATATATAGTGACCTTCCGTACCCGCCGCTCGTATCTCTGTATATAGTGACCTTCCGTACCCGCCGCTCGTATCTCTGTATATAGTGACCTTCCGTACCCGCCGCTCGTATCTCTGTATATAGTGACCTTCCGTACCCGCCGCTCGTATCTCTGTATATAGTGACCTTCCGTACCCGCCGCTCGTATCTCTGTATATATGACCTTCCGTACCCGCCGCTCGTATCTCTGTATATAGTGACCTTCCGTACCCGCCGCTCGTATCTCTGTATATAGTGACCTTCCGTACCCGCCGCTCGTATCTCTGTATATAGTGACCCCTTCCGTACCACCGCTCGTATCTCTGTATATAGTGACCTTCCGTACCCGCCGCTCGTATCTCTATATAGTGACCTTCCGTACCCGCCGCTCGTATCTGTATATAGTGACCTTCCGTACCCGCCGCTCGTACCTCTGTATATAGTGACCTTCCGTACCCGCCGCTCGTATCTCTGTATATAGTGACCTTCCGTACCCGCCGCTCGTACCTCTGTATATAGTGACCTTCCGTACCCGCCGCTCGTATCTCTGTATATAGTGACCTTCCGTACCCACCGCTCATCTGTATATAGTGACCTTCCGTACCCACCGCTCGTATCTCTGTATATAGTGACCTTCCGTACCCGCCGCTCGTATCTGTATATAGTGACCTTCCGTACCCGCCGCTCGTATCTCTGTATATAGTGACCTTCCGTACCCGCCGCTCGTATCTCTGTATATAGTGACCTTCCGTACCCGCCGCTCGTATCTCTGTATATAGTGACCTTCCGTACCCGCCGCTCGTATCTCTGTATATAGTGACCTTCCGTACCCGCCGCTCGTATCTCTGTATATAGTGACCTTCCGTACCCGCCGCTCGTATCTCTGTATATAGTGACCTTCCGTACCCACCGCTCGTATCTCTGTATATAGTGACCTTCCGTACCCGCCGCTCGTATCTCTGTATATAGTGACCTTCCGTACCCGCCGCTCGTATCTCTGTATATAGTGACCTTCCGTACCTCTGTATATAGTGACCTTCCGTACCTCTGTATATAGTGACCTTCCGTACCCGCCGCTCGTATCTCTGTATATAGTGACCTTCCGTACCCGCCGCTCGTATCTCTGTATATAGTGACCTTCCGTACCCGCCGCTCGTACCTCTGTATATAGTGACCTTCCGTACCCGCCGCTCGTATCTCTGTATATAGTGACCTTCTGTACCCGCCGCTCGTACCTCTGTATATAGTGACCTTCCGTACCCGCCGCTCGTATCTCTGTATATAGTGACCTTCCATACCTGCCGCTCGTATCTCTGTATATAGTGACCTTCCGTAGCCGCCGCTCGTATCTCTGTATATAGTGACCTTCCGTACCTGCCGCTCGTAATTAAACCCCCCCCCCCCCCCCCCGTGTTCCACCCGATGCCCGCGGCGCCCCTCACATGAGGATATGGGCTCTGCACCCTGATTTATGTGAAGCCCCCGCACTTTGTTTTATGACGGTTTCTGGTCGGGTAGAAGAAGCAAAACTAAAAGTCACATGACCCGAACAATACGATAATAAACGGCATTTCCTGCTGTAATTCTGAACGCTGCAAATCGAACCACGTCCGTGTAAGCGCAGAACGTATCGCAAGACGAGCCACATGGAGGTGACACGCACCACGGAGGACACGCAGCACGGAGGACACGCACCACGGAGGACACGCACCACGGAGGACACGCACCACGGAGGACACGCACCACGGAGGACACGCACCACGGAGGACACGCAGCCTCACACAGACTTCATTCACAAAGCTCGGAAATTCATTCCATTTCGCTGAAAATTGGTCACTGTATTTCACAAAAGAAAAAAAAGAAAGAGCTGCCAAAGCATTGATCGTGTGTCTGCGAGAACCCACCAAACTGCACCAGGATTGTCGCGGCGAATTCCAGACTGGGGGGGGGGGGGGGGGAGAAATCCTACTAGGACTTTAATATCAATAGAAAGATAGAAAGTATCAAAACGTGTCTAAATAATAAAACAAATGAAATCCAGAAGAAAAAAAAGTGTAAAAATAAAAAAGATTCCATTGAATCCGGTGAGATTTTCCCGTTTAAAGCCGTCGAATTGAAACACTGAAAATCAGGCCATTTTAGTGCAAAGTCAGTGAATAGACACGACAGACTGTGGGAGAAGGTGCCGAATTGCCCTGTATTCTGCCGTCAATTCACTAATCACAGGCTGAAAATTGGTGCAATTTCATAGTTTAGGGAATAGAATCACTCACCCAGGCCATGGCGGTGCACACGCGGCTCTCACTCGCCGTTACTGTCGCTGCCGGTTTCAGTCTTTTCTAAATCAGTGATTTTTATTGTTAGAAAAACAAGAGAAGAAAAAGATAAACACCAGGATAAACCGGCCCGAGCAGCTCCGGCCAGCGAGGAACCACAACACCGCACCCAGAGAAACACCACAACACCAGGCAACACCAAACCCAGGGCAACACCACAACAACAGACCCAGAGCAACACCACAACAACAGACCCAGAGCAACACCAGACCCAGGGCAACACAACACCGCACCCAGAGCAACACAACACCGCACCCAGAGAAACACCACAACACCAGGGCAACACCACAACAACAGACCCAGAGCAACACCAGACCCAGGGCAACACCACAACACCAGGGCAACACCACCAGACCCAGAGCAACACAACACCGCACCCAGAGAAACACCACAACACCAGGGCAACACCACAACAACACCAGACCCAGAGCAACACCCCAACACCAGGGCAACCCCACAACACCAGACCAACACCGCACCCAGGGCAACACCACACCCCCGGACACAAAGGTTACTAAACAAGGGGAGCTTCCAGAAAATACAGCAGGAGGTTTGGGGCAAGACATAGGTTTTTATTAATTCATCAGAAAATATAAAGATTCAGACGGAGCCGGATATTTCTCTGTGTTTATTTTTTGATGGAAATTCTCAGTTGCAGAAAAAAAAGTTACTAAAAAAAAAAAAAAAACACTTTTGCATAAATTTTTGTAAGAAAGTGACATTTTCTGATGTGAGAACATTCATATTAATCCTAAAAGCACTTACTGGCAATTTATAGATTTTACCATCTGACATTAGACTTTAACACGTTCTGGACGACATAACGAGGCGGTGACTGGGGGAGCCAGTGGGGGGGGGGCAGCAGTGACTGGGGGAGCCAGTGGGGGGGGCAGCAGTGACTAGGGGAGCCAGTGGGGGGGCAGTGACTGGGGGAGCCAGTGGGGGGGCAGTGACTGGGGGAGCCAGTGGGGGGGGGCAGTGACTGGGGGAGCCAGTGGGGGGGGGCAGTGACTGGGGGAGCCAGTGGGGGGGGGGCAGTGACTGGGGGAGCCAGTGGGGGGGGGGCAGTGACTGGGGAGCCAGTGGGGGGGGGCAGTGACTGGGAGAGGCGCTGCTGTGCAGCCACGATACAGAATCACAGGCGGGATTATACGATATAAAATGCATCTCCCAGACGAGATCACAGGAAGCCGAGAAATACCAGGATGTGAACGAGATAAGATATAGTTTGTTTTTAATTGAACAAAATGTGAAATATACACCCTCACAGTGCAGCTCCCACACCCTCACAGTGCAGCCCCCACACCCTCACAGTGCAGCCCCCACACCCTCACAGTGCAGCCCCCACACCCTCACAGTGCAGCCCCCACACCCTCACAGCCCAGCAACCCTCAGGCTGGGGTCAGACGAGCGTAGTGTTCACGTCCGTGATTGCGCCTAAAAGTACGTCCGTGATAGCATGAAAGAAAGTCCATTGGAGCCTGACACATGAAGTACGTCCGCACTGAACTGCGGCCGCACAACGGCCGCGGCAAACGGACGCAGGTTAGGCAAGAATGTAATACTGCTAGAACGGACGTGCGGAGTGCGCCACGTCCACAACGTCTGCATAGCTTTGTGTGTGAGTGATGGAGCGAGGTCAGACGGACGGCATTTATACGTCCAGCATTTTTGACGGACAGAATGTTTTTTCATTGTAATTTATTTTCCCCTCCTACATCCGTCAAAAAATAACTTCAGTGAAAAAACGGACTGTGTGACCACTACTGCGTCATCCGTACTGACCATGTCCGTACTGCACAGACGTACAGTCCGTAGAAATCACGCTCGTCTGACCCTAGCCTCACAGCACAGCCCCCACACCCTCACAGCACAATCAGCACAGCGCGGCGCAGCCCTCAGTTTGTCCAGGTCCTTGTTATTTACCCAATAATATGGGGATCCGGGGGGGGGGGGGACACCGCCCAGTGTTTCTTGCGGCTGCACTTGACGCCGCTTTAAAATGTATCTGTATTGAGCATCAGATTCCAGAGCTGCTGAACGCGGCGCAGATCTTTCAGGAGGTGCAGATCTCTCATGTTTCCAGCATCGATTGAGATTAGGGCACAGAGCTCTGAGGACAAATCAGCATAAGGGGGGGGGTTCAGAGAGCACAAACATGTCAATGCTGCCGTTTGGTGCGCGGCAACGATATCATTTCACCGACCCCGGGGTCAATTCAGCATTTACTGCTGGGATATAGATATATATTTTCATTTGTAGCAAAAAGGCTTAAAATGATTGAAACCTATGGGATTCGCCTGATTAAATCTGTCGAATAAAACCACTAAACATCAGGGCATTTCATTGACATTTCTCTGCTGTTGAATGTGAATAGATTAACCCCTTATGTGTTTGCAAACACTGCATGTCTTCCACACGCAAACGGTAAACCTGGTAATCTTTAGCTACGGGGTTTGTCAACCTCTGGGCCTCAAGATGTTTCTGAACCACAACTCCCATAATCCCTGGGTCATCTAATGCACTAAAATTATTCTGGGGATTGTAGGCATCAACATCTGGAAGGCTTTCAGTTTGATGTCCCGGAATTAGATTTTCTTTTGGTACCGTCAAGGCGAGGGAGTTCAGTGGGTTAATGCGCCAACTGGAGAAGTTCCTCAAACCTTGCATTGCAGAGGATACACCGGCAGAACCTACAGACTGAATCAGGACAAACCCCCGGGGAGAGCAGCGCTATAGATTTGGGAAGCACTGATATACATTAACCCAACCTGTCCTCGGGACCCTCAGCCAGGCAAGATTTTTCAGATCACCTTGGGGGTAAAGACTGAATCCTGCAATCACTGAGCAGCAAATCATATGCCCTGTGCTTCACATATCCTGCAAACCTGGCGAGGCAGAGGGTCCTGAGTAGAGATGAGCCGAACACCCCGAGTTCGGTTCGGACCCCGAACTCAATACAAGTCAATGGGGCTGAAAATTCGGTTTTTAGAGTGCTCTCCAAGAGGGCATATATGCTAGATATTTGCCATAAAAAAGGTATATAGGGGTCCGGGTAGTGCCCTGGGGGACAGGAAACAAGGACAAAAAGTAAAAAAAAAAAGTTTTTAAAAGGGACAGTTAGTTTTCCATGAAATAAGGGTTAAAAATAAACACCAAAAATTCCTTCAAATATCGTGCCTAGGAGGTCCCCATAACCTGCCCGTGAAGTGGCGGATTTCTAGGATGTATAGAAACATTTAAAAACAAAAAAATGACATTTCAAATGACGGTAAATGCTTTTCCTTTAATCTATCCATAAACAACTGCTTGGGGCGGCAGCCTGTATGAAAAGAGGAGACGTTTTCGGACACGCAGAAAAAGTTTACTGATTTTTTTGGCGGTGAAAAGCAAGAGAATGGTCTAGAATTTTCCATTCTCCAGTCAAATAGCAGATTTGGAAAGTGAGTTAAATGGGAGAATTTTTCTGGTTTGGCTATTTTGACCTAGAATTTTTCACTTCTCCAGTTATTCTCCTGCTTTACCCCGCTCTCTGAATAACCCTGTGAATGTTTAATCCCGAGGTGAGAAATAACATTGCTTTAGATGTTAAAAGCGGGAAATGAGGAAATTTTGTATTTTTTCTACATGATTGTGTTTGGTCTCATTAGAAAAGGCAACATATTACAAGAGAGAAATTAACACTTCTCAAAAGCAGACACCGCACCCCTCAGTATAGTCTACATACAAAGTATCAAATTCATTAGAACAGAATAAAAACACCTGGTGTTTAAATGACCTCTGTTCACAAATGGGCATAAAGTTGAGAATCTTTGCACGTACACATTAGTTTTTAATTCAATATCTAATAAACCATTGCTTATAATATTCTGCAGTAAAGAGTCTCTTTATTTCTAGATTTTAGTATTTTAAGCATTTTCTATACTTTTTCAAAAAAAATAAATTCCCGAACTCGAACACACCCAAAAAGTTCACGAACTTTCGAACAACCAAAGTTCGGGCCAAACTCCAAACCGAACAGCTCATCCCCAGTCCTGAGGACAGGTTTGGGAAACACTGATGTAGGAGGATCCCACCATTGCCACCAGAAGAATCTGCAGAGCCGGCAGAAAGACCAACATGAAAAGCACAGAAATTCAACTTCAAAATGAAATCACGCTGTGACGAATAAACAAAACCCAGCAGAGATTTATTGAGTCACTAGCCAAACAAAACGTTAGAATATTTATACACGGTGGGGGGGGGGCGGCGCGCGCTGCACGTCCTGGAGAACCAGGCAGGATGATGCATCAGGTTACACCAGATCTTCCAGGAATATTCATTCTTCTCAGCAATGGCTGGCGGTCCCTGAAACGACACAACCGGAAACCCATGAGCTTATTTATCTATTTGCAAACTATTTTACCAGGAAGGATACATTAAGATTGCGCTCGGTTAAGTATGTCCTGGGTTCAAGAACATTGAAATGTTAAAAGGACCAGCTGGAAGGTGGGGGGGGGGCACGGAAGGCCCAGGATGCATCAAAGCAACATTGTATCCAACGTGGAAACAGCAGCCGGGCGCCCTGGGGGCTTCACCAGTTACATGGGGATATCTGCTGCCCCCCCCCCAGACGCCTACAATGCCCAGAATTCTTTGAATGTAACAAATGCCGAAGAATCATGGGAGTTGGAGTTTGACGGCCCTGTTGTAGTTTGTCTCCACTTTTACCATTTTGGCCTAAACTTTACGTTTCCAAGTGGTTAACACTTTCCAGGCTGAAACCAGCGAAGATTTCCAGATTATAATCATAGGTTTCAGGTTTGCACCACACGACCTCTCAGTCTGGAGACCAAGAGAAAAAAATAAAGATTGTGTGACCTCCGGAAGGGGTTAAACTCCAAATCATGTGACAACGCTCCACTGAATCTGAACCACCATATCCATGGATTCTGTATCCGAGCTGAAGGTTTACAAATCCTTATACAGAATTTAATCAGAACATGCGACGGAAACCTCAGTAAAAGATCAGCATCTGCAAACTGAACACAAGAGCCGGTCCCTCTGCAGAGCCGGTCCCGTTATCCCTCCCATCACAGCGACCGCATGACTAGACGTTACCCGGAGTGATCAGCTGCTGCTCCTGAGCTTTGCGTCTGCGTCTGCAAAAAAATAAAATATAAAATGATGCAACAAATTCACCAAAACTACAATAATATGTACAAGTGTGATAGAACTGGAGCAGTAACTATGGCGACCAGAGAGATGGTCCTGCTGGATGCTCCGTTTTATGGATTCTGCTCAAAAAGGTGAAGAAAATGCATGAATTTACTTACTCGTTCTTCTGGTTGAATTTACATTTACATTTTCCACCTAAAAACGAGAACACGCAGTGAGACACAGCAGAAATAATACAGAGCGTCCCCTCCCACCCACTGCCGGGTCATCACCTTCAACCCCAGCACCTTCTGCATTATTATCTGAAGTCACCAAAACCTGCTGTGACACCACTGACACATTGCCCAGAATGTCAGACTCCAAGGTTAAGGGGCCCTAAAGAAGACACACCTGGGAGGAGCCCCTAAAAGACACCCGCACACCCTGAATATATGGAGGAGACCCTAAAAACACACCCACACACCCTGAATATATGGAGGAACCCCTAAAAAGACACCCACACACCCTGAATATATGGAGGAACCCCTAAAAACACACCCGCACACCCAGAATATATGGAGGAGCCCCTAAAAACACACCCGCACACCCAGAATATATGGAGGAGCCCCTAAAAATACACCCACACACCCTGAATATATGGGGGAACCCCTAAAAACACCCACACACCCTGAATATATGGAGGAGCCCCTAAAAAGACGACACCCGCACACCCTGAATATATGGAGGAGACCCTAAAAATACACCCACACACCCTGAATATATGGAGGAGACCCTAGAAAGACACCCGCACACCCTGAATATGTGGAGGAACCCCTAAAAACACACCCGCACACCCTGAATATATGGAGGAACCCCTAAAAACACACCCTGAATATATGGGGGAACCCCTAAAAACACACCCTGAATATATGGAGGAGACCCTAAAAATACACCCGCACACCCTGAATATATGGAGGAGCCCCTATAAACACACCCGCACACCCTGAATATATGGAGGAGCCCCTAAAAACACACCCTGAATATATGGAGGAACCCCTAAAAACACACCCACACACCCTGAATATATGGAGGAGCCCCTAAAAACACACCCACACACCCTGAATATATGGAGGAGCCCCTAAAAACACACCCGCACACCCTGAATATATGGAGATGTTAAAGCAACTGTTTTGACCTTAAATCAGTGATTCTTGACCTTGGGGAAAGGTCGGCCGTGTTAAAGAAATAAAAGGCATTTCTTTGCGCGACTTACTGACTAAGATGATGATGCCCATGGCACAGAGCACGGCCGCCACGATCAGCCCGGCAATCTTCAGAGACTCATAGTCTGGTGGAGGAGGGGCACAGGATAATAATAAAAACCCAGAAATGGCAGAATATGACATCACCGCTACAATGTAACACCCCCTATGGATCTACACCACGTAACCCACCCGGGAGACCCCCCCATGGATCTACATCATGTAACCCACCCAGGAGACCCCCCCCATGGATCTACACCACGTAACCCACCCGGGAGACCCCCCCATGGATCTACACCACGTAACCCACCCGGGAGACCCCCCCATGGATCTACATCATGTAACCCACCCAGGAGACCCCCCCCATGGATCTACATCATGTAACCCACCCAGGAGACCCCCCATGGATCTACACCACGTAACCCACCCGGGAGACCCCCCCATGGAT
This sequence comes from Leptobrachium leishanense, assembly GCA_009667805.1. Lineage (NCBI taxonomy): Eukaryota > Metazoa > Chordata > Amphibia > Anura > Megophryidae > Leptobrachium > Leptobrachium leishanense. The sequence continues at coordinate 87,662,883 of CM019073.1, forward strand.
CTACACCACGTAACCCACCCGGGAGACCCCCCCATGGATCTACATCATGTAACCCACCCAGGAGACCCCCCCTATGGATCTACACCACGTAACCCACCCAGGAGACCCCCCCTATGGATCTACACCACGTAACCCACCCAGGAGACCCCCCCTATGGATCTACACCACGTAACCCACCCGGGAGACCCCCCCATGGATCTATACCGCGTAACCCACCCGGAGACCCCCCAATGGATCTATACTTACCGCGTAACCCACCCCATGGATCTACATCACGTAACCCACCCGGGAGACCCCCCCCCCCCCATGGATCTACACCATATAACCCACCCGGGAAACAAACCCCCCCCCCCCCAATGGATTTGTACAGGTTTGAAGGCTTCATATAGAAAGAGTTAATGCTCGGCAAGAAGTGCAGCGTGAGGTGTTTAAAGTGTATGGATTATACATGCTGCGGGGGCATTTTTCATGCACTGCCCATCAGCACGAATACATTATGTGTCCTAGAAAACATGGCCGATCGGGTGACCCAGTGTCAAAGCGCAGACACACAGCAAGGCTGAGGATTCCCGAGGGAACCGGTTTAACATCAATCCTCAGCCGGCAAAGAGGCGACGCGTTTCACATCGGGTCTTTATATGCCATAATGCAGGGCCCTCAAACTCCAGCCCCTCCTAGTTATTTCTGAACTACATCTCCCATGATCCTCTTGCCATTTTATGCATTCATAGGATTCTGGGAATTTTAGGCAACAAACATCTGAGGGGGCCGCGATGAGATTCTGACTATAAAGTCCAAGAACCAATGAGGATCGAGCGCTCAAACCAACAACAGCCGATTTATTGGAAAGATTTGATGAGGTTTCGGCCCATTTGGTGACGGAGGAAACTGCAAAACCTTCAAATTCACATTTTTACATGAACCGCTAGGATTAAGGGGGTTTCCAGGACTAGGAAAGGCAGGGAGCGGCATCTCGTGCATAAAGAAGCGCTGCAGCAGCACCTGGTAATCTTTTATTGATGACAGATCTTTGAGGTCTACATGTTTTTTGGGGAGCCTCGCTCGCAGGACGCGGTGATTACATCACGCAGTGCGAGCTCCATCTCTATGACATCACTTACCATAATAGAACTGCTTATCCCAAGAATCTGAAAAACAAGAAAATGGTCATTAAGGCTAGGGTCAGACCAGCGTGATTTCTACAGGCGTACGTTAGTACAGAAGACGCAGTAGTGGCCACACAGTCCGTTTATTCACTGACGTATATTTTGACGGATGTAGGAGGGAAAATAAATTAAAAAGCAAAACCATTTTGTCCGTGAAAAAAATGCTGGACGTATAAATGCTGGACGTGTAAATGCTGGGCGTGTAAATGCTGGACGTATAAATGCTGGACGTATAAATGCTGGACGTATAAATGCTGGACGTATAAATGCTGGACGTATAAATGCTGGACGTATAAATGCTGGACGTATAAATGCTGGACGTATAAATGCTGGACGTATAAATGCTGGACGTATAAATGCTGGACGTATAAATGCTGGACGTATAAATGCTGGACGTATAAATGCTGGACGTATAAATGCTGGACATGTAAATGCTGGGCGTATAAATGCTGGACGTATAAATGCAGGACGTATAAATGCTGGGCGTGTAAATGCTGGACGTGTAAATGCTGGGCGTATAAATGCTGGACGTGTAAATGCTGGACGTATAAATGCTGGACGTATAAATGCTGGACGTATAAATGCTGGACGTATAAATGCTGGACGTATAAATGCTGGACGTATAAATGCTGGACGTATAAATGCTGGACGTATAAATGCTGGACGTATAAATGCTGGACGTATAAATGCTGGACATGTAAATGCTGGGCGTATAAATGCTGGACGTATAAATGCAGGACGTATAAATGCTGGACGTGTAAATGCTGGGCGTATAAATGCTGGACGTATAAATGCTGGACATGTAAATGCTGGGCGTATAAATGCTGGACGTATAAATGCAGGACGTATAAATGCTGGACGTATAAATGCAGTCCGTCTGACCACGTTCCATCACTCACACACAAAGCTATGCGGACGTTGCGGACGCAGCGCACTTTGTGCGGCCGTTCTAGCGGTTGTACGTTCTTGCCTGCCTTGCATCCGTTTGCCGCGGCCGTTGTGCGTCCGCAGTTCAGTGTGGACGTACTTCGTGTAACGGGCTCCAATGGGCTTCCTGTCATGCTATCACGGACGTGAACACTACACTCGTCTGACAGCAGCCTAATACAGCAGGTTTGTCTTAAAAAGGTTTTTTATGTTATTTTTTTGTTACTGACCTGTCAGGTCATTCGCCTGAATAAATGGAAGCGCTGAAAAAGAAAAAAAAAAGTCAACAACATGTGAGCGCAGGGGCAAGACAGGACTTAAAAAGGGTAACCTTATACAACCCCCTCCCCCCCCCCGATAAGATCTGCCTCCTGCCCCAAGATTACACCCTCCCTTCCAGAAAGACAATGGGACTCGTGCAAGAATAAATAAAATGTATATATATTTTTTTAGTTATTCAATCCCCCCCCCCCACTTACCGGTCATCACCAGGAACAGGTGAACAGTCATCTCTGGCATCTTCAAGTTTAGCAGCGAGGAACCTGCAGGAAACAAAAGTGAACAGATGCTCCTCTTAACAATGTGTCCAGGTCCAGCAATAGAACCTGCAGCGCGCCGGGATGAGACCTTAAGGCTAGGGTCAGACGAACGCATTTTTCACGTTGTCCGTGAAAAAGTGCATTTGAACGAATGGACGTATTTTTTCCCGGAATACGCGATAGCGGTCATACGATGCGCATTTTCGTTCGTGATTTTGTACGGATCATCAATAAAACCCTTTTTGCGTCTGGACGTTATGTTGGCCGGACATGAGCAGCGTCTGACGTCTCCTAATCACGCACACACGCCGCTAGCGGACGCAGCGCACTCTGTACGACCGTACTAGCGGTATCACGTTCGAAAAAATACGTTCGTTTGCCGCTTGCGTTGCACAGACGAACTTTCGTGCGGCCGTACTTCGTGTGTTCCCCGGCATTGGACGTCATTTGCTGCTAGCACGGCTGTGATTTAGTGCTGCTAAACGCACGTTAAAACTGCGCTCGTCTGACCCTAGCCTTATTTGGAGAAGGCAACATGGAGACAATACAGCAGCAGCATGTGACCAGGTCACTATACAGAGATCACACGCGTCGTGCAGGAGGCGCCGCGCAAAGTGCGACAAAACACCCCCAGAAAATAAAGATTCTATAGGTTAGGCTTAATCAGTATCGCAGGATACATTGACACCTCTTTAACCTTTAATATTCCGCATTGGATGAACACGTTGTCTCCAATTTGCCGGATCACAGAATGATGGAGAAAAAAAAAAATTTAAAAAATTGCCCAGACGTGGAAGGGATTTGCCACATTGATTTGTTGCCGGGGGGGGGGGGGGGGCAGGAGGTCATGAGTAGTAAAGTCGTGGAAAAAAAAGTCAAAGAATTAACCTCCCTGGTGGTATTCCCGAGTGTGACTCGGGGTTAAATTTCACTACCGCAAACGGTAACCCCGAGCCACACTCAGGCTGGATGCATACTCCCTCCTCCTGCGCTCCCTGGCTGTCCCCCGCAGTGTGATCGCAGCGAGCTGCTTCCCGGTAAGGCTCCCTGGCGAGTCACACGATGCAGGGGGGGGGGGCGGGACCAGGCAGCAAACTTAGAAAAAAAATTCTAATACACTGTATAATCCAATGTGCAATGTTTATGAACGGCCACTAGGTGGCACTACAGGATAAACAGACCATACATCCTCTCACCCTTGTTTTCAGACAGATGTCAATGTTTTTTTGTTGTATTTTATTGAATATCATTTATTTGCATTATTTTGGATAATTATTTTTGGGATAATAAATTATTATGTTTCAAACTTTATAAATAAATAGTAAATACACTGAGTCCAATAAAGTGTTTTACCAGTAAGAACTCTTGATTGCACGGATTTCAGTGCGTGATTCCTAATTATTACAGGCTAACTATGTGCAAAAACACGTTTCCTTCATAAAAAAAATTAGACCACCAGGGAGGTTTAAAAAAAAAAAAAAACAAGTTAAAAAATAAGTTGTTTTAATGTGTTAAAGGAGACACAAATTGTTATTTTTTTTTGTGTCTCCTTTTAACGGGGTGTCACTTTCCCCCCAAACACACATCATTTTCTTCGTGGGAGGGAAGTTTGCATCAATGTCAGACTCTTTTTGCCTCCTAATCCTATTCATTTCAGATCGTACTCGCATTAAAAAAAAAAAAAAAAAAACACAAAATAACACCTGATTTACTTTTAAAACTTGTTTGTTTTTGATGTGACATTTATTTCCCACGACTTTACTATTCATGAACTAAAAGGTGGCGCCAAAGAGAAAGGAGGAATCGGGGGGGGGGGGGGAATGGATTAAAAGCAAGATCGAAATAATGTGACAATCCGTTTGTTTTATTCAGGATTTTTTTTAGAGTTTGAGACGTCTCAATCTTTGTGTTGATATTTTTGTAAGTTTGAGATTAATTCACGTCTGGTTTCAGAGCGATGTTCTGGACGGATAGTGGTCCTCGTTACGTGGCAGAAACACGCAGCGCCTGCTCAGGTTTTATTTTGAACCCAATCTCATGGAGTAATGAGGGATACAGGGAACGTCTCGCTTTCTAGCGGAGGTTCTTTGTTGTGACCCAGAAGTTTCTGCTCTAGAAACCTCAGACAATGAAAGTTCTGAGACGCAAACCTGTTTCTGCTGTGTGTTTAGCGCTCGCCTGAAAAGATCATCTGCAAACCTGTTTTTCATCCCCTGGAGGTGCAAGAAAGATCATAATGATCTGTATGAGGGCAAGTGTCCCCAGCGCAAACTCTAAACCTTCAGCCTGATAAATGCAAGGGGGGGGCACTAAAAACAAGGGGTGAACCAATATGGTGATGAAACCCCCAAAACCTCTTCACTCACACCGGTCTGAGCCTTTCTATTGGCTCAGATCACTGGAAGTGCTCCTCTAAACTGGCAGCAGCCGTCTGATGCTTTAGCTCCATCAAGAACAATCCAATCATTGGGCAGCAATAGGTTAATATAGACGTGGACGTGTCACTCACGTTAGTCTGAGCTCTGGTTCATATCGGCTCACTTTAAAACGAAGGTGGTGCTGATCTATTTGAGCAGCTTCCATCATGCGATCTAACATCGATTATATGTATCAAAATAAACGCCGAGTGACTCCAAGACGCGTTTCGCTGCCGCCATTTATTTTCAATGTAAAACAGTTACAGACGCTTTCCATTTCCCTTTACTTGTTCCAGGGCAGAGAGGTGGAAACATCCTCCTTGGTCGTTAGAACAAGAGGCGGTTGAGGTTTGCTATAAAATCGCTGACGCTCCAATTCACCAACATGTGATGATCCGGCACATTGAGCCGGTGGAGATCTGCCAGAGATGTCAACACAGCAAGAGGCTTTGCCAAGAGAGACAAGCCCAGACCAGAGTTCACCAGGAACAGACCGGCATCACCTGCCCAACCCGGAGATTAAAATGCCGATACAAAGGACTAAATTGCACAGGAGACATATTCGCACATGTATGTCACACCAAGAGGAGAGCGGAGACGTGACGTGCGGCCGGGGAGAGGACAGGATCTGGCCAGGAGAAGCTGGGGATCACAGGATGGTGCTGCTCAGATCCGTGAAACAGCTTCCAGGAGGACCTTTACGTGACAGCCGGGACGAGTGAAGAGACGCCTAGTGAGGAGGAGAAGCTCCGAGTGGCCAAATCTCACGTAACAAGCACCGAAAAACACGAAGAAACAATTACAGGAATTCTGAAATTACCATTTTGATAAAGTATTTTATATAAAAGGAGTTTCTAACCTGTCCCCCCCCCTCTTTCTCCGCCCCCCCCCCATACTCGCTCACACGTGCATTACAGATAAAACCAGGTCATGAATCACATTATAAACACAGGCTGATTTTTTTCTTTGAAGTGACCGCATGTAAAATCTAAACTTATTTTATCTCCCGTTTCCATTTAGAAGATTTTTCCCACAATGTAACATTTACCAAAATCTGTGCAAACATTTTACTTTGTGGCTGTGCTTTATCTTAGGCTGGGGTCAGACCAGCGAATTTTTAACGTGCGTTCTGGCGCACTTAATCACGGCCGCACTAGCAGCAAATGACGGGCAATGACGGCCAATATACGAAGTACGGCTGCATGAAAGTCCGGCTGCGCAACGCAAGTGGAAAATTAACGCATTTTTTTTGAGAACGCAGAACCCCTAGTACGGACGTACAGAGCGCTGCGTCCGCTAGTGGCGTGTGTGCGTGATTAGGAGACGTCAGGCGCTGCTCATGTCCGGCCAACATAACGTCCAGACGCAAAAAGTTTCCTGGTTTGGATTCGTAAAACATCACGCACAAACATGCGCATCGTATGACCGTTTTCGCGCATTCCGTGAAAAAATACATCCGTTCGGACGCACTTTTTGACGGTCACTGCAAAAAATGCGTTAGTCTGACCCTAGCCTTAAAGGGCCAGTAGCACCAAATAAAAACAAACAAGTCCTTATGTTGCATCCGGGGGTCTCCTTTCCCACAGAACCTGTCAATCTATACGCATGGCATTGATTATTTTGTGGTGGAGAACAGAAAAGGGAGGTGAAAAGTAAAAAACACACGATTCCCAAAACAAATAAAAACAATGCATTTTAGCAGAATATATCCAGAGTCTAATGTATCCGCTCACTCCATAACAACCCCCCCCCTACATGTTTTCCCATCTTCCCATTCAGTTCTCGCCCCACTACTTCATATTCTCTATTCACCAAAAGGTGAAACTCAGGAGAATTGGCTATTTTCACTTTTCTTGCCAAACCAGAAAAATTCTCCCATTTATCTCACTTTCCAAATCAGTTATTTGTTCTAGATCATTCTCTGCCAATTCTCCCGAGTGTCACCTTCAGTGAATAGGCGTGTCACCCTCTCCTCTTAGATTGTAAGCTCTGGAGCAGGGTCCCCTCTCCTCTTAGATTGTAAGCTCTGGAGCAGGGTCCCCTCTCCTCTTAGATTGTAAGCTCTGGAGCAGGGTCCCCTCTCCTCTTAGATTGTAAACTCTGGAGCAGGGTCCCCTCCCCTCTTAGATTGTAAGCTCTGGGGCAGGGTCCCCTCTTAGATTGTAAGCTCTGGGGCAGGGTCCCCTCTCCTCTTAGATTGTAAGCTCTGGGGCAGGGTCCCCTCTCCTCTTAGATTGTAAGCTCTGGGGCAGGGTCCCCTCTCCTCTTAGATTGTAAGCTCTGGGGCAGGGTCCCCTCTCCTCTTAGATTGTAAGCTCTGGGGCAGGGTCCCCTCTCCTCTTAGATTGTAAGCTCTGGGGCAGGGTCCCCTCTCCTCTTAGATTGTAAACTCTGGGGCAGGGTCCTCTCTCCTGCTGTTCTGTGTGTTTAACACATATACATGTTATTCTGTCTCTCCCATTGTACAGCGCTACAGAACATGTAACTGTTCACGGCTTGCAGTGTCTGGGGACGGATCATCGCATTCCTGCCAGCACCCTGTGGGATAATGTGGGTCAGTTCTCAGGTCACGGTTTCTGTCCGGCAAACACCAGGTCCGGCAGATAAAACATGTGCCGTGTTTTAACAAGATGTCAGGTAGGACAACGCGTTCACACAACGTCTCACACGCGGCGCAGGTTTGTTTGTGACAATTACACACTGTAGGTAAAAATAAATCTTGGCGATGTTTGCCTCCAACATTCAGCCCCCTCCCCAATTCATGCGCACACGGACACACACGACACAATGTTGCACTTCAAGGTTCCGCTGGAGGATAAGTCTCAGAGTCCAGACATTGCCCAGAGACGGTAACGCCGGTGTCTCGCGTCATTGAGGGCCTGAGGTTTATGGATGTGACATTACTCTATGGAGACGCGTTCCACGCCCCATGCACAGGATTCTGGGAGGATTTTCTTTCCACCCCAAGAATGATCCCAGGCCGGGATAACTTTGCAGGAGGACGCTGTGAGTTCTTGTCGTTGAGCTGCCACATACTTGGAATCGCTCCGTAACGTCTCGTCATAACGAGGGGTTTTGTTCTCTAACCCTTCCGGATAAGGCCCAGTGATGGTCAGGGGTTGCGGTAGCTCATGTAGAGGAAGCCTCCTCAGTGTTCAGCTCTAGTCGCCACTTTTGGTGGAAGGAGGACAATTTACATCTTCTGGGATTCTCTGTGACGGCAGCGGCCAAGTACAACCTTAGCTTAATCCTGGCTCTGAGCCTCAATCTCTGAGGGCCCCCCGGAGCTGGGGAGGGCGCGAGGGTCCCCCCAGAGCTGGGGAGGGCGTGAGGGTCCCCCCAGAGCTGGGGAGGGCGCGAGGGTCCATTAGTGAAATGGAAACACATTCTATTTTACAACTGGGGGGGGGGCGCAGACAGATCTATACAGGCATGTACTGACCATAGGGACTACAGGGAGATTCCCGGTGGGCCGATGGCTCAGTGGGCCGGTGTGAATGCTGGTTCACCGCGCGGCTCGCACTGCCCTTAATGGGCGAGATGAAAATTCCTCACGTCTGTAAAACAAATCTGTCACAATCGCATATTGGGGTCACTTTGCCGGTGAGACCCGCATCGCATCCGCCTCATTTAGGACATGGTGCCGCTGCGTTGCTTTACTCCAGTATCTGCACAGCGATTGGTTGGTTTATACAATACTTTTGTGCGGGTTTGCATATTTAAAGTGGCCGGTCTGGAAGAAGTCCAGCTCTGGATCTATATAGTGGGGTCGGGGGCAGATCTGTATATAGAGCTTTGCAGAGAGGCGCCCCCCCCCCCCCCGGCACCTGGGGTCAGACAAGCTCAGTAATCACGTCCGTGGTAGCAGAGAATCGTGACCAATGAAGCCCCACACACGAAGTACGTCCTCACGGAAGGGCAGACGCACAACGGACGCGACAAACAGACGTAGGTTAGCAAGAATGTAAAACCGCTAGGACAGACGCACAGAGTGGGCCACGTCTGCAACGTCCGCATAGCTTTGTGTGTGAGTGATGGAACGTGGTCAGACGCCCAGCGTTAAGGTTGGGGTCAGACGAACATAGTGCGAACGCGTGTTCAGCCGCACTTTATCACGGCCTTAGTGGCGGCCAATATACGGAGTACATTTAAATAGGTGAGGACAGCGATTAAAACGTAGCATTTATTGTATACTTTAAAAAAAAAAAAAAAAAAAAATGAAAAAATTCTAACAAAAACAACTGTGTCCCACACAAGCCGTGCAGGGAAAAATCCCGGTGCCACATCGGGTGCAGATTCTATGTATGGGGAGACACTGGAAAAGGAGACTAAGCTGATTATTCCTTAGGATCCCATTAAATCCACATCACTTACTATATGAATAGGTAATAGCGTATTATACGAAGTACGGCCGCACGAAAGTCCGGCTGCGCAACGCAAGCGGCAAACAAACGCATTTTTTCGAGCACATGAAACCGCTAGTACTGACGTACAGAGTGCGCTGCGTCCGCTAGCGGCGTGTGTGCGTGATTAGGAGACGTCAGACGCTGCTAATGTCCGGCCAACATAACGTCCAGACGCAAAAAGGGTTTTATTGATGATCCGTTAAAAAAAAAAAAAAAAAGGGGGGGGGGGGGGTTCAGCTGACCCTAGCCTCATGTGTCCGGCGTCCGCACCTCCGGCCGGCACTCACACCTCCGGCCGGCACTCACACCTCCGGCCGGCACTCACACCTCCGGCCGGCACTCACACCTCCGGCCGGCACTCACACCTCCGGCGTTGCTGCTGACGGACAAAATGGTTTTTCATATTAAATTTTATTTCTCTGCTACATCCGTCAAAAAAACCCGTCAGTCACAAAAACGGACCGTGTGGCCACTACTGCGTCTTCCCTCAAAAAGAGGGTCCGTACAAAATGCGCTGGTCTGACCCGAGCCTTACCCGCATCGTGTGCGCCCGCACTCAGGAGGTCTGCAGTCTCAGGAGCCGCACGTGAAGGTGCGCAGCGTCTGACCCGCCTATACCCCCCCCCAATACGGCCTGAGATGGATAAATGGCGCCGGGCTCTGCAGAGCTTTACGCATGTTCCCAGGGAACCCGCAGCAGCCGACATGCCATAACATGATGACCGTGTGAGGGCGAGGCCCGGCGGCTCCAGAAATCCATCAGCGTGAGAGATTGTGCTGGACGCTCGCCAGGGAGGATTAACCTGCAGAATACACAAGGTGCGAGAAACCGACAACCCGGCGACTGCCTCCATCTCCAGGAGCCATCAACGATGCCGAACAAGGGCTGCCCAATGGAGCCAGAGCTGTGCGGTGGGACCCCCGGCCGCGTGACGGAGCCAGAGCCGAGTGACGGACCCCCCCCCGCACCATGGGCCCCCATTCCAAAGCAGAGCTGTAAACCACTAGTGGCAACGTGAGACAAACACAAGTAACAGAGTTTTTGGGTGGGTGAAAGATGGCACAGAAGGGGTTAATCCACACATACTGAGCTTTGGGGCCAAAATAAAATCTATAAAATGGATTTTGGGGACAGAGATACATGAACCCTTTGAGGCTCCTCATCCCTTTAAGGGTTAAATAACTTCACGTTCCTTCAGCTGAATGGGCTTTAAATGGTTTTGTTTTCTAGGCATTAAACCCCTGTAAGAGGACAGAGCTCCCCCTCCCCGGCCCTTTGTCCTCCCCGGATCCGGCACAGATTTGCATGTGTAAAGGGCCCGGTCTGCGAGGGGCCCCGAGCTCCGAACCAACGCAGCGCTGAGTGACAGCTCCGGCCAGGGCTCACCGTGTGTCACATTGTATCTCGTCCGCACGGGGAGAGCCCCCCCCCCACCCTCACCCTCCGAAAAAAAAACACACCCGGCTGGTAAAAAAAACAAGGAACTCATCAGAAATAGAGGGGGGGGGGTGTTCAATGTGTCAGATTCACCTCCAAACCCAGCGGGACGACCAGAGGCGCAGGCAAGGGGGGGGGGGTTTACACGCACCGGTACAACCTAACAGAGGGGCAATCATTTTACATGGCGTTTCAGGGAGTGTCGCTGGAGGCGGAGCCAGACACGCAGGCGATTCCAGCAAATTTAAAATGAATTGACATCGATTTATTGTCGGGAGAAGCTGATAATCTCCTGTAACATCATGAGTCGCACAGAGCGCGGCGCCGCCTTCAAATATGGATTTAGGGCCAATAGAAAGACACTCCCCGTCACCATCCGGGCGCAGAGCCGCAACTTCCCCGTCACCATCCGGGCGCAGAGCCGCGACTTCCCCGTCACCATCCGGGCGCAGAGCCGCGACGTCACCATCCGGGCGCAGAGCCGCAACTTCCCCGTCACCATCCGGGCGCAGAGCCGCAACTTCCCCGTCACCATCCGGGCGCAGAGCCGCAACTTCCCCGTCACCATCCGGGCGCAGAGCCGCAACTTCCCCGTCACCATCCGGGCGCAGAGCCGCAACTTCCCCATCACCATCTGGGCGCAGAGCCGCAACTTCCCCGTCACCATCCGGGCGCAGAGCCGCAACTTCCCCGTCACCATCCGGGCGCAGAGCCGCAACTTCCCCGTCACCATCCGGGCGCAGAGCCGCGGCGACTCTAATGTTTGAGTAATAATAGAGATAAAACCAAAGAAAACAAAGAGGAGCCGCAGGAGACCCGAAACAGCAGGATTTGTCCCCAAACTCTTATTCATCAGCAGAATAATCCCAGGTGCGCGGCGGCGGCGGCGGGAATCCGTCCATCCCGGAAAAACAAACAGAACGTGGGAGAAGCTTCTCCGGGAGGATCAGACGAACGTCCTGATCACTGGGAATAGTGAAGCCATAGAGTGTTACGGAGGCTCCGTCAGGAAACCGAGACGCCGCGCGCGTCTACAGCCGAGGAATCCGCACAGAACAACATGTGTCAGCCAACATTTACACAATTACCCCAATAATGCCCCCCCGCCAAACCTCCATCTACCCTGACCCATTAACCCAATAATGCCCCCCCTCCAAACCTCCATCTACCCTGACCCATTACCCCAATAATGCCCCCCCTCCAAACCTCCATCTACCCTGACCATTACCCCAATAATGCCCCCCCTTCCAAACCTCCATCTACCCCGACCCATTAACCCAATAATGCCCCCCCTTCCAAACCTCCATCTACCCCGACCCATTAACCCAATAATGCCCCCCCTTCCAAACCTCCATCTACCCTGACCCATTAACCCAATAATGCCCCCCCTCCAAACCTCCATCTACCCTGACCCATTAACCCAATAATGCCCCCCTTCCAAACCTCCATCTACCCTGACCCATTAACCCAATAATGCCCCCCTTCCAAACCTCCATCTACCCTGACCCATTACCCCAATAATGCCCCCCTTCCAAACATCTACCGTGAATCCCTAATACATCATCCCACCCAAACTCCCGCACTGACCCCTGAACCCATGTACTACACTCTAATACCCTGGTCTCGTCCCATGTCCAGCTGAACACCCCCCCCCCAGATAGCTTTTCTTCCTTTACCTTAAGGCTGGGGTCAGACCAGCGCACTTTTAGGCTAAGGTCAGACGAAAGCAGTTTTAACGTGCGTTTAGCCGCACGAAATCACGGCCGTGCTAGCAGCAAATGACGTTCAATGCCGGGGACCATACGACGAACGGCCGCACAAAAGTTCGTCCGTGCAACGCAAGTGGCAAACGAACGCATTTTTTCTAGAACGTCAAACCGCTAGTACGGACGTACAGAGTGCGCTGCGTCCGCATAGCGGCGTGTGTGCGTGATTGGGAGACGTCAGACGCTGCTAATGTCCGGCCAACATAACGTCCAGACGCAAAAAGGGTTTTATTGATGATCCGTACAAAATCACGGACGAAAATGCGCATCGTATGACCGCTATCACGTATTCCGTGAAAAAATGCGTCCATTTGTTCGAACGCACTTTTTCACGGACAACGCGAAAAATGCGTTCGTCTGACCCTAGCCTTAACGTGCGTTCTGACGCACATAATTACGGCCGCACTAGCAGCAGATGACGGGCAATGACGGACAATATGCGATGTACGGTCGCACAAAAGTCCGGCCGCGCAACGCAAGTGGAATTTGAACGCATTTTTTTGAGAACGCTGAACCGCTAGTACTGACGTACTGAGTGCGCAGCTGCGGCATAGCGGCGTGTTTGCGTGATTAGGAGATGTCAGACACTGCTAATGTCCAGCCTACATAACGTCCAGACGCAAAAAGAGTTTTATTGACGATCCGTACAAAATCACGCCCGAAAATGCGCGTCGTCTGACCCTTTTTGCGCATTCCGTGAAAAAAATACGTCAATGCGTTCGGACGCACTTTTTCACGTTCGGAGAAAAATGCTTTCGTCTGACCCGAGCCTAAATCCAAAAGTTCGCAGAGATTCAGACAGAGCATCCAATCACAGCCTGTGCTGCTAGGACCCCAAAATAACACATCCATCCTAACACCCCCATGCACCCCCTTCCCTCTGTATACTTATGGACGCCCCGTGTTTCTCAGGGATATTCATGTTGCAGAATTTACACAAATTTCTCCAAAGCAGAGAATGTCGACGTCTCCCCACGCGTTCCGCCTCATCATAAACCAATTCTGCGAGACAGGGGAAGATATTCAGGGTGACATAAAAACACACAATCCCAGTTCCCACGGGGTGCTGGATAAAAAAAAAAAAAAAAAAAATCAGATGGATCCAACCGCGGAGAAGACAGCGACGTGCACAGAAATAGAAACATAGAAAAATGTCGGCAGATAAGAACCTTTCGGCCCATCTAGTCGCCCAATTACATGGATACTTTACCTGGATTTATCTTTTGTTTAGGATAGCCTTATGCCTATCCCATGCTTGCTTAAATTCAATCACTGTTTTGGCCTCTACCACTTCTACTGGAAGGCTGTTCCATGTATCCACCACCCTCTCAGTAAAATAATGCTTCCTGATGTTACTTTTAAACCTTTGCCCCTCTAATCTAAGACTATGTCCTCTTGTTTTGCTATTTTGTTTCCTTTTAAATATACTCCCTTCCTCTACCTTGTGGATTCCCTTTACGTATTTAAATGTTTCTATCATATCTCCTCTGTCTCGTCTTTTTTCCAAGCTGTACATGTTAAGATCATTAAGCCTTTCCTGGTAACTTTTCTCCTTCAAGCCGTACACCATTTTAGTAGCCCTTCTCTGAACTCTCTCTAAGATGTCTATATCCTTCTGGAGATACGGTCTCCAGTACTGCACACAGTACTCCAAGTGAGGTCTCACCAGTGCTCTGTACAGTGGCATGAGCACTTCCCTTTTCCTACTGCTAATACCTCTCCCTACACAACCAAGCATTCTGCCAGCATTTCCAAGCATTCTGCCAGCATTTCCTGCTGCTCTATTACATTGACTACTTACTCTTAGATCCTCTGAAATAATAACCCCTAAATCCCAACCCTCAGATGTATCAAATATTCTATATTCAGCCCTTGGGTTTTTACGTCCCAGGTGCATTATCTTGCACTTATCCACATTAAAACTCAATTGTCACAGCTCCCACCATTTTTTTAGTTTACCTAAATCATTTGTCATTTGGCTGATCCCTCCAGGAACGTCAACCCTGTTGCAAATCTTTGTGTCATCAGCAAAAAGACATACTTTACCATTAATATATTCTGCAATATCACTAATAAATATCTTAAAGAGAATGGGTCCAAGTACTGACCCCTGAGGTACCCCACTGGTAACAAGACCTTGCGCCGAATAAACTCCATTTACCACAACCCTCTGTTGTCTGTCACTCAGCCACTGCCTAATCCATTCAACAATATTGGAATCCAAGCTCAAAGATTGCAATTTATTGATAAGCTTCTATGCGGAACAGTATCAAAAGCCTTACTGAAATCTAAATAAGCAATGTCTACTGCACCACCTGTGTCTATTATTTTTGTTACCCAATCAAAAAAAATCAATAAGATTAGTTCGGCATGATCTCCAGGAGATCTTGATACCCCTGAAATAAGGAGACTTTGCCCCATTTTGGGTCAAAATTCTTAAATTTTCTCAAAAAGTAATCACACATTGTGCAGGATACAGCGACGTGCGGCCGCCGTGATGCTCCACCGCGTGTAGCAGCGATATAATAATGTCTCCAAAAATAAACAATTCAAAATTATAAAAGAGAAGCAAAAAGAAACAGCGGCGTCTGATGCCACAAAAGAAAAAATAAATATATAATATATACACACACACACACACTAAATACATAAAAGCCGCCTGTAAACGTTACACGTGCGGAGCGAGGCGGCTCCCAGGGACAGAAAGATAAATATGACATTACGCCGGCTCTGCGAGGGTTAATCGCTATGTCACATTATTTTGGTAAATAAGAGGCAGCAGGTTTTGTGATGAAGCCGCGCGGTGATACTTGTTACCGACATGTCAGCGCCTGCTTGTTGTTAAACACTGAGTTATGGGGGGGGGTCCCGGTCACTTACTTGTTGCGCTGAGGATGAAGCAGCTCAGACTCGACACACACTCAGCTCGTCCTGTTCTGAGCTGCTCAATCTAGAAACAATGTATCAACCTCTCAAGCTCCGCCCCCTCCACACAGGTGAGAACAAGTCCAGCAGCTAGACACCTCCACCCACAGTGAAGACCCCAGGGCATCTGCGTCCCCCCCCAGAGCTGCCGACCACGCCTGCAGCGCCACGCTTTGTACTTTTTATGGAAACATTTGTTTCGTACAATTAAAATACAAAACTTTCAGAAACAAAGCGCGTCTCCTGCTTTAACACGTCCTGTTAAAGCCTGTCCCTTCAGAACTACCTCTCCCATGAGGCACAGCCAGTCTAACGAGCACCTGGGCATCATGGGAGATGTAGTCCCAAAAGACCTGGAGAGCCGGGGCTTAGGGGCTGCGTAAAATCCCAAATCACGCCATGTGACGTTCATGAGGGTCAACGGGTCACTTGCTTTGCACGGTCTGCATTTTTTAGGGTCGATTTGAGCAATTCTGCGTTTATCGATGAAGTGTTTGCGACGCAGCAGCTGAGTATCAGCTCAGCGTCATGTCATGCAAAAAATGGGGTCATTCACTAAGCTCCGCCCCCTAAAAAACCATGATGACCCCGGTGACCGCTCCGTCACATGTCAGGTAATACACTGCAGAAGAAATTGCCTGAAAATGCTGATTTGTGTCTCCAGAACATTTTGGGTTAAATTTTAGAATTTTATGGCCAATTCCAAGTTTAGTGAATAAATCCCTACGTGACTCCGTGTCACTTTGTCACCCCAGACACGTGTCAATCATGTCAGCGCTGAGATCCGCCATGTCTTCCTGCACATACATTACCCATCATGCAGAGGGGGTGCAGGAATGAGCTGCCCTGTAACATGTATAACTCCTCTCCAGCAGGTCACCGGGAATAGGGAGCTTGATCCTTCAGGACCCATATAATGTATTCATGCTGATGGGCGTTGAATGGGAAATGCTGCCCTGCAGGATGCAGGATTCATGTGCTGCAGGTTATAAAACAGCTCGTTCACTGAGCGCCGCGGCTTCACGTCTAGGAACTGCTGCTACAGTGAATGCGCGACCTTGAGTATCGGTGTTTAGTGAATATCCCCCTAAGAGGAATCCTAGGAGAGCTGCCCTGATTAGAAAATGGATTTCCCTCCTGCAGCTTATGAATTATACATGTTGCAGGGCAGCTCCTGTGCACGACTCAGGCTGGGGTCAGACGAACGCAGTGCGAACTCTCGTGCAGCCGCACTTTATCACGGCCGTGCTAGCAGCAAATGACGGCCAATGACGGCCAATATACAAAGTACGGCCGCACGAAAGTGCGCCCGCGCAACGCAAGCGGCAAACAAACGCATTTTTTCAAGAACGTGAAACCGCTAGTACTGATGTACAGAGTGCGCTGCGTCCGCTAGCGGCGTGTGTGTGTGATTAGGAGACGTCAGACGCTGCTAATGTCCGGCCAACATAACGTCCAGACGCAAAAAGGGTTTTATTAATGATCCGTACAAAATCACGCACGAAAGTGCGCATCGTATGACCGCTATCGCGTATTCCGTGAAAAAATACGTCCATTCGTTCGAACGCACTTTTTCCCGGACGACGCAAAAATGTGTTCGTCTGACCCTAGCCTCATGGTGGATGTGGCAACCCTAGCCAAGACTCTGATTTATTTCCCCCCCTGCAGGATATGAATTCCACATAGTGCAGGGCGGCATGTTTCACCCGATGCCCATGGAGGTGACATTAGCAGCAGGTATAGGGTGGTTGAGGGTGGGTGTAGATTTGGGGGAGTCTAGTTTGGGTTTTCTGTCCTCGTTGAGATATTCATGCAGGGGCTGGTGTTTGTCCGCTAAATCATATAACACCGCGGTGCATTACCAAAACCTAACGTCATGTGATCATTATCCAAACGCAGGGCTGAATTCCTGCAGAGGCCGACGAGGCCTGGACCTAGAGCGGAGGATCAGAGGGGGCGGCAGCATTACATCTATCTATCATAATAAAAACGTTTGTCAGTCGCCGCAGATCCGGTTTGCAGCGTCGGACAGATGCTGGATGCGCGCGCATCCAGGAGAGGATGTAGGCCCAAGCCAAGTCGGGGACTAGCCTAAGCATGGAGGCCGGCCGAGCAGCCTGCGACAGCCGAAGGACGGACACCGCTGGAGCTCAGGGACGATGTAGGAGGATGTTGCCTACACATACTCACCTACATCGGCCCTTAGCTCCTCCAGCGATGGCAGTCCTGCATCCTGTGCCCGCTCTGTGTTGGTCGCCGGTATGACCCAGGGTCAAAGGCTTCCGTGACGTCATATCGGCGACCAACACAGAGCGGGCACAGGATGCAGGACTGTCATCGCTGGAGGAGCTAAGGGCCGATGTAGGTGAGTATGTGTGGAACCGGTGGAGGACTCGAGGCCGATGTAGGTGAGTATGTGCTCTCCACACCCCCCCAACACCCACCCTGCTTGCTCGGCCGGCATCCAAGCTTAGGCGAGCCCCCGGCTTGGCTTGGGCCTAGAGGCCCAGCCGAGCCGGGGCTCACCTGAGCATGGAGGCAGGCTGAGTTTCCTGCTCGGGCGTCCTCCAGGCTCAGGCGAGTCCCCGACTCGGCTGGGCCTCTAGGCCCAAGCCGGGGGCTCGCCTAAGCTTGGATATATATATATATATATCACACACATATGGGGGTTACAGGGTGTGTGTGTGTATATATATATATATATATATATATATACCATGTAACCCCATATATATATATACCCTGTAACCCCTATATATATATATATATATATATATATATACCCTGTAACCCCATATATATATATATATATATATACCCTGTAACCCCATATATATATATATATATACCTGTAACCCCTATATATATATATAATATATATATATATATAACCCTGTAACCCCTATATATATATATAATATATATATACCCTGTAACCCCATATATATATATATATATATACCCTGTAACCCCTATATATATATATATATATACCTGTAACCCCTATATATAATATATATATATATATATACTGTAACCCCTATATATATATATATATATATATATACCCTGTACCCCCATATATATATATATATACCCTGTAACCCCTATATATATATATATATATATATATACCCTGTAACCCCTATATATATATATATATATATATATATACCCTGTAACCCCTATATATATATATATATATATATATATACCCTGTACCCCTATATATATATATACCCTGTAACCCCATATATATATATATACCCTGTAACCCCATAATAATATATATATATATATATATACCCTGTAACCCCTATATATATATATATATATATATATATATATATATACCTGTAACCCCATATATATATGACTGCCCTCAGGGCAGGCTTTATACCTAGTAGATAAATAAAAGCGAAATGCCACTCACACGATATCTCCAGAACCGTAACGCCTACAAACTTGAAATTCGGGCACGTATGTTCCTCTCGGTTTCTAGGTGCTCACTAAGAAAGGATTTTTGGAAATGACCTCAGAGCATTAGTTATTAACACACTCTGATACTAAGGAGTTATGCTGCTCCCGCTGCCCACCTGAAAATTAATCTGTTCCAACTGCCACTTGCCTCACATGTCGTTATTTTCTCCAACTGCCACTTGCCTCACATGACGTTATTTTCTCCAACTGCCACTTGCCTGACATGTCGTTACCTCCGTTCATACTGGCAGACGTTGCACTCCTTCACTCAGGAGCGTCTGGGGATCCTTACTGCTCTAAACCTAAGCTACCTCACCAAAATGTCCTCACCTTCCACCTATGGAACTGCTTCCGAAATCAGGGTGGGGGGATATATTATTCTATGAGTTTCAATCACCCACCAGCACTGAACCAATGGATTGTGAACCAAATGCCTCCTGCATAGCCCGACGTTTCATCGCAAAGCACGGGTATCCAGCTAATATACCATATATATATAATGGGAAAAGTCCTATCTGACTGACTCATCAACGCCCACCTCAAACCGTTTAACCTAGGAACGTGAAATTTTGAAGGTACGTTGTTTTTATGACATAGGAACCCACTAAGGAAGGATTTTTGGAAAATCCACCCCTAACATGGTGAAAAAGGGGGTTGAATATTTTAAAGAGGATACCTATAGCTCAAAAACAGAAGATGTTACAGGCTTGAAAATTGGTATTTACAATCTTCTTCAAAAACAATAAAACACATTTTACCGTTTTCCAAAAATCCGAGTGGGGGTGTAAAAAAGGGGGTGTGAATATTTTAAACAGGATACCTACAGTATATCTCAAAAACAGAATATGTTACAGTCGTAAAAAATTGGTATTTAGATTCGCCTTGATAAAATAAAAAACATGTACTTTACCATTTTCCGAAAGACCAGTTAAGGAGGGAGGGAGAAAAAGGGGGTGTGAATAGTTTAATCAGTATACCTATATTTCAAAACCAAAAATGTTAAAGACGTGAAAATTGGTATTTACAATATTCTTGAAAAAAAAAAAAAATGTGTTCTACCATTTTCCCAAAATAAAAGTGGGGAATGGGTGATAAAAACGTGGCGAATATTCTAAATTCAACTTTGTTTTGCAGCCAATACGCCCTGACTAACGTCTGCAATAAACATTACTTATTACTTTAAGAAATCAACCTGTAAATTATATCTCGTACAGATTGAACAAAAAATTCATGTTTCTTTTAAAAACAATTTTAACAAATCCCAAAAGCCACGAGAGTGAAGCCACGGGCAAAAGCAAGTCTAAAATATAAGTGAGAGAAAGGGAGGAAAAATGTAAAAATATACAATATATCCGTTAATAAAGCACCAAGGAATCAACAAGCCCCCCCCCCGAAATCCATCTTCCCACTCATCCAGAACACCTGCACAAATACCATTACAGCCAGTCACAATACCACTTACACACAGCACAAAACACTTAAACACACAATAAGACGTCACAACAAGAAACTGCCCGAAAGAACTCAAACCCTCATTAAATTTCTGTATGTACTGCCTTCCTTTAGGGGCTCCCCCATATATTCAGGGTGTGCGGGTGTCTTTTTAGGGGTTCCTCCATATATTCAGGGTGTGCGGGTGTCTTGTAGGGGTTCTTCTATATATTCAGGGTGTGCGGGTGTCTTGTTAGGGGTTCCTCCATATATTCAGGGTGTGTGGGTGTGTTTTTAGGGGCTCCTCCATATATTCAGGTTGTGGGAGTGTCTTTTTAGGGGTTCCTCCATATATTCAGGGTGTGCGGGTGTGTTTTTAGGGGCTCCTCCATATATTCAGGGTGTGCGGGTGTATTTTTGGGGGTTCCTCCATATATTCAGGGTGTGCGGTGTATTTTTGGGGGTTCATCCATATATTCAGGGTGTGGTGGGTGTGTTTTTAGGGGCTCCTCCATATATTCAGGTGTGTGGGTGTATTTTTGGGGTTCCTCCATATATTCAGGGTGTGTGGGTGTCTTTTTAGGGGTTCCTCCATATATTCAGGGTGTGTGGGTGTATTTTTGGGGGTTCCTCCATATATTCAGGGTGTGTGGGTGTGTTTTTAGGGGCTCCTCCATATATTCAGGGTGTGTGGGTGTATTTTTGGGGGTTCCTCCATATATTCAGGGTGTGTGGGTGTCTTTTTAGGGGTTCCTCCATATATTCAGGGTGTGTGGGTGTGTTTTTAGGGGCTCCTCCATATATTCAGGTGTGTGGGTGTGTTTTTAGCGGTTCCTCCATATATTCAGAGTGAGCGGGTGTGTTTTTTAGGGGTTCCTCCATATATTCAGGGTGTGTGGGTGTGTTTTTAGGGGCTCCTCCATATATTCAGGGTGTGCGGGTGTGTTTTTAGGGGTTCCTCCATATATTCAGGGTGTGTGGTGTGTTTTTAGGGGTCCTCCATATATTCAGGGTGTGTGGGTGTGTTTTTAGGGGCTCCTCCATATATTCAGGGTGTGCGGGTGTGTTTTTAGGGGTTCCTCCATATATTCAGGGTGTGTGGGTGTGTTTTTAGGGGTTCCTCCATATATTCAGGGTGTGTGGGTGTGTTTTTAGGGGTTCCTCAATATATTCAGGGTGTGTGGGTGTATATTAGTATATTAGTAACTCCCAGCACTGAGTCTGTAAAGTGTTAGAAGATCCTTTGTTTTGCTGTAAATGATGATTTATTGATCCGATTTAGATGTTTTTATTAGGGCGGCAGAGATACAATTTATTTATTTATTAGAAAGTATTTTCGCAGGATGGATACATTGAGATTTCTCTCGTTTTCAGTATGTCCTGGGTTGCATAATGTATGTAATTGGATGCGCCCATTGCCAAATTTAAACATGACTCGATACATTTGGAGACTGTGGAGACATAGGTTCGATCCCGGCAAGAGCACCTCTCCAGTAAGTGTCCTTGGGCGAGACACCTAACGGTACAGACTCGCCCCCCAGGACCTACTGAAAACCAGAGAAATCTCAATGTATCCTTCCTTCTAAAATACTTTCTCTAAAAAAAATTATCAAATTTTGCGCTTAGTGCTGGCAGGGAGAGGGTTAACGCGTCCCTTGCTGTCACAGAGAGATGTTTGTTCTGGATAAGGTCCAAGAGATTCGCCTTTGATGCGCCAGGTTGGATGTAACTGGGTCTGGACCGGAATTTGGGGGGGGGGGGTTGTTATCCTTACATAAACATCTCTCAGGGTGACCCCCCCCCCCGACTCCATTGAACACAATGTGTGTTATTGTTACTTTGTGTTCACAGGATTCCATGTCTATAAGATACAGTGACACAGTGACCCCCCCCCTGGTGTCAGCTGATCCTGCTTTTCATTGTTACAGTGTGTTTGTGCACATATTTACTTTAAAGCTGGGTTTATTATTTAATGAAGAGCTCAGGGCTGTCAGACATTGTGTTTAGATACACAGAAAACAATGCAGCCCTGCCCTGAGCATACACAATAACCAGGGCCTAGAAGAATCATCACATTATATATCTCCACTTCAAAGCACATTGTGTCAGAGTGAAAATCCTTCTTATATCCTAAAATAAATCGAATAATAGCATTAACGCCTGATTCCGCGTGAAGTGACGGCGCAGGAGGGACCGCGGCCTATAGGCTGGGGTCAGACCAGCGCACTTTTAACGTGCGTTCTGGCGCACATAATTACGGCCGCACTAGCAGCAGATGACGGGCAATGACGGCCAATATACGATGTACGGGCGCACAAAAGTCCGGCCGCGCAACGCAAGTGGAAAACGAACGCATTTTTTCGAGAACGCCGAACCGCTAGTACGGACGTACAGAGTGCGCAGCTGCGGCATAGCGGCGTGTTTGCGTGATTAGGAGATGTCAGACACTGCTAATGTCCAGCCTACATAACGTCCAGACGCAAAAAGAGTTTTATTGACGATCCAAAAAAAATCACGCACGAAAAATGCGCATCGTATGACCGTTTTCGCGCACTCCGTGAAAAAATACATCAATTCGTTCGGACGCACTTTTTTACGTTCGCGGGGAAAAATGCTTTCGTTTAACCCTAGCCTTAATCAGTGATTCTGAATACAGACACATATCAGAGAATAAGTTTGATGCTCGGGGAGCGAACACCCCAATCCCCAAATACAGGAAAGTGCAGGATCAGAGAGAGAGGGGGGGGGGCACTGGATCCATCAACCCATTATCTGGAGCCATAATCCACTATGAACCAGATCCACCACCTCTATGATGATACACGTGCCCGAAACAGCACCACGTGCGCTGCCCCCACGGCCAGACCATTGATCTGTGCGGAGCCGCAATCTTACACAGAGGGCTACGGGTTTATACGGAGACAGGACGAAACGCAAAATGATGAACGTCACAGAACGTCACAGAACGTCACAGAACGTCTCAGAGTATCGAAACCAAAAATATCAATAAAACGTCATTTAGAAAAAAAGCAACAAACATTTACTAGAGTTTATAGACTCAGCGCTGGGGAGTTTAAAGGTCTACACCCGCACACCCTGAATGTATGGAGGAACCCCTAAAAACACACCCGCACACCCTGAATATATGGAGGAACCCCTAAAAAGACACCCACACACCCTGAATATATGGAGGAACCCCTAAAAAGACACCCGCACACCCTGAATATATGGAGGAACCCCTAAAAAACACCCACACACCCTGAATATATGGAGGAACCCCTAAAAAACACCCACACACCCTGAATATATGGAGGAACCCCTAAAAAACACCCACACACCCTGAATGTATGGAGGAACCCCTAAAAACACACCCGCACACCCTGAATGTATGGAGGAACCCCTAAAAAAACACCCACACACCCTGAAATATGAGGAAACCCCTAAAAAACACCCACACACCCTGAATGTATGGAGGAACCCCTAAAAACACACCCGCACACCCTGAATATATGGAGGAACCCCTAAAAAACACACCCGCACACCCTGAATGTATGGAGGAACCCCTAAAAACACACCCACACACCCTGAATATATGGAGGAGCCCCTAAAAAACACCCACACACCCTGAATATATGGAGGAACCCCTAAAAACACACCCGCCTCACCCTGAATATATGGAAGGAACCCTTAAAAAAGACACCCGTTACACCCTGAATATATGGAGGAACCCCTAAAAACACACCCACACCCTGAATATATGGAGGAGCCCCTAAAATACACCCGCACACCCTGAATATATGGAGGAACCCCTAAAATACACCCGCACACCCTGAATGTATGGAGGAACCCCTAAAAAACACACCCGCACACCCTGAATATATGGAGGAACCCCTAAAAAAGACACCCGCACACCCTGAATATACGGAGGAACCCCTAAAAACACACCCACACACCCTGAATATATGGAGGAGTTCCTAAAAACACACCCTGAATATATGGATGAACCCCGAAAAACACACCCGCACACCCTGAATATATGGAGGAACCCCTAAAAGACACCCACACACCCTGAATATATGGAGGAACCCCTAAAAACACACCCGCACACCCTGAATATATGGAGGAACCCCGAAAAACACACCACCGCACACCCTGAATATATGGAGGACCCCCTAAAAAGACACCCACACACCCTGAATATATGGAGGAGCCCCTAAAAAACACACCCGCCACACCCTGAATATATGGAGGAGCCCCTAAAAACACACCCGCACACCCTGAATATATGGAGGAGCCCCTAAAAAACACACGAACACACACCCTGAATATATGGAGGAGCCCCTAAAAAGACACCCGCACACCCTGAATATATGGAGGAACCCCTAAAAAACACACCCGCACACCCTGAATATATGGAGGAACCCCTAAAAAGACACCCGCACACCCTGAATATATGGAGGAGCCCCTAAAAAAGACACCCGCACACCCTGAATATATGGAGGAGCCCCTAAAAACACACCCACATACCCTGAATATGGAGGAACCCCTAAAAAGACACCCACACACCCTGAATGTATGGAGGAACCCCTAAAAACACACCCGCACACCCTGAATGTATGGAGGAACCCCTAAAAAGACACCCGCACACGCTGAATATATGGAGGAACCCCTAAAAACACACCCTGAATATATGGAGGAACCCCTAAAAACACACCCTGAATATATGGAGGAACCCCTAAAAAGACACCCACACACCCTGAATATATGGAGGAGCCCCTAAAAACACACCAACACACCCTGAATAATGGAGGAACCCCTAAAAACACACCCACACACCCTGAATATATGGAGGAGTTCCTAAAAACACACCCTGAATATATGGATGAACCCCGAAAAACACACCCGCACACCCTGAATATATGGAGGAGTTCCTAAAAACACACCCTGAATATATGGATGAACCCCTAAAAAGACACTCGCACACCCTGAATATATGGAGGAACCCCTAAAAAGACACCCACACACCCTGATTATGTGGAGGAACCCCTAAAAATACACCCGCACACCCTGAATATATGGAGGAGCCCCTAAAACACACCCACACACCCTGAATATATGGAGGAGCCCCTAAAAACACACCCTGAATATATGGAGGAGCCCCTAAAAAGACACCCGCACACCCTGAATATATGGAGGAGCCCCTAAAAAGACACCCACCCACACCCTGAATATATGGAGGAGCCCCTAAAAAACACACCCTGAATATATGGAGCCCCTAAAAAAAAAAGGAAGCCCCTAAAAAGACACCCGCACACCCTGAATATATGGAGGAACCCCTAAAAACACACCCACATTACCCTGAAATTATGGAGGAACCCCTAAAAACACACCCACACACCCTGAATATATGGAGGAGCCCCTAAAAACACACCCACACACCCTGAATATATGGAGGAACCCCTAAAAGACACCCACACACCCTGAATATATGGAGGAACCCTCAAAAAAGACACCCGCACACCCTGAATATATGGAGGAACCCCTAAAAAGACACCCACACACCCTGAATATATGGAGGAACCCCTAAAAAGACACCCGCACACCCTGAATATATGGAGGAACCCCTAAAAACACACCCACATTCCAAATTTGTTGCGAAGCCTTTAAATAGAGGGGGGTCGGATAAGTGGATTATTATCAGGGCTGTTGATGGTAAATTGCGTGTTTTCGGGGTGACGTGTTTTTCCTTTGTTTAAGGGAAGTGATTGTGCAATAAAATGTAAATTACTGGATGAAAATTGAACATTTTGGGGTTAATGATCCAACCGAGATAATAGCTCAGAATTTTTGTTCCAATTTGACCCAAGATGAGGAATCTCCTTACTGTCCTCCCACAGTTTGCAATTTAGTGAATATGCCCCTTTGTGTAACATATTTGTGTCAAACTTTCATTTAGACGAGGAAATAAAAGAACGATGATAAATAAACCCATCCCCCCGTGCAGTTACCCTGTGACAAGCAGGTATCGTGCGGAGTCCCGTGGTGCAGCTCTGTAATACACTCTAATGAAACAGAAAACTATAATTAATATGTAAATTTATGCATAAACTGAGTGTTAGATGGGATTATTGATATAATATCCCACTGTCTCTGACCCCTCTGCTCCACACGTCTACATCAGACAGAGTTGCCCTGGAGTCACCGCGCAGGGGATCCAGTCGTGG
Source organism: Leptobrachium leishanense (assembly GCA_009667805.1). NCBI lineage: Eukaryota > Metazoa > Chordata > Amphibia > Anura > Megophryidae > Leptobrachium > Leptobrachium leishanense. The sequence goes on from CM019073.1 coordinate 87,689,602, forward strand.
TTTGCTCATCTCATGAATCCAGGATCTTCGTGTTTTATTGATCCCAGTGATGGGATGTTCCTGATATCCTACGTTTTTGTTATTCTCTGCTTGTCGGTTGGTGTCCTCGCAGGTTACCAGGGCATCGCGCCACGCAGCTCGCAGGTTACCAGGGCATCGCGCCGCGCAGCTCACAGGATACCAGGGCATCACGCCGCGCAGCTCGCAGGATACCAGGGCATCGCGCCGCGCAGCTCGCAGGTTACCAGAGCATCGCGCCGCGCAGCTCGCAGGATACCAGGGCATCGCACCGTGCAGCTCGCAGGTTACCAGGGCATCGCGCAGCTCGCAGGTTACCAGGGCATCACGCCACGTAGCTCGCAGGTTACCCAGGTCATCGCGCCGCGCAGCTCGCAGGTTACCTGGGCATCGCTCCGCTCACAGGTTACCAGGGCATCACGCCACGTAGCTCGCAGGTTAACAGGGCATCGCGCCGTGTAGCTCGCAGGTTACCCAGGTCATCGCGCCGCGCAGCTCACAGGTTACCAGGGCATGTCGCCACGCAGCTCGCAGGATACCAGGGCATCGCGCCGCGCAGCTCGCAGGTTTCCAGGGCATCACGCCGCGCAGTTTGCTGGTTTCCAGGGCATCGCGCCGCGCAGTTTGCTGGTTTCCAGGGCATCGCGCCGCGCAGCTCGCAGGTTTCCAGGGCATCGCGCCGCACAGCTCACAGGTTACCAAAGCATGTCGCCGCTAGGGATGAGCTGTTCGGTTTGATCGGTTCGGAGTTCGATTCGAACTTTGGCAGTTCTAAAGTTCGCGAACTTCGAACGTTTTGGGATGTTCACCAAAAGTTCGAAAAAAAATAATGCTTAAAAAATCCTAAAAAATCTAGAAATAAAGAGACTCTTTACTGCAGAATATTATAAGCAACGGTTTATTAGATATTGAATTAAAACGGGAATATTTTTAACATTGAAGCCTATGGGATAAAACATTCTTGTTACTAAAACATCAGGCAGACGAGGCCCTCTAATAAGGCACTGTAGAGGGCAGCCCGCCGGGGCCTCCCTCCCAAGGACCCCTTGACCTGAGGAGCATGCGGCCGCAAGATTACAAAGCTGCGACTGTGCGGGCTGGCTAGCCAGCCGGGTGCATGTGGCAGAGAGGTGGCGCAGGGACTCCAGGGAGGGAGCCACGGCAGACCCCCCTTCCGCCCAATCAGGATCCAGGGAGCCCCCACTGACCACCAGGCTAAGGTAAGGCGACACATTTTTAAATAAAATAAAATCCGAGGACATTTTTAAATGTCCCCAGCAACATAAAATAAAACTTTTTTATACTCACCTGATTCCTGGATCCACAAACTGTAGAGGTGCTGCCCTGCAGTGTGTGGAATCATATGCTGCATTAATTATACTGTAAGGCTGGGTTCACACCTGCGTTTTTTTTACGCGCAAATGTAAAAAACATGCGATCGCGCATTGCAGGCACGTTCACGGCCATAGACTGCAGAGTGAACGCACTGCAATACGCCCCAAAGAAGCTCCTGTACTTCTTTGGGCGTTGGACGTTTTACAGTGCGTTCCTGCGCTCTGTTAAACACCCAGGTATGAACGGGTCCCATAGCAAATAATGGGATTTCCCTGTTTATGCATTTTATAGCGTGCAGGAATGCGCTGTAAAACGCTTAGGTGTGAACCGGGCCTTAAGGTGCTGCCCGGCAGTGTGAGGATTCACATGCTGCATTAATTCTTCTTCTTACAAATTTGGTTACTTAACCCGTTTGCGTTTGGATTGTAATATTGTGACATCCAGGGCCCCGGGTGGCGATCGGGGGGGGGCCCGGACGCATGGTGCCGCCAGCTGGCCGAATACCAGGAGCTCCGGCGGCACCCGGCGCAGCTGTGAGTGATCAGGAGGCAGGGCGTGGCGTGATGACGCAGAGCCACCGGGACTGGTGTGCGCCAATTCTCACCATATACAGTAGCGCAGTACTAGTGCCTAAACATTGTTGAGCTGATTTCGTTATAACAACTACTCTCACTCTGTGCCCCTGTCTGGTATATTCCACTGCTTGTTACTGCTGGTGCGCTTCCATCCTGCCATACACTATAGCGCAGTAATATTTGGTGCACTGCCACTGACGCCTATATTACCAGATTCATATAATTTTAATATTGGACCGCAGGGTCCACCCCTGCACTCTTCCACAATACCACAAAGGGGTTACGGTGTGACGGCACTGTTGCCGACGCTAAAGGCCAAATTTTAAGGCACCTATTGTTACTTTCATCCAAAGCCTGCATAAGTTTCACCATAATTTAGCCAAAAAATCACTAAACTTGTTCTGCGTGTCCTAAAACGTCTCCTCTTTTCATACAGGCTGCCGCCCCAAGCAGTTGTTTATGGATAGATTAAAGGAAAAGCATTTACCGTTGTTTGAAACGTCATTTTTTTGTTTTTAAATGTTTCTATACATCCTAGAAATCCGCCACTTCACGGGCAGGTTATGGGGACCTCCTAGGCACGATATTTGAAGGAATTTTTCATTTTTATTTTTAACCCTTATTTCATGGAAAACTCCCTGTCTCTTTAAAAACGTTTTTTTAAACTTTTTGTCCTTGTTTCCTGTCCCCCAGGGCACTACCCGGACCCCCATACACCTTTTATGGCAAATATCTAGCATATATGGCCTCTTGGAGAGCACTCTAAAAACCGAACTTTGAGTCCCATTGACTTGTATTGAGTTCGGTTCGTGTTCGAGTTCGAACTTTTGAAATTGTTCGAGTTCGAATGCGCACCGAACTCGGGGGTGTTCGGCTCATCCCTAGTCGGCGCGCAGCTCGCAGGTTTCAAGGGCATCGCGCAACTCACAGGTTACCAGGGCATCGCGCCGCGCAGCTCACAGGTTTCCAGGGCATCGCGCCGCGCAGCTCACAGGTTTCCAGGGCATCACGCCGCGCAGCTCTCAGGTTTCCAGGGCATCGCGCAGCTCGCAGGATACCAGGGCATCGCGTCATGCAGCTCGCAGGTTACCAGGGCATCGCACCGCAAGCTCGCAGGTTTCCAGGGCATCGCGCAGCTCGTAGGTTTCCAGGGCATCGCGCAGCTCGCAGGTTTCCAGGGCATCGCGCCACGCAGCTCGCAGGTTTCCAGGGCATCGCACAGCTCGCAGGTTTCCAGGGCATCGCGCAGCTCGCAGGTTTCCAGGGCATCGCGCAGCTCGCAGGTTTCCAGGGCATCGCGCATCTCACAGGTTTCCAGGGCATCGCGCAGCTCGCAGGTTTCCAGGGCATCGCGCCGCGCAGCTCGCAGGTTTTCCAGGCATCGCGCAGCTCTCAGGTTTCCAGGGCATCGCGCCGCGCAGCTCGCAGGTTTCCAGGGCATCGCGCAGCTCGTAGGTTTCCAGGGCATCGCGCCGCGCAGCTCGCAGGTTTCCAGGGCATCGCGCAGCTCGCAGGATACCAGGGCATCGCACCGCAAGCTCGCAGGTTTCCAGGGCATCGCGCAGCTCGTAGGTTTCCAGGGCATCGCGCCGCGCAGCTCGCAGGTTTCCAGGGCATCGCGCAGCTTGCAGGTTTCCAGGGCATCGCGCAGCTCGCAGGTTTCCAGGGCATCGCGCAGCTCGCAGGTTTCCAGGGCATCGCGCCGCGCAGCTCGCAGGTTTCCAGGGCATCGCGCCACGCAGCTCGCAGGTTTCCAGGGCATCGCACAGCTCGCAGGTTTCCAGGGCATCGCGCATCTCACAGGTTTCCAGGGCATCGCGCCGCGCAGCTCGCAGGTTTCCAGGGCATCGCGCAGCTCTCAGGTTTCCAGGGCATCGCGCCGCGCAGCTCGCAGGTTTCCAGGGCATCGCGCAGCTCGCAGGTTTCCAGGGCATCGCGCCACGCAGCTCGCAGGTTTCCAGGGCATCGCACAGCTCGCAGGTTTCCAGGGCATCGCGCAGCTCGCAGGTTTCCAGGGCATCGCGCAGCTCGCAGGTTTCCAGGGCATCGCACAGCTCGCAGGTTTCCAGGGCATCGCGCGCGCGCAGCTCGCAGGTTTTCCAGGCATCGCGCAGCTCTCAGGTTTCCAGGGCATCGCGCCGCGCAGCTCGCAGGTTTCCAGGGCATCGCGCAGCTCGCAGGTTTCCAGGGCATCGCGCCACGCAGCTCGCAGGTTTCCAGGGCATCGCACAGCTCGCAGGTTTCCAGGGCATCGCGCAGCTCGCAGGTTTCCAGGGCATCGCGCAGCTCGCAGGTTTCCAGGGCATCGCGCATCTCACAGGTTTCCAGGGCATCGCGCAGCTCGCAGGTTTCCAGGGCATCGCGCCGCGCAGCTCGCGGGTTTAATGGAGTCGATCCCTTTGTTTTTCTCCAGGTATTAGATCAGATCATTTCGTAATGTGATTTTTATCGCCGGCCGTGTTTGCTCAGCTCCGCTCACATCCAGCTCGCTCCTGTTCCTCCGCTGCCTCCGGTTGGACTGGAAGGGTTGGTACAGGATTCCAGATTAGCTGGGGGGGGGTGCGGAGTGTAGGGGTGCAGCGCGAGAACCTGAGGATTCAAATAAACAAGTCAACTGGACACAATGTAACAGACAGCTTTCCAAAACAGGCGGAGGCTGGCTGAGAGTTACGGGTGAAATCCGGGAGCCTGCGCCCCCCCCCCCACCAACCATGCATTTCATAGGAGAATAATGCTGGAAAATGCCGGAAAAGTGCTGCCCTGCGTTAAGAGATAGCGTAGGGGGCGGAGTCACACGTCTAGCGGTAACCTTCCTCTGGGTATTCCTGGTTATGAGTCAGCGCAGGGGGCGGAGTACCAGAGCGCTGCACGGCAGGTACAGATAGACAGAGGTGCTGTATGACTGTGCGCTGTGATATATGTATGTGGATTTACGCCGCGCCCTGTTAGTGCAATCCGCCCCGCAGGCTGCTCGGCGTCTCTCAGCACGTCACAGGAGTCTGAACATGTTCCCGCACACTGAACGGATAAATCCCTGCGCCTGGCGCGCTGCCAGCACGACCGCCCGAACAGCCACAGCCAGAAACCCGAAACCGCAGCGAAAAGCGGAAAAACATCTCTCAATGAACAGAAAAATAGAAAAGTGACTGGAGGAATCCGGCGGCTCCCGAACCTGACAACGTGACCGGGAGAGTCTCTCTGAGTCCTCACTGTATCCTGAGAAAATGACTTATTTTGGTGTTTTCACCCAGAATCGGCTCCGGTGACGCCGCGTTACGCCGAATATACCATTATTTAATAAAGTTATAAAATTTATCTATTTCCAGAAACCAGACGTTTAGAATCAGCAAAAAGTGACATAAACCTGGAAACGCAGCTCTCTGTGTGTATATATATACCCGAGCACGCACCGTCACCTCGCAGGGTTAAACGCAGCTCTCTGTGTGTATGGTTCGTGTATTCACATACAGTGTATATATATACCCGAGCGCACGCACCGTCACCTCGCAGGGTTAAACGCAGCTCTCTGTGTGTATGGTTCGTGTATTCACATACAGTATATATATATATATACCCGAGCGCACACCGTCACCTCGCAGGGTTAAACGCAGCTCTCTGTGTGTATGGTTCGTGTATTCACATACAGTATATATATATATATACCCGAGCACGCACCGTCACCTCGCAGGGTTAAACGCAGCTCTCTGTGTGTATGGTTCGTGTATTCACATACAGTGTGTATATATATATACCCGAGCGCACACCGTCACCTCGCAGGGTTAAAACGTGGCAGGAAGATGGAACGTCGGATGTTTTGGAGCAGCAGCCGAGCGCTCGGGGAATCCTGTCCTGATTCGGTGCCAACCTCCAACTTTCCCTCTTCATCCAGAACAAAGAGGCCTCACAGGATAATGGTGAGAGCGACGGAGGAGAGAACAGGGCCTCATTCATGGTGACAATGGGCTGGGGACGGGGCCAGCGTGACAGCACTATGGAGGCCGGGAGCTGCTGCCTGGATATCTCCTCTGTTACTGAGCGATGTGGACCTGTTCATGGAGGAACTCCAGCCCTAAGGAACCAGTGAAAGCCCCTCTCCCCATTCAGTAAACACAAGAAAACAGGAAACATTGTGTCCTTGGCTCGTAACGAGGCGCAACGTTTCCCGCCGGTGCTTTACCGGACACAGGGCACGGCTCCTCGTCTTACGAAGCTTATGGTCTATTTGCTCCAGTGTTTCTGTGTATATATCATTTGTAGAGCACAGAAGACACTCCATGCCCTGCTCCTTCTCTCCCTGGAGACGCTTGGCCATGTTGGCAGCCATTTTGAATAATTGGCTTTCATGGAAACCAGCTTGATGTTCCTGTGATGCGGTTTCCTCTTCGTGACGGTTACATTTGCTCCATACATGGAGGTCACAGGAACTTCAGAAGACTTTAATCTCAGGAGAATTTTGTTGTGTGTAAATAAAACATGAGAGAAGGACCTTGGGGCCGGAAGGTCGACTTGTATGAAGGCTCCAGCTCTTTCCACTGTGTTCTTCTGCTTTTCTGACCTAATCAGGGCATGGCTGAGTCTCCACCAAATCACGGGAGGCGAGACGGACCCTCCATGAAGCATCGTGAAGGGAAATTCTCAGATTCAGGTTCTGCGGTTGAGTTTCTGGCCTCGGAGAACTCGTTTAACAAGTCAGGAGCCGCATGAAGTCGCCTGAGGGCCAGCCTGTTCCAGAGACAGCGATGTCGCAAGAAACTCCTGCCAAGGCTGAAGCAGGACTCAATGGCATTGGTTGTCTGTCACCGTGAGGAGGACACCCGCCTGCTGCTTTGTGCCGGGTCACTGCAGTCAGAGATATGAGGAGCTTTACCCGCACGCCGGCCCGGCCCGCTCCATGCGTTCCCAAGTTTTATTTATAGTGTCTGGTGAATCTCTTGCTAGAGGACACGGAAAGGTCGACGTGTGAGTCTAGGCCAGTGTTTCCCAAACCTGTCCTCAGGCCCCTCTGACAGGCCAGGTTTGCAGGATATGTGAAGCACAGGTGATTTGCTGCTCAGTGATTGCAGGATTCAGTCTGTAATTTCCCCAGGTGATCTGCAGAATCTGGCCTGGCTGAGGGTCCCGAGGACAGGTTTGGCAATCACTGCTCTAGGCGTTCAAAATATCACTGGATTCGCAGATGGTTTTGGGACGTTTTCATGCCCTGGGGGCTTCTCCCCTTTGCCCATTAGGAAATTCACTGGGTCCCATTGGCCCCATGACGTACAATCATCCTGATGTTGTTTAATTTGTCCAAGTATTGGAAAAAATCGGACAATTTGCAGATGAAAGTGGGCACTGCTGCCATGAGGTCACTGGATACCACACCCCAATGTGCCAATACGAAGCATGAAGCTTGGCCGCCCACGCGTTTCAGCAAGATGCATCTCCTGACGCTCAGCAAGGCCCATGGACATCGCACGTGACATGTAGACCTTACTCCAGCCCTGACATTTACAATTCGAGAGGGTATTCACAACCTTGGCCCAAGCTCTGCGGCTCCGAGTTAGTGCCGGGTCACAGTAATGGCCGCTATGTTTTGTATAGGAGCTCTTAATAATGGCTCAGCTCAAGCACACGAGTCGTTCCACCGTCGCTTGCTGCTCTCATCTGAAGCTGGTGTTCCTGAATGAACACTGACCCTGAACTTGATCCTGGGCCTGACCCTGAGCCTGATCCTGGGCCTGACCTTGTCCCTGACCCCAAGCATGCCCCTGACTCTGAGCCTGATCCTGACCTTGATCCTGACCCCGATCCTGAGCCTGACCTTGTCCCCGACCCTGAGCCTGACCCTGACCTTGAGCCTGGCCCTGAACCTGACTATGACCCTGACCTTGGCCCTGACCCTGAGCCTGGCCCTGTCCTCAAGTCTAGCCCTGGGCCTGACCCGGAGTCTGACCCTGAGCCTGGCCCTGATCTTGACCCTGACCCTGACCTTGGCCCCGACCATGAGCCTGGCCCTGTCCTCAGGCCTGACCCTGAGCCTGAGCCCGAGTCTGACCCTGGCCCTGACCCTGGTGTTGCATTTGCAAAATCACTTAATACTGAAGAAGAAACCCCCCCAAATCCCAAATTTACCCCTAATCCTGCGGTGCAGTGGGAGGTGTGATCCACCAGTTCCTCTGGCAGTATAAATACTTCACAGTGTCCTTGAGACCTCCATGTGTCCCTGCATGTGCGAGCTTGGCTCCATGGAGTCCTATGGCCCGTATCCTGCCGGCATCTTGTAGCGGCTCCTGTATATTCCAGCTCAGGCCGCTAATACAGGGACGTCCTGGATGTCATCGAGTTGGTGACTCGGATATTTTGTCTCACACCGATATATTTCCTTAGCGGCTCCTTGTTACCATCAAGATGGGAATAGGGTTTGCAGTTTCCAGTCGCAGTTTTGAAGGTTCTTTGTATCCGGAGACTGGAATATCACTTAATTCAACTTATGCTGAGCCGGAGCAGTGGATCCCGTGGCCGTCCGCAGGTCCCTTTAACAGGACAGGTTTTAAGGATTCCCTTGGGAAAATTCAAACTGAATCCTGCAATCACTGAGCAGCAAATCATATCCCCTGTGCTGTGCTTCAGATATCCTGCAAACCTGGCCTTTGTAGGGGGACCTAAGCTTTGCGTCATATATCCTGCAAACCTGGCCTTGTAGGGGGACCTAAGCTTTGTGCCACATATCCTGCAAACCTGGCCTTGTAGGGGGACCTAAGCTTTGCGTCACATATCTTGAAAACCTGGCCTTGTAGGGGGATCTAAGCGTTGCATCACATATCCTGAAAACCTGGCCTGTTAGGGGGATCTGAGCTTTGCTTCACATATCCTGCAAACCTGGCCTTGTAGGGGGACCTAAGCTTTGCGACACATATCCTGCAAACCTGGCCTTGTAGGGGGACCTAAGCTTTGCGTCACATATCTTGAAAACCTGGCCTTGTAGGGTATTCTAAGCGTTGCATCACATATCTTGAAAACCTGGCCTGTTAGGGGGATCTGAGCTTTGCTTCACATATCCTGCAAACCTGGTCTTGTAGGGGGACCTAAGCTTTGTGTCACATTTCCTGAAAACCTGGCCTTGTAGGGGATTCTAAGCGTTGCATCACATATCTTGAAAACCTGGCCTGTTAGGGGGATCTGAGCTTTGCTTCACATATCCTGCAAACCTGGTCTTGTAGGGGGACCTAAGCTTTGCGACACATATCCTGCAAACCTGGCCTTGTAGGGGGACCTAAGCTTTGTGTCACATTTCCTGAAAACCTGGCCTGTTAGGGGGACCTAAGCTTTAGTCACATTTCCTGAAAACCTGGCTTGTTAGGGGGACCTGAGGACCAGTGCTTGGAGCCACTGAGCTTTACAAGCCAGCCTGTTTTGGAGCCTGTAGGAATCGATGAGCTCACGGTGAGAGACTCAGGGACTTTATTCCTCCCCCTAATTTCACTGGCTGCTGATTGGCTGTCAGACCAGACTTGTTGTGGAAACGCATTGCACGATGTTCTGTTGTGTTAATGTGTTTCAGTGCGGGTCTTTACTGTGCTGCATCACGGTATGTGTGTACGTTTTGATTAAGTCTGTATCGATTGAATAAATGTTACCATTTTCAGTAAAAAAAAGGTTTTGACCCCTAATACACCGGGCTGCGCACACTATTGGTGTAAGGTGCACACTCTAATACACCGGGCTCTGCACGCTATTGGTGTAAGGTGCACACCCTAATACACCGGGCTGCGCACGCTATTGGTTTAAGGTGCACACCCTAATACACCGGGCTGCGCACGCTATTGGTGTAAGGTGCACACCCTAATACACCGGGCTGCGCACGCTATTGGTGTAGGTGCACACCCTAATACACCGGGCTGCGCACGCTATTGGTGTAAGGTGCACACCCTAATACACCGGGCTGCGCACGATATTGGTTTAAGGTGCACACCCTAATACACCGGGCTCTGCACGCTATTGGTGTAAGGTGCACACCCTAATACACCGGGCTGCGCACGCTATTGGTGTAAGGTGCACACCTAATACACCGGGCTGCGCATGCTATTGGTGTAAGGTGCACACCCTAATACACCGGGCTGTGCACGCTATTGGTGTAAGGTGCACACCCTAATACACCGGGCTGCGCATGCTATTGGTGTAAGGTGCACACCCTAATACACCGGGCTGTGCGCGCTATTGGTGTAAGGTGCACACCCTAATACACCGGGCTGCGCATGCTATTGGTGTAAGGTGCACACCCTAATACACCAGGCTGCGCACGCTATTGGTGTAAGGTGCACACCCTAATACACCGGGCTGCGCACGCTATTGGTGTAAGGTGCACACCCTAATACGCCGGGCTGCGCACGCTATTGTGTAAGGTGCACACCCTAATACACCGGGTTGCGCACGCTATTGGTGTAAGGTGCACACCCTAATACACTGGGCTGTGCACGCTATTGGTGTAAGGTGCAAACCCTAATACACCGGGCTGCGCACGTTATTGATGTAAGGTGCACACCCTAATACACCACGCTGCGCCTGCTATTGGTGTAAGGTGCACACCCTAATACACCGGGCTGCGCACGCTATTGGTGTAAGGTGCACACCCTAATACACCGGGCTGCGCACGCTATTGGTGTAAGGTGCACACCCTAATACACCGGGCTGCGCACGCTATTGGTGTAAGGTGCACACCCTAATACACCGGGCTGCGCACGCTATTGGTGTAAGGTGCACACCCTAATACACCAGGCTGCGCACGCTATTGGTGTAAGGTGCACACCCTAATACACCGGGCTCTGCACGCTATTGGTGTAAGGTGCACACCCTAATACACCGGGCTACGCCTGCTATTGGTGTAAGGTGCACACCCTAATACACCGGGCTGCGCACGCTATTGGTGTAAGGTGCACACCCTAATACACCGGGCTGCGCACGCTCATTGTGGTAAGGTGCACACCCTAATACACGGGTGCTGCGCCACTATTGATGTAAGGTGCACACCCTAATACACCAGGCTGCGCACGCTATTGGTGTAAGGTGCACACCCTAATACACCGGGCTGCGCACACTATTGTTGGAAGGTGCACACCCTAATACACCGGGCTACGCCTGCTATTGGTGTAAGGTGCACACCCTAATACACCGGGCTGCGCACGCTATTGGTGTAAGGTGCACACCCTAATACACCGGGCTGCGCACGCTATTGGTGTAAGGTGCACACCCTAATACACCGGGTTGCGCACGCTATTGGTGTAAGGTGCACACCCTAATACACTGGGCTGTGCACGCTATTGGTGTAAGGTGCAAACCCTAATACACCGGGCTGCGCACGTTATTGATGTAAGGTGCACACCCTAAAACACCAACGCTGCGCCTGCTATTGTGTAAGGTGCACACCCTAATACACCGGCTGCGCACGCTATTGGTGTAAGGTGCACACCCTAATACACCGGGCTGCGCACGCTATTGGTGTAAGGTGCACACCCTAATACACCGGGCTGCGCACGCTATTGGTGTAAGGTGCACACCCTAATACACCGGGCTGCGCACGCTATTGGTGTAAGGTGCACACCCTAATACACCGGGCTACGCCTGCTATTGGTGTAAGGTGCACACCCTAATACACCGGGCTGCGCACGCTATTGGTGTAAGGTGCAAACCCTAATACACCAGGCTGCGCACGCTATTGGTGTAAGGTGCACACCCTAATACACCGGGCAGCGCACGCTATTGTTGGAAGGTGCACACCCTAATACACCGGGCTACGCCTGCTATTGGTGTAAGGAGCACACCCTAATACACTGGGCTGCGCACACTATTGGTGTAAGGTGCACACCCTAATACACCGGGCTGCGCACGCTATTGGTGTAAGGTGCACACCCTAATACACCGGGCTGCGCACGCTATTGGTGTAAGGTGCACACCCTAATACACCAGGCTGCGCACGCTATTGGTGTAAGGTGCACACCCTAATACACCGGGCTGCGCACACTATTGTTGGAAGGTGCACACCCTAATACACCGGGCTACGCCTGCTAATGGTGTAAGGTGCACACCCTAATACACCGGGCTGCGCACGCTATTGTGTAAGTGCACACCTATGTGAAGGTGCACACCCAATACACCGGGCTGCGCACGCTATTGGTGTAAGGTGCACACCCTAATACACCGGGTTGCGCACGCTATTGGTGTAAGGTGCACACCCTAATACACTGGGCTGCGCACGCTATTGGTGTAAGGTGCAAACCCTAATACACCGGGCTGCGCACGTTATTGATGTAAGGTGCACACCCTAATACACCACGCTGCGCCTGCTATTGGTGTAAGGTGCACACCCTAATACACTGGGCTGCGCACGCTATTGGTGTAAGGTGCACACCCTAATATACCGGGCTGCGCACGCTATTGGTGTAAGGTGCACACCCTAATACACCGGGCTGCGCACGCTATTGGTGTAAGGTGCACACCCTAATACACCGGGCTCTGCACGCTATTGGTGTAAGGTGCACACCCTAATACACCGGGCTACGCCTGCTATTGGTGTAAGGTGCACACCCTAATACACCGGGCTGCGCACGCTATTGGTGTAAGGTGCACACCCTAATACACCAGGCTGCGCATGCTATTGGTGTAAGGTGCACACCCTAATACACCGGGCAGCGCACGCTATTGTTGGAAGGTGCACACCCTAATACACCGGGCTACGCCCGCTATTGGTGTAAGGAGCACACCCTAATACACTGGGCTGCGCCACACTATTGGTAAGGTGCACACCCTAATACACCGGGCTGCGCACGCTATTGGTGTAAGGTGCACACCCTAATACACCGGGCTGCGCACGCTATTGGTGTAAGGTGCACACCCTAATACACCAGGCTGCGCACGCTATTGGTGTAAGGTGCACAACCTAATACACCGGGCTGCGCACACTATTGTTGGAAGGTGCACACCCTAATACACCGGGCTACGCCTGCTATTGGTGTAAGGTGCACACCCTAATACACCGGGCTGCGCACGCTATTGGTGTAAGGTGCACACCCTAATACACCGGGCTGCGCACGCTATTGGTGTAAGGTGCACACCCTAATACACCGGGTTGCGCACGCTATTGGTGTAAGGTGCACACCCTAATACACCGGGTTGCGCACGCTATTGGTGTAAGGTGCAAACCCTAATACACCGGGCTGCGCACGTTATTGATGTAAGGTGCACACCCTAATACACCACGCTGCGCCTGCTATTGGTGTAAGGTGCACACCCTAATACACCGGGCTGCGCACGCTATTGGTGTAAGGTGCACACCCTAATACACCGGGCTGCGCACATGGTACTGACTGTCAGCTGTGTCTTTCCGTGTCAGTGAAGTCCTCTCTGGATCAGATTTTGGCTCTGGTCGGATTTTGGGATATCTGAGCATAACGCTTCCAATCGCCACAGACCCCGGGTGAATTGTCTCCGAGTCGCATCGTCCTCCGTCCTGTTTTTTGGGTTACTTTGTTTCGGGTGTTTTTGTTTTCCCGCGCTTTTAGTGTGTCACTTTGTATCAGGCTGTGCCTCTGTGTTGATGACACATTGTACCTTCGCTCCACTATACTCGGGTTTCATTTAGACATATAAGAGGCAGATTAAACACTGGCTAATTCGCTGAACAGTGACTGGGGCGGATTAACCCTTCATGCCACAAAGAGTGAATTCTGTGCAATATCCGGCTCTGTGCACAGTCGTGATAAACTGATACACAATATCCCAAAATAAACACATTTGTGAAATAAATAATGTACTTAATTGTGCATGTCACCGGACTACAGAAACTACGCGCCATCAACATGTACCTCCTCACTGTCTGCATTCACAACACTAATACTCCATACACTACATGTATTGTGCTGCCCCCTGCTGGCCAGTGAGTAATCCTACATCAAAACGTTGCCTCTATTTCTCTTTGTTTTGTTTATAGCAGTTATTTATTTATTTATTTAGTATTTTACCAGGAAGGATACATTGAGATTTTGTTGTGCAGGCAGGGTCAGAATGGAACTCTTTTTTTAATCAGGGACAGACACACATACATTTATACGGTCACACATGGGTCATTTACAAACAGCATACACAACCCCCCCCCCCCCCAAGGAAATGTTTTGAGGGATTTGCGTGTTTCTGCTCCTTCTGCTTCTTGGAAGGTGAAACATCATTAGATTAAGGACAGACAGTTAAATTAAACATTATGCAACATTTCTAAACGAGGCAGGACAATGGTAATCAGGATGATAGACAAGATTATACCCACACAGCATTGTCCAGGCATTTAACCCATTCCTTCACAGCGACGTATCTGCGTTTGATTCATTTTAATGTAATAATAATATTTTTCATTAAAGTTATAAATAAATCCAGGAATGTGACATCTCGTTATCTGGGTATGAGTGAATCCTGGAATAATCACTACGTGCGATGTTTGAGGTTTAGTTACAAATGTACATTTATTGAACAGTTGATAAACACGTTCCTCCGGGAGAATTAACATGAATCGAGCTGAATTAATTAGGAAGAATCAACGACACATAGAATAAAAATACACGAATGATCTGAGGCCTCAATCTATCGGCCGAGTCAGTATTACTCCTAATCAGGTCACTGGACGCCCACAGGTCATATCACCACTCAGGGTCTGTGTTTATGGTTACTGGACGCTCAGGGGTCATTTCACCCCTCAGGGTCTGTGTTTATGGTTACTGGTGGCTCAGGGGTCATATCACCCCTCAGGGTCTGTGTTTATGGTTACTGGATGCTCAGGGGTCATATCACCCCTCAGGGTCTGTGTTTATGGTTACTGGATGCTCAGGGGTCATATCACCCCTCAGGGTCTGTGTTTATGGTTACTGGATGCTCAGGGGTCATATCACCCCTCAGGGTCTGTGTTTATGGTTACTGGATGCTCAGGGGTCATATCACCCCTCAGGGTCTGTGTTTATGGTTACTGGACGCTCAGGGGTCATATCACCACTCAGGGTCTGTGTTTATGGTTACTGGACCCTCAGGGGTCATATCACCCCTCAGGGTCTGTGTTTATAGTTACTGGACGCTCAGGGGTCATATCACCCCTCAGGGTCTGTGTTTATGGTTACTGGATGCTCAGGGGTCATATCACCCCTCAGGGTCTGTGTTTATGGTTACTGGATGCTCAGGGGTCATATCACCCCTCAGGGTCTGTGTTATGGTTACTGGACGCTCAGGGGTCATATCACCCCTCAGGGTCTGTGTTTATGGTTACTGGACGCTCAGGGGTCATATCACCCCTCAGGGTCTGTGTTTATGGTTACTGGATGCTCAGGGGTCATATCACCCCTCAGGGTCTGTGTTTATGGTTACTGGACGCTCAGGGGTCATATCACCCCTCAGGGTCTGTGTTTATGGTTACTGGACGCTCAGGGGTCATTTCACCCCTCAGGGTCTGTGTTTATGGTTACTGGACGCTCAGGGGTCATTTCACCCCTCAGGGTCTGTGTTTATGGTTACTGGACGCTCAGGGGTCATATCACCCCTCAGGGTCTGTGTTTATGGTTACTGGTGGCTCATTCGGTAAACGTGATGTTCCCCTTAGTGGGGGATGGTAACACTCAGGTTAGAATCTGTGTATTTTCACATAAAGAGGACATGGCGCTCACATCGGTCACCTCAGACACAGAGCAGATTTAGCTTTGTTCCTCATTAATTGGTGGATGGTTTTATTGCAGCTTCCAGGACACAAAGTAACGGGATCGTCCTCTGCTGGAGATTATTCCTTAATACATTACAAAGTATCTCTTTATGTCGCACATTACCTGAAAATAAAATGCGTTTTATTCAAGAATTAAAATCTATAAATTAATAAGAGGCTCATCCTCAGCTTTATTCTGTTCAGAGAAATGTGCAGTGTATCCCCAAGAAAAGTGTATCCCCAAAAAAAGTGTATCCCCAAAAGAACCAAAAAACTGGGTGGAAAAAAGCCCTGACGATCCCCTGATCATTCCCGCACACCCGGTGATCTCCCTCTGCCTGTGTCAGTTGTTACATTACATACTGTGCATGTGGTTGTGTGGATACACTGTATGCTGTGCATGTGGTTGTGTGGATACACTGTATGCTGTGCATGTGGTTGTGTGGATACACTGTATGCTGTGCATGTCGTTGTGTGGATACTGTGATGTATGGGTTGTTAGACTGTGTAAGAATATATGGTGTGTGTGTATTGTGAGGTATGGATTGTTGGTTGTGAATGATGCATTGCTTTTCTTCTGCCTTCCTACTTCCTGTTCTGCTCTGAGGTGATTTCTCACTTCCTGTTGTCAGTTGGGGAGAATGTTCTGGTAGATGTAAAATGGCGGCTGAAGCAGAGCAGTGTTATGAGGCAGCTCTGTGAGGAAACTGGTCTATACCGATTAATAAACTACAACTTGCTTATACGGAAGGAACTGACTGTTTTTACACAAGACAACCAATAAAGTAGGAATATAAACACGGTTGTGGAAACATCACAGTGGCGACGAGGCTGTAGAACTCACTGACATGGCAAGCATTGGCTCTATAAAAGACTTTGATCCTGAGGAGGATTCTTTGGTTTCCTGGATTGAAAGACTTGAACAAAATTTTGCAGCTAATGATATTGCTGATGCCAAACAGGTTGCTGTTTTTCTAACAGCTATAGGAGCCAGAATGTATGAAACCCTGAGGAGCCTCTTACACCCAGAGAAGCCGGCCAGCAAGTCACTGGGAAGTCTGATTGCAGTATTATGCGGCCATTTCCAACCAAAGCCGCTAGAGATAGCAGAGAGATTTAAGTTCTATAGAAGAAAGCAGGACCCCGGGGAATCCGTTTCAGCGGACACCATTGTATTACGCAAACTTGCCATCACAAGTTGTTTTGGGGACTACCTGCTCACAGCTTTGAGAAACCAGTTTGTAATGGGCATTGCAAGTGACACAGCGCTAAAGAGACGCTTACAGAAGAAGATTTAACATTTCAGAAAGCGATGAACATAGCGAACGTCATGATGGAACATGCCTCTAAGGATGCCAATATTTTACACAACAGACTGGACAACACAGGGGAGTCAGAGCTGGACATTTTACAATTAGACACTAGATGACAGAGTAAAGTACCGGAAAAAAGACCTTTAAAACAGGAACAACCACATTACAAATGTTATCGCTGTGGAGCTGCAACACATGAGGCGACTAAATGCAGATTCAGGGATGCCAGGTGTCATGCGTGTGGGAAAATGGGCTGTGGCAGATTAGATCTGTATTTCTATCTATATAAGGGTCTGCCTGTATATATGTGTCTATCTGCCTGTTTATACATATCTCCTCCATATAGAGTTATATTCATATTTGTGTCTGGCCATTTGGTAAGTGTATCCCTGTGTTCACAGCTGAAATGTAATTAACATGGTTAGCTTTCTCCCTTGGGGAGAGGATATAACACGTAACTGTAAAAGGGAATGTCTTTTGTACTTTGACCTATTGTGTATCCTGTCCATCACACCTGGCAGCCAGCCCGGCACCAAGATGCAAACCAAGATTTAGAAGCTATCTTCAAAGACAGGAAGCACATCCTTGATCCCTGTGGGGGGGGGGTGGACACCTTTGGGTAATTAAAGATTAATTGACAAACTTACTGAGCACCAGCGAGAAAGGCACTCTGGGAAATGTAGTCCAGGACACTGGGCCATTTGGGGGTGGGCTGGAAAAATCAGGAAGTGTATAAATTCTGAAAACTGGCCATGTGCTGGGGCTGATCACTTGGGGTACCTTCGAAAGAGGACTGATCGGTCCATGCTTTATCTCCAGGCTCCAGGAGGCCATTGATGCTAGCTTAATGAATAGCTCTTCGTAAGTAATGCTCTATGGGTCACCTTTTTTTCTTTTTATTTGCTGTGTAGTGTGTAATTAATTGATTTATTCTAGTTATAATTTTTTATGTAACAAAGCACTGTGATTTTCTATCATAAATAGCCAGAAAAGTATTTAAGTTTTGACTCTGGCTGATGAAATCCACACTAACTAAGAGATTGGGAGTATTGCTATTTGCTTTAAGCTCGGTTATATTGAAGAAATTGCGAGTTGCGGTCGTCAGGAGACAGTGCGGTTGTTTAAGCCCTGCGTCTCCAGTCGCAACGCGTGTGGGGTCCATGAGGACTGGTGGCAGTGTTACTAAAAGAATAGGAAAAAGAGACTGCAGGGATTGTGAGAGACATAGTTAGTACGCGCTTCAGGAGAAGACTTGTACTGCGTTGCAATCCTGGGATCAGTATATCGCGCTCTACGTGCCTGTTGTGAGAGGAAAGTGTGGCCGGGACGGGTAGATAAGTACGCGTAATTATCTGGGTCTAGGATAGATAGATAGTGAGCGGCTTAACCCGGCGTCTTTGCGCAGCAGCGCGCGTAGTGGTCGTGACATGGGCCACATACAGAGAGTCTGCAGATCCACACAAGAGAGGGGCAGAATTTGTTTGAGAGACAAAGCAAAAGATGCCTACAGAGGGCAAATACAGGAGTCTGATGACGATTCAGATGTACAATCCCCTATACAAAATTTAAGAATATATAAGCTGGTCAGTAATTTGGCTGCATTAACAGTTCAGGTTGTTGTTAATGGCAAGGAACTCACAGCTGCACCTGTATCCAAATCCATAGTATCTGTGATTTCTTGGAGAGACTGGAAACGCCTTAACATACGTAGGCCAATACTTCAGACACCAGTGCGACTGCAAACATATTCTAATGAGCTGTTAAAACCACTGGGATGTGCGACTGTCACAGTTACAGTGAATAGGAGAAAGAAAGATCTACCTCTATATGTTTTGCAGAATGGAGGACCTCCACTGTTTGGCAGGGAATGGATAAAGGCTCTTGGAATGCCTGAAATTCAGAATTATCCATGTCATGTGTTAAATGAAAAACAGACCAGACTTGACTGGATTAAGGAGTTACAAGAGAAACATGCGTCGGGGTTTGATGGCCAGTTGGGGACTGTAAAGGGACAACAAGTTTCCTTGTAATTGAAGGAAGGAGCAACACCAAGATTTTTTAAAGCAAGAAGTGTGCCATTTGCTGTAAGAGTAGGAGTGGAAGTGGAGTTACAGAGATTAGAGGAGCTGAATATCATCTCCCGAGTTCACAACATTGAGTGGGCATCGCCCATTGTTCCAGTGAGGAAAAGTAATGGCGAAATACGGATTTGTGGGGATTTCCACATGGCTCTTAACACACAGCTTAAATTAGAAACATAGAAAATGTCGGCAGATAAGAACCTTTCGGCCCATCTAGTCGCCCAATTACATGGATACTTTACCTGGATTTATCTTTTGTTTAGGATAGCCTTATGCCTATCCCATGCCTGCTTAAATTCAATTACTGTTTTGGCCTCTACCACTTCAACTGGAAGACTGTTCCATGTATCCACCACCCTCTCAGTAAAATAATGCTTCCTGATGTTACTTTTAAACCTTTGCCCCTCTAATCTAAGACTATGTCCTCTTGTTTTGCTACTTTGTTTCCGTTTAAATATACTCCCTTCCTCTACCTTGTGGATTCCCTTTACGTATTTAAATGTTTCTATCATATCTCCTCTGTCTCGTCTTTTTTCCAAGCTATACATGTTAAGATCATTAATCCTTTCCTGGTAACTTTTCTCCTTCAAGCCGTACACCATTTTAGTAGCCCTTCTCTGAACTCTGAATTAGATAAATATCCTCTTCCTAGGGTAGATTATATTTTTGCATCACTGGCTGGTGGCCAGCAATTCACCAAAATTGCCTGATGAAATGCATACCTACAGTTACCTGTACATCCAGATTCTTGACCACTTCTTACCATTAATACTCATCGGGGGCTATTCAGGTATAATAGTATGGTTTTTGGCATTGCACCTGCCCCAGCTGTCTGGCAACGAACAATGGACAAAGTGCTGGCTGGTATTCCTGGAACACAGTGTCTGTTAGATGACATGCTGGTGACTGGTAAATCCGAGGAGGAACATATGAAAAACGTAGAGGCAGTTTTGCAGAGACTTATGGAATATGCACTCAATGTTCTCGAACCCAGGACATACTTGAAAACGAGAGAAATCTCAATGTATCCTTCCTGGTAAAATCCTTTTATAAATAAAATAAATAAAATAAAAATATGCACTGAAGGTGAACTTGGATAAATGCGAATTCATGTAGGATCGTCTTGAATTTTGTGCTCATTTGATTGACAAAAATGGACTGCATACAACAGATGAGAAGGTCTTACAGGATGCTCCAACGCCACAAAATGTAACACAACCAAGATCCTATCTGGGTCTCTTAAATTATTACAAGCGTTTTTTGCTGAATTTAGCTCATGTGCTTTACCCTTTACATCGTTTTCTAGAAAGTAAACGACAGTGGCGTTGGACGGTCGAATGTGCTTCAGCTTTTCGAAAGTCAAAAGAGCTGGTTCATAGTTCACGTCTTCTAGTACATTATGACTTGGAAAAGCCAGTTTCCGTTGCTTGTAATGCATCACCTTATGGACTGGGGGCAGTTCTAGCTCATTCATGCCTGATGGAACAGACAGGCCAGTGGCTTTTGCCTCTAGATCACTCACAGCTGCCGATAAAAATTATTCTCAAATAGATAAAGAGGCTCTGGCAATTGTATGGGCAGTAAAGAAATTTCATCTTTATATATATGGTCGACCCTACACTCTGCTTACGGACCATAAACCCTTATTGACAATTTTTAACCCACAGAAAGGTATCTCAATTACGACAGCAGCGAGGCTTCAGAGGCACGCCTTGACTCTGGGGGCCTATCAATACTGAATACAGTATCGTTCGAATGCCCTACATGCAAATGCTGATGCCTTCTCTAGGCTTCCACTGAAATTGAATTCACAATTATCTACCACAGAAAGATCTAGACTATACTTTTGTGACGCGATAACAGCTGAAGAAATTGCACAGGAGACAAACAAGGACTCTGTGCTGAGGGAAATACTTGCTTATGTACAGAAAGGTTGGCCACTAAAGACTCCAGTACATCTCAAGTCATTCCAAACAAGGGCTCGGGAGTTATCGATTCGAGGTGGTTGTTTAATCTGGGGAGAAAGGGTTGTTATTCCTTTTGTGTTACAACAACAAATTCTTGAAATTCTGCATGAAGGTCATCCAGGCATAGTCCGCATGAAGCAGAAGGCAAGAGGTCACGTGTGGTGGACAACCCTTGATGAAGAAATTGCCTGCTATGTTTCAGGGTGCATTGGATGTGCCCAAGCACAACGTGACTTACCATATGGTAGAGTACAACCTTGGACCTTCATGGCAGAGAATTCACATAGACTTTGCTGGACCAGTGGAAAATAAAATGTATCTGATTGTGGTGGATGCACATTCTAAATGGCCCGAAGTTATATTCATGTCACAGACCACTGCGGATGCTACTATAAAGGCATTACAGAAACTATTTGCAACTTTTGGCCTGCCCAGAGAGCTTGTTTCAGATAATGGCCTACAGTTTGTTTCTGAGCAAATTAAAGCTTTCCTTGAAAAAATGGTATTCCATCATCATCGTACGGCAACGTATCATCCTGCGACTAATGGTCAAGCAGAACGTTTTGTTCAAACACTCAAAGGCTTTCTGAGGAGCTTAAGAGCAGAGGGAAAGAGGCCTGAGCAACATTTGTCTGATTTCCTCCTATAGTATAGGAACACACCTCATCCAACCACTGGACAACCTCCAGCCTGCCTTATGTTAGGCCGAGTACTCAGGACAAAGTTGGATCTTCTAAAACCTGAGATTCATCATAGGATCATCCAGCAACAATGAAAGATGCAGGTCGTTGTTATCAGAAAGGTGATTCTGTTTGGATACGCGTGTATAATCGGGCCAATCGTTGGAAGTCAGCAGTGATAAAGGAAGTTCTGGGCTCAGCACACTATGAAGTTGTCACCTCAGATGGATTTTGCACAAAGAGACATACAAATCAACTTCGACCACGTACAACAGATGACTTATCAAGGCCGTCAGAGTCATCCCTGGAACCAGACATGGATATCTGGCATGATGACTCTTCTGACGTCTGCAATATCCCTGCTCCTGGGGCTCAGGATAGAAATAGTCTTCAAGATATCAAAGGAACACATTTGGAGGTGATGTCCAAACGAACCTCGAGAACAAGAAGTTCCAGGACACAGTACGGGTGAACATACAGGCCTTGGACAAGGAATTAATCGCCATTCCACGAGGGTGAGAAGGGCCACAAGCCGCTGGCAACCACGAGATCTGTTAAGGGACTATAGTAAGAGAAACTCTTTAGTGAGAAGGCGTAAATGGTATTCGAGTAGGAGAAGACCTGAACAAAAGATGGAGGATCTGGAAGATGATGGACACAATGATACAGATTGATTAGACATGTTACAGTTCATTTATTGTTGCTGACTTTTACCCATTTTCTTTATTTTTATTATTTTAAGAAAAGTTTTTCTTTGTTGAGAAGGGAAGGAGATGTGATGTATGGGTTGTTAGACTGTGTAAGAATATATAGTGTGTGTGTATTGTGAGGTATTGACTGTTGGTTGTGAATGATGCATTGCTTTTCTTCTGCCTTCCTACTTCCTGTTCTGCTCTGAGGTGATTTCTCACTTCCTGTTGTCAGT
The DNA here is from genome assembly GCA_009667805.1 of Leptobrachium leishanense. Classification (NCBI taxonomy): domain Eukaryota; kingdom Metazoa; phylum Chordata; class Amphibia; order Anura; family Megophryidae; genus Leptobrachium; species Leptobrachium leishanense. Next base: position 87,712,201 of record CM019073.1, read on the forward strand.
TGGGGGGAATGTTCTGGTAGATGTAAAATGGCGGCTGAAGCAGAGAAGTGTTATGAGGCAGCTCTGTGAGGAAACTGGTCTACACCGATTAATAAACTGCAACTTGCTTATATGGAAGGAAGTGACTGTTTTTATACAAGTCAACCAATTAAGTAAGAATATAAACACGGTTGTGGAAAACATCACAGATACACTGTATACTGTGCATGTCGTTGTGTGGATAAACTGTATACTGTGCATGTTGTTGTGTGGATACACTGTATACTCTGCCTGTTGTTGTGTGGATACACTGTATACTGTCCATGTCATTGTGTGGATACACTGTGCGCATGTTGTTTTGTGGATACACTGTATACTGTCCATGTCGTTGTGTGGATACACTGTGCGCATGTTGTTGTGTGGATATGCTGTATACTGTGCATGTTGTTGTGTGGATACACTGTGCGCATGTTTAGGAATATGACGGTTACTTTGTATTTATGTTGTACATACATATTGCTTCTATCCTGGGGTTTGAGGGGCTGAGGTTGGGGGGGCTGTAGTATCAGGTCACAGATCATAATCATCATCTTTAATCAGAGAGAGGCCTAAGGGCCCGTCTGGCACGAGATAAAGCACGGGGCCCGGCGCCAGTCAAGGCTCGTGTCTGTGATGCAGGATATTCGGTCACAGACGCGTTTCATTTCTTTGAATTTGTATTATTTTATCTCAATACGTTTTATTTTCTCGTATTTTGCTTGTTTTTCACTGGATTGAGGGGCCTGTTCAGATAACACAGCGAGCGTTACACAGACTGACCATCTCATTCTTTATCCTGCAGTGACATCACATCATCCTGCCATGACGAGATGACCCGAATCGTTCCCTGCACACGACAGATCAGTGGTTCTTTTACGGATACATTGAAGCAGGGACTCATCCTTCTGAAATCTGGGCGCGGATTCAATGTGACCCTAATGTGATGATGTAATTACCCCCCGGGGCGGATCCAGACGCCAGATTCAGGAGGGGCAATTAACCACTTTAATTTATTATACCCCTATGCCCTCATTATTTGGTGGACGGGCCCCTCGCTGTCCTGGTGGTAACATTGTATACGTGTGTTATTACCACATTGGAAGCTGTGAGTCGGGGTCTGGGCGCCCCCTGTTTGTCTTGGATGCACAGATATTGAATGTGGTGATTGGTTGGGTTCCTGCAGGATGGGGTTTTTGGCATTTCCTCTGTTTGATCGCAGCGTTTCTCCGTCACAGCAAGTCCGTGATCCCATCAAAGTCTGATTTTGTCTGAAAATAAGAGGGAAATGTTACTCAGTTTCCAAAATCCCTTACGCATGTATCAGTGCACAAAACCATCACCCCCCCAGCTCCGCTGCGGCCTGTGGTCGCTCTGTATCATACAGGAGTCAGCGCGGCTCAGAGACGCACGCAGGGGCAGTGCTCCGCAGGGCTCGATGTAACTCCGTGTGCAGCACAGATCCCTGGATTAGTCCAGGCTCTTATACTTACTGTACGCATCATTTAACCACACGTTCTCTCTCCGCTCCTCCGCGCGTTTCTGTTTGTACGGTGTTACATTAATGCTAAAAGCTCGAAGCTGAGGAAGCGTCTCGTTCATTCGTCAGGTTATGTTTACGCAGTTTGTTGCTTTTTCCTTTTCTTTAGCAAATTCCTTATTATTATGTTATAAAAGTGATATTATCTGTAAAAGTCACGTGATCACGAGAGATGCCACTGGCAGGTCCCTCCAGGCCCATATCCCCGGCACAGGCTCTGTGGCACAGGTCTGTACGCACCTTCATGGCTCTGTAAATCCAGTGCTGATACTGGTCCACCTTGGCATACACTCCGGGCTTGTAGGGCAACGCACAGCCGATGCCCCAGCTCACAATGCCACAGAGGCGCCACCTGGGACTGCGGGAAAGGTTGTCCTCACATACGAAGGGTCCACCGCTGTCCCCCTGTGTAAAAAATTAAATGGGGTAATCCAGGGGTTAAATAATTATAGGGATAATTAAAATACAGTAATAATAATAATAATAATAATACAGATAATCCATTGGAAGTGATAATAATAATAGAGCAAATCCATGGCAATAAGAGGGATACGTCAGATCTGCAGCAATAATAATAATAATATTTAATATTAATAACTATTATTGAGGAGGAGTTACCTGGCAGGCGTCGATCCCGCCCTCGGCGTATCCAGCGCAGAACATCTTGCCAGTGATCTGGTTGCTGTAGTACTCAGGCTGGTTACACACGGCACTGCTGATTATGGGCACGGTCGCCTCCTGCAGGATGTCAGACTGGTGGCCTGTGGAGAGAGAGGGGGCACAGAGGAGCGATACCCTTTGTACAGCTCTGCGGAATATGTCAGGGCTTTATAAATAAGTGCACCTGGGGAACAAACGCACAATACGTTGGAGAAAACCTCATGGGTATAAAGCACAGGGTGTGGAGCATCTTAATTGAAACCATTTTTGGATGATATTCTGAATGTCCCGCACTCTGAATGTCCCGCACTCTGAATGTCCCGCATTCTGAGGGCCATATTACATAGTTGGTGCTAACTTAACCAGAGCTGTTGTAAACTTAGAACCTCCATAGGCTAGAATGGCTCTAGTAAGTTTACAACAGCTCTGGTTAAGTTAGCACCAACTATGCAATATGGCCCTGAATGTCCAGCACTCTGAATGTCCCGCACTCTGAATGTCTGGGATTCTGAATGTCCTGCACTATGAATGTCTGGGATTCTGAATGTCCCGCACTCTGAATGTCTGGGATTCTGAATGTCCTGCACTATGAATGTCTGGGATTCTGAATGTCCCGCACTATGAATGTCTGGGATTCTGAATGTCCCGCACTATGAATGTCTGGGATTCTGAATGTCCCGCACTATGAATGTCTGGGATTCTGAATGTCCCGCACTCTGAATGTCTGGGATTCTGAATGTCCACCTGAATGTCCCGCACTCTGAATGTCTGGGATTCTGAATGTCCTGCACTCTGAATGTCTGGGATTCTGAATGTCCTGCACTATGAATGTCCCGCACTCTGAATGTCTGGGATTCTGAATGTCACGCACTCTGAGGGCCATATTATCTAGTTGGTGCTAACTTAACCAGAGCTGTTGTAAACTTAAAACCTCCATAGGCTAGAATGGCTCTGGTAAGTTTACAACAGCTCTTGTTAAGTTAGCACCAACTATGCAATATGGCCCTGAATGTCCAGCACTCTGAATGTCCCGCACTCTGAATGTCTGGGATTCTGAATGTCCTGCACTATGAATGTCCCGCACTTTGAATGTCCCGCACTTTGAATGTCCCGCACTTTGAATGTCCCGCACTTGCACTTTGAATGTCCCGCACTTTGAATGTCCCGCACTTTGAATGTCCCGCACTTTGAATGTCTGGGATTCTGAATGTCACGCACTCTGAGGACCATATTACCTAGTTGGTGCTAACTTAACCAGAGCTGTTGTAAACTTAAAACCTCCATAGCCTATAATGGCTCTGGTAAGTTTACAACAGCTCTGGTCAAGTTAGCACCAACTATACAATATGGCCCTGAATGTCCCGCACTCTGAATGTCTGGAATTCTGAATGTCAGGCACTGCTGAATGAAATGTTCCGCTCTAACTCTCTGGTCACTCTGGAAATCTTCTGAATGTCAGGCACTCTGAATGTCCCGCACTCTGAATGTCTCCCGCTGCGTCTTCAATGTCCCGCACTTCTGAATGGTCGCGGCTAGCGTGCGTGAACTGAATGTCCCGCACTCTGAATGTCCCGCACTCTGAATGTCCCGCACTCTGAATGTCCCGCACTATGAATGTTCCGCACTATGAATGTCTGGGATTATGAATGTCCCGCACTCTGAATGTCTGGGATTCTGAATGTCCCGCACTCTGAATGTCCCGCACTCTGAATGTCCCGCACTATGAATGTCTGGGATTCTGAATGTCTGGGATTCTGAATGTCCCGCACTATGAATCCGCGCACTATAATTTCCGCACTATGAATGTCTGGGATTATGAATGTCCCGCACTCTGAATGTCTGGAATTCTGAATGTCAGGCACTCTGAATGTCCCGAACTCTGAATGTCTGGAATTCTGAATGTCAGGCACTCTGAATGTCCCACACTCTGAATGTCCCGCACTATGAATGTCCCGCACTATGAATGTCTGGGATTCTGAATGTCCCGCACTATGAATGTCCCGCACTATGAATGTCCCGCACTATGAATGTCCCGCACTATGAATGTCTGGGATTCTGAATGTCCCGCACTCTGAATGTCTGGGATTCTGAATGTCCCGCACTCTGAATGTCCCGCACTCTGAATGTCCGGCACTCTGAATGTCCCGCACTCTGAATGTCCCGCACTCTGAATGTCCCGCACTCTGAATGTCCGCACTCTGAATGTCTGGGATTCTGAATGTCCCGCACTATGAATGTCCCGCACTATGAATGTCTGCGGAATTCTGAATGTCTGCACTCTGATGGGCCATATATGTCTAGTTGAATGTAAACGCACTAGAAGCTGGGATGTTGTAAACTTAAAACCTCCTAGGCTAGAATGGCTCTGGGAGTTTAACAACCGCACTATGAAGTAGCACCAACTATTGCAATATGGCCCTGAATGTCCAGCACTCTGAATGTCCCGCACTCTGAATGTCTGGGATTCTGAATGTCCCGCACTATGAATGTCCCGCACTATGAATGTCCCGCACTATGAATGTCCCGCACTCTGAATGTCCCGCACTCTGAATGTCCCGCACTATGAATGTCCCGCACTATGAATGTCCCGCACTATGAATGTCCCGCACTCTGAATGTCCCGCACTCTGAATGTCCCGCACTCTGAATGTCCCGCACTCTGAATGTCCCGCACTCTGAATGTCTGGCACTCTGAATGTCACACACTCTGAATGTCCTGCACACTAAATGTTTTAGATTCTGAATGTCCTGCACTCAGGAATGTCTGGCACTCTGAATGTCTGGGATTCTGATTGTACCACTGTAACGGTATATATATATATCACTTCCAAGAGTAGTGGAGTTGAGATCCTTAAGGGCAACAATACTTTCTTGATTAAGACACAAAAAGTTCTGATGACAAAGTTTTAAACTCCATAGCATATTCAGCAACTCGGCGGTTGTCCTGGGAAATACGCCATAAAGCTCTGGCTGCCCCTGTTGCCCTTCTAGTTGGGTCAAAAGTACGTTTCAAGCTATTCATAAACTCAGCATAGTTGTATATCCAGGACCAGCACCTTACTTAGTATACCACAATACAAAAAGACAGTGGCTCGGTCCTCATTTTCCTACAGAGCACCACAATTATGGAATAACCTCCCAGACACCATCAAATCTTCCCCCAGTCTTAAGTCACTCAAAAGCTCCTTACTAACATACCTCAATACAGAATGCACCTGTAAACATGTAACCTAGTGACTATATTTCCTACATATTTTTTCTGTTAATCTGTATATTTGTGTTTTTTTTTAATATCTTGCATTGTATTACTTTGTATTTCTGTAACTGTAACACTTCAATGTTCTTGAACCCAGGACATGCTTGAAAACGAGAGAAATCTCAATGTATCCTTCCTGGTAAAATCCTTTATAAATAAATAAAATAAATAAATATCACTGGTCTGTCCAGATCCCATAAAGGGGTTGCCCACAGGAGAGCTTTATCAGTCAGGTGATTGATTACATATCCCACCTTGGCTCTATCTGTGGAACACATGCAGGGTTCAACTCGAACATAATACTTATTTCGGTTACAAACCCTCTACAAGACCCAGTACTCCCATAAAAACTTGTGGGAGTCTTTAAGTGAACATGAGATACCTCAGTAGCAGTCATAGAAGACACAGAGACTGCTTGTGTGGACCTGCCAATCGCAGGAGAAGGAGGCGACGCCTGGCCCAATTTTGAAACCTGCTTCATGAGTAGGCCCAAAGCCTGACTAAATTGATCCATACGATGATCTTGCTCTTCTTGCTTACAGATTATACTACTCAGCTTAGACATTAGGTCAGATTCAGTTGCCGTATCCATTGTCCCTGTTGTAAAGAATCCCCTGCACCTTTAAGGAAGGGGGACATGACTGATGCCTGGGCCGGATGGTCAGAGAAGGAAATATGGAGCCATTGGTTATGTGTGTGCAACATTGTTTCACTTACCTATATATGCATCGGTGGTGGGTGTGTTCTGTCTCTTGTTCCTGGACAGCTTCAACGGTGCATCAAGAAGATTCGATTCGGTGGGAGAAAAACACGTGGTGATCAGTTTAGATTGTTGCTGAATTTTTTCTGCTGTAATGGCTTCTAGTTCGGTGGATGCCTTGTTGGAGCAGCTGAGGGAGCATGCTGCGGCGCATGGTGCAACTCTGCAGGATCTACTTCAGGATGCGTTGGTGCCAGCGCGGGAGCGTTCTCCTGAGGATGTGGGGGAGCCTCGACAATGGCGGAGAGAGCGGCCGTCCAGACCTCCGGTTCGTCTGAGTCCTAGTCCCCCCAGGCTTCGTGGGGCACAGCAGCTGGATGGTGGCGTGGAGGGGCCTGAAGCGGATGACCAATCCTCTGAAGGATCGGTGGTCCGGGATACGCCGCCGAGGGAACTGAGGTCTGGCCTGCGGAGGAGGGTGAGCATGGGGAGCGCTGCGATGTCTCCAACTTTACTTACAGGTGCTGGAGCGGACCCGGCTTCAAGTGTGCGGAGTAGGACCCCCCTCCTTCCCGGGCAAGATGGCCGACGGCTGCAGCGCTCGAGGAGCCCTGTTGGAGCTGCTGCGCTTCCGGTGGCCAGGAAAAGAATAACGCGCAGGTCTGACTCCGCCCCCAAGCCCCCTCCTGCTCGGCGCAGGGCTGTGGCGTCACGTCGAGGGGACGGGCACGCCCACAAGATGGCGGCGCCCATGCTGGGGACGGAACTGCACGGATTAGAGCGGATTTGGCGGCGGCAGCATCGGCTTCTTCCTCGGTGGTGGCTGGGGACCGAACGGCGCAAGGAGCGGCTGGTTCCAGAGGTCGATCGGTGGCTCCGGGGGCCCGGGATCGGCGCTCTCCTGCCGGGAGTGGCTGGGGAAACAGGTCCGGAGTTCTTAGTGATGCAAGGAGGTCGGCTGGTCGGGGTTTTCCTGGGCGCCCATCGCCGGACCCGTTGGTTCCTGTTGTTCCGGTGGATCCTGGACGATCATCCCTGCTGGTGGCACGTGAGTCTGATCTTGGTAGGGCGGGGTCTGGTTGGCATGGTCGTTCGGTCCCTGCTGCGTCAGGCGGGATGGAGGGGTTAACAACGGGGTTCATGGAAACCTTGGTTGCGGCTTTCAGGCAGTGGCAGGATGGGGCGCCGGCGGGGTTGCACGCAGCTGCGTCTGGATCACCTGCGGGTGTTGCGCTGGCTGGGGGCGCAGCGCCGGTGCTCGCTGTGGCGTCGGCCGCTTTAGGGGTTCCTGATGCGGCTCCCGTGGTGAGTATTCCGCTGGTCCCGGCTCCTGTTCCAGCCCCTGCGGTTTTTGGCGCGGCGTTGCCTGCTGCGGCGGTGGTTTTGGCTCCTGCGGTTTTGAACAGTCCGGCGGCGCCGGTTGGTGTGGCTCCAGTGCCTGGTGCGGTGGGTGCGGAGGTGCGCTCTTATGGGGCGTGCGATTTGTCGCCGCTGGGCTTGACGGTTTCTGCTGAAGTGCGGGAAAAAATTTGGAAAGGGGAGTACGTGGACGTGCTCACTTTGATTTCCCCGGATAAGGAGACGGTGGATCGGCCAAAGCGTATGGACCCTTTACCGGGGGAAAAGGACAAAGAGAAAGTGAAGCCGTTGCCGCAGACATTCGGCAATTGGCTTCAAGGTTTTCTGGCATATAGCGCGATTTTGTGCGAGCGTTTTCCGGAGCGCGGAATAGCTTTATTTTCGTACTTAGATCTGATTTGGGGGGCTTACAAGATTTATGGTGGGCTTTGCTGGTTTAAATATGACCAACAGTTTCGGCAGAAGATGGCGGTGCGGCCCGGGCTCCGTTTTGATTTACAGGATACCAATCTGTGGTTGCTGCTCATGACGCCGAACCGTCCGGTGGTGTCACCCTTTCCTGGATCCGCGGTGCCCAGAACCCCAGGAGCGCCAGCGGGTACCGGAAAGGGGTGGTGCTGGCTCTTCAATGAGTCCCAGTGCCGTTGGGCCGCTAATTGCCGTTTCAGGCATGAGTGTTCCTCCTGTGGGGGATCCCACCCGGCATTTCGATGCTTTAGAAAGGGACATGGCTCGGCCTTTAGACCTTCAGGTCGGGGTAAGCCTGATAGAAGGGATCACCCCGGTGAGGGTTCGGGCTATGGTTCCTTGGCTAGACAGGTACCCCAATAGACGATGCGCGGAGGTGTTGTTGGTAGGTTTTCGGGACGGTTTTGTGATTCCGCATGTGGCGTCGGATTTTCCTCAGTTTTCGCAGAATTTAGTTTCGGCGCGTCAGCGGGACGAGGTTGTGGCGGACAAGTTGGCGAAGGAGGTTCGGTTGGGTCGGATGGTGGGTCCTTTTGCGGAGCTCCCCTTTTCTAATCTTCGGGTGTCTCCGCTGGGCATTGTGCCCAAGAGGGAGGAGGGTAAATTCCGCATGATCCACCATCTGTCCTACCCGGCCGGTCTGTCGGTTAATGACGGGATTGGGAAAGAGGGATGTCGCGTGCGATATTCCTCTTTTGACGAGGCATTGCAGATCGTGCGGGAGGCTGGTCCTGGTTGTTTGTTGGCAAAAGCTGATATTGAGTCAGCTTTCCGTTTGCTGCCAATTCGGCCGGACTGCTACCATCTGCTGGGGTGTTCATTTCGGGGGGTTTTTACTACGACCGGTGTCTCCCGATGGGCTGCTCGATCTCGTGTTATTATTTTGAGCTATTTTCTTCCTTTTTGCACTGGGTGGTGTGTCGGCGCGCTGGTCGGAATTCGGTGTGGTCCATTATTTGGATGATTTCCTGTTCGTGGGACCGGCGGATTCGGGCGACTGCGCCGCGCTGCTGCAGATTTTCCGTGAGGTTGCCGGAAAGTTTGGGGTGCCGTTGGCTGAGGGGAAGACGGAGGGCCCGGTTCAGTCGCTTGCTTTTTTGGGCATCGAAATCGATACCGTCCTCCGGGTTTTCCGTTTGCCGGACGACAAAATCCAGACCTTGTTGCGGTTGGTGGGGAGGGCGCAAGGGGTTGCGAAAATGCGGCTCTCGGAGATTCAATCGCTTTTGGGTCACCTGACATTTGCGTGCCGGGTGATGCCGATGGGCCGGGCTTTTTGTCGCAGGTTGTCTCTGGCGACTGCCGGGATACGCGCGCCCCACCACTTTGTGCGCATCTCTAGTGCTTTGAAGGCGGACCTGGTGGTGTGGCACTCCTTCTTGCTGCAGTACAATGGGCTGACGTATTGGCAGGAGGCGGACGAGGACAATCATTCCCTCGAGCTTTTTGCTGATGCGTCTGGGGCGCATGGCTTTGGCGTTTACTTCCAGGGTGATTGGTGTGCCGAAGCGTGGCCGCCGCAGTGGGCGGCGTCTGAATTGGTGAGGAACCTCACTTTTTTAGAACTCTTTCCGTTGATTGTGGCCTTGGAGCTGTGGGGGGAGCGTCTGGCTAACAGGCGGGTGGTGTTCTGGACGGACAACATGGGAGTGGTGCAAGTGGTGAATCGTTCGTCGTCCGGTTCCCCTCCCGTCTTGGCGCTTTTGCGACACCTGGTGCTGCGCTGTTTGGAGAAAAATGTATGGTTGCGGGCCCGGCATGTGCCAGGTGTACGGAACGTAATTGCTGATGCTCTCTCCCGGTTCCAGTGGGACCGTTTTTGGCAGGTGGCTCCGGGGGCCTCGAGGGTTGCGACACCTTTTCCTCTGTGGCTCTGGACCCTCGCTTCGCCGGGCTGAGAATGTTGCTGGAGAACTCTTTGTCGGGGGCATCATGGACTGCCTACTCTCAGGTCTGGCGGATGTGGGGGTTGGTGGCACGGGAGGAACGGGGGTGGCTTACGGCGGCGGATCGGAGGTGGGCCACCTTGATTTATTTTAATTCCCTCCGGGCAAGAGGGGGCTCTGGTTCAGGAGCAGCCAAGGTGCTGACTGCCCTGTCCTTTTTGTGCAAGGCACTGGGGTGGAAGATGTGGGGCGGGATTTCCTGCTTCGCAGAATTGTTTCAGGTTGGAGACGGACGTCGCTGCCGGATGTTCGGCGCCCGGTTTCTGGCGCTATGTTTTTGGATGTGATGGAGGTTCTGAGTGGGGTCTGTCGCGATCTGTTTGAAGCGCGTTTATTTCGGGTGGCATTTGCCTTTGCTTTTTATGGTGCCTTGAGGGTGGGAGAGTTGGTTGCTCCGAACTCTCGGACCCATTCGGCATTGCGTTTTTCCCATGTCTCGGTGGCTGCCGCACAGGTACGGATTTATTGCCAGATCAAAAACGGATCAGTTGGGTAGGGGTGTACTGGTTACGTTGGAGGCGGTTGGGGGACCTGGGTGTCCGTTTAGCCTCACGCGGGAGTACTTAGCGGTGCGTCCGGAGTTGGCTGACTCCTTTTTGGTTCACCTTAATGGTGTTCCTCTGACCCGATATCAATTTTCGGCGGTGTTTAAACAATGCGTGCGCATGTTGGGTTTCGACCCTGGATTGTTTGCATCTCATTCGTTTCGCATTGGCGCGGCGACGGTGGCTGCGAGCGAGGGTGCATCGGACGGCATGATTCGGCGGTTGGGCCGGTGGCGCTCGGACCGCTTTCGCTCGTATGTTCGTCCTAATTTTTTGTAATTGCAGGTACTCCCCCGCGGTTGGTCTGGATATTGGGGCATTCCTTCATACATTGGGCGGCCGTGCGGGCTGAACAACGGCCGCATGGCAGGAACCTTGGCTTTTCGAAGGAAGCGGTGGAGATTTGCTGGTTGGGTATCCGGGGTTTGCGTTGGGCTCGGGTGTCGAGGGAATGTGAGAAGTTGGCGGGAATGGTCCCCAGGGAGATTATTTTAGTGATTCATGCGGGGGGAATGATTTGGGGATTGTTAGTTCAGTGGACCTGATTCGGGCTATGAAGCTGGATTTGGCCCGCTGTTTTTGCTAGATTTTGGGGTTTGTCGCTGGTGTGGTCAGATATTATTTCTCGTCCTCGTTGGGAGGAGATGGCGGCTCCAAGGGCAATTGACAGGGCCAGGAGGAGGGTAAACAGGGAGGTTTCCAAGTTTGTCAGGCATTTGGGGGAGTGGCGATCCGGCACAGGGAATTGGAAGGCGACAACCGGAATGTGATTCGGGGTGATGGGGTCCATTTGACGGACATTGGTCTGGATATCTTTTTGGTTGGCTTGATGTCTGGTATCGAGGAGGCGCTGTCTGCGGTGGGGCGCAGGGGCAGCCAGTAGGAGGCCATGGTGCCCCTGGCGTTGGCATGGTTCCTGGACAGCGGTGCTTTAAACTGGCTAAGCCGCCTTCGGGTGAGGCATTTAACGAGACGACCCCCGCTTGATCTCGGTCAGGCGGGGTGATGAGCTCCTGGTTTTTGGATCGTGAACTGCCTATTACAGGAGTAATAGGGCGGATATCGGAGGATAAGCACTGGCTGGGTTACTTGGTATAAATATTTAATAAAGCTGTGGCCATTGCCCTTTTCCAGTTAAGAAGTTGTTGTGTCTTCTTTATAAGTAAGGGTTATGGGTCAAGGAGGTCCCAGGTTTAAGCAGTCATGTAACGGTAGCTATATCGCTTCCCCAAGAGTAGCGGAGTTGAGATCCTTAAGGGCAACAATACTTTCTTGATTAAGACACAAATTGCATAAAATACAGGTTGTAACTCAAGAGCCAAGGGACTCAAAGGACTAGCTGAATTGCCTCTAGGCTGCGAGGGTTTCGAGACCGACAGAAAGCCTAGGACACGCTCAGAAACATCATACGTGGAACGACAGTCCATGAAGTATTCAAGGTGCAGGGCAGTCAGAGATGCAGAAACCAATCATTCTGGTAAATACTTGAGATTAGTAGATACCTGGTGACTCTTGGAAGGTACTGGCTTGCATACAGGATTGTTATTGCTAATATGTACAGAGATGCGATTAGAAATAACATTAAACAGAAATAAACAATCGTTTGTTATCGTGGTCTTTGCAAAAACATTAACATACATGAGAAGTAGCCTGGGTAAAGGGACCCTGGAGGGTCACAAACGATACCACTAAACGTGATGGGACAGGACCCAAACAGCAAGCGATCAACCCAGCAACCAGCATGGGGTTAAATCACTAAAACACGCAAACAGCGTAATATACACGATAGAGAGAGAGAGTAGTCAAAGCCAAGCCGGGTCAACTAACAGGAGCAGGAATCTCATACAAAGCAGGGTCGTCAACAGTAAATTCAAACAGATTCAGGAAGTAGTGGTGCGTGAAATATCGCCCTGTTGTGGAGTTTGAGGCAACTCCTCGAGCCCTGTTTTAAAGCCTGTGGCTCCTGGTAACCATACCTGACCCCACCCCCTTAGATGCCGATCTGCCAGCAGAAATAGAACCCCCAGGGGGCACAGCGGGGACTGAGAATGTCACGCACTCTGAATGTCACACATTTTGAATGTCCCGCACTCTGAATGTCTGGGATTCTGAATGTCACGCACTCTGAATGTCACACATTTTGAATGTCCCGCACTCTGAATGTCCCGCACTCTGAATGTCCCGCACTCTGAATGTCCCGCACTCTGAATGTCCCGCACTCTGAATGTCCCGCACTCTGAATGTCCCGCACTCTGAATGTCTGGGATTCTGAATGTCACGCACTCCGAATGTCACGCACTCCGAATGTCACGCGCACTCCGAATGTCACGCGCACTCCGAATGTCACGCGCACTCCGAATGTCACGCGCACTCCGAATGTCACGCACTCCGAATGTCACGCACTCCGAATGTCACGCACTCCGAATGTCACGCACTCCGAATGTCACGCACTCCGAATGTCACGCACTCCGAATGTCACGCACTCCGAATGTCTGGGATTCTGAATGTCACGCACTCTGAATGTCTGGGATTCTGAATGTCCCGCACTCTGAATGTCTGGGATTCCGAATGTCCAGCACTCTGAATGTCCCGCACTTTGAGTGTCGGAGATACTGACACGTTTGGGGTTTAAATTCACATTGGTTCCTTTTTAGGGTTTAACCCCTGAAGCGCAGACTAAATCTTTGGATTGATATCCCTGCACCCATGGATGCTATGGGTGTTTTTCTCGTAGCTGCACTCTGACCATATTTTTGGGCTGTAATTAAGTGATAGAATTATCTAGATGAAATATAATCGCATTATGCTTCTTGCTCCCTTTAATGTACTTTGTGTTAATTTCCTGTCAGTGGACCTTGTTGAATGAAGCCTTTGTTTTGGGAGACCTCGAGTCACGGATGCTTTACTCACCATAATATTCTGTATTACCCCACCCAGTCACCGTGCAGAGCTTCCCGTCCACAATCTGCTGACCCAGAGCAGGGAGACACACGGGCTGGATATACTCTGCCAGACATAAAGGACACAGGGGGCTGCGTTACATCATGAGATAACACGGGGGTGTCACAGGGGGCTGCGTTATATCATGAGATAACATGGGGGTGTCACAGGGGGCTGCGTTATATCATGAGATAACATGGGGTTGTCACAGGGGGCTGGCTTATATCATGAGATAACATGGGGTTGTCACAGGGGGCTGCTTTATATCATGAGATAACAGGGGTCTCAGGGGGCTTCTTTATATCATGAGATAATATGGGGGTCTCACAGGGGGCTGCATTATATCATGAGATAACACGGGGTGTCACAGGCGGCTGCGTTATATCATGAGATAATATGGGGGTCTCACAGGGGGCTGCATTATATCATGAGATAACACGGGGGTGTCACAGGCGGCTGCGTTATATCATGAGATAACATGGGGTCTCACAGGGGACTGCGATATATCTTGAGATAACATGGGGGTGTCACAGGGGGCTGCTTTATATCATGAGATAACAGGGGTCTCAGGGGGCTGCTTTATATCATGAGATAATATGGGGGGTCTCACAGGGGGCTGCATTATATCATGAGATAACACGGGGTGTCACAGACGTGTGCGTTATATCAGGAGATAACATGGGGGTCTCACAGGGGACTGTGTTATATCTTGAGATAACATGGGGGTGTCACAGGGGGCTGCTTTATATCATGAGATAACAGGGGTCTCAGGGGGCTTCTTTATATCATGAGATAATATGGGGGGTCTCACAGGGGGCTGCATTATATCATGAGATAACACGGGGGTGTCACAGGGGGCTGCTTTATATCATGAGGTAACATGGGGTCTCACAGGGGGCTGCGTTATATCATGAGATAACACGGGGGTGTCACAGGGGGCTGCGTTATATCATGAGATAACACGGGGGTCTCACAGGGGTCTGCGTTATATCATGAGATAACACAGGGGTCTCACAGGGAGCTGCGTTATATTATGAGATAACACGGGGGTCTCACAGGGGGCTGCGTTACATCATGAGATAATATGGGGGTCACACAGGGGGCTGCGTTACATCATGAGATAACATGGGGGTCTCACAGGGGCTGCGTTATATCATGAGATAACATGGGGGGTCTCACAGGGGGCTGCATTATATCTTGAGATAACATGGGGGTCTCACAGGGGGCTGCGTTATATCTTGAGATAACATGGGGTCTCACAGGGGGCTGCGTTATATCATGAGATAACATGGGGGTCTCACAGGGGGCTGCGCTATATCATGAGATAACATGGGGGTCTCACAGGGGGCTGCGCTATATCATGAGATAACATGGGGGGTCTCACAGGGGGCTGCATTATATCATGAGATAACATGGGGGTCTCACAGGGGGCTGCACTATATCATGAGATAACATGGGGGGTCTCACAGGGGGCTGCGCTATATCATGAGATAACATGGGGTTGTCACAGGGGGCTGCGCTATATCATGAGATAACATGGGGTCTCACAGGGGGCTGCGCTATATCATGAGATAACATGGGGGTCTCACAGGGGGCTGCGCTATATCATGAGATAACATGGGGGTCTCACAGGGGGCTGCGCTATATCATGAGATAACATGGGGGTCTCACAGGGGGCTGCGCTATATCATGAGATAACATGGGGGTCTCACAGGGGGCTGCATTATATCATGAGATAACATGGGGGGTCTCACAGGGGGCTGCGCTATATCATGAGATAACATGGGGGTCTCACAGGGGGCTGCATTATATCATGAGATAACATGGGGGTCTCACAGGGGGCTGCGCTATATCATGAGATAACATGGGGGGTCTCACAGGGGGCTGTGTTATATCATGAGATAACACAGGGGGTGTTATTTAACACAGTTATAACAAACCTAACACACAAGCTGCATTTACTGAGGACCAGCGAGGTGTAAAGTGGATCGGTAACAGAACGGCACTGGTAAACAGACGGGTATTATTCGGGAAGTGGAATGTGTGAGTGCTGTGTATGTGTGTTTGTGAGTGCAGCGTACCTGTGAGTGTGACTACTGTGTGAGTGAGAGTGTAGTGTACCTGTGAGTGTGAATGCTGTGTGCGTGTGAATGCTGTGTGCGTGTGAATGCTGTGTGAGTGTGAATGCTGTGTGCGTGTGAATGCCGTGTGCGTGTGAATGCCGTGTGCGTGTGAATGCTGTGTGCGTGTGAATGCTGTGTGAGTGTGAATGCTGTGTGCGTGTGAATGCCGTGTGCGTGTGAATGCTGTGTGAGTGTGAATGCCGTGTGCGTGTGAATGCTGTGTGAGTGTGAATGCTGTGTGCGTGTGAATGCTGTGTGAGTGTGAATGCTGTGTGAGTGTGAATGCTGTGTGCGTGTGAATGCTGTGTGAGTGTGAATGCTGTGTGAGTGTGAATGCTGTGTGAGTGTGAATGCTGTGTGCGTGTGAATGCCGTGTGCGTGTGAATGCCGTGTGCGTGTGAATGCTGTGTGCCTGTGAATGCTGTGTGAGTGTGAATGCTGTGTGCGTGTGAATGCCGTGTGCGTGTGAATGCTGTGTGAGTGTGAATGCCGTGTGCGTGTGAATGCTGTGTGAGTGTGAATGCTGTGTGCGTGTGAATGCTGTGTGAGTGTGAATGCCGTGTGCGTGTGAATGCTGTGTGAGTGTGAATGCTGTGTGCGTGTGAATGCCGTGTGCGTGTGAATGCTGTGTGCGTGTGAATGCTGTGTGCGTGTGAATGCAATGTACCTGTGAGTGTGAATGGAGCCTGTAAGTGAACCAGCGCAATGTCGTTGCTGTTCTCTTCACTGTCGGGGTGCAGGAAGGGTAAGTAGCCTGAGTGGTAGATGATGCCTTTGACGGCCTGGAGGGATCTCCGTGCGGAGACTCGAGAGACTGCACCAGCAAACACCTTCCACTGGCCGACCACGCGATTCCTCCTGCAGACACGAGAGACAATGTGGGTCATAACGGGGGGTTTATTCCCTGCATGCAATGCGAGAACATACAGGGTGGGTTTACTTACTCGGGGAAGCAGTGAGCTGCTGTCAGGACCCACTCGCTGGAGATCAAGGAGCCACCACAAAGGTGAGAGCCCTCATACTGCAGACTGACCTGCCACGGCCACCGACCAAGAGCAGCGTCCTGTCCCCCAACAATCCTGTCCACGGCCAGCTTCCTGCGCCCACACTCTGAGAGCAAAGAGACAGACCCTGAGTCTGACATGAAGTGACTGCTAATATCTTAACCCTTTCACCACCAAATCCCTGGAAACTCAGTGTTCAGCGAAACACCATGAAAAGCAAAAATTAGCAGAAAAACTCATAACTTTTTAACATATGATTAGTGTGCCCCCTGCAAGAAATTCAATCCTTAGCGCTCTCCTGTCCAGCCCCCCCCCCCCACTGCAACAAACTTTACTGCAGCAATCCAGCAGCCAGGGATGTGTCAGAATACAGGGAGAGCTGTGGGGTCAGTCGCTGCTGTACATGGATAAGATTCAGCGGGTTACAAGAAGTGTAAATCCCAGTACTGTACAAATACAAGGTGTTGCTGTAATTGCCATACACAGGCATTATGCAGCACATACAGATACAAGGTGTCGCTGTAATTGCCATACAAATGCATTATGCAGCACATACAGATACAAGGTGTTGCTGTAATTGCCATACACAGGCATTATGCAGCACATACAGATACAAGGTGTTGCTGTAATTGCCATACACAGGCATTATGCAGCACATACAGATACAAGGTGTCGCTGTAATTGCCATACAAATGCATTATGCAGCACATACAGATACAAGGTGTTGCTGTAATTGCCATACAAATGCATTATGCAGCACATACAGATACAAGGTGTCGCTGTAGTTGCCATACACAGGCATTATGCAGCACATACAGATACAAGGTGTTGCTGTGATTGCCATACACAGGCATTATGCAGCACATACAGATACAAGGTGTCGCTGTAATTGCCATACACAGGCATTATGCAGCACATACAGATACAAGGTGTTGCTGTGATTGCCATACACAGGCATTATGCAGCACATACAGATACAAGGTGTCGCTGTAATTGCCATACAAAGGCATTATGCAGCACATACAGATACAAGGTGTCGCTGTAATTGCCATACACAGGCATTATGCAAGCACATACAGATACAAGGTGTCGCTGTAATTGCCATACAAATGCATTATGCAGCACATACAGATACAAGGTGTCGCTGTAATTGCCATACACAGGCATTATGCAGCAACATACAGATACAAGGTGTTGCTGTAATTGCCATACACAGGCATTATGCAGCACATACAGATACAAGGTGTCGCTGTAATTGCCAATACAAATGCATTATGCAGCACAACAGATACAAGGTGTCGCTGTAATTGCCATACAAATGCATTATGAAGCACATACAGATACAAGGTGTTGCTGTATTTGCCATACACAGGCATTATGCAGCACATACAGATACAAGGTGGTGCTGTATTTGCCATAGCACAGGCATTATGCAGCACATACAGATACAAGGTGTTGCTGTAATTGCCAGACACAGGCATTATGCGGCACATACAGATACAAGGTGTTGCTGTAATTGCCATACACAGGCATTATGCAGCACATACAGATACAAGGTGTTGCTGTAATTGCCATACACAGGTATTATGCGGCACATACAATACAAGGTGTCGCTGTAATTCCATACACAGGCATTATGCGGCACATACAGATACAAGGTGTCGCTGTAATTCCCATACACAGGCATTATGCAGCACATACAGATACAAGGTGTCGCTGTAATTGCCATACACAGGCATTATGCAGCACATACAGATACAAGGTGTCGCTGTAATTGCCATACAAATGCATTATGCAGCACATACAGATACAAGGTGTCGCTGTAATTGCCATACAAATGCATTATGAAGCACATACAGATACAAGGTGTTGCTGTATTTGCCATACACAGGCATTATGCAGCACATACAGATACAAGGTGGTGCTGTATTTGCCATACACAGGCATTATGCAGCACATACAGATACAAGGTGTTGCTGTAATTGCCAGACACAGGCATTATGCGGCACATACAGATACAAGGTGTTGCTGTAATTGCCATACACAGGCATTATGCAGCACATACAGATACAAGGTGTTGCTGTAATTGCCATACACAGGTATTATGCGGCACATACAGATACAAGGTGTCGCTGTAATTCCCATACACAGGCATTATGCAGCACATACAGATATTGCATTGCTAATAATCTCATTCTGATCACTACAAATCCCCATAAGCAGGAGATCTCACCATTTTATTATCTGTCTGCAGCACATTTACTGACACAAAGGCCATTTCTGTCTGTATGCTGATAATGCAGACCCATTGTGACACTGGGCCAGATAAGAGACGACATCTACAGTTTACAATCTTTCATCCCAGTGACATGTCCATAAAGGGTAAAACAATACATGAAAAAGTGAAAATGGGAAAATTTACATTATTTTAAACATTTCACTATCTCAGAATCACAATCTTTAGGCAAAATTTCTATTTTAGCCAACATTTAATCAGTACGTTCCCGTGTTTCAAATAAATGTTAGGATATTTTTTCCCACAAAAAGTTCTTGTTAGTGAAGGGGTTAATCCCCATCCATGTCCCACCACTATTACTGATTCATGGGGAGTTTTGCCTCCCACACGAAAAAAAATAGAAGAAAAAATTATATAGTGTACATATTTTGTTTTTTTTCATTGCAAAAAAAACTGGTAGGTCGCTGCCCCAAGGGCCCTATGGACGAGCCTCCACTGGATGGTAACAATTTATTGGGTGAAGGTAACAACTTTCTACCATTAACCCTTTACCCTGTGTGAGAAGCACAATGACCGTGATTCACTCACCTTGGCACTGGGCAGAGAGAAATCGGCCGCTCGGACATTCACTGAGAAAAAAACAAAGACAGGAATGAAAGAAAAGAAAAAAATATTTCCAGTCTGGGCTGAGATTCAGCAGGAATGAGGACTGGTAAAGGAGGCGGTGATGCTGGGATTCGGGCACATCCTCCTCCTGGCCAGGAAATCATGTAATTGCATTCCTATGCGCTCCCATTATTCATATTAGATAGCCCTTTAGGCAGGTTAGCTGCTGGCTGCATTAGGAGCAGATCAGGAAACAAAGTAACCAGACACCACAACAGGACAACAGGCAGGGTTAGATTTAAGGGAGAGAATATACTGGCACCTAGCAACACACTAAAGGAACCCTAAACTAGGATAAGGTCCTTAGAATGGCCACCTAATCTAAAGGAATGGATCTCAGTGCTGGGTGATATACAGAACCAACAGACAGGACAACAGGGACAATTCCACAGACCTTGTCATAAACAAGAGAAGAACCAGAGTTAGTAACCAGAACAGGTAATCATACAGAAGCCAAAGATCAGAAACCAGAGAGGGATATCAGACAAGCAAGGGGTCGGTACACAGAAGATCACATAACACAGAGACATACAGATCTGAAATAAACCAATCTAACATACACGACTTGGATAAACAGACAAAGGAGACAAGAAGCAGAAATAAACTGAACATGGGAAAACAAGGCAAAATAACAGAAGTGAATACAATCTCAGAAACAGATACTGTAGGGAAAACCTCAGAAGCAACACAACACAAACACAGCTCATATACAGGAGCCCTGGCCAATGGGAGAGGCTGCCTTAGAAAGAAACAGATCAGGTAATCCAAGACCAGAGAGGCTATAGGGAATTCCTGGAGCGGATTATGGCCCAGATAAGGTAAGAGCTGGCCTGCATCGCTCTCACCACCAGGGGGCAGGGCTGGAAACATGAAAATGTTAATAGGAGAAGGAACACAGAGGATGAATGAATAACGTGTCTATCCTCTGGCATAAAGGGAGTTTCACGATGGACCAAGCAGGTTAAAGGGACACTACATCACGTACATAAGCTGTAACATTACCAATAAAAACAACATTATAAACCACCTTATAAAACAAAGCATAAAACACATTAGAAAACAAAGTATAAAACAAAATATAAAACAAAATATAAAACAAAGTATAAAACACCATTTAAAACAAAGTATAAAACCAAGTATAAAACAAAATATAAAACAAAGTATAAAACACATTATAAAACAAAGTATAAAACACATGCTGTTTTTTTTCTTTGCTTGAAGTAATTGAATGTAAAAAGGAAAAAGAAAATTTAGTTTTTATTTCCAGTTTCTGGATTTTTCCCATGGCGCAACATTGATCATATTCTTTGCAAATGTTTTACTTTACTGCTGTGCTATGCTGTGCTGCAGGTGATAGACTGCAGGATTTCTCACGCGCAGCCCCCACTCTCTGGAACGCTCTCCCTCGTACTGTCAGACTTTCCCCTAACTTCTCTTCCTTCAAACGCTCCCTTAAAACATTCCTATTTAGGGAAGCGACCCCCCAACTCACTGACACAACCATCAATCACTCTCACCTTACAGTCCTCTCCTCCTGTTTCCAACCCCAACCCTCCTAGATTGTGAGTTCCTACGGGAATAGGGCCTCATCTCCTCCTGTACTGTTTGTCAAATGTTGTTCAATGTATTGTAACCCTGTCTATACTGTGCTTATTGTACAGCGCTGCGGAATATGCTGGAGCTTTATAAATAAAGAATAATAATAATAAAATAATAATCTTCTCCAGTATTTAACAGTTAAGGAGGTGGAGGAGAGATGAAAATATACCGTGGGGGTGGGGCAGATTACATCACAAAATATCACACAATGGATGCACCCAGAGACACAACACAAAATATCACACAATGGATGCACCCAGTGACAGCACAAAATATCACACAATGGATGCACCCAGTGACACAACACAAAATATCACACAATGGATGCACCCAGTGACACAACACAAAATATCACACAATGGATGCACCCAGTGACAACACAAAATATCACACAATGGATGCACCCAGTGACACAACACAAAATATCACACAATGGATGCACCCAGTGACACAACACAAAATATCACACAATGGATGCACCCAGTGACACAACACAAAATATCACACAATGGGTGCACCCAGTGACACAACACAAAGTATCACACAATGGATGCCCCCAGTGACACATATAGAGGAAAATATTTTCTAAACAAAAAAAAAAGAGAAAAACAAAGCACATGTAACATATCAGCAACATAAAATAAACACAATAAGGACATTTTATGTTTTGGTGGTACTGGCCCTTTAAATAAAGCTCACACTCAGTAAGGGCATCTTTGTGCCACACATTCCCATGGTCAGCCGCACCATGCTGCCTGCAGACCTCATAGAAGTCACGCAAACAATGTAACAGTGTATCAGGAGTTTGCGTCTCTCAGATAGAGGATGCGATCGCAATCTGTGGACAGACAGACAGACTCACCACTCTGACAGCACATCCAGCAGTCTCTTGGCACTGCTTATCAGTGTTTCCTGCACACAGTAATAACCCGACGTCCCGTTCCCACCGGCTGTCTCCGCGTGCAGAACCATATGAGACATGGACCTTAGGACAAGAGATCAGAGTGTCAGAGCCAGGAATATGATCCGGACACAGGCCGAGCGTCCCTCATCTCAATGCAAGAGCCAGAAGGGGCTGGATTTGGGATTTCTGGGATATTTGCATGTAATCATAATGAATGATATGTTTAGAACATGAGGACGTGAAGTCCTGACGACCCAATGAATGTGACGGTGACATCAATGACTATCACACCTTTACGGGGGTTATTCACTAAGCACGGTTCATTCGTTCGGCAAACTACGGTGAATCCACTATTTAGGGAGCAGTCGCTGTACTTAACCCCACTTTTCACCATATTGTCCGCCGGTGTTTCAGTCGGAGTTGTCCAGTGTTGCGGTCACTGTGGTTTTATGGGAGGTGTATGGAGGTCACCTCTCCAAAATCCCTAAAGTATATTCCCTGGTGTCGCAAACAACAGCAGAACCTGCTGACTGGAAACCCGCCGCAGGTATTATGGGAGAATTACGGTGTTGCCATCACCCAGATCAGCACCTTTCACTGTTATTTGCAACAACTTTTCCTGCCACTGTTGAGTTTTCTTTCCAAGAATAACTAACACGGACTGTGAAACTGTGAACATCGGCGCTTTGTGAATAACTCCTTATGCCAGAGATCTCGAACTCCGGCGTTGATGGCCTACAATTCCCAGCATTCTTTGAATGTAATAGAATGCCAGGGAATCATGGGAGTTGTAGTTCAAAAACCACTCCGAGGCTGGAATTTGAAGGCCCTGCCGTATGTCTTCCTTCTATAGGTCGTAATAAGTGGGCTAAGTGGGGGGAGGGGATTGATGCCAACATGTGCTCCGAGCCACGTCGGGTACCTGATGAAGCCCATCTCCTCACAGCTCAGGCTGGCCACATGGGGGTTGGATGAGGATGAGCAGATAAGCCTCCATACCCTCGCTCCCTCATCATACACCGAGATGCGATTGTCTGGAGAATTCACCTGAACTGAGACAAAAAGAAGCCATTGAGGAAGAGAAACGCAACGTAATGTCATTAAATGGATACAATATCGGTTTACAAACACCGGATACAGTATCTGTTTATAAACACTGGATTCTCACACAGGACACAGTATCTTTTTATAAACACTGGATTCTCACACAGGACACCGTATCTGTTTATAAACACTGGATTCTCACACAGGACACAGTATCTGTTTATAAACACTGGATTCTCACACAGGACACAATATCTGTTTATAAACACTGGATTCTCACACAGGACACAGTATCTGTTTATAAACACTGGATTCTCACACAGGACACCGTATCTGTTTATAAACACTGGATTCTCACACAGGACACAGTATCTGTTTATAAACACTGGATTCTCACACAGGACACAGTATCTTTTTATAAACACTGGATGCTTGCACCATGCAGGATCCCGCTACGAATGTATCATGTGATTCTGAGCACAGCCAGTAGGAAACTAGTAATTTTTCAACATTCAACAGCATCCCTCCTCCGCCCAAAATAAACAGAAACCCGGCATTCCCCCAATACCATGAGATGATTTATTACCGATGTATAAATTTGGATTTTCGTTTTTCAGGACGAAGGTGACTGTAAAATAATAAGCACAATGTGTAAGCTTGTCACATAGCTGTGATTAAACGCGACACAGGTATCCATTAGCCGGGTACAATAACTGACTGAGGACTTTCCCACGATCTCACACGGTGAGCATGGAGGGCGATATTCCCACATATTCCCATCACTTAATGCCACAAACCGAATAAATTCTATTTCCACCAATTCTAACGTGTTCCTAATGAAGGAGCCACACACCCCGCACATCTCGCCGCACACCACGCCGCACACCCCACACACCTCGCTGCACACCACGCCGCACACCCCACACACCTCGCCGCACACCACGTTTCACACCATACCTTTACCAAAAGCGCTGGATTAGTTTTGCCCGTTAACAGATGATTTTAATGTCACTTGTGATTCCAGAGATCATTTATTATATCATTATGATATTAAATAGATCAATGCCTGAGCCTGATCCAGCTGCCAATGTGTGCCGACCCCTAACCAGGTACTACAGGTACTGCATCACTTACACGGAACATTCTAGGGACCTGGTACCAGCCCGGGTCAGAGATAAAACGAAGCGAGACCATTTAATTCCACAGAGTCGGTAAGTTTTAAAGAGACCCTCTATACATACTTTATCTTTTTAAAGTGGTCAGGATGTGAGGAGTGCCCCCCCCCGCTGCTCCAACCGGGTGAAATTGCAGTGTGAAGCAGAGGAGTTTCCTCTTTCCCCCCACCCAGTGTCACCAGCAGCCAAGAGTTTGAATTTCCCGGCTGTCAGTCTCCAGATCGGTTACTAGTGATGTCACACACAGAGACGGGGTGGTGTCACCCTCTGAAACCAATTGCCGTAGCGAGCGTTCTCAGAGAGGCAGCGATGGATCAGATCTGTGAATGCAGCTCTGGCCCATCGCTCTGCGCAGGCGCTACGGAACTCGTGTGCGTAAAGTGTTCCAGTCTCGTAGCGCCCCCTGTAGGACGGCTCCCCTGGTCACTCTTGGCAGTGGATGGATCGATGGCCACTCAGCAAATCAAAATCAGCACTGGGAACCAATCACAGGGATCCACTCAGTGACCCTCACTGTGTGACGCCCATAGGGAAGAACATAGCGGTGCGCGGCGCGGGAGCGGGGAAAACGCGGGCTGCAATGTATCATAAAGGAATGAGGTATCACATTGATCTTTATGATCTGATGGATCCATCACTTGATCAGACGTTACATAGGAAGGATCCAGGACAGGTTCACTTTAACCAGATAATCCTAGAGAGGAATTCTACTCATAGGTCTGTATCAGGGACACTGTGGTCCCTCCTGCTGGGGCGGCCATTAACCCCGGAGGGCCCAGTATTATCCGCACAGAAAAAAGTGATACATAACTGGGACCTTTTTAACCGGCAGCAACAATGTATCAGAGAGATGAACATAGGATGACAGAGGTTCTTACCTAAAACCCAAGCTGTGACCCCAATACCTGCCAATGAGACCAATGCACAGACTATCACTCCCAGAATCCTCAGCGGGGTCCAATGGCAGCCTTTACCCATTCCTACAATGCAAAATTTGGAATGTGAACCACGAGGGAGACAAAACAAAACACTCAACAAACCACAAGACGACAATAAACTAGCTGCACAGTGCAGAGTATTAAACCCAGTGTGCACAGAGCCGGATCAGTACGAGGAGAGCGGGACGGCAAACAGGATAAAATGACACCACAAAGGAAAGGGAACGCCGCAATCCCGCGGAATGTAATAAACCACATGGAATGGGTTCAGCTTAGATACAAAGATCTCTGCCATTTAAATGAGCAACATTAAAAAAATGATCACATGGGGCACAGCCTGCAGTGTTACATGACACACACACACACACACATACACAACGTAATATGAGCGCAGGAGTGAGGGTATTCTTCCATCATTCAGGAGGGAATAGTCTGGATAAAGTCAGGGTGGGAATGTCAGGATAAGGCCAGGGAGGGGAAAGTCAGGAAAGGGGTCAGGGTAGAATTGTCAGGATAAGGCCAGGGTGGAAATCTGTGGATAAGACCAGGGTGGGAATGTCAGGATAAGACCAGGGTGGGAATGTCAGGATAAGGTCAGGGTGGGAATGTCAGGATAAGACCAGGGTGAAAATGTCAGGATAAGGTCAGGGTGGGAATGTCAGGATAAGGCCAGGGTGGGAATGTCAGGATAAGGTCAGGGTGGGAATGTCAGGATAAGACCAGGGTGAGAATGTCAGGATAAGGTCAGGGTGGGAATGTCAGGATAAGGCCAGGGAGGGGAAAGTCAGGAAAGGGGTCAGGGTTGAAATCTGAGGATAAGGCCAGGGTGAGAATGTTAGGATAAGACCAGGGTGGGAATGTCAGGATAAGGGAAGGGTGGGAATGTCAGGATAAGACCAGGGTGGGAATGTCAGGATAAGACCAGGGTGGGAATGTCAGGATAAGACCAGGGTGATAATGTCAGGATAAGACCAGGGTGGGAATGTCAGGATAAGGTCAGGGTGAGAATGTCAGGATAAGGTCAGGGTGGGAATGTCAGGATAAGACCTGGGTGAGAATGTCAGGATAAGGTCAGGGTGGGAATGTCAGGATAAGACCAGGGTGAGAATGTCAGGATAAGGTCAGGGTGAGACTGTCAGGATAAGACAGGGTGAGAATGTCAGGATAAGGTCAGGGTGGGAATGTCAGGATAAGACCAGGGTGGGAATGTCAGGATAAGACCTGGGTGAGAATGTCAGGATAAGGTCAGGGTGAGAATGTTAGAAGGTCAAGATGGGAATGTTCAGGTAAAGTCAGGATGGGAATATTAGGATAAAGTCAGAGTGGGAATAATCCTGTATACTTTGTGTGGGAATGTTAAGGTAGGTAATTTGTTACATAGTGTCACTCAGGGTAACCATCCGAGATGATAAATTAGTTCATAAATCACAGATTTCCTGATCCCTGACGTTTGATAATCAATCCCTGGCCAGAGTTTGTTTGAACAATACGTTGAGGATTTCATGATTCCATATCTGTATTTTGGGAATTGAGACTCACCCTCCTTCTGCACCATGTCTGAAGATTGGACATGTGACATCACAGGATGACACGTTATCCTACGGTGTGCGCCAGGCACTGTGAAACAAGCACACGGGTCAGCAACGCAAGCTCTGTCTCTGTGACTCTGATCCTGTAATCTCCATCACGTGTTATATATAATATATTATGATTTACAGTATTCATCTTCTATATAATATATTGATATGGATCTTCTTTTATTGCTCCTGTATGTTAAATATATTATCTATTGAATAAAAAAAAAACCGCTGTACCTGCTGTGAAGCCGATGAGGCGCCTGGAAGACAATAACTACGAAAGACATATATCATTGTATAGGACAATCCATAATATTATTACAGAGATGGGCTGACACTTTGTTTTCGCAGGTCCTCATTGTATCTGTCGTATTTATTATCTATAGTAACACATTCTGTATCTTTATATGTTTAAACACAAGATACAGAACGACATGAGAAATGAATATTACAGCCTTGCAGCAGGTGGAGGGCTCGACCCGTGAGCTTACAGTCTAGAGATAAAGCGGTGCTTTTGGTCATTTCGAAGATGTACTTACCTGAGTGGCAAACTGAGGTGTGCTTTAGGAGAGAGGACAGAGCTCTCCCTGAAATCTCAGCCGAGGAGGCCGGGGGTCACAGGCCACCATTCCACTAGGGATAGGAAAAGACAGAGTGAGAGGGGGTGAACAAGGGACACCCCAGATCAGGAAGCGACCGGAGGACAGACAGAGAGAGAGAAGAGGGGAGAAGAGACAGTCTGGACACACGCAGAGACAGACAAAAAAAGAGAGGAGACAGAACGAGCAAACACAGACAAAACAAGGGGAGACAGACTAAGCAAACAGAGACAGACAGACACAAGGAGAGGAGACAGACTGAGCAAACACAGACAGACGGACACAAGGAGAGGAGACAGCCTGAGCACACACAGAGACAGACAAAGAGAGGAGCCAGACTGAGCAAACACAGACAGACGGACACAAGGAGAGGAGCCAGACTGAGCAAACACAGACAAAAAAAGGGGAGACAGACTAAGCAAACAGAGACAGACAGACACAAGGAGAGGAGACAGACTGAGCAAACACAGACAGACGGACACAAGGAGAGGAGACAGACTGAGCAAACACAGACAGACGGACACAAGGAGAGGAGACAGCCTGAGCACACACAGAGACAGACAAAGAGAGGAGACAGACTGAGCAAACACAGACAGACAGACACAAGGAGAGGAGACAGACGGAGTGCGGACAGAGCAAAGAGAGCGAGAGAAGTGATAGAATGAGCAAACACAGAGACAGACAGACAGACAGACACAAGGAGAGGAGACAGCCTGAGCACACACAAAGACAGACAGAGAGGGAGGGAGAGAGAGAGATAATATCATGGAAGAGACGGTAGAGGATGGAGGGATAGAGGAGCCCAGTGTCTGTGCTCAGGATAATCAGGTGAGGCAGGTATGCAGGTCTGAGGAGGGGACAGGTAAGGGGGAGATGAGAGGCTGGACATTCAGAGGTTTGGGAGGAGTGAGAGCATCAAGCAGCCCCCCCACCCCCTCCCTTTACACAATGTCAGGGGATCAGTTTCAGTCCCTGCCCTGATCCGAACCTGCACAGACACAGCGGCGCGAGAAGTCAAAGGGAAATCCACCACTGATTAAATGTAGCCAGGACAGGTGCAGGATGTATGGGTAAAGGAACAGCCGAAATATGCACAGGACACGCGACACGCGACACACGACAAGTGACACAGGACACAGGACATGCGACACTGGACACGCGACACGCAACACAGGACACACGACAAGTGACACAGGACACTGGACACGCGACACAGGACACGTGACACAGGACACGCGACACACGACAAGTGACACAGGACACGTGACACGCAACACAGGACACACGACAAGTGACACAGGACAAAGGACACGCGACACAGGACACGCGACACGCAACACAGGACACACGACAATTGACACAGGACACGCGACACAGGACACGTGACAAAGGACACGCGACACATGACAAGTGACACGCGACACGCAACACAGGACACACGACAAGTGACACAGGACACAGGACACACGACACAGGACACGCGACACACGACACAGGACACGCGACACGCATCACAGGACACAGAACACAGTACACATGACAAAGGACACGCGACAAGTGACACAGGACACGCGACACAGGACACGCAACACAGTTCACAGTACCCACGACACAGGACACGTGACAAGTGACATAGGACACGCGACACAGGACACACGATACAGGACACTCTGCATGGCCTATACTATAAGGAAGTGCTTCCCCACAGTGTGCAGGATTCACACTATGCATGGACTATACTACAAGGAAGTGCTTCCCCACAGATTGCAGGATTTGCACGCTGCTTGTACTATACTACAAGGAAGTGCTTCCCGCAGTATGCAGGATTCACACGCTGCATGAACTATACTACAAGGAAGTGCTTCCCCACAGATTGCAGGATTTGCACGCTGCATGAACTATACTACAAGGAAGTGCTTCCCCACAGATTGCAGGATTTGCACGCTGCTTGTACTATACTACAAGGAAGTGCTTCCCCACAGTGTGCAGGATTCACACGCTGCATGGATTATACTAAAAGGAAGTGCTTCCCCGCAGAGTGCAGGATTCACACGCTGCATGGCCTATACTATAAGGAAGTGCTTCCCCACAGAGTGCAGGATTCACACTCTGCATGGACTATACTACAAGAGAGTGCTTCCCCACAGTGTGCAGGATTTGCACGCTGCTTGTACTATACTACAAGGAAGTGCTTCCACCACAGTGTGCAGGATTCACACTCTGCATGGACTATACTATAAGGAAGTGCTTCCCCACAGTGTGCAGGATTTACACTCTGCATGGACTATATTACAAGGAAGTGCTTCCCCGCAGAGTGCAGGATTCACACGCTGGCGCTGCATGGCCTATACTATAAGGAAGTGCTTCCACCCAGTGTGCAGGATTCACATGCTTCATGTACTATACTACAAGGAAGTGCTTCCACACAGTGTGCAGGATTCACACACTGCAGGAAATTATTTTGCCTTAATGAATTGGTCTCCCCTGCAGCCTTTGAATTCTGCACACTCAGGGCCAGATTAAGGCTAGGGTCAGACTAACGCATTTTTCGCGTTGTCCGTGAAAAAGTGCGTTCGAATGAATGGACGTATTTTTTCACGGAATACGCGATAGCGGTCATACGATGCGCATTTTCGTCCGTGATTTTGTACGGATCATCAATAAAACACTTTTTGCGTCTGGACGTTATGTTGGCCGGACATTAGCAGCGTCTGACGTCTCCTAATCACGCACACACGCCGCTATGCGGACGCAGCGCACTCTGTACGTCAGTAGTAGCGGTTTGACGTTCTAGAAAAAATGCGTTTGTTTGCCACTTGCGTTGCACGGACGAACTTTCGTGCGGCCGTACTTCGTATGTTACCTGGCATTGGACGTCATTTGCTGCTAGCACGGCCGTGATTTCGTGCGGCTAAACGCACGTTAAAAATGCTTTCGTCTGACCTTAGCCTAAGAGTATCTTGGGCCTGATGCGGAGATTTTGGTGGGCCTTTTAATATAAATAAAATGAATTGCTGTAATGTGCAGTGCATATGAGTGTATCACAGAGCTCCACAGCAATAAAACTCACAGTAATGTGCATTGTGTATGAGCGTATCACAGAGTGGCACAGCAATAAAACTCACAGTAATGTGCGGTGTTTATGCGCGTATCACAGAGTTGCACAGCAATAACACTCACAGTAATGTGCAGTGTGTATGAGCGTATCACAGAGTTGCACAGCAATAACACTCACAGTAATGTGCGGTGTTTATGCGCGTATCACAGAGTTGCACAGCAATAACACTCACAGTAATGTGCAGTGTGTATGAGCGTATCACAGAGCTCCCCAGCGATAAACCTCACAGTAATGTGCAGTGTGTATGAGCGCATCACAGATTTGCACAGCAATAAAACTCATAGTAATGTGCGGTGTTTATGCGCGTATCACAGAGTTGCACAGCAATAACACTCACAGTAATGCGCGGTGTGTATGAGCGTATCACAGTGCTCCACAGTGATAAAACTCACACTAATGCGCGGTGTGTAGGAGCGTATCACAGAGCTCCACATTGCAGCATCATTGTTCACTTTATAATTGAAAAGTGAACAATAGTGCTGCGTTAGGGAAAAAAAAAGAACAAAAGGGATTTTATGTGTACATGAAACCTGGTTATGTTTGATATCGTTGGATAGGCCATGTTCTGGCAGTATGACCCTCTATCTGCTATGGGTCCTTAAATACAGGGGTCCGAAGGAGCGGGAAATTACCGGCAGAAAAAAGCCATGGCTGTGGGCCTATTTTCAGGAAGGGGCCTGGAGCGGCCGATCCAATAGTCCCTACATTAATCTGGCCCTGTGCACACTGCAGGGATGCACTTTCATGTACTTTTTAACTTTTTTTTATCTAAAAGTATTTTACCAGGAAGGATACATTGAGATTTCACTGGTTTTCAGTATGTCCTGGGTGCGAGTATGTACCGTTAGGTGTCTCACCCAAGGACACTTACTGGAGAGGTGCTCTTGCTGGGATCGAACCTGTGTCTCCACGGTTATAGAGCAGTGATGTTACCTCTACTCCATCCAGGAGGATCTTGCAGGGCGGAGCCTGTGCATTTTGATTGACAGGTTTGGGTTGCAGCATTTTTATGGGAATTAATAAAAACTATAAACACTAAAAATGAGAATATTTAAGTCTTGGCCATTTAAAGTCACCCCGGGGTCATTTCAATCCAATTCCATGACCTGATTCAGCTCTCCTGCCGCCTCGGGGGGGGGGGGCATGTCTTCTGCGTCTCCCAGCCAGATCGACCGTTTCAAGTTGGAGAAGTGGATCCACCGAAGCTGAAATCATCTTATACAACACCACATCTTCTTCTGGAGCAGAGTAACGCTGGGCCGGTCTGTACCGTCATTCTCTTGCCGTAGTTTGCATGATTGTCTCCTGCCGGTGTTGGATTTTCATTCTCTGAATAGCTGGATTTTAGGTCACCGTAGCTGCACCAACATTGAATTTTACCGTTGTTTGACCGTAGTTGCACACACCGGGTTTAGTGAATAATCTATGTGTTTGATCGATATATGTATTAATTCATTTTAATCCATATTGTCATTCAGAGTTTTGCAGCAGATCACGTCACGTTTGCCCGGTTTGCACTACCTCCCCCATCCCTCTGGTAAGACAAGCGTGGTACGAGGGGCATGTCTGGGGGGTTCGCATTGATTACACACAGTAATGGGTATCTTTAGTTTTGTTGGATACACGTATCACACGTACCACAAGAACTACACGATATCACACATATCACAGGTATCACAGTTATCACAAGTGTCACACGTACCACAGGTACCACACGTATCACACGTACCACACGTATCCCAGGTATCACACGTATCACACGTATCCCAGGTATCACACGTATCACACATACCACAGGCAGTGGCGTCACTAGGGTTGGTGTCACCCGGTGCGGTAACTTATGGTGTCACCCCCCCCCCTGAGTTTTACAGGTTTTTTTAACTACTTTTACTCATATGCTCATGCTGAATGCTCATAATAGACGGTGCACATTACTGTGAGGTTTATTGCTGTGGAGCTCTGTGATATGCTCATACACAAATTTTGGCTGCCAGAAAGTACGGTGCCTGTTCGAAGGCAGTGAAAGTCCCCATAGAGAAGTAATGGTTAATCTGTTCAGAGACACCGAACAGCAAAGAAATGTCCTGATGTCCGGTGTTTTCATTTGGCAGGTTCAGGGCAGCCATCAGAAATGATGGGGCCCCTTACTAAACCTCACGATGGGCCCCCCGGCTCTCCCTCAAACTCTAACCGCTTTTCTCCCCCTTCAAAAAAAAGGACATAACAAAGCACCACAGCAATAAAACTCCCACTAATGTGCAGTGTGTATGAGAGTATCACAGAATCCACAGCAATAAAACTCACAGTAACGGGCTGTATATGATGGCCTCTGGGTCTGGGCCTGGTCCCTGGGTCTGGTTTGGGCCTTGGGGTCTGGGCCCTGGGGTTTGTGCTCTGGGCCTTGGGAGCTGGTTCTGGGCCTTGGGGTCTGGTCTGGGCCCTGGGTTTGGTCCCTGGGACTGGGCCTTGGGGTCTGGTCCCTGCGGTCTGGGCCCTGAGTCTGGTCTGGGGTCTGGGGCCTGAGTCTGGCCTGAGGTTTGGGCCCTGGAGTCTGGGCCCTGGTCCCTGGGTCTGGGCCTTGGGGTCTGGTCCATGGGGCTGGGCCTTGGGGCCTGGCCCATGGGTCTAGGCTGGGCCTGGCCCCTGGGGTCAGGGCCCTGGGTCTAGGCTCTGGGTCTGGTCCCTGGGACTGGGCATTGGGGTCTGGACCCTGAGTCTGGTTTGGGGTCTGGGCCTTGGGGTCTGGACCCTGGGTCTGGGCCTTGGGGTTTGGGCCCTGGGTCTGGGCCTTGGGGTCTGGGCCCAGGGGTCTGGGCCTTGGGGTCTGGACCCTGGGTCTGGGCCTTGGGGTCTGGGCCCTGGGTCTTGGGGTCTGGGCCTTGGGGTCTGGTCCCTGCGGTCTGGGCCCTGAGTCTGGTCTGGGGTATGGGGCCTGAGTCTGGCCTGAGGTCTGGGCCCTGGAGTCTGGGCCCTGGTCCCTGGGTCTGGGCTCTGGTCCCTGGGTCTGGGCCTTGGGGTCTGGTCCATGGGACTGGGTCTTGGGGCCTGGCCCCTGGGTCTAGGCTGGGCCTGGCCCCTGGGGTCTGGGCCCTGGGTCTAGGCTCTGGGTCTGGTCCCTGGGACTGGGCATTGGGGTCTGGGCCCTGAGTCTGGGCCTTGGGGTCTGGGCTTCGGGTCTGGGCCCTGGGTCTGGGCCTTGGGGACTGGCTCACCACTCCATTGTCTTCTTTTCTTCTCTCTTCTTTTCTTCAATCTTCTTTTCTTCTCTTCTATCTTCTTTTCTTCTCTTCAATCTTCAGTCTTCTCTCTTCAATCTTCTTTTCTTCTGATCTTCCTGGTCCCTCCAGCTCCGGCGCACAGCTTCACTGAGTGGAGGGGCGGAGCCAAAGCAACGTGCTTGGGAGGCCCCTCACACGCTGCTTGGCCCCGCCCAGCCAGGAAGTGAAGCTGCCAGGAGCCGGAGGAGACACAGTGTCTCAGTCTCCTCCGGCTCCTGCAGCAGCAGCAGGGACACAGCTCCGGATTCAGACTCCTCGAGTCCGATACCGGAGCTGTAAGAGGGCGACGCCGCTGCCGAGGGGGGCTCAGCGGCCCGGGCACCCACCAGGCCCGGGCCCCTTACGGCAGCATGGGGCGTAATGCCCTGATGGCGGCCCTGGGCAGGTTTATTCAGGGCAAACGAACACTATCAGGGTTATTGAAAGAGATCCGAATTGGGGTCGAAAGGTAGCAGAACGCTGAATTTCAGCATTCAGTTACCTTTCCTGGCCATTTGGCTATCCAGAGGACAGGCAATTCGCCAAATCCTGGCGAATTGCCTGCACATACGGTGCCTGTTCGGTGCCTGTTCGAGGGCAGTGAATCCCCATAGAGAAGCAATGCTTCTTCTATTCAGAGAACACAAACCAGCAGTGAAAGCTGCCGAATTGCCCTGCTGTTCAATGGTTTAATTTGACAGGTTTATTCCGACGAATCCCATAGGTTTCAATGTTAAAAATATTTCCGTTTTAATTCAATATCTAATAAACCGTTTATTATAAAATTCTGCAGCAAAAAGTCTCTTTATTTATAGATTTTTTAGGACCTTTTAGGCATTTTTTGCAAACATTTTTTTTCCGTTTTTTTGTTTTTTATATTTCAAGTTTTTTTATTGTTTTTGAAATAAAACAAGACAATGGGATACAGAAAGGAAACACAGGGTTATCAAATCATTTTCCAAAAACACATAAGGGGAACAATACATACATACACACAAGCCACCTATTCATAATCGAAAAGTAGTAAGTTGGGAGAGAGAAAATAATGAAGCTCCCAGAACTTCAGGGGAGTAAGTTAACTAGAGCAGGTCAGGGCCCCCTCCGTTCAGAAGGACCCGGGACTACGGCACATTCCGCAGCTAGCATAGCATCCCACAAAGGGTCCAGTGGTCTTTTTCCGGCTGTGGAAAATCATATATGTATATCTAGCCATCCACTCGTAATCTCTCGTATTATTCACCATATCTCGCACTTCTGGGATTGTGGGACCTGCGCTTGTTACCATCTACGGGCATTGTACTAGACGCTATTACAAAAAAAAGTTTCCGTTGCAGCTTGCCCATCTGAACCTGTGAGATACCTAACAGGAAATCCGCCGGAGCAAAAGGCAGTGCTAGTCCCGTCGCCCTTTCCACCAGATCTGAAAGCCCTTGCCATAGCGGTTCTAATGTAGCGCAGTCCCACCAAACATGAGTCATAGTACCCCTTAGTAGCGAGCAGCGCCAGCTCATCGGCGATACGGACTTATTCATATGACATTCCCTAGACATATAGTACTTTACGTCTCACCTCTATCAAGGAAGCGCACCTATACGCTCCCCTGTCCAGCTCGAACGCCCTCGTCCAAGTCTGAGAGGGTATCCGAGTCCCCAGTTCCCTTTCCCAAGCCGTCTGGAAAGACCACACATGATCCATGGATGGAACATTCAGCGCTTCATAACATAGAGAAAAGAGTTTTGTATTCGTACTCGGGTTAACCACGAAACTCGCAAATGGCGACAGGGTGGCCTGGGGCAGGGTAGGCGGCAGGCTCATGCCTGGGCGGTGTATTACACACGATATTTGGTAATAGGAAAGCCTCCAGGCCTCCGACAACTGATAGCGCTTCCGTATCATATCAAAAGTCATCATTCTGCCCCCCATATCAGATGTTGGAGGTGTGTAATCCCCTTAGAGGTCCATTTAGCGCAGTCAAAATCTGCGCTCCAATGTGTCAATACCTCCAAGGGGGTTACCAGAGAGAGGGAAGAAGTATGTAAAAGCAGGGCGCGACTCAAACCCCGAACATGCATGTACCATCTGGTGAGCGGGAACAACTCTGGCAAAGGGGGTCTCTGGCGGCGCGTGAGCCAAATTACAGTCGTTATGAGGTGTTGTTTCGCAAAAGTCTGTTCTATAATCATCCATTGTGGGGGACGCGGGAAGTGAAAGTATTCTGCCAGGGATGCCAACACGCAGCTCTATGGTACAGGTGGACATACGCCGTACGGGGAGGTTGAGAAGCTTGGCGGGTACTCTAGGTCTTTTACCGTTCCATACATAGGAATTGACTGAAGGAGAGACTGAACCTCCTCCAAGTAGGGTTTAGGCAAGCGGATCGGAATGGTTCGAAAGTAATATAATAATTTGGGTAAAAGTGACATTTTAATGGCAGCCATTCTGCCTATCCACGATAAAGATGCCCGTTTCCACGCAAACAGAAGCTGCTTTACTTGAGACAGAAAGGGTTTGTAGCTCAGGTTGAATTATCGGTCAGGGGATTTAGGAATTTTAACCCCCAGATATTGCAGACAATCCCCTCTCCATTCCAACTGAAAGTGCTGTGCTAGTGATTCCTGACTAGGGACGTTAATAGTTAATGCCTGGGACTTAGGTAGGTTGATTTTATGATGTGGGTGGGGATACCCTTATGGCGCTTCCCGGGTTTGCGTGAATATGGGTAGCGTGTATGCTGCCAATAGGGGGTTGTAGCAGAGCCTATAACTGCTACTGTATAGTGAAACGGAAGAGGGGGTTCCCGCTATATGGCGCTCCTCGCTGAAAAATGGGTGATTCTATCTGAAGAGATCCCCTTGTGATTTGGGCTCCTGTTTTCAACAGGTATCTCTAGGACAGCAAACAAAGCCCTTGTGGTGTATATATATATACAATAACATGCAAAATACGTTAACATGCAAAATACGTCAAGACATGCGCATACATAGAGTGGATACAGTGGCTAAATGTAGCACAGAAGGTGTTAGTCTCTGTCCGAGATTGCCATCTAGTGGCTAGTGGGCATATACCCAAAGTCTCTTTAAAAAACAGGCCTTGATTTCCTTCTCCTGGTAAAATGCATTGGTTGTTTCTTCCTTGTTTCTCGGTTCCTCTCTCTTGGTCTTGTGCCTCCAAGACAGAGAGTTGGAGTTAGGGAATTGTATCTCAGAAAAATTCCAGAAAAAATTGGAGTGGATTGATCCACACGCACTTACGTTTTGCTCTGTCTCCCAGACGGTCTTTATTGGAATGTTTCACCGGTATGTTCCCCTCTGGTTCGCCTTCCTCTGCTCCTGCGGTGTTCCTTTATGGAGTTTAGGCTTCCACGAATCCAATGTAGCCCTTTTCTGGGTGCTAGAATGGAAGTGGGGGCTGGGTTCCTTGGAATAAAAACGCTGGATGCAGGGATACGGCTAAAATCGGGGTTTAATGGGTGATAGAACAGTGGGTCAGGCAGTAAGTGTTCCAATGGGTGGAGATGGGTAAAAAGTCCTCCAAAACGCGTTTCGCTAGGTTGCCACTAGCTCCAACTGATGAAGCTAGTGGCAACCTAGCGAAACGCGTTTTGGAGGACTTTTTACCCATCTCCACCCATTGGAACACTTACTGCCTGACCCACTGTTCTTTTTATTCATTTTGTTATCACCCATTAAACCCCGATTTTAGCCGTATCCCTGCATCCAGCGTTTTTATTCCAAGGAACCCAGCCCCCACTTCCATTCTAGCACCAGAAAAGGGCTACATTGGATTCGTGGAAGCCTAAACTCCATAAAGGAACACCGCAGGAGCAGAGGAAGGCGAACCAGAGGGGAACATACCGGTGAAACATTCCAATAAAGACCGTCTGGGAGACAGAGCAAAACGTAAGTGCGTGTGGATCAATCCACTCCAATTTTTTCTGGAATTTTTCTGAGATACAATTCCCTAACTCCAACTCTCTGTCTTGGAGGCACAAGACCAAGAGAGAGGAACCGAGAAACAAGGAAGAAACAACCGATGCATTTTACCAGGAGAAGGAAATCAAGGCCTGTTTTTTAAAGAGACTTTGGTATATGCCCACTAGCCACTAGATGGCAATCTCGGACAGAGACTAACACCTTCTGTGCTACATTTAGCCACTGTATCCACTCTATGTATGCGCATGTCTTGACGTATTTTGCATGTTAACGTATTTTGCATGTTATTGTATATATATATACACCACAAGGGCTTTGTTTGCTGTCCTAGAGATACCTGTTGAAAACAGGAGCCCAAATCACAAGGGGATCTCTTCAGATAGAATCACCCATTTTTCAGCGAGGAGCGCCATATAGCGGGAACCCCCTCTTCAGGTTGATTTTATGGTAAGAGACCTCGCCGTATTCCGTCAGAATGTCTCGTAGACGTGGTAAAGAGTCCGCAGGTTCCGTAAGAGTCAGTAGGATGTCGTCTGCAAATAGCCCTATTTTATATTATTTATTTATTTATTTATTTATAAAGGATTTTACCAGGAAGGATACATTGAGATTTCTCTCGTTTTCAAGTATGTCCTGGGTTCGCGAACATTGAAGTGTTACAGTTACAGAAATACAAAGTAATACAATGTAAGCTATTAAAAAAACACAAATATATAGATTGACAGAAAAATAAATATGTAGGACATAAAGTCATTATGTTACATGTTTACAGGTGCATTCTGTATATAGTCACTGTGTTACATGTTTACAGGTGCATTCTGTATATAGTCACTGTTACATGTTTACAGGTGCATTCTGTATATAGTCACTGTGTTACATGTTTACAGGTGCATTATGTATATAGTCACTGTGTTACATGTTTACAGGTGCATTCTGTATATAGTCACTGTTACATGTTTACAGGCACATTCTGTATATAGTCACTATGTTACATGTTTACAGGTGCATTCTGTATATAGTCACTGTGTTACATGTTTACAGGTGCATTCTGTATATAGTCACTGTGTTACATGTTTACAGGTGCATTCTGTATATAGTCACTGTTACATGTTTACAGGCACATTCTGTATATAGTCACTATGTTACATGTTTACAGGTGCATTCTGTATATAGTCACTGTGTTACATGTTTACAGGTGCATTCTGTATATAGTCACTGTGTTACATGTTTACAGGTGCATTCTGTATATAGTCACTGTTACATGTTTACAGGCACATTCTGTATATAGTCACTGTGTTACATGTTTACAGGTGCATTCTGTATATAGTCACTGTGTTACATGTTTACAGGTGCTTTCTGTATATAGTCATTGTGTTACATGTTTACAGGTGCATTCTGTATATAGTCACTGTTACATGTTTACAGGTGCATTCTGTATATAGTCATTGTGTTACATGTATACAGGTGCATTTTGTATTGAGGTATGTTAATAGGGAAGTCTTAAGGGACTTTAGACTGGGGGAAGATTTGACGGTGTCTGGGAGGTTATTCCATATTTGTAGTTGGGCCAACCATAATTCCCGCCACCCGTCATCCTGCCGTATTCGTTGCGCCAATGGTTCGATCACTAATGCGTACAATAATGGGGATAGGGGGCACCCCTGTCTGGTCCCATTACATATTCGAAACTGGTCCGATAAAAAACCTGCCATCATAACCAACGCCGTCGGGGGAAGCATAAAGCACAAAAATACTCCGCAGCACTGAGACAGGAAAACCAAACTTCAGAAACACTTTACGTAAAAAACAGCCAATCCACTCTGTCGAATGCTGTTTCAGCGTCAAGCGCCAACAGTACACTCGGGAGACGGTGAGTCTGAATCACCTGAATTAAATCTATCAGTTTTTTAGTATTATGAGGCCCCCGTCTCCCCCTAATAAACCCCACCTGATCCGAATAAATCAGCATAGGTAATAAATCCGCCACCCTATTCGCTAAAATTTTTACATCGACATTTAATAGAGAGATTGGCCTGAAGTTTGGACACAAAGTGGGGGATTTACCGGGTTTAGGGAGAGGGACAATAGTGGTGCGGAGCATATCCTCGGGAAATCGACCCCCCCTAGCAGCGGAGGTGAAAAGGGAAAGGAGGTGGGGAGTCAATAGAGCAGCATATTTCTTATAGTATATGTCTGTAAACCCGCCCGGTCCTGGGGATTTATGGGATGGAAGAGATTTTATAGTCTTTGCTATCTCTAGCTCCGTAATGGGGGACGACAAGCTGTCCCTCTGAGAGGGGGTTAGGGGAGGAAGATGAAGATCAGATAAATACCGATCCACACGTTCCTCACTAGGGGAGGGGAGGAGCGAATCGGATTGTAAATGATAAAGGTCCCTATAGAAGGCGGCGAGCGCATTCCCTATCTCCAATGGTTTATACACCGTTTTCTTGCCAGAGTCAATCACTAAGTGGGAAATTCTAGAATTCGTAACCGTAGGCTTAAGGTAGTGGGCCAAGAGCCGGCCTGGACGGTCCCTGAATGTATAGTAACGTGCCTTTAATCGACGCTGAGAGTAAAGAAGGACTTTGTAATTCCAGTCCGACAGACGCGCCTGCGCTTCCGAAAGTGCTTTCAGATTAGCCGGAGTAGGGTCAGACCTATTCGCCTGCGCAGCTAAATGGATTTGGGATAATATTGAGAGTCTATCAGCTTGGCGGGATTTGTGCAAGCGCGAAGCCCATTTAATACACACGCCTCGCAGGACCGCCTTGTGCGCTCGCCAGAGTGTTTCTGGTGAAACCTCCGAGGTGTTATTTAGTGTAAAGTATTCCTTCAGAGTCTGTTCTATTTCAGATGCAATACCGGGGTCAGACAGGATGGAGTCGTTAAGGCGCCGCACAGACGTCCCAGCCCCCCCCCCACTTTCCTTAACGGTTAAAAGGATCAGCGCATGGTCCGACCAAGTAATGTCCAGGATCTCGCATTGCAGGACCTGCGATAGGGAAGAACCTTGTAGCAAAAAATAATCCAACCTGCTGTATGAGTTATGTACCTTGGAATGAAATGTGAACTCTGAGTCTCCCGGGTGCCATAGGCGCCACACATCATAGAGACCATGCGAGGAGAACAGGTCGCCCAACTTCTGTCCCTGTTTAATACTACGCTTAGTCGGGATAGGGATCTTAGGGGATCGGATATCTCTCAGGGGATCAATACTATAATTAAGGTCTCCACACACCAGCAATGACCCAGTCGCTACAAGGGACACCCTGCGTAAGACACCAGCGATAAAAGAGTTGTTCTGTATTAGGCGAGTATACATTAACCAACGTGTAAGTTTTGGGATTCAGTGAACAGATCAGGATGAGATATTGGCCCCGCGGGTCCGAGATCTTTCTATGCAATTGGAATACTACATTAGACCTAATTAATATTGACACCCCTCTCGCTCTGGTAGGGCCCGTAGCGTGATACTGCGTGTTAAAGTTTCATATCCTCAATGGAGGGTGAGCAAGGAGCTTAAAGTGGGTTTCCTGGAGACAAACCACATCCGCCTTCAGCCTCAGCACCTCCGCCGCCAGAGAGTGACGCTTGACACGGGCGTTCAGCCCCTTAACATTGTATGAGATTACTTTCAACATTGCGCTCAATAAGTATACGTGGGTGATTCACTGTGTTACACAATCTCAGGGTAAGAGTAGGTGGCAATACGAAAAAACACACAAACCAGGTAAATACCTGTGAACTATGTACATCAAAAAACAGAAACATCTCCTGCGAGAAGCCCCAATGTATGGAGGCCCTTCCCAAGCTCCTCCCGGGAGGAGGGAGAGGGGGAAACCTCGGGGTCTGCGGAAAGAGAAAGCCCACAGAAAAAGAAAAGAAATAAGAGAACCAAGCATACTCAGTCTCGGGGGACACCGCCAAGGAAATGTGACCCCCACTCCAGAGATTCCAATGACCCGCTCTTTAGGCGAGCAGACCATAGTGTCCAAGGTAGGCAGCAACCGGTATGTCCGAACCGTAAAGCCCTCAGAAAAAGCCTGGGAGGAATACCACAGACCTTCCGGTCTGTCACACGGGATCCCATCGTGACTCCTCGCCTGGGAAGGCCACCTTCTCCGGGCTCTTTATACACAATGTTCATATATGCAGGGCACTGACCTCATTTTTTGCGCCACTCCGGATCCAAACGCTGAGAGGAACTGTGGGATTGGGAAGTTGTAGGAGAAGAACCTGGATGGTCCATGCCCCACACTTTGAGGAGTCATTCCCAGCCTCCAACGAGGCGATTACGTGGAAAGCACCATTCCTAGCAACCAGTAGCTTAACCGGAAAGCCCCATCTGTAAGACACGCCATTGGCACGTAGAACCTCTGTAACCTGGCGAACGTTCCTCCGGTGTTGTAAAGTAGCCTTAGATAAGTCGGGAAAAATAGAAATATGGTCGTACTCTGGCTTAAGAGCATCAGGAGACCACAAGGCCCGTAGCACATCCTCTCTCGGTTTAAAGTAGTGGAGCCGAAGTAAAACATCTCTCGGCGATTTCTCGGGCGCAGAGGGGGGTCTCGGTTAACGGTGAATCCTGTCAAATAGGAGGGGGTCAGGGGTGGCATCAGGGAGTAGGTGTTGTAAGATATCCGTCACGTACTGTGACAGGGCTTGTGGAGTCACCAAGTCTGGCACACCTCGTATCTTTAAATTGTGGCGTCTCG
Organism: Leptobrachium leishanense; assembly: GCA_009667805.1. Taxonomy (NCBI): domain Eukaryota; kingdom Metazoa; phylum Chordata; class Amphibia; order Anura; family Megophryidae; genus Leptobrachium; species Leptobrachium leishanense. Next base: position 87,754,519 of record CM019073.1, read on the forward strand.
ATCTGTCCTCCATGTCTGCCAATTTTAACAGAGCCTCCTTCAGCTGATCCTCTTGGTCTTCTACCCTCCTCACCATCTCGTTGTGTGCTCCAGCCTGTTCCGCCATGTTTTCCTCAAGTTTATCAGTTGCGGTCTCCAATCTCACGGATCTCCTTCTTAATATCCGCTGCTACCGAGTCTAATCGGGAGGTGAGTCTATCAGACAGTGAGGTGATTAAGCCCTCTATACGAGTGCCAAAGGAATCCATACCTTGCTGGGCCAGCCCTGGGTCTGTCTCCGCACGTGGTGAGGCCGAAGTGGAGCCGCCGCCATCTTGGGTTCCCAGGCCTTCCTTCTGTTTCGGTCCGCGCGGCGTGAAAAACTCCGCCTTCGTCATTTTTTTGCGCTTTTTTGTGCTGCCATCTCAGTCATCGGGTCTTCCCTCCCCTGACAGTCACTTTTTGGGGTAAAATCGCTGGTTATATTCGCTTTCTCGGCGTCCCCATCGACGGAGCTCTGTGCTCACGCAGCCAGCTCTCTCTGCGGTCAGACCACCCCCCCCCTTTTTGTTTTTTAATCGTTTTTTCTTTTTTCTGTAACAGTCCTTTTTTATCATTCATTGGATTTTATATGTAAATTTCAGACATTTTCGCTCAGTAGTTTGAAAAGTGAAACGCTGTTTGCAAACAAACATTCAAGCGTACTGTTTTTTTATTTTCTTCACCTCCTTCGTCTGCGGTGTCGGGTTTTTCCAGCGGCTGCTCTGCGCTCTGATCGGCTCCTGCTCGGGTTTCTCCAGTGGGTTAAACCGGATGTTTTTGCGGGTTTCGGTGTGCGTTCGCCCTCGTTTTGCTGTGAGTTTTCGGCGGGTTTGCAGCGACTTTTCCCTGCATTACGGCAGCCCTGTGGTGCTTGCTGAATACACCGCAGGGTCGCCGAAAAGTGATTGCGAAATCGCACCGGTTTGAAGAGAACGAAAAGTCACCAAACGTGCAGTGGCTTTTCGATTCTCTTTGAATAACCCTGCATAGGTTTCAATGTTAAAAATATTCCTGTTTTTATCCAATATCTAATAAGCCGTTTATTCTTTAAATCCATAGAAAAAAATCTCTTTATTTATTGATTTAATTTTTTTTGTATCTTTTAGGCATTTTTAAAAAAGAATTAAAAAAAAAAAAAATTCTAATTGCGGTTTTTCTTTTTTCTGTAACAGCCCTTTTTATTATCATTCATTGGATCTTATATGTAAATTCCAGACATTTTCGTTCAGTAGTTCTTTTTAAAACAGCGGGCGACGGGTTTGCAGCAGCATTCGGTGGCTGATCCCCTGCACTTCAGGGACCCTGTGGTGAATTCACCGAGGAAATTTGATTCCCCAAAGTGCGGGGAACAACAGAACACTGAAATGTCTGCGTCGCTGCTCTGTGAATATCCTTTTTGTGGTGTTTTTTTTGCCACCCCCTGGAAAGTGCCAGCCTAGGCCTTGCCTACTCAGGACATACTTGAAAATTAGAGAATTCTCAATGTATCCTTCCTGGCAAAATATTTTCGTGTAAAAAAAAAATATTTTTTTTTTTAGGGTGTCACCCTAGGGGGTGTTTCACCCGGGGCGGCCCGCACCCCCCTAGTGACACCCCTGACCACAGGTATCACACGTATCACACGTACCACAGGTATCACACATATCACAGGTATCACACGTACCCCACGTATCACACGTATCACATGTACCACAGGTATCACACATACCACAGGTATCACACGTATCACAGGTATCACACGTATCACAGGTATCACAGGTACCACACGTATCACACATACCACAGGTATCACAGGTATCACACATACCACAGGTATCACAGGTACCACACGTATCACACATACCACAGGTATCACAGGTATCACACATACCACAGGTATCACACGTATCACAGGTACCACACGTATCACAGGACCACATGTACCACAGGTATCACACGTATCACAGGTACACACGTACCCCACGTATCACACGTACCACAGGTATCACACGTATCTCAGGTATCACACGTACCACACGTATCACAGGTACCACACGTACCACACGTACCACACGTACCACAGGTATCACACGTATCACAGGTATCACACGTATCACAGGTACCACACGTACCACAGGTATCACACGTATCCCATGTATCACAGGTACCACACATACCACAGGTATCACACGTACCACAGGTATCACACGTATCTCAGGTATCACACGTACCACACGTATCACAGGTACCACACGTACCACACGTACCACACGTACCACAGGTATCACACGTATCACAGGTATCACACGTATCACAGGTATCACACGTATCACAGGTATCACACGTACCACACGTATCACACGTACCCCACGTATACTACGTACCACACGTACCCCACGTATCACACGTACCACAGGTATCACACGTATCACAGTTATCACACGTACCACAGGTATCACACGTATCACAGGTATCACACGTACCACACGTATCACAGGTATCACAGTTATCACACGTATCACACGTATCACAGGTATCACAGTTATCACACGTATCACACGTATCCACAGGTATCACAGTTATCACACGTATCACAGTTATCACACGTATCATCTCAATGTATCCTTCCTGGTAAAATCCTTTATAAATAAAAATAAATAAGTATCACACGTATCTCAGGTATCACATGTGTCACACGTATCAGACGTATCACACGTATCAGACGTATCACACGACTTGGTTTCTTCCTGGTTGGCGACATTTTTGTTTTGTTTTTAATGGTATGACGGCTCTTTTCAAATAGGTTTTACTTTGTGTCCCTTGAAATCCAGAGTCGCCCCTGTCAGACGCTGCATGTACAGTGTGAGCCGTGGGTAATTATTAGCCTGGACCAAATGTCTGTTTCTGAGAGGACTTTATCCCTGAATGTGCGGTCATGGTGCCACATGCACATACGCAACCCCCTGCCAGAACATGCCACATCACCCAGAGGCTGCAGTGTGTGCAGAGCCAGCAAGTCAGCTCCGGCGCATGGAGGGGTATTAGAAGGGGCATAGAGGGGGCATAGAGGGGTATTAGAAGGGGCAGCTCCGGGGCATGGAGGGGTATTAAAAGGGGCATAGAGGGAGCTTGGAGTGGTATTAGAAGGCGCACTACGGGGCATGGAGGGATTTAGAAGGGGCATAGAGGGGCATAGAGGGGTATTAGAAGGGGCAGCTACGGGGCATGGAGGGGTATTAAAAGGGGCATAGAGGGAGCATGGAGTGGTATTAGAAGGGGCAGCTACGGGGCATGGAAGGGATTTAGAAGGGGCATAGAGGGGGCATAGAAGTTTATTAGAAGGGGCAGCTATGGGGCATGGAAGGGTTTTAGAGGGGCATAGAGGTATTTAGAAGGGGCAGCTACGGGGCATGGAAGGGTTTAGAAGGGCAGAGGGGCATAGAGGGGTATTAGAAGGGGCAGCTACGGGGCATTGAAGGATTTAGAAGGGCATAGAGGGGCATAGAGGGGTATTAGAAGGGGCAGCTACGGGGCATGGAAGGGATTTAGAAGGGGCATAGAGGGGGCATAGAAGGTATTAGAAGGGGCAGCTATGGGGCATGGAAGGGATTTAGAAGGGGCATAGAGGGGTATTAGAAGGGGCAGCTACGGGGCATGGAAGGGATTTAGAAGGATAGAGGGGCATAGAGGGGTATTAGAAGGGGCAGCTACGGGGCATGGAAGGGATTTAGAAGGGGCATAGAGGGGGCATAGAGGGGTATTAGAAGGGGCAGCTACGGGGCATGGAAGGGATTTAGAAGGGGCATAGAGGGGGCATAGAGGGGTATTAGAAGGGGCAGCTAGGGGCATGGAAGGGTTTTAGAGGGGGCATAGAGGGGGAATAGAGGGGTATTAGAAGGGGCAGCTAGGGGCATGGAAGGGTTTTAGAGGGGGCATAGAGGGGTATTAGAAGGGGCAGCTATGGGGCATGGAAGGGATTTAGAAGGGGCATAGAGGGGGCATGGATAAGGCAAACAGTGGTTCAGAAAATAATCTTTTTAGAATGTACATAGAGGGGGCAAGGAGATGTTATAAATGGCTGCAGAAAGAGCATGAAGGGAGCAGAAAGTGGCAACATGCATGGAGAAGTCATGGATCGGTGGGGGGGGCTTGGCAGCAGCATGGAGGCTTCATGGAAGGTGCCAGATCTGGCCATTGCATTAGATTTTGTAGCCATTGGCAGAAATAATACCAACAACACTTAATAAACATGAAGGGCCCTATTACAATCTTCGCGTTAAAACGCTCGAGCAATGCGTGAATTTGTGCGCCAAGCGTTAAACGTTAACGCGCGTAAATCAACGCTGGAATTACAATCCTCGCTCATTTTTCATCCGTCGAGCAATAATGTGCGTTAAACGAATGCACACAAACGAGCGCGCAGCAACGTTGCGCGCAGAAATCGGTGGGCGGACTGTTTTTTCAAGCGATTCAGCCAATAAGAATTAAGAATATCACAATTATCTCACATTAAGTTTTTGCGTCTGTCAAAGTCAATCTGCGTATATATGCTGCAGCAATAATAAAAACACGCACAACTTCTCCATTTTATTGTTTGGATATGTGTAGAATGTGTAACTATACTTTGCTGTGTATTTTTTTGGGCTGGTGTATTTGGTTTCGTCAGGTTGATAGAATTTGCTATTAACACTAGGGATGAGCTGTTCGGTTCGGAGTTCGATTTGAACATTGGCCGTTCGAAAGTTCGCGAACTTCGAACTTTTGGGATTTCCACCAAAAGTTCGAAAAAAAAAGATTTTAAAAAAAAAAAAAAAAATGCTTAAAAAATCTAAAAATAAAGAGACTCTTTACTGCAGAATATTATAAGCAATGGTTTATTAGATACTGAATTGAAACGGGAATATTTTTAACATTGAAGCCTATGGGATAAAACATTATTGTTGTTAAAACATCAGGCGGATGAGGCCCTCTAATCAGGCACTGTAGAGGGCAGCCCGCCGGAGCCTCCCAAGGACCCCTTGAGGAGCATGCGGCCGCAAGATTACAGAGCTGCGACTGTGTGGGCTGGCCAGCCGGGTGCATGTGGCAGAGAGGTGGCACAGGGACTCCAGGGAGGGAGCCACGGCAGACCCTCCTTCCGCCCAACCAGGATCCAGGGAGCCCCCACTGACCACCAGGCTAAGGTAAGGTGACACATTTTTTAAAAAATAAAATCTGAGGACATTTTTAAATGTCCCCAGCAACATAAAATAAAACTTTTTTTTTTCTTTCTAATACTCACCTGATTCCTGGATCCACAAACTGTAGAGGTGCTGCCCTGCAGTGTGCGGAATCATATGCTGCATTAATTATACTGTAAGGCTGGGTTCACACCTGCAGTTTTTTTTACGCGCGCAAACGTAAAAAACATGCGATCGCGCATTGCTGCAATACGCCCCAAAGAAGCTCCTGTACTTCTTTGGGCGTAGGACGTTTTACAGCGCGTTCCTGCGCTCTGTAAAACACCCAGGTATGAACGGGTCCCATAGCAAATAATGGGATTTCCCTGTTTATGCGTTTTATAGCGTGCAGGAACACGCTGTAAAACGCTTAGGTGTGAACCGAGCCTTAAGGTGCTGCCCGGCAGTGTGAGGATTCATATGCTGCATTAATTCTTCTTCTTACAAATTTGGTTACTTAACCCGTTTGCGTTTGGATTGTAATATTGTGACATCCAGGGCCCCGGGTGGCGATCGGGGGGGGGGGGCCCGGACGCATGGTGCCGCCAGCTGGCCGAATGCCAGGAGCTCCGGCGGCACCCGGTGCAGCTGTGAGTGATCAGGGGGCAGGGCGTGATGACGCAGAGCCGCCGGGACTGGTGTGCACCAATTCTCACCATATACAGTAGCGCAGTACTAGTGCCTAAACGTTGTTGAGCTGGTTTTGTTATAACAACTACTCTCGCTCTGTGCCCCTGTCTGGTATATTCCGCTGCTTGTTACTGCTGGTGCGTTTCCATCCTGTCATACACTATAGCGCAGTAATATTTGGGTGCACTGCCACTGACGCGTGTACCAGATTCATATCTTTTTAATATAGGACCGCATGCTCCACCCCTGCACTCTTCCACAATACCACAGAGGGGTTACTGTGTGAATTCACTGTTGCCGACACTAAAGGCCCAATTTTAAAGCACCTTTTGTTACTTTCATCCAAAGCCTGCATAAGTTTCACAATAATTTAACCAAAAAATCACTAAACTTGTTCTGCTTGTCCTAAAACGTCTTCTCTTTTCATACAGGCTGCCACCCCAAGCAGTTGTTTATGAATAGATTAAAGGAAAAGCATTTACCGTCTTTTGAAACGTAATTTTTTTTGTTTTTAAGTGTTTCTATACATCCTACAAATCCGCCACTTCACGGGCAGGTTATGGGGACCTCCTAGGGACGATATTTGAAGGAATTTGTCGTTTTTATTCTTAACCTTTATTTCATGGAAAACTCACTGTTCCTTTAAAAACGTTTTTTTTTTTTAACTTTTTGTCCTTGTTTCCTGTCCCCCAGGGCACTACCCGGACCCCCATACACCTTATATGGCAAATATCTTGCATATAAGCCCTCTTGGAGGACATTCTAAAAATCGAAAGTTCGGGTCCCATTGACTTGTATTGAGTTCGGTTCGTGTTCGAACTCAAACTTTTGAAATTGTTTGAGCTTGCATGCGAACCAAACACGGGGGTGCTCGGCTCATCCCTAATTAACACCAGCTTTTAGGAGTTTCTAAAATTATGCGCGCAAAGGCTGTGCGTTAATTCCTGCGCATAGATTGTAATACCATCCGTGTACCAGTGCACAAACGCATTTGTGTTCACAATGTTAAGTATAGGACGCGCGCAGTACAATAAGCTCGCACAGCGTTCGCGCAGGTTCACCCGCGGTAGACGATTACGTGCGTTTGTTGCGCTGACATTGTAATCCGACGTTCTGCGCAAAGGGTTTTACCCCTCACGTTAATGCATTTTTGCGCCGGCTCAAACGTTTGCGCGAAGATTGTAATAGGGCCCGAATTGTCTCTTACAGCAGAAAGAGGAGACGCCGAGCAACGCGTATGAACGGGACCTCCATCCTAGCAGGACTCAGAATAATAAGGCATGGGTGAGGGTTGTGTGAGGCCTCCTGGTGGTTAGGGAAACTCATCATATCACTAGCATACAGCGTCAGGCAGACTACGGCCTTCACATAACACGACCAGAGCCATAAGTCTCTAAAAAAGGCTGCAATGTTAAGATAGCTACATGACATTGATGTGTAACATGGGGGGGGGGGCTTGACCCCTGGAAGCGGGCAAAGCAGCTCCCCACAATAAATAATCATAAAGTCGCTTGTCATTGGTAAAGGCTTTAAAGGTTTCTCCCAGGTGAAAGGGTTAATCCTCAAATTTTCATTAAAAGAAAGGATAAACAAAATGTAAATAATAAGTGTGAAAATGCACTCCTGCAACTGTTTCATTCATTATTACAATCCTGGGGTTCCTCCCCCTCTCGGATGATTGGCTGCTGAAAGAAGAGCCTGACAACAACTGAGCATGTCAAGATCCTGGGACTTTACTGAAAACTGCCCCATGTGAGGCTCCTTCAGGCACGCTCAGTCTGCTCCACCATGTCACACATTCACTTTGCATTCAGGCGTGAGGGGTGCTACCCCAAAAGAGGGGCGTCTCATCACCTTCCCTAAGAGAGATGTCATTGGTTAAAGGGGCAGAGATACCGGCACAGCACGGACGATAAATCACCGATAAAGCATCAGGTGCGAAGTAACAGACAAAGGAAAGACGGTCCTTTCAGATTTAGTTATCGGTCTGTATAATCCGTATATAATCCGTATATAATCTGTATAATCCGTATATAATCTGTATAATCCGTATATTATCTGTATATAATCTGTATAATCCGTATATAATCTGTATAATCTGTATAATCCGTATATAATCTGTATATAATCTGTATAATCTGTATATAATCTGTATAATCCGTATATTATCTGTATATAATCCATATATATATATAAATCTGTAGATTTGTATTTTGTTTTTAATATCTTGCATTGTATTACTTAGTATTTCTGTAACATTTCAATGTTCTTGAACCCAGGACATACTTGAAAAGGAGAGAAATCTCAATGTATCCGTCCTGGGAAAATCCTTTGCAAATAAATAAATAATATTCCCGCTGCCACCTGGCTGTTACTTTTTAAATTCCTGTTGTTTTTCCAGATTGAGGGAGGAAGCAGAGGTGTCAGAGAGAGCAGCCCCTGCCTCTGTATATTCCATCATTTATTAGACTTGTGTGATTCGGTTAGAAGTGACGCTTCACAAACGAGAAAAAAAAACAATTAAACGCACATCGGAAAAGGAAAAAAATCAGCTTGGCCGCAAATAAACCCGTGCGGACACGTGTGAGCTTCAACACCGAGATTATATTAGAATATTCTAGGTTCCATGAAATACTTTCCTTCACATCTTTTATGGCGCTCGGTCCTCAGCAAGGAGCAAAAATCAACAGGAAGAGCAGAGCGCAACCAGAAACGTCCTCCCCCACTCACCTGCTATACACAAGACCTCGGACAGGCCGTTCCTGGGCCCTCCAGGAGACTCACTACAGACATGAGGGGCCAACGTGTGCGATCACAATGACCCAAAATATGCAAATATGAGATAAAATACCAAATGAAAGGATTCAGAGAAAAATCTTACAAAAGACGAGGCGTTAGATCCGAGAGATTTTACCTACAGCAACAAAGAAGCACAGAGTGTGTCAACATGTAAAACGTTACGGACTCACTTCCACAGGAATCACTGACGGAGAAACGCAGGATTTGGGTCAAAATAGTCAAGAAAACTGTATATCGAAAACTGAAGAGCTTCACATCATATAAATAAAGGGTCTTCAACCAGAGGGGAACTGGTGGAGAATGGGACATATTATCTTATGGGTCGGCAACCTTGGCCCCTCCAGATGTTTTGGAACCACATGTTCCTTGATGCTCAGCTACTCATTAGATTGGCTGAGCCTCGTGGGAAATGTAGTTCCAAAACATCTGGAAGGCCAGGGTTGCTGATGCTTGAAATAAAATGTTCATTTCCCCTCTGGTTGGATGACCCTTTATTCATAGCAATATCTCACACATAGGAGACACTTAGGGGTTAATGAAGAGAGCCGCCCTAGAAATACACAGGAGGATCTGGCACCACGTCCCTGGATCCCTCAGAAAATCTCCCACCCGGTGTGAAGCTCTGTATATGGGGGGGGGGTACGGCAGCGTGTATAGAAAGAGACACCTGGAATGAGGGGACAGGAACATGTAAGGAATCCAGATAACACCAGGAACAGAAACGTACAAATCCACAGATAACTCTCTAAGAGGAGAGGATACACAAAGCGGAAAATGAAGCTCTTCCGTCACACAATACGTTTAGAAAGCCAATGGGACCGGCTAGTCGTGTGACCGGCTTCACCAGCTCTTCCCAGGCATCTGCAGGTTCCGTCACGGCCCCACAAGCCCAGGAAAGCAAGAGCCTTCGGATATTTGGGTCAGAATTCGTTTTCGGTTCCGTCTGACGCCTGCAGTCGAGTTTGACCCCTCAACGTTTTGTGCTGGAGGATCGAACTGTCCCAACCAAACCTCAGCATTTCCCACCAGTGGTTTCACTCTGGCATCTGGTTGTGTAAGAGGAGAAGACCTTCCGTTTGCCGGAATGCGGGTCACTTACCCCCTGGGCCGCCAGATTTTCTGTCCAGAAGGAGGATATTTTCAGGGATCAAAGAAGTGAAGTGCGTATCTTCTGTGTCCGCCGTGGGACGTTGGTGGAGATGATGGGAAATCGGCAGTGACCCTTCAACGACTGCTGGTCATTGATTAACCAGACAGGAGTTCGGACGGGTCCCATGCTCAGGGACAAACCCTTTCCGACCCGCGGAGAGCAGAATCCCTCAGTGACCGCGCCGCTACATTGTATAAGCCGTTACACTGTAACACATAGTGCGCTCCGACACATCCACAAGACTTCCCGAGAAACGCCTAAAAACATCGTCCGAGGAACCGCAAGCCCAGAGCGCACGTTATTTATTGGTGTTTGGCGAGCTGGTGGGATTTAGCCGCTCAAGTCATTAGGGCCAAAAGGTGAACTGGAGACACTTGTGATATTTTACGTCTTTTCCACCGGATTAAGTTTGGTGACGGTCACCGAGCAATAACTGAGGACGTAACGGGTCGCTCCGTACACGCGCGCTATAAATAAATATTCAATAAAACGGCCTCAATGTCACAACACACGACACACAGTGACCACACACATAAACACAGTGACATGACGTCATGCCGTCTCGGTGCGGCCGGGCTTGATGTCATTTTAATAAATGGTTCATGATGTCGCAGAACGCGTTGGGTTTCAGTTTATGCCGCTGAGATCTTGATACAAACATTAACACATTAAACTTATAAGGGTCTATTCACAAACCACGGAAATCGCAGGTAATTTCGGTGCTTTGCTTTTTGGCGTTTTTCAGCTCATTTCAGTAATTCCATTTCACCAAAAATACAGTGAATTCACCATTTAGCGAATGTTCGTAGTATTTTACCGAAACTGGTGTCGCCAAAGCAGTTATTGGACATCAGGCGAAACAGCCAAATTGCGGCCAATTGGCATCAGTTAATTCCATCAAACTAGAAAAACAGAGGAGGGGTTATTCAAAGAGAGCCGAAACGAACAGTGAATTTCCTCAAACAGTGACATTTCGGGGCCATTCGGCTATTCAGAGAGCAGGCAGTTTGCCAAATACTGGTGAATTGCCAGTGAAATACGGTGCCTGTTCGACAGCAGTGAAACATGGTGCCTGTTCAGCGGTAGTGAAATACGGTGCCTGTTCGACGGCAATGAAATACGGTGCCAGTTCGGCGGCAAAATACGGTGCTGTTCAGCAGTGAAATATGGTGCTGTTCGACAGCAGTGGAATACGGTGCTGTTCGACGGCAGTGAAATACGGTGCCTGTTCGGTGGCAGTGAAATACGGTGCCTGTTCGACAGTGAACTACAGTGCTGTTTGGCAGCAGTGGAATACAGTGCCTGTTCGGCAGTGAAATACGGTGCTGTTCGACGGCAGTGGAATACAGTGCCTGTTCGACGGCAGTGAAATACGGTTCCTGTTCGGTGGCAGTGAAATACGGTGCTGTTCGATGGCAGTGGAATACAGTGCCTGTTTGACGGCAGTGAAATACGGTACCTGTTCGGCAGTGAAATACGGTGCTGTTCGACGGCAGTGGAATACGGTGCCTGTTCGACGGCAGTGAAATACGGTTCCTGTTCGGTGGCAGTGAAATACGGTGCTGTTCGACAGCAGTGAAATACGGTGCCTGTTCGGCGACAGTGAAATACGGTGCTGTTCGGCAGCAGTCAAATACGGTACTGTTCGGCAGCAGTCAAATACGGTGCTGTTCGACGGCAGTGAAATACGGTGCCTGTTTGGCGGCAGTGAAATATGGTGCCTGTTCGGCGGCAGTGAAATACGGTGCCTGTTCGGTGGCAGTGAAATACGGTGCCTGTTCGGCGGTAGTGAAATACGGTGCCTGTTCGGCATCAGTGAAATACGGTGCCTGTTCGGCAGCAGTGAAATACGGTGCCTGTTCAGCGGCAAATACGGTGCTGTTCGGCAGTGAAATCCCCCATAGAGAAGCAATGGTTAATCTATTCACATTGAACAGCAGAGAAATGTCAGTGAAATGCCCTGATGTTCAGTGGTTTCATTCGACAGGTTTATTCAGGCGAAGCCCATAGGTTTCAAAGGGCAAAGTGTAAAATCCCCCCGACCTCATGTGACGGGGTCGGGGGCAAAATGTCTGTAATGTAAAACCCGAAATCCCAAACACTTCCGGTGCTGAGCGTTTAAGATAAGGAACACTCAGTAAAAGCATTTTCCACATACAAAGTCCTGCGTCGCCATCTGCTGCGCCGCTGCCGTAGTGCACACATTACATGAGATGTGCGAGAGGAGCGACACAATACAAATGTTTCTTATGTGCAAATGGAACATAAAGGAACATCATGTGTTTAACGCGGATAAATACGTCACTTTGTAAAAGACAATTACAGGGTTATTAAGAGAAAGGTGAAACTCTGGAGAACATTTGGAGAAGTGAAAATTCGGATTTGGAAAGTGAGATAAATGACCTAGAATTTTCACTTCTCCAGTCATTCTCCTGAGGTTCACCTTTCTTTGCATAGACCTGTGTATGTGTTTCTTATCCAGGAACGTCTGAAAATAAATAAAGCCGCTTCTTGGTTTAATGGGGATTATAGGAATAAATCACACAATTAAAAAAAATAAGATTAACCCTTTCATTATATCGCCTGAGAATTGTGTGACGATTATTTATTTATTTATAAAGGATTTTCCCAGGAAGGATACATTGAGATTTCTCTCGTTTTCAAGTATGTCCTGGGTTCAAGAACATTGAAGTGTTACAGTTACAGAAATACAAAATAATACAATGCAAGATATTAAAAAACAACACAAATATACAGATTAACAGAAAATAAATATGTAGGAATTAGTCATTAAGTTACATGTTTACAGGTGCATTCTGTATATAGTCACTATGTTACATGTTTACAGGTGCATTCTGTATATAGTCACTGTGTTACATGTTTACAGGTGCATTCTGTATATAGTCACTGTGTTACATGTTTACAGGTGCATTCTGTATATAGTCACTATGTTACATGTTTACAGGTGCATTCTGTACATAGTCACTGTGTTACATGTTTACAGGTGCATTCTGTATATAGTCACTATGTTACTTGTTTACAGGTGCATTCTGTACATAGTCACTGTGTTACATGTTTACAGGTGCATTCTGTATATAGTCACTATGTTACATGTTTACAGGTGCATTCTGTATATAGACACTGTCTTACATGTTTACAGGTGCATTCTGTATATAGTCAGTGTGTTACATGTTTACAGGCACATTCTGTACATAGTCACTGTGTTACATGTTTACAGGCACATTCTGTATATAGTCACTAGGTTACATGTTTAAAGGTGCATTCTGTATATAGTCACTGTGGTACATGTTAACAGGTGCATTCCGTATATAGTCACTATGTTACATGTTTACAGGTGCATTCCGTTTATATATCACTATGTTACATGTTTTACAGGGCACTTCTGTATATAGTCACTAGGTTACATGTTTAAAGGTGCATTCTGTATATAGTCACTGTGGTACATGTTAACAGGTGCATTCCGTATATAGTCACTATGTTACATGTTTACAGGTGCATTCCGTATATAGTCACTATGTTACATGTTTACAGGTGCATTCTGTTTATAGTCCTTATGTTACATGTTTACAGGTGCATTCTGTATATAGTCACTATGTTACATGTTTACAGGTGCATTCTGTTTATAGTCATTATGTTACATGTTTACAGGTGCATTCTGTTTATAGTCATGTTACATGTTTACAGGTGCATTCTGTATATAATCACTGTGTTACATGTTTACAGGTGCATTCTGTATATAGTCACTGTGTTACATGTTTACAGGTGCATTCTGTATATAGACACTGTGTTACATGTTTACAGATGCATTCTGTATATAGTCACTGTGTTACATGCTTACAGGTGCATTCTGTATATAGTCACTATCTTACATGATTACAGGTGCATTCTGTATATAGTCACTGTGTTACATGTTTACAGGTGCATTCTGTTTATAGTCATTATGTTACATGTTTACAGGTGCATTCTGTTTATAGTCATTATGTTACATGTTTACAGGTGCATTCTGTATATAGTCACTGTGTTACATGTTTACAGGAGCATTCTGTATATAGTCACTGTGTTACATGTTTACAGGTGCATTCTGTATATAGTCACTATGTTACATGTTTACAGGTGCATTCTGTTTATAGTCATTATGTTACATGTTTACAGGTGCATTCTGTTTATAGTCATTATGTTACATGTTTACAGGAGCATTCTGTATATAGTCACTGTGTTACATGTTTACAGGTGCATTCTGTTTATAGTCATTATGTTACATGTTTACAGGAGCATTCTGTATATAGTCACTGTGTTACGGGTTTACAGGCGCATTCTGTATATAGTCACTGTGTTACATGTTTACAGGCGCATTCTGTATATAGTCACCGTGTTACATGTTTACAGGTGCATTCTGTATATAGTCACTGTGTTACATGTTTACAGGAGCATTCTGTATATAGTCACTGTGTTACATGTTTACAGGAGCATTCTGTATATAGTCACGGTGTTACATGTTTACAGGTGCATTCTGTATATAGTCACTGTGTTACATGTTTACAGGTGCATTCCGCATTGAGTGACTTTAGACTGGGGGAAGATTTGATGGAGTCTGGGAGGTTATTCCATAATTGCGGTGCTCTGTAGGAAAATGAGGATGGAGCCACTGTCTTTTTGTATTGTGCTATTGTAAGTAAGGTGCTGGTCCTGGATCGGAGGTTATAGGATGAGGGAGCTGCTGGAGGAAGCAGTCTATTCAGGTAGGGTGGCAGCTTCCCAGAAATGCTCTTAAACACCAGGCTGGAAAGGTGAAGGTGACAGACCTGTCATTCCCTGTGTATTCACACGCATCACAAGCGTTTGATCGCGGCCCCTGCATCTCTCTGCACTGTATAACAATTGGCAACATAGATCTGGCTGCTGACACTATTCCCCAAGAGTTTTATAAGCGGTGGCATAGGATGGCGCTCATAGGCCCCCTCTGAGGCCAGGCCCTCATGCGATGCCCTCTTGGTCAGCCCTCCCCTGTTTGCAGAAGAATAACAGCGGTGCCCTTCAGGTTCAGATTTATTTGCAGGACCTTCATCTGTCGTTGTGCATTTTTTTCTGCTCTGGTTTATCATGACGGCAACAACAGTGACGTTTACCATTGTCTGAGGCGATGGATTGTAATGGACAGATACTAAAAGTTTCCTTTTCTGAAAATCTACCCGTTTCCAGTAAACGATGTCTTATGCGATGCACAGGTATTTCTCCCCAGGGAAGTTACAGGTGTGTAGGTAGGAGGAGTCACACGTGGTACGTTTAAAGGTATCATTTTACTCCTCGCCAAAACCTGCTTGCTCTCAGCCAACACAAAGAGCAGAGAGTCCTGTACCTTTAAGATACTCCTGTGATTGTCGCTTGATTCGGAGGCTTCGAGCTGTAAGTATCAGGTGGTTAGAAGTTCCCGGTGCTCAGGTGTAACCGTGTTATTATGTGTCTTTTAGAGAGAGATCTCACAGCATTCTGCTTCACAGGAAAACGGCAAAACACAGAAAAAAAAACAGCCCCCCCGCAGGGTTGCCACCTGTCCAGTAATTACCCGGACAGTTGGGGTTTTGAATTATGTGTCTAGTTTTATGTTTTGTATTATGTGTCCAGGTTTATCTGGTCCAGATTTAGGTGTTTTAATCCATTTGTATTAAAGTGTTCAGGTTTGGCTTTAAGAAAAGGTGGCAATCCTAACCCCCCCACCCGTGCACCTGTGAGCAGCAATACCTGTGTTACAGATTAGCAAAAATCAACAGACACAGGTGTTCGTAACGTATTCTGAGGGACGGGAATCTGGCCATCAGAGAGTTACGTGGATATTCCTGCTTTCACTTTCACTGTATTCACAGGTTATAAAGGGTGGATTTAGAGAGACGAGCACAGACAGAGCGGCAGAGAGGAGCGAGAGGTAAGAACACACTCTATTAACCCAATAAAGACTCCTTTATGAGAGAGAGACGAGCACAGACAGAGCGGCAGAGAGGAGCGAGAGGTAAGAACACACTCTATTAACCCAATAAAGACTCCTTTATGATTTACAGCTTATTCATTGTATGTATCACACGCAAAGGCGACTCCCTAATTAGACGAGTTAGGCGCCACTAAGGCTACGCTAACTCTGGATAGGCCTCAGGTCACATGTTCAAAGACAAAGAACAGCAAGCCGCAAAAATGAGGGCCCTGCGCATAGGAGCTTACAATCTGTAAATAAGAATGAACGATTCTTCACAATGTAAAAAGGGGCACATCGGCATCTGTATATATCTACATCTGTGTCTATGGAAGTGTCTGGGCCAGTGTCTGGGCCAGTGTCTGGGCCAGTGTCTGCGCCAGTGTCTGCGCCAGTGTCTGCGCCAGTGTCTGCGCCAGTGTCTGGGGTGGATGCAGACACTTGACAGAAAATAGAAACAAATATGTTGCAAAGAACTCGTTCTTCCTCTAATCCTCGAGAGACGCGCATGAAGACATAACATTACAAATGAAATACAGAAGCAACAAATCTGGCTTCAAGAAAAAGCAAACCCATATCCATCACTCGCCAAGGGGAACAGAAATTCAGGGATCGGGTTAGAAATGCTTAGGAACACGGACAGGTCCTGCATAGGGATGAGCCGAACACCCCCGAGTTCGGTTCGCATTTGAACTCGAACTTTTCAAAAGTTCAATACAAGTCAATGGGACTCAAAGTTCGGTTTTTTAGAGTGTCCTCCAAGAGGGCATATATGCTAGATATTTTCCATTAAAGGTGTATGGGGGTCCGGGTTTGTGCCCTGGGGGATAGGAAACAAGGACAAAAAGTAAAAATAAAAAGTTTTTAAAGGGACAGTGAGTTTTCCGTGAAATAAGGGTTAAAAATAAAAATGAAAAATTCCTTCAAATATCGTGCCTAGGAGGTCCCCATAACCTGCCCGTGAAGTGCCGGATTTCTAGGATGTATAGAAACACTTAAAAACAATGTCCAGGTCCGGGTAGTGCCCTGGGGGACAGGAAACAAGGACAAAAAGTTTTAAAAAATACGTTTTTAACCCCTTCACTGCTGACGACGTGTGGGACACGTCCTCAGTTACTCCCGCTGTATGCTGAGGAGGACGTGTCCCACACGTCATCAGCTTTGCAGGACCCCCGGCGGATATACTCACCTCTCTGTCCGGGGTCCCGCGACTTTCTGACTTCAGCGTCCTCAGATGCTGAAGTCCAGCTCCTCCCGACGTAAATGACGTCATTGCCGGCAATGCCGGGAGATCGCCTGGAAGGGAGGGGGGGATCCGTTCGGATCCCTCCCGATCGGGAGGTCCCACAAAAAAAGCCAGGCACCGCTTAAAAGGAGAGAGTCTCCCCTTTTAAGTGGTGCCTGGCTTTAACCCCTTAGGCACTGGGTTGCACTTCAGCACCTTGCGGCGCCGAAGTGCGGCCTAGCTCCGGTGGGGGCCTCCATCTTGGATGGCGGCTCCACCCCCGGGTCCCCCCTCACTGCCTGACATCCTCACGCATAGCGTGATGATGTCAGATAGCCGGGGAACCCCTAGCTGCCCGGAATCCCCTGGTGGAGATGGAGGGTGTCAATCGAAAGGCCTGAGCATGATACCCAGCATGACCAGGTATAAAGTAAACAAATAAAAATAATAAAATAAAAAAATGGGGCGTGGCCTGACCGCGATCTATGGTGGATGCTTGAGAGCTGAGCTCCACCACTGGGATCACTAATAAAGTGGATTTATAACGCGTACCAGCACCTGACAGCCAGATTTTGGGAGGTGAGAAGCCACTGACCGTCATGTCCACCAGCGAAAGCGGAAAAAAGCTGGCGAAAACAGAGTTTTTTGCGCCCCGCAACTCCAGACTTAAGGAAAGCGCGGCTTCGCAAGATGGCGGCGGCTCTTCCCCGGCGTCCCCTCGAGGAAAGGACGGAGATGCAGAGGCTCCTCCAGGCTTAGAAGCTATGATGTCCTGAATGGAGGTGATGCTGGGAGAACTTTAAAACACTCTAACAACCCGTCTGGATGCAGTAGTGGCGGCCATTCACACAGTCAGAGAACTGGGTGACAGAACTGACAAACTGGAGGAGAAAATGGAGGAATTCACTGGAGCTCATAACTCGATGGCAGAACATGTGGATACCTTGGAAGAACAACTTAAAACAGCTATGCTAAAAATAGCAGATTTAGAAGATCGTTCAAGGCGCCATAACCTCAAGGTGGGTGGTGTTCCAGAATCTGTTACCTCTTCTCAGCTCACTAGTTATGTCACGGACTTATTTCACAGTCTCCTCCCGGAGGCCACATCGGACTCTCTTTTGTTCGATCGCATTCATCGTCTCCCGAAACCTCCTTCGGCCTCCCCCGTCGGCCTCTCGTGATGTTTTACTACGCCTCCATTATTTCAAACCGTGTGAAGATATCCTTAAGGCATTACGTGACTCGGGTGCTTTGCAACCTCCGTACGACCACATCTCCGTTTACCCGGATTTATCTGAAGCCACACTTCAAAAGAGAAGGAAATTTAAGCCCATTACGACGGTTCTGCAGGATAACAATATTGGATATAGATGGGGTTTCCCCACTAAATTATTGATTCTGTGAAATGGATCCTCTCATGCCGTACTTTCAGTGGAAGAAGGCACATATCTGCTCCAGGTTTTGGGGTCTTGGAATGGAATCCACATCTCAACGGCATAACGTGACGTTTAGACCCCGAATGGCGCAAAAAATTATTTCCTCTACACTAAAGAGACTCTTCCAATCTTCCGACTTCATGAAGGTTTTCTTACATCTCTTTTATAATGGGCTTCTTTGACGGAACACGCATGACTTTATTACCTCCCAGACGTGCTGAGACCTGGGCTGGAATCTACACAGATGATCCTGGCTCAGAGGACGCAGGTTTGGCCTTCTGTACCCCCCTCTCCCTCCTCAGCGGCGGAGCTTGAGATACGCTCCTGAGATTCGGAGCTTCTCACTGGAGAAATGTCCGGTTGGGCCTGTACATAGGTTTGTGTACAGACACTGCTCGAATTTTGACTATCAGTCTTTCATGCTGTGTCTTTTGTTTTCTGGTTTTCCCCATATCCCGTCCCTTTTTTTCCTCGGGACTTGTGCTTCTTTCATAAAAGACGGTACTTACTTGATAATTGGGTAACAAGACTTTCCCCTATTATTGGGGTTCTGTTCACAGTCCAGACGAGCCACATTTCTTTGCCTAAACGTTACTATTGCAAACCTCTTGAATATTGTTTATGAAAGTTTTGACTTTTAATGTAAAAGACTTGAATTTGTCGGTTAAGCGACATTCCCTATATAAAGACCTGCGTACACATGACGCTGATATAGTATGTCTCCAGGAGACACATTTCAGACGTCTGGATCATCCTAAATTATATGTCCCTAACTATTTAACACAGTATCATTCCACGTTTAGTATTAAAACCAGGGGAGTCACTTTGTTGATTCATAATTCGTTAGCATTCCAGGTGCATCGTATTCTTAAAGACTCGAAAGGCCGATATATTATATTAGTTTGCACCATTAATTTGACTATATATACAATAGTTTCTGTTTATTCTCCTAATGTGGCCCAGTCTCAGTTTTTATCCCAAGTACTGCAGAAGGTGTCGGATGTCCAGTCTGGAACACTTATTGTGTGTGGGGATGTGAATATGAGGCTGGACCCATTGAAAGACCACTCGTCCTCGGCTTCACATATCCCACCGGAGCCTAACTCCGCACGTTTCTGACTATTGTTACAGCAATACAATTTATATGATGCCTGGAGACTTCTCCACCCCACCGAACGGGATTATACTTTTCGATCCACGGTGCATAATTGTTACACTCGGATTGATTATTTCTTAATGTCAGGAACAGCACTCCCATACCTTGTTGATTGTGTGACATGGTCAGATCACTCGCCAGTCTTATGGATGCTGGGAGACGCATACCAATGCTCCACTAGACCACCTTGGCGATTCCAAGACTCCCTCTTGAGACGAGAGCCAACACAACAGGATATACATTCGGCTATGTCTAATTATTTTAAAGGGAACGTGACGCCTGAGGTCAGCTCTCTTACTGTTTGGCAGACTCATAAAGCTGTGATTAGGGGAGAATGTATAAAATGGTCTGCTTTCCTGAAAAAAATGTATGTGTCTCGCAGACTGGAACTTCTCACAAAATTTCAAGATCTAGATGTGCAAAATAAACGAGCTCCGTCGGCAGTCTTAGCTGAGGACATAGATTCCGCACTGGGCTCCTTACGGGACCTGGAGGCGGAGAACTATTATAAATCAATGACTAGATTGAATGCCACTTATTACGCTCTTCGAAATAAACCTGCCCGTTTTTTGGTCCGTAAGTTAAAACCCCCAGGTACGTCAGGGAGAATAATTGCACTTAAATCCCTCAATGGTCTTATACATAACCCGATAAATATTGCTAATGAATTTGCCTCGTATTATGAAAACCTATATAATTTGACAATTTCGAGCACGACTCCAACTCCCACGATCCCCGCCATAGAAACATATTTGAACAAGATTCATCTCCCATCTTTATCTCATACACAGGTGGCTCATCTGCTCTCTCCTGTGACCCAGGAGGATGTCTCAGAAGCCATTAAACGACTTCCTCAAGGTAAGGCCCCAGGTCCTGATGGGCTGACAGGCCTTTACTATCTTACTTTTTCCCCCCAACTAGTGCCCCATCTACATGCGGGATTTGAGGAAGCAAAAGACAAAGGAAGTTTCCTAGTTCATATGCTACGTGCCCATATCGTCACCCTCCCCAAACCAGGTAAAATTCCTGACCGCTGCCCAAACCTTAGGCCCATATCTTTATTAAATATTGATGTCAAATATATATAGTAAATTGCTAGCAAACCGACTTCAAGGAATCCTACCTGCCCTCATAGGCCTAGACCAAGTAGGTTTCATCAATAAGCGTCAAGGATCAGATGGAAGAATTGGATTCCAAAGAACCCAAAAGGAAGGTGGGAACAAATGATTAAAATTCTAAACCTTTATTGAACTTCTGAGAAAAAACGTACACACCCACAAAATGTATAAAAAACACACAAAAAAGGTCATAGATTAGAGACCATAACTCAAGGTCAATGACCAATCACAAAAAGCATCTAATGCAGGGTGAGGTCTCTGTGACAACAATTGTATGTCAAAAACTGAGAACCACCACCTGAAAAAAATAATCAGCAAGAGATGCCTAAGGATCCCCTCAGAAAAGTATGCACACGCTAGAGTATACTTAAATGCTTAAAGACATGTGCCACCAAATTGTAGTTAACATGCACCACTCAAAAGCATCACGATGAGGTGCAAACATAAGTGGTCCATGTCACGGAATACAGCTGGTTAATATAGAGACAAGGAGTGAGCCTGGTAGCTACAATTTGCAATCCACTGATCGAGAAATCACAATAAAGTGCAAGCAGTAGCAATCACCCAGCCAAAAATGTATTCTAAAAAAAATAAAAAAATGTGCATACAAAGACATATGCCACCAAATTTGTTGTTGTAATTAGCATGCGCCACTCAAAAGCGTCACGATGAGGTGCAAACATAAATGGTCCACGTCATGGAATACAGCTGGTAAATATAAAGACAAGGAGTAAACCTGGTAGCTACAATTTGCATGCACTGATCGAGAAATCACAATGAAGTGCAAGCAGTAGCAATCTCCCAGCCAAAAGTGTATTCCTCAGCAAGAAAATTCATATAATACATACAGGGGATCATGAGATTAAAAATCCATCTCTACATTAAACATGCTACAATATTGCTGAACGGTTATGTGCAATCAGTCATAGCCCAAACAGATTGTGCTGAAATGGTATTGTGCTCTATAAAATATAGATGCGTCCAGCTCAGGCACGCAATGAGAGGAAAACCTTAATTGGGTTAATAAAGCACGTCCAATGCGGCGTTTCGCTTGTGTCTGCTCCTCAGGGACGTGGAAAGACAAACAAACATATGATCTCTTTTAAAGATTGTGCCATCTGGAATCAAGCGGTCACATGGGAGAATTTGGCCAATCGTACCATTGTAAGAATAGACCACTGTGGTTGGTTCGCGGGAGTCATGTGAAAACATTGGTCCATTTATAGCCTTGCTTGAGTAAACCATTGATCAAGCCTGAAGGAGACAAATATTGCAAACAGCAGGATGATCATTTTGACAGGCTAGAGAGTTAACTCGGGGTATGAAGGACCTGTAATGGCTATCCAGTGTCATACTGTCTCAATCATAATGCCGAGCTGGTCCTCTGCACATAGTATTGCCCTGATCAGGTATCATCAGAATATAGCTATTAGAGGCAAACCTATACCAAGGTCTGTGCAGCGACAAAAAAATAATTCCCCAATAACCCCGGTAATATAGCACAATGTAGGCATGACACCATTGGGAGATCTGATTGTATTCTGTAATACCTAAATCCTAGTAGTACTGATTACTGTATATACCCAGAGGGTCTATGAAATAGATGAATACCCTCGGTAAAGGAAATATCAGGATTACAGCAATGACGTATAAAAGTGTACAACATATCACATTGTGAAACAAAATTGATGAAAAATAAATTCCCATGTGAATAAATAATCAGATGTAAAAGAAACGTTAACAATGCTTGGCATACAGTAATAATTAAACGTTGAAATGTATACTCAGAGGATAGCCCCAATACGGCTATATAGTGACATAATCCTGATAATTACCAATAGAGTTATATGATGGCAAAATATATGCAGTTATAAGAATGAGGTATAATTGAATTCTTCATTCAAACCCGCAGGGTATTCGGTGTTCAATCTAAAGATCCACCTCGCTTCATTTTGTCTAAGCCTTAGATCGAAAAATCACCTTTCCTGAGGCCTAAGGTTATTCTTTCTATAACCTGTAACGTGTGCATACTTTTCTGAGGGGATCCTTAGTAGGGATGAGCTGAACACGTCCGAGTTCAGGTTCGTACCGGAACCCGAACATTCCAAATGTTCGAATCCGAATCCGAACTCAAACTCAATACAAGTCAATGGGGCAGAAAATTCGGTTTTTAGAGTGCCCTCCAAGAGGGCATATATGCTAGATATTTGCCATAAAAGGTGTATGGGGGTCCGGGTAGTGCCCTGGGGGACAGGAAACAAGGACAAAAAGTTTAAAAAAAAAAACGTTTTTAAAGGGACAGAGAGTTTTCCATGAAATAAGGGTTAAAAATAAAAACGAAAAATTCCTTCAAATATCGTGCCTAGGAGGTCCCCATAACCTGCCGGTGAAGTGGAGGATTTCTAGGATGTATAGAAACACTTGAAAACAAAAAAACGATGTCTCAAATTACGGTAAATGCTTTTCCTTTAATCTATCCATAAACAACTGCTTGGGGCGGCAGTCTGTATGAAAAGAGGAGACATTTTCGTACACGTAGAAAAAGTTTAGTGATTTTTTGGCTAAATTATTGTGAAACTTATGCAGGCTTTGGATGAAAGTAACAATAGGTGCTTTAGAATTGGGCCTTTAGTGTTGGCAACAGTGCCGTCATACCATAACCCCTCTGAGGATATGAATCTGATACAGGCGTCAGTGGCAGTGCACCCAAATATTGTGCTTTTGGTGCCAGGCCTGCAAGTACTATCAACAGTATCCCCTCTGTAGTATTGTGGAAGAATGCAGGGGTGGACCTTGCGGTCCTATATTAGAAAGATATGATTCTGGTCAAGGCGTCAGTGCACCCAGATATTGTGCCTTTGGTGCCAGACTGCCAGGCCAGCAAGTATCATCATACAGTAACCCCTCTGTAGTATTGTGGAAGAATGCAGGGGTGGACCATGTGGTCCTATATTAAAAAGATATGATTCTGGTCAAGGAGTCAGTGCACCCAGATATTGTGCCTTTGGTGCCAGACTGCCAGGCCAGCAAGTATCATCATACAGTAACCCCTCTGTAGTATTGTGGAAGAATGCAGGGGTGGACCATGTGGTCCTATATTAAAAAGATATGAATTTGGTAAAGGAGTCAGTGCACCCAGATATTGTGCTTTTGGTAACACACCTTCATCACCTGTTCTCATTAACGGCTATCCTGTCCTTCCAGGAATTAGGACACAAATTCAAAATACCACAGTCATTGTTTTTGTCATATATGCAACTCCTCTCCTACTTTAGATCTCAGAATGTTATCTCTGGTTTACGAGCCACACTCCGCTCCTTTCTGCTCTGGAGCTATTTTGGTTAGACCGATATTCGTCCACTAAAGCAATTTCGCTATTTTATCGTACTCTTACCACTCCGATGAAGGCCACTCGTTGGTCATTCCAACGGTCTTGGGAACGAGATCTTTCTAAAATGTTTTCTCCTTCCCAATGGGCTCAGGCACATATGTTTGCAGTTGGTGCCTCTAAATGCTCTACGTTGATTGAGACGCAAAGAAAGGCTATGTACCATTGGCACTTAACCCCATCTAAGATAAAACGTTTTTCTCCACTCACCTCAAATTTATGTTGGAGATGCTCTCTAGTGACTGGAACGATGGGACATATTTGGTGGCACTGCTCATTAATTCAGCCATTATGGAAGGATATCTTTATTCTGGCAACGGAAGCCCTGAGTAGCCAGATTGTTTACCAGAAATTTTACTGCTAGGAATGATTCACTTGCCCAAACAACATCTTAATATGTTATTCATAATGGTATCTGCCACTATGTTACTCATAGCGCGTAACTGGAAGTCAACATTTGTTCCCACAAGTCGACAACTCACATTACTAGATCAGTACCATTCCTTTGACTCTAAGGTGACTTCGGGGGGAGCTTTCCGCCCTCCTAAGAAAGATCCATGGGCCATATGGGATATTCATAAACTATACAAAGCATGTGGACTATGATGTGTGAATTTAATCGTGCTACTACTGCTCTCTTTACAAGCAATACCCCAGGTTTTTTTTTAGGGTTTTTTTTAAGTGTTGCACAGTACCCAAAAGCTAAGCTGAAGAATACCCTCTTCCCCCCTATTTAGATTTTTTTAATTTTTCTTTTATTTTTTTATTTTTTCACCTCCCCTTGTTTAGAGTTATATATTTTTCTTTTTCTTTTTTGAAAAATTTATTTAAATATTTGATACTATATGCCTTCCGTTATTGTTATACACGTGTATGTCTAATATTGATTGAACACACTACTCTTGAATGTTTTGCTTATGCACTAATCGAGGCATTGACTACTTTATGGTTTCTGTAATGTGCAAATCTCAATAAAAAAAAATTATTACAAAAAAACATTTTTTTTTTTGTGTGTTATTTTTATTAATGCAGCAACATTTCAATTATAATGTGAACAATGATGCTGCACTAACGATTTTTTTCTATGGTGTGCGTTTGCTAAAAATCACATAATTCCCCCCAAAAAATTTAATAAGTCCCCATTTCTAATTTTTTTCAAACTCAAACCGAACACGACAAAAAGTTCGAAGTTTGCGAACTTTCGAACTGCGAATGTTCGAATCGAACTCCGAACTGATCGAACCGAACAGCTCATTACTAGTTCTGCATTATTTTCTCAGGAGGAACGCAGTTCTCTTTTGATCCACACATACAGGGTTATCCAAAGAGATCCGAATTGCTTGAGAAAGGTAACCGAACGCTGAAAATCAGCGTTCGGTTACCTTTCCTGGCCATTCGGCTATCCAGAGAGCAGGCAATTCGCCAAATCCTGGCGAATTGCCTGCACATACGGTGCCTGTTCGGTGCCTGTTCGAGGGCAGTGAAATCCCCATAGAGAAGCACTGCTTCGGCTATTCAGAGAACACAAACCAGCAGTGAAAGGTTCCCCTAATGCCCTGCCATTCGGTGGTTTAATTCGGCAAATTTATTCAGGAGAATCCCATAGGCTTCAATGTTAAAAATATTCCCGTTTTAATTCAATATCTAATAAACCGTTCATTAAAAAATTCTGCAGCAAAAAGTCTCTTTATTTATAGATTTTTTAGGATACTTTAAGCATTTTTCAGATTTTTTTTTTTTTTTTTTAAAAGTCCGATTTTTTTTTTTTTTTTTCAGTTTACTTATTTTTTTTGTAACAGCCCTTTTTATTATCATTCCCTGGACCTCCTGTGAAAATTTCAGACATTTTCGCTCAGTAGTTTCTTTGCAAACAGCGTTTCATTTTCCCAGATTCATACAAATGGTTTTTCTAATTTATTCACTGCCTCCTCTACGTCACAGCTGCTTCGGCTCTGTGTGATTCGGCTCCTGTTCGGCTCATGTTCGGCTTTTTCGAAGGTTAATCCAGATGTTTTTGCTTGTTTTCAGCATGCATTCGTTAGTTTTCGTCAGGTTGCGGCAGCTTTTCCCTGCAATTCGGGGACCCTGTGGTGTTTGCTGAATACACCGCAGGGTCACCGAAATGCAATCGGCAAAAGGAACCGTATTGAAGAGAACGAAAAGTCACCGAACGTGCGGTGACTTTTCGAATCTCTTTGGATAACCCTGACTGAGAAGCTTTTATTAAGTATTAATCACGTTATTAAATCACAATAAATGTATGATATTTATTATACTTATCATTAAAAGGATTCCTGTAACAGATCTTAGTATCTGGACTAACAGGCTTTCATGCCTTTCTCCAGCCCTTAACCAAAGCTTAAGGACGGGTACACACAAAGAGCCTTGATAGCATCCCCCAGAAATGAGGCGACATGCAGATCTGGAGGTGTTGAACAGACAGCAACTGAATTCCTTTATTGAGTTAAATATATACAATCCCAGGCGGAGCCACAGCCAATGGAAAACAGCACCCTGACGTCTTGCTGCACTTCATCATTAATCACTCCCCTATATTACTGTTCTTCTGCTCTGTAGTTCTCTACTCCTTCTCAGACTTTGGGACATAATCAGACCAGGGACAGACAATGGGATTAGTATTGTTCGAAATTTAGCAAACAGACAGAACAATATCCACTCAAACCTTGAACGATACAAACACATTCCAGATAGAAGGAGGTGAAAGAGACTAAGGTGACCCACACAGTAATCCTATCAGCAGATAGTAACAGATACACATAGACAATAATGACAGACAATAACAGTAGTCATACATAGCACAAATTACACAAACACCCTGCACCCTACAGGTACAGGGTCACTTCAACATAGGAGAGGGCAGGGAAACCATATAGAACATCAGCCTGCACCTCCCAAATACATCTCCAGGCCCAATTACCCCAAGTTCAAAGTTACGCACATCTCAATTCCATAAAAGCCAGATGATCATTTGTTTTTCTCTTGTATGTTTAGTAAATATTTTCCTCTATATGTGTCACTGGGTGCATCCATTGTGTGATATTTCCCTCTGTATGTGTCACTGGGTGCATCCATTGTGTGATATTTCCCTCTGTATGTGGCACTGGCTGTTTCCATTGTGTGATATTTCCCTCTATATGTGTCACTGGGCACATCTATTGTGTGATATTTTCCTCTATATGTGTCACTGGGTGCATCCATTGTGTGATATTTTCCTCTATACAGTATGTGTCACTGGGCGCATCCGTTGTGTGATATTTTGTATCTTTCCATCACTTGCTCCTCACTGTGTGACTTTGGCCATAGAATTGAGTGAATGGGTCAGTCACCGGCTCACATCATTGCATTGTATGGGATGTATTCAAAAGACGTCACAGGGGGGGGAGAATTAGAAGACTTTTAAGTGTTTTGGAAATTAATCTACTATCAATTCCCTAGTGTAGTTTGATCCGCTGCACTTACAAGCAGCTCTGCCATCCCTGATATACGTACCTGCACGCGCGCAGAAAAGAGACACAAACACCATCACGTTGTTTCTACCTGGAGTTCATCTGACCAAGTCCCAAGTGTGCTCAGTCC
This sequence comes from Leptobrachium leishanense, assembly GCA_009667805.1. Classification (NCBI taxonomy): domain Eukaryota; kingdom Metazoa; phylum Chordata; class Amphibia; order Anura; family Megophryidae; genus Leptobrachium; species Leptobrachium leishanense. The sequence continues at coordinate 87,782,220 of CM019073.1, forward strand.
CAAATCTCAAGTGAGCTCCTGGCCTCTGGTCAGATTAATTTATTACACAATAGGACAATGCCCAGTGGCCACTGATTGGACAAACAGAAAACCTGTTTGTACAGTAAATACATTTACATATCAAAAGGACAGAGGTGTGGACTAGAATGATGGACCGGCCCCCTGTACACACCTTATCCCTACAGTATAATGTACACCGCTGGCTTGGATTTGAAATCACACATTCAAATCCAACACAGGGAGACAGATGACAAAATTATTACGCACATCCTAGAATATAATGTCCACATAATAAAATTTCCACGACAGTCCCTCCTCTTTGTCATTTGCTCCCCAGTGTCCCTCGATGAATCTCGATCTTCCTTGGAAAGAAACAGTTCCTCTTGTAAAGTTCTGAATGCAAAAAGCCAAACACATGATAGAAAACAACAGACAGTCCATCTTGACACGCCGAATCTTAAAGCAAGTGTTAAAACAAATTTTGACACGCCGATTTTTGCAAATCTTAAAAACAAATCTTGACACGTGGATCATAAAGCAAGTCTAAAAACAAATCTTGACACGCCGATTTTTTTTTGCAAATCTTAACACAAATCTTGACACGTAGAACTTGACACGTAGAATCTGCTTATGGGGAGGTGACTCAGAGGGAGGACATGAGGTGGTGGGTTGCGTCGATTGTTGGTCGGTCTGAAATCCTCTGTATCCGGTCCATGGGTTGGTCCTCTGGGCATCATATCTGTTCAGGCTTCGGTAACTCAGTCGATTAGACATCAGGAACATCTCACTCCGGCATATAGAAGGAATAGAGACAGAAACACCATAAGTATTTATACTCCCATTACCTTTAGCCAGGATCCAATGGAAAACAAGAAATCCCCCGAAGCTTCCCAAAGCTTTAAAAAATATTCCAACCCTCTTCTGCCCTGCTCCCATCAGTATGGACCTGACCCTTGTAAATCCCCCGCCCCTTTGGACGCTCTACTGTCGTTGTTTCTTGGTGATCTCCCTCACTACAACACCGCACAAGAATTTAAACAAGCGAACGACAGGAGCCAGAGTTACTATTACAAATGTCTCCTTGTGGCCCTTGCTAGTCTTAGGTACATTTCCCTCGCTAAAACCTAAACTAAACAAATAAAGAAAATGATACTCTTCACTCTTTGACGTAGTTGAGAAACTTCTTGCAGTGACCGGCGTGGATCCTGTTGCCTTGTCCCTCGAACTTCAGGGAGGTTGGCGTCGTCTGCAGCACCTGGAATGGCCCACGATATCTCGCCTCTAGTCCCGTCCTCGGATGTTTCTTTAGCATGATCCAATCACCTGGTTGACTAGAATGAACACTGGTTATTGAGTTTGGGTCTGGGAGAGACTCCCGGACCTGGTGGACTTTTTTGGAGCTCATCAAGGAAAAGCAATCATGATGGTCCTCAAAGTGTTTCCCTACTAGGTTGGAAAATTGAGAGGTTGAGAGGTTAGAAAAGTTGGAAAATTTACTTTTTTCACACCATTATCTCCCCCCTTCTCTTCCTCCTTCATAACAGGAAGAAGAGACGCTGTGTTCAAAAATGTGCATCGTCTTAGAGCCAGTTTAGTGGGTGTTAGAGCCACTTAATGTCTTTACTCTCTGGGTGATTAATGTCGGGTACCCTGAGATATACAATGTCCTAAAAAGATAACCTTTTCCTTGCAAAACTGTACTTTCTCCTTGTTAGCCTTATTACCTGTGGGCACCAGATGGTTAAGAAATGATACAGTATGCCGATAACAAACCTCCCGTGTGGGACATCAAAGTACCAAGTCATCCACATACCACCCCTGGATCGATTGGGGCCCACTAATCTAACACGATCTTCAGCTTGCAACTGTATTCTAAGGGACTAGTCACCGACCCCTGATGAAGACGTGTCCATGTTAGGTGTTAACCTTGGAATGTAAAAACACAAAAAAACTGGAGAGAGCAGAGTTAGTTACATTGGTGACAACAGAAACATCAGAGGAAACTACAACAGATCCAGTGTTAGTGGATCCAGCCTGCCTTAGCAGAGTTAGCCCAGAAAGAGCCTCTTCTGCTTCCATCATTGGATTACCAATCGCGGCTATCCCCTCTGGCCAGGTGTACATAATGCGGTTCTTCCGGATTGAAACCGCCTTCTGTATACCCTGTCAGTTTACCTTAAAAGACTTCTGAAGCTACATCTGAGCTACACCTAAGGTCTTTGCCGTCCAGAGTCTGGGTTTAAACTCAGTTATGAATTTCTCCCATCTCCAGGCGTCAAATGTCCCCTCCAGAAGGATACCCCAAGCGGTACCCTTGGACCATCTATGCCATTCTTTAAATGGGGTTTCATGCCCTTCGCCCCAAACCTAGGATTTTCGTGTGCTGCGCAGCCGTCTGACTGTGGGAAGCCTCGCTTTCCTTCCCTTGCATGGACGGCACATTGCCCATGGCGATTCGAATCGGCTTATCGTCTTACCCCTGCGTCCAGGGAAACCCTGCACCAATTTAGGAGAGCACCGTCTGGTGTCGTTCTTTTACGGTGAATTGTCAGACTATATCCACTATAGTCTCCCAACTAGAGACCCTAACTGAGGCGACGTGCAACTATGGCTTGTTGTCCCAACAGGTTGGGTACAGAACTATGCCCCAAACGATTAGTCAACAACCACAGATTACCCCCCTTCCCGAATTATGTCTCTACCCCTCACAGTGTATGCCTACACAAGCGTATACGCTGTTCGCCCGTACACTGCGTCGCCAGACTAAACCGCACAGCTCAATGACTATCCTTTCTCTACAGAACAATGTGGCTTCTCTCAGTATACATTTGTTAAATGGGGATAGCCTTCTGCTGTCTATTTCCTAGCTGTACGATGTCTCATTACAACACATGAATCACTGTCACCAAATGAAAAAACTTCTCAAAAAAACCTAACAGTCTGAACTTAAAACCGAAAGGACCTACTTGCTGCGCAAAGCAACTCTAAACCAATAAAAGCGTGTTATTCTCGCTTGCACAATCCGCTTTGACGTAGTAAATATAAAAAGAAAGTTTTAAAACCAAATCCTTTCTTCTTCTACCGCAAAACCAACCGTAATGCGATACTATGCAAAACGCAGCAAAGTTCTAAAACTCAAAACATTAACATGAAAAAAAACACAACTGAAGTACATTCTCTATAAAAACTTCAGTTACAGGACGTCTTGCTATATACATTGAGATTCAGTAAAAAGTAACTTTTAACTTAAAACCAAACCTCAATGCAAACACCAAGAACAAAACAAAAAAACCCTTAGCAATTGTATAGGACTGAATTAACACATCAATGCCTGAAACAGTCCAGTCCCCGGCCACCTTTAACATTACAATAAGGTCCCCAAACAGGTTTCCTGCGAAATGAAAAAGTCACATTTGAATTAAGTTTAAAGTCAGTTTTTTCCTTTTTTTTTTTTTTGCAAAAATACAAACAGTAATATAGTTTAGAAAGACCTCAATAACATTTCTTTATTTCCCCTTTTCTGGAACCCAAAATTAGGAACTCTGCTGAATTCCCAGAAACGATCTCTTTCCTCTCTAAGCTTCACATTTTCACATTTCGGCCGTTCATATTGGGATTTTAAATCTTTTTCCTGGATCCATGACCTTGGCTGTCCCTGGCTTCTATGCCTTTGCAAAGATCCATGTCTGGGACCATTACCCCACCTTGCTGAATAAACCGCTTTACTTCTAGCTGTGGTTCTGGGATACTTAGAATCTCTGTGTCTGTTGCCATTAGTTACCACACAATGCCTGGCAATATGTGAAAATCCGCCGCATGCAAAGCAACGAATCGCTTGTCTCCCTGCACGAAACCTTCTCTGGGCACATGGTGATCGGCCTTGCTGCCCAACACTAGGCATCATAGCATGACTAGATCCCACACCACTATCTGAATGGAATACCTTTACCACAGAAGTATCCTCCACCATTGCACCAACATTCCCAACTCCAGGGTCAGACAAATTGTCCATCTCCATCCCTGAGTCGGTTTCAGTATCTGACCCAAAGTCCTCAGACTTCTCCATACTTACCGCACAATGTTCAGCTTCTGTCCTGCTGCAGGGACCAGACAATTCCCTTACAGCCTCCTGTGCATGCGTCAAGCTTTCAGACAAACATTAATTCTCCTTGCACAGCTCAGTATTAGACCTCACAGTACATTCATACTCAGTGCTAGTTTCAGCTGCCTGCTGAACAACAAGAGCTCTCAATTTATCAATTTCCACTTTTAAATATTCCATCTCTTCTTCCAAACTCAGCTTCAGCCTACAAGACTCCTGAAATTTATCAGCTATCCAACCAGCAGCAAAAATCAGAGCATACTTTCCTTTCCGTTTGCGGAACTTTCCGTTACCTATCAGGTTTGTTACACAATTTTTGGCCTCCCACCGAGGATCAATAGATCCCTGCATAGCTTGAACAATGGCGGCCGTGTGTTCTATCTTAGCCACTTCCTTAAAAATGCTTTCCATTGTACAGAAAATACAAACACTACAATGCTTACTACGAAAAAGACACTGCTATCAATTTCTATGAGTTGTCCCAATACTTTTGGCATAGAACTACAAAGCACCACCCTCCTACACTGTGGTACCCGTATTAACTATTACCAAACAATTCTACAATTCAGTGTAACAGCCACAGATATACAAAACATTAAGCAGAATCATTAACCATCACACAATGATTCCCCTATCAGGCTGGTCACTGGGCTATAACATAACCGAACACTCAACCGATATCCAGCACAAAACTTACAACGAAATCAAGCCGTACATAGAAAAGTTACAAAAGAGACAAATAACTTAAGGACAAAAACTAACATTTGAGGGAAAAACAAACTAATCGCTTTCCATAGACACCAAACCTAAAAGTGAATCAGCTCCATCTAAAACTGAATTCCTTGTTAAAAAACCTGCCGCACCAAACTAACCAAGATGGCTGCCAAACCACATTTTTTCTTTTTCACACAAAGGTAATCAAAGATGGCTGCCAGGCCGCATGGCTTTTTCACACAAAGGAAATCAAAGATGGCTGCCAGGCCGCATGGGTTTTTTCACACAAAGGAAATCAAAATGGTGTCTCCAAAATCCAGCAATAGAGAAACCAAATTAAACAAAAAACTGTTTCTCTATTCCCTGTGCCCCACCCCCGAAAGCAGAGTAAAAACCTCCTCTGATTTAAAGGCTAACAGTATAAAAAAATCCTCTAAATGCCGTTTCTCCTGTACAACCATTAAAACAAAATTCTGCCTTTACAAACCAAAATCACCTCTTACAAACATAAAAGTTACACACATAGAAGTTACAACAAAACGATATCCTGTACTGTGTACTGGTCAGCACACACGTCACAATCTCACCATACAGTCTCTGTACAATCAGCTCAGATTCACCAAAAACTACCAGAAAATTACTTCTCGTTCTTTTATCAAGCAGACATTTCCTCAACGCAAAAGACAAAATTACACCTTACTTTCTCTCCTTTTTTCTTCTGTGTAGAGGAAAAATCTGTTGATTCCTTGTTTAGCTGACTCGCCATCTGTTTTGGAAATTAATCTACTATCAATTCCCTAGTGTAGTTTGATCCGCTGCACTTACAAGCAGCTCTGCCATCCCTGATATACGTACCTGCACGCGCGCAGAAAAGAGACACAAACACCATCACGTTGTTTCTACCTGGAGTTCATCTGACCAAGTCCCAAGTGTGCTCAATCCCAAATCTCAAGTGAGCTCCTGGCCTCTGGTCAGATTAATTTATTACACAATAGGACAATGCCCAGTGGCCACTGATTGGACAAACAGAAAACCTGTTTGTACAGTAAATACATTTACATATCAAAAGGACAGAGGTGTGGACTAGAATGATGGACCGGCCCCCTGTACACACCTTATCCCTACAGTATAATGTACACCGCTGGCTTGGATTTGAAACCACACATTCAAATCCAACACAGGGAGACAGATGACAAAATTATTACGCACATCCTAGAATGTAATGTCCACATAATAAAATTTCCACGACATAAGCTCCCCGTCTTATATCATTCAGCTGCCACCTGGAGACCACAATACACCCCTGCTGCTTTATCTAAACATTCCCTCCTCCACCTCACTAATAGTGATGGGCTGAACACCCCCATGTTCAGTTCGCATCCGAACTCGAACATCGGAAAAAGTTCGATCGCGAACATAATTCGAACGCAATGCAAGTCAATGGGGCTCAAAAGTTCGAAAATTAAGGTCCCCTTCAGAAGGCATATATGCAAGATATTGGTCATAAAAGGTGTATGGGGGTCCGGGTACTGCCCTGGAAGAAAAAAAAAAAAAAAAAAGTTTTTAACCATTTCACCAATGTGCGCTGAGCTAATTTTTACCGCTTTTGCTCATGTTTAGACGCGATTTGAAGCCATGGGAAAAGTTTGAGTAACAATGAGTGGGAAAAATTACAATGTTAACGCAAAAGTTAACGCTCACTTGCCAGAGCATTAACGTTTGCTGCAGTGTTCACCACATATTACAATCCAAACGCAAACGGGTTAAGTAACGCGTTTATGTTTGGAATCTTGTGCTTTTCAGCACGAGGTTACTGCACTTTGTGCTTCCTATACTTAACATATAGTTAACATATTTGCCCCCAGCTCTCACCTCCTCTGCTGCCAGGCCTCTCCGAGTACCCGCCGGCCATTCTGCTCCCTACGAGTGGCTGCCGGCATGCTTCTTGGCCACTTGCCTGTAACCACCTGACCAGCAGAGCCACGTTCTCACGAGATTGTGAAGTTCACGTGAACTCCGCGATCTTGTGCGCTGGTCAGGTGGTTCCCATCCCAGGCGAGCGGCCAAGCTGCATGCTGGCTGTGGCGGCCACTCATAGGAAGAAAAGTGATTTTCTGGGGGGGCAATTGCCCTGTTTCCCCCCCTTCATCCGCCCCTGCGTGGACTGGTGAGATCTGGGTGGTCATGTGACCGGCAAGGGGGAATTCAATGGAGTCCCATGGACCCCATCAAGTGGATGCTCGCGGCTGAGCTCAGCGCTGCTGCGAGCATCCAGGACTTTTACGCGCAGTAACAATGCAGGCAGCATTTTTTGCATCTGCATTGTAATCCAGCGGTAAAACGCGGGCGCAAGGGGGAAAACTGCGGGCGCAGTTTTTCCTTCCTCGCGCCCGCGTTTTAACGCTGAGAATGTAATTTAGCACAAGGTGTGGGAAATGTTTTAGCAACAAGAAATGTTAAATCCCATAGGCTTCAATGTTATAAATATTCCTGTTTTAATTCATTCAATCTAATAAACCGTTGCTTATAATATTCTGCAGTAAAGAGTCTCTTTATTTATAGATTTTTTTAGGCATTTTTTAATTTTTTTTTTTTAATGAACTTAACTCGAACGGCCCAAAAAGTTCGAAGTTCGCGAATTTTTGAACGTCCGATGTTTGAATCGAACTTCGAACTGATTCGAACCGGCAGCCCATCCCTACGCAATAACTGTTACATAGTGTAGATTTTGATAAGTCAAAGAATTAAAGAAAAAACATTGGCACATGTTGCTTCATGGGGGGGAAATTCAACTAAATGGTAGAGAGCTAAAAAAACGAATTTTATGTTTAATTTCTACACGTAATTTCTTCTAACAAAGAAATAAACCAGCAGCATGTGTTTTATAAAGTGTTTATAATGTGTTTTATAAAGTGTTTATAATGTGTTTTATAATGTGTTTATAATGTGTTTTATAAAGAGGTTGTATTTGCAATGCACACGTTATCTAGTTGCAGTTTATGGAAGTGGTCGTGACTATCTAACGGTCACAAATGAAGCCGTGTATTTCATGTCCTGTTACTTTGCAATTTCTTTATTTGTGAAATTATTTATTAATATCGTATTTTTTTTCAGCTTTTAACAAATACAAGAAGAGAGAACGCAACCGAAAAACTGAAACTATTCTGAAAAATGAGTGACGACAATTTGCATTGTGATACGACTGAGCTTCTAGAGGCGTTTAGCAGCAGCAATGACCACGAGGAAGTGGCTGAAGAAATCCAGAAAGAAATGTCCGAATATGAAAACACCACCTTGGACATCGCGATCACAGGGGAATCAGGAGCTGGAAAATCCACCTTTATCAATGCCCTCCTTGGTGTGAGTCAGGACGATGAAGATGATGCGGAAACTGGTGTGACCGAAACTACAACGGAGCCAAAAGCATACAAACATCCCCAGGATCAAACCGTGACGTACTGGGACCTTCCAGGACTCGGAACTCCATCCATTAAGTCACAGCAATATTATGAAAAAGTTCACTTTGAAAAATATGACTTTTTCATAATTATTGCATCTGAGCGATTCAAGGAAAGTCACATTGACCTGGCCAAGAGGATCCAAGCCATGAAGAAGAGGTTCTACTTTGTGTGGTCCAAGATTGACCAAGACCTGTCCAACGCTAAACGAAGCAAACCAAGCGTTTACAACGAAGAAACAATCCTGCAAACGATTAGGAATGACGTGGTCCAAAAACTCAAGGATGGATGGGCAGGAAATCCCCTCGTCTTCCTCATCTCCTCCTTCAATTTAAATCTGTATGACTTTAATGTCATGATAGAAACAATGAAACAAGAAATGCCATCTCACAAGAGACACAAGTTTATTCTGATTCTGCCCAATGCGTCGCTACAAATAATACAGGAGAAAAGGGACGCGCTGCGCGGTCAGATATGGAAGAAGGCCCTGCTGTCATCCATAGTCTCATTCGTGCCGATACCCGGCCTGTCGTTTGCTTGTGATATTCCTCTCATGATAAACACGCTGAAAGAATACGTCAAGAGTTTGTGTCTCGATAAACAGACACTCACAAAGCTGAGCGACGTATGGTTAAAGGACATCAAATCAGTGATTCAATCCCCCGTCTGCAAAGAGGAGATAAATTCTTCTTTCGCATTAAACATTTTAGTGAGTAAAGAGACGACAAAGGAAGCGTTGATAAACAAAGGCTATTTTTATGCCATCCCAATATTCGGCAGCATTTACGGATCGGCGGTGGCTTTTACTACGATCAGAGATATCCTGTATAAGGCTCTGGATGAGGTGGTGGACGACGCAAAGAGAGTTCATGAAGAGATTAAAAAAGCCATTTCTGAGCAGTAACAATTTACTTTGTTGTTTGTTTTTATACCAGCATCACTTCCAGGGTGTCTGTTTCTAAGCAACAAATAAATAGTGATACAAACGAGAAGAGGAGACGATGCGCCATGTGCGGTTACGTCACATTATAGGCAGGCGCCTGTCCACAGACCTTGTAACATTCATCCTGAGGATCTCTCAGTCAAGGTTATTCAGAGAGAGGTGAAAAGCAGGAGAATGACTGGAGAAGTGAAAATTCTAGGTCAAAATAGCCAAACCAGAAAAATGCTCCCATTTATCTCACTTTCCAAATCGGCTATTTTGACCTAGAATTTTCACCTCTCTCTGAATAACCCTGATAGTCTTCATTAATGGTCGGGGAGTTGATGGTTATATTCTCGGCCTGCTGGCTGTACCTTTATATATTTAGGATTTTATGATATATATATATATACTGTTTTGCAGAAGCACATTATAATTGCTTTATGGGGAACGTGTATTATTCTTTATTATTCTTTTACGCTGTATTAAAGCTCAGCTTTCCTTTCTGTGCCCTCTCTGTGTGTTTTATTATCTCCGGGGAAAAAAAAAAATCTATAAAAAGAGAGTTGCACAAAAATATACTTTGCATAATATTATTGCAGGTTTTTTTAATCACATAAAATGCTGACGAGCGCCACTCATAGCGAGGGGTAACTGGGCACTAACAGGAATTCCCTAAAACAGAAAATCAGCTCATGAAGCGAGAAAATATTATTCTATAATGAATAAAGGACATAAAGGTGTCTGTGTCTGTCTGACAAAGCTCATGCGAGGGTACGAGTCAGGGCAGAGGGGGGCGGTTTGAGGCAGACTCTGCTGAGGCTTTGTGTGGTGTGTGCTATGCTGAGCAGAGAGATGAGATCAGGATACAGAGGGATAGAGGAAACCTGTGCTGCTAAACCAAGACGTAGCAATAACTGTAGCATTATTCAGCCAAAAAGGAAATAAATATCATTATCTGCAACGCCTTTACACAGGATTAAATCTTGATGCTGTTGGCAGATAGAATGTATTTACTGGAGAAATGGAGACTACAAGACCAGCTCTTAAAACAGGGAACAACAAAACAGTCGCCCGATGCCGCTGGTGCCTAATCAATGGGTGACAAGAGTGGGCATGATGCCAGCGCGTAGTTACCCCTGCAAGCTTGTGAATCCAGCAATGTCTGAGGATACATCTCCTTTTATGAAGTTATAAATCTCGTCAGCCCTGGGATAGAGCGTTGTAGTTCACGTTGGATGTATCCGTAAATAGACAAGGGGGAAAGATCATCCGCAGGTGAAATCAGTGAATTCTATAAATCCCGGCACAGCCTGTGAGAGACAATCCAGATGGAAAAATCACGATGACCTCAGATAAGAAAAGAATGTTCCGGTATGATGTATACAGCAGGAGATCCAGAAACCTTCATCCAGTTCATCTTCTAAATCCACTAATCCGTAGCTAAGTGTGTCCTCGAGCGTGACTCACCCCCTCCACCATCAACACCCTCTAAACTCTGGGCAGAACATTGGAGCAGTTAGTGCAGTGTGACCGGTTGCAGGTTTTATGTTAATGTGGGTCGTGATTCACGTCTCACCAATTTGTAATTCAGCCGAATTCTCAGTAAATTCAGAGGGATATTAATTCCGAATTGTCTATTTCTGAACATGACTGGTTCCCAAATAAAAATACTTAAATCAATACAAACTCTTTTCTATTATAAGTCGGCCACGTCTGAATTAGAGATGTGCATTCGTTTCGGAAAAATTTGGAATTTGGAACGAAATTTGATAATTCTTAGTTCTGAAGTACTTCCGAATAACGAATCTATATAATACGAATTTGAAACGGAACGGTATATAACAAATTTATTTTGTGTTACACTGTGTCATCATCATTAAAGAAAAATTTGATTAATTGATATCAACTATTGAATTGGAAATTAACTATCAAATTGATATCAACTATCGAATCGATCTTAATTTACAAGTAATAATCAGCAAACGACTTTATGAAACAAATTAATTTTGTTTCACTTTTTAATTTGACTCAAATACTAAATCTGTGACATAACTAAAATTTAACCCTAGCTTTTCTTTTAACAGCAAAATTTGATTAATTGGGGTTTTATTTAGTGATCCAAAATTCGAATTGATATAAACTATCGAATTGATATATGAAATTCGAATCGATTTGAAATTTCAAATCGATCCAAAACAAAACTAAATTAAATTAGTTACGAAATTACGAAAACAAAATTATTTAAAAACTAAATGAAACTAAACAAAACAAATTTTTCAGCCATGCACATCCCTAGTCTGAATTTAATAGGGTCTGATCGGATTTATTCAGAAAAGTGAAGAAGAAGTAAAGAGTAACTCTAAACCCAAAACATTTAAAAAGAATGAACTATGACCATAGCCCTTAACCTAATCATCAAACTCACAGAAACCCTAATCCTAACCCTAATCAATTATTTTAATGCTAATAAGTAAAATGTAACCTTAAACATAAAACAAGCATGAACTAGGACCTTAGACCTGTACCTAGAACCTGTACCTAGTCACTAAACCCACAGAACCTATAACGATAACCAATTATTTTTAATAAAGCACTGTAACTCTTACCCTAATCATATAGCACATACAATCTGTAACCCTGTGCCTAATCAATTATATACAGATACTGTAACTCTGTAACCCTAAGCCTAATCGTATAACTCAAAACGGTAACCCTAACCACAGCCCTAAACATAATACAAGCATAAACAATGGCCTAAGCCTAAACTCTAATCGTAAAACTCACAGAAACTGTAAATTTAACCCTAATCAATTATTTCTAATAATATAGAAACGGTCTCTAATTCGAAGCCTAACCCTAAACATAACACAGAAACTATAAACCTAACCCTAATCATAAAACAGGCACGAACTATGACCCTAGCCATAACCCTAATAACCCTTAGATTTAATGCTAATATAGAAACTAACTCTAACCCAAGACCCATCCCTAACCCTTATCATAAAACCCACAAACTGTAACCCTAAGCCTAAGTATAAAACTGGCATGATCATCTTAGCCCTAACCCTAAATCATTAAACTCACAGAAACTGTATCACTAACCCTAATGATAATGCAAAGAGACTGTATCCCTAACAATATAACTCAAAGAAACCCTAACGCTAGAACTCAAAGAAACTGTATCCTTAACCCTAACGATATACAGTCAGGTCCAGAAATATTGGGATATAGACACAATTCTAACATCTTTGGCACTATACACCACCACAATGGAGTTGGAATGAAACAAACACAATGTACTTTAACTGCAGACTGTCAGCTTTAATTGGAGGGTATGTACATCCACCTCAGGTGAACGGTGTAGGACTTACAGCAGTTTGCAGATGTGCCTCCCACTTGTTAAGGGACCAAAGGTAATGGGACAATTGGCTTCTCAGATGTTCCATGGCCAGGTGTGTGATATTCACTCATTACCCCAATTACAATGTGCAGATAAAAGGCCCAGAGTTCATTTCAAGTGTGCTATTTGCATTTGGAATCTGATGCTGTCAACTCTCAGTGACAGCTCTTTATTAGACCAGTTCAGATATGAAATTTCTAAATTTCGCAGGACTGTATACATGACGGCCAAGAATTGCTTCAAACAGGCCATCTGTCTAATTGGGGTTAAAATGTAACAAGACTATGATTTTTAGACAATGGACAAGCTAAATTCGTTATCTTTCAGCAAACAAGGGAAGAAACATCCATTGTTCAGAAACGGTCCTAATTGATTCTGGTTGTAAAAAAAAAGCAGATGTTAGATCACATTGCTTTGAAGTAAAGGAACATGATGGGCAGCTGAGCTTAACCTAGTGTGTATATTCAAGGGCAATATTCAGCCAGATCTAAGCTCTGAAGCCATATAGACATTGGACTGCATAACCTGTAGGATAAAAAAAAACAGAAAAAGGTTAAATGATATTCTGTTTTGAACAGTGCTATATTACCTGAATAACCAGTTTGTAATGCTACACTATAGGTGATATGATCTAACACTATATGGTATTTGAATATTTAATTTATGTGGTCAGTTATAATAGATAATCTTGGTATCTTATAAAAGATAGAGGCTATACCACATTTAATTGATTATTACATAATATGTTTTATAAATGTTAATACACAAGACATTTGTTAAGTCTGTTAATTATGAATGAATTTGAAGGAATATATCACAAATGACAGAATCATCTCATACACACATATCTCTGGATATAAATAAGGGGTGTATGAGATGCATGCACGCCGCGGCGAAATATGCCGGCGATTCAACAAAAGCAATAATATTGATATTGTTACATAAACCCATGGAGTTTATATAGTATAAAAGGACCCCAAACCATTAAGGATTGGCCACATACATAAATTAATTCCTGCAGAAGGTTGATGGTTGATCTGAGAGCGCCATCTGCTGGCCAGGTAATATAACACCTGGACAGACCCCTGGAGTTGATGAATATATATATCCTCCAATCAAATGAGGCCACATAGTGATGGGCTAGAGCTAAAAATGGGCAGGAAACCACTATATAGAGGGGATACTCCAGAGAAGAGAGAGAGAGAGAGGAAAGAGACCCTGAAATAAATCTTGGGGAGAGACCTGAGGGACGCTTGGAGGGGAGAAAGGGCAGATACCATCAGCCACTCCAATAAGACGCGACCACACCCTAATCTTACACCATTCTATCTTCACTACCAGTTGGTAAAGTATAACTGAATAACTTGATATCTATTTTCTAATTGCATAGTCCTTAGTTTAGATGTCCATCACAAATTAAAGGAATATAAATGAATTATTTTGCTGTTGAAGCTTAAACAGTAGAATAGTATCAGCCTTTGCGCTCTACTGCAGAACAGCGCTAAAAGAGAAACGATTACGGTTGCATAATTTAGTGAAATTATTTATATTCCAAGAATACTGGATGTGGACATCTAAAGATCAGTTGTGTGCCCATAGTGAGATATGCTGGAACTGAGAAATATTTTTTATATATCAAGTGCCATCAGCTCCATTAGTAAAACGAACATAACCCCTTTCATATACATCTTGCAGCCCTTTCAATTGAATGCATGTAAGTCAATAGGAAGTTTTGGGTTAATGTATATTGAATGAAGTGCTGTGATTGATCTGTGGAAGAGATAGTCTACCTATTGAGTGTGTTATGTATCTCCCTGAAGAAAGTTGCATTTAGTGAATAGGCCCCCACAATAATAAACTGTGTTGCAGGTGATGCCCAGTAACGGAGTGGTTTTTTTTAGCCAGGAGGAGGTTTGGTTTATAATGGGAAAGGTTTAAGTGAATAGAATAGAACTTGGTGTTTAAGAACTGAGGCGTGTATATATGTGGTGCGGTCTATAAACCTAAAATATTTGTCCATTAGATTATTGCATGTCGCAGTATTGCTGCTAATCACGATCTATAATCACTTTTGAAATTGCATCTTGCTAATCCGTTGATAACATATGATTGTATGAAACTTGACGTGTGAATAAATTTTGGTTTGAATTGTTTTACCGTTACGCAGTCTCATATCATCTTTATTGATTTTATGGTGTCTAAAATATCTAGATAGCATCAAAAGAACTCGGGATAACGCGCTATATATTTGTTAAGACGTATATTCATTGATTGACCAAATTATACCATTGTTATTGGAGGCACTGTCAAAAATATACATACATATAGATATCTAAAATAAGAAAAACACACGTCATAATTAAGATCCAAAGATGTGAGGGATATATTATCAGTGAAGCAAGCCATCATTAGGCTGAAGAAACAAAACAAACCCATCAGAGAGATAGCGAGAACATTAGGCGTGGCCAAAACAACTGTTTGGAACATTCTCAAAAAGAAGGAATGCACCGGTGAGCTCAGAAACACCAAAAGACCCGGGAGACCACGGAAAACAACTGTGGTGGATGACCGAAGAATTCTTTCCCTGGTGAAGAAAACACCCTTCACAACAGTTGGCCAGATCAAGAACACTCTCCAGGAGGTAGGTGTATGTGTGTCAAAGTCAACAATCAAGAGAAGACTTCACCAGAGTGAATACAGAGGGTTCACCACAAGATGTAAACCATTGGTGAGCCTCAAAAACAGGAAGGCCAGATTAGAGTTTGCCAAACAACACCTAACAAAACCTTCACAGTTCTGGAACAAGATCCTATAGACAGATGAGACCAAGATCAACTTGTACCAGAGTGATGGGAAGAGAATGATCCTAAGCATACCACCTCATCAGTAAAGCATGGTGGTGGTAGTGGCATGGCGTGGGCATGTACGGCTGCCAATGGAACTGGTTTTCTTGTATTTATTGATGATGTGACTGCTGACAAAAGCAGCAGGATGAATTCTGAAGTGTTTCGGGCAATATTATCTGCTCACATTCAGCCAAATGCTGCAGAACTCATTGGACGGCGCTGCACAGTGCAGATGGACAATGAACCAAAGCATACTGCAAAAGCAACCAAAGAGTTTTTGAAGGGACAGAAGTGGAATGTTATGCAATGGCCAAGTCAATCACCTGACCTGAATCCCATTGAGTATGCATTTCACTTGCTGAAGACAAAACTGAAGGGAAAATGCCCCAAGAACAAGCAGGAACTGAAGACAGTTGCAGTAGAGGCCTGGCAGAGCATCATCAGGGATGAAACCCAGCATCTGGTGATGTCTATGCGTTCCAGACATCAGGCTGTGATTGACTGCAAAGGATTTGCAACCAAGTATTAAGAAGGGAAAGTTTGATTTATGATTATTATTCTGTCCCATTACCTTTGGTCCCTTAACAAGTGGGAGGCACATCTGCAAACTGCTGTAAGTCCTACACCGTTCACCTGAGGTGTATGTACATACCCTCAAATTAAAGCTGGCAGTCTGCAGTTAAAGCACATTGTGTTTGTTTCATTCCATCTCCATTGTGGTGGTCTATAGAGCCAAAGATGTTACAATTGTGTCCATGTCCCAATATTTCTGGACCTGACTGTAACTCAAAGAAACTGTATCCCTATTAGGGATGAGCTGTTCAGTTCGATCTGCTCGGAGTTCGCATCGAACATCGGCGGTTCGACAGTTTGTGAACTTCGAACTTTTTGGGATGTTCGCCAAAAGTTTGAATTTTTTTTTTTGAAAAATAAAGTATAAAAAATGCTTAAAAAGAATACTAAAAAATCTAGAAATAAAGAGACTCTTTACTGCAGAATATTGTAAGCAACGGTTTATTAGATATTGAATTAAAATGGGAATAATATTTTTAACATTGAAGACTATGGGATAAAACATTCTTGTTACTAAAACATCAGGCAGACATGGCCCTCTAATCAGGCACTGTAGAGGGCAGCCTGCAGGGGCCGCCGGATGACAGAGCTGCGACTGTGCGGGTTAGCCGCCCGGGTGCATGTGGCAGAGACAGGCAGCGCAGGGAAGGAGCCACTGCACCTGCGGCTACGGCAGACCCCCCCCCCCACAATCAGGATCCAGGGAGCCCCCACTGACCACCAGGCTAAGGTAAGGTGACACATTTCTAAAAAAAATTAAATCCGAGGACATTTTTAAATGTCCCCAGGAACATAAAATAAAACTTTTTTTTTCTTTCTCTACCTGGCTGAATGTATTTAATTATATATATTAGATACATTCAGCCAGGTAGAGGGGGTGGCATGTGGGCTGCGCGGGGTCTCAGGCAGTGGTTTGTATTTTTGTGTGTATATTTTTAGCAAATTTATAGGGGAAGGTAACGGCAGGTATGATATTTATCTTATAATATACATATATATTCTTATAAATATATATATCCAGACTTGTATTACACACACATTTTGGCAACTAATTGCCCCCCCCATTTGGCTGATCCCTCCAGAAAAAATGTTGAACCCGATAGAGCAGAGAATATATATATCATTCTCTGCTCTGTCGGGTTCAACATTTCTTCTGGAGGGATCAGCCAAATGGGGGGGGGTCGCATTTAGTTAAGATTGTCCACATGCCGCCCCCCCACGTGCGTATGTGTATATATGGTCTGAGGTCTGTGGGTGGGTGTATATATATATCTGCGTGTTGATTATATACGTATAGATAGATCTGTGTTTTGATATATACGTATATGTCTGTGTGTGGTATCAATGCATCCCTACTCTATACACGGCGCTTCGTGTCCCTATAATATATATGATCAGGGGTTACCTTTTTTATACTTTCATACTATTCCTATTAAATTAACAGTAATTTTTGATGTATTTTATTTAGTAGAAACTTTTTTTGCCTATATAACATGTGCTTTGTGAAAATAAAACGGTTTTGTGTGTACATTTTAATTTAGTTAGTGGATTCCTGTCCAGTGCAGTGAGAAGCAAACGTAAAGTAGTGTAGAGTGTAGACACACTGCGAGGCGGAGTGGAGTGAAGTCAAGCCTGCAAAATGCTTGCATCTCTTCGCTTCGCTATGCTGTGCGTTTCTACACGCTCAGTGTGTCTCAGCCTTTATTCCCGAATCGCTAGTTTACCGAATCAGTTTGTATACTTGTTACTGACCCTGCTTGTTCTGAGGACCCGATCTGTTGCCGACTTTGCCTGCCATTTGACTATTCTCTCTGTGTATTCCCTGCCTGTTCTGTTTGCTTCCTGTTGCTACTGAATGCGCCCATTCTCACCATATACAGTAGCGCAGTACAAGTGCCGAAACATTGCTGATCCGGTTTTGTTATAGCTGCTGATGTAACTGAATAGATTGGGGATCTCTTCTGCATTACCAAAACCTCCACCACTGCACTCTTCCACAATACCTCAGAAGGGTTACGGTGTGAAGGCACTTGCTGCCACCAAAGGCAAAATATTTGGGTGCACTGCCACTGACGCCTGTACCAGATTCATATCATTTTAATATTGGACCGCAGGGTCCACCACTGCACTCTTCCACAATACCACAGAGGGGTTATTTACGGTGTGAAGGCACTTGCTGCCACCAAAGGCACAATATTTGGGTGCACTGACGCCTGTACCAGATTCATATCATTTTAATATTGGACCGCAGGGTCCAACCCTGCACTCTTCCACAATACCACAAAGGGGTTACGGTGTGATGACACTGTTGCCGACACTAAAGGCCCAATTTTAAAGCACCTATTGTTACTTTCATCCAAAGCCTGCATAAGTTTCACTATAATTTAGCCAAAAAAATTACTAAACTTGTTTGCGTGTCCTAAAACGTCTCCTCTTTTCATATAGGCTGCCGCCCCAAGCAGTTGTTTATGAATAGATTAAAGGAAAAGCATTTACCGTCATTTGAAATGTCATTTTTTTGTTTTTAAATGTTTCTATACATCCTACAAATCCGCCACTTCACGGGCAGGTTATGGGGACCTCCTAGGCACGATATTTGAAGGAATTTTTCGTTTTTATTCTTAACCCTTATTTCATGGAAAACTCACTTTTCCTTTAAAAGCTTTTTTTTAAAAAAACTTGTTGTCCTTGTTTCCTGTCCCCCAGGGCACTACCCGGACCCCATACACCTTTTTATGGCAAATATCTTGCATATATGCCCTCTCGGAGAGCACTCTAAAATTCGAACTTTCGAGTCCCATTGACTTGCATTGAGTTCGGTTCGTGTTTGAGTTTGAACTCGAACTTTTGAAATTGTTCGAGTTTGAATGCGAACCGAACACGGGGGTGTTCGGCTCATCACTAATCCCTAACCCTAAACTATATAACTCAGAGAAACTGTATCCCTAACCCTAATGATAGAACTCAAATAAACTGTATCCCTAAACTTAATCATAAAAAAACAAGGAAACTCTAATCCTATTTCTAACCCATTACTTTTGCATTTTTCACGATTTGTCAAGGTGCATGACATAAAAAGTGCTGCTCTTACACTTTACACGTTATTCGTACATTTTCTGTGATTTTTTTTAGCGTTTTTCCTTTTTTCCCTAATAATACGCTTAAAGGTTCCGAATACAGAAACAGCTGAATATATATCAGGAGCTTCTGATACTCGGATTTTCTGAATCAGCAGATGTTCAGATCCATTTGTCACAATAAATATTCCTTTATTAATCTCTGCCTTTTGTCTGATGTCATACTCACATTCACCTGGAGAGTCACTTTCCCTCGGTGCTACTTATTATATATATTATTGCATTATAAAAATATATTGGGTGGTGCTAAAACCTGTTATTTAGTCATTACTTTGGGTCTAATGCAGAAAAAGTGATTTTTAACCCCTTCACCCATTGTACAAAGTCATCTGACATAACATTTTCTTGAAAATCCACCTGTTTTCCTGTAAATGAGGTTATTGTACCACATTATATATATATATGTACAGAGTGCCTCAGGCGCGGCCGGGTAGGTGGGTATTACGTGCTTTCACTTTCAGTTAAAATCACAGACTAGAAGAGACGACACACGGAGGGACAGAGACTTTACAAACAGATCGAGACAGAGAAAGGTAAGAACACTCTTTATTAACCCCTTCACAACCATAAAATCATTGCAGGAACCAAATCGTTTTATGGAAAAAAAAAACACTTTTAATTTACCTAAAGCTTAAAGCATAGGAAGGGTTATTTTACGGTGAGAACAATAAAGCTGTGGAATTCTCTGCCAGTTGAGGTGGTTGGGTCACAGACTGTACAGACTTTTAGGCTAGGGTCAGACGAACGCATTTTTCACGTTGTCCGTGAAAAAGTGCGTTCGAACGAATGGACGTATTTTTCCACGGAATACGCGATAGCGGTCATACGATGCGACTTTTCGTCCGTGATTTTGTACGGATCATCAATAAAACACTTTTTGTGTCTGGACGTTATGTTGGCCGGACATTAGCAGCGTCTGACGTCTCCCAATCACACACACACGCCGCTATGCGGACGCAGCGCACTCTGTACGTCAGTACTAGCAGTTTGACGTTCTCGAAAAAATGCGTTCGTTTGCAACTTGCGTTGCGCGGACGAACTTTCGTGCGGCCGTTCTTCATGTGTTCCCCGGCATTGGACGTCATTTGCTGCTAGCACGGCCGTGATTTCGTGCGGCTAAACGCACGTTAAAACTGCTTTCGTCTGACCTTAGCCTTAAACAGCGACTGGATGACTTCCTGCAGACACAGAATATTAAGGGTTAAGCAGCGACTGGATGACTTCCTGCAGACACAGAATATTAAGGGTTAAACAGCGACTGGATGACTTCCTGCAGACACAGAATATTAAGGGTTAAGCAGCGACTGGATGACTTCCTGCAGACACAGAATATTAAGGGTTAAGCAGCGACTGGATGACTTCCTGCAGACACAGAATATTAAGGGTTAAGCAGCGACTGGTTGACTTCCTGCAGACACAGAATATTAAGGGTTAAGCAGCGACTGGATGACTTCCTGCAGACACAGAATATTAAGGGTTAAGCAGCGACTGGATGACTTCCTGCAGACACAGAATATAAGGGTTAAGCAGCGACTGGATGACTTCCTGCAGACACAGAATATTAAGGGTTAAGCAGCGACTGGATGACTTCCTGCAGACACAGAATATTAAGGTTAAGCAGCGACTGGATGACTTCCTGCAGACACAGAATATTAAGGGTTAAGCAGCGACTGGATGACTTCCTGCAGACACAGGATATTAAGGGTTAAGCAGCGACTGGATGACTTCCTGCAGACACAGAATATTAAGGGTTAAGCAGCGACTGGATGACTTCCTGCAGACACAGAATAGTAAGGGTTAAGCAGCGACTGGATGACTTCCTGCAGACACAGAATATTAAGGGTTAAGCAGCGACTGGATGACTTCCTGCAGACACAGAATATAAGGGTTAAGCAGCGACTGGATGACTTCCTGCAGACACAGAATATTAAGGGTTAAGCAGCGACTGGATGACTTCCTGCAGACACAGAATATTAAGGGTTAAGCAGCGACTGGATGACTTCCTGCAGACACAGAATATTAAGGGTTAAGCAGCGACTGGATGACTTCCTGCAGACACAGAATATTAAGGGTTAAGCAGCGACTGGATGACTTCCTGCAGACACAGAATATTAAGGGTTAAGCAGCGACTGGATGACTTCCTGCAGACACAGAATATTAAGGTTAAACAGCGACTGGATGACTTCCTGCAGACACGGAATATTAAGGGTTAAGCAGCGACTGGATGACTTCCTGCAGACACAGATATTAAGGGTTAAGCAGCGACTGGATGACTTCCTGCAGACACAGAATATTAAGGGTTAAGCAGCGACTGGATGACTTCCTGCAGACACAGAATATTAAGGGTTAAGCAGCGACTGGATGACTTCCTGCAGACACAGAATATTAAGGGTTAAACAGCGACTGGATGACTTCCTGCAGACACAGAATATTAAGGGTTATAATATTTAATATATGGGTAAAAGCTTCTTGATCCAAGGAGAAATCTGACGCCATCTGGGGGCAAGAAGGAATTTTTCTCAGTATGTCACATATTGGCGAGGGCTTCAGACTGGGGAGTTTTTTTGCTTCTTTTGGATCAACAGCAGTAAGTGATTTGTGAAAGGCTGAGCCCGATAGGCTGAAAAAAGACATGCGTCTATGTAACTATGCAACTACTCAACTTAACCCTGTGACCATCGCAAACACAAACCTGCATAAACGCACACCATCACCAGGCTACATATACACACTTATGCAGACATACACACATACCTATGCACATATACACACATGCACCTACACATACATGCAGACATACACACATAAGCACACATACACCTACAACATACCTATGCAATATACACATGCAACCTACAACATACACCTGTGCACATATACACACATGCACCTACACATACCTATGCACATATACACACATGCACCTACACATACATGCAGACATACACACATAAGCACGCATACACCTACAACATACCTATGCAAATATACACACATGCACCTACAACATACACCTGTGCACATATACACACATGCACCTACACATACCTATGCACATATACACACATGCACCTACAACATACACCTATGCACATATACACATAGCATAAATTCTCTGTAATGTAAGTACATTAACATTCTTTTTGCATTTTTTATCAGTCATTTACAAACAAGAAAAGTCAAGTCAACACAAACTACTGAAAAATGAGTGACGACAGTTTGCAGAGCGACCTGGCTGAGCTTAAACTGGTCTTTGGCTCCTTAAGCTTTGAGGAAGCGACTGAAAAAATCCAGAAAGAATTGTATGAATATGAAAACCTCACCCTGGACATCGCGATCACAGGGGAATCAGGAGCTGGAAAATCCACCTTTATCAATGCCCTCCGTGGTGTGAGTCAGGACGATGAAGATGCTGCGGAAACTGGTGTGACAGGAACCACAACAAAGCCAAAAGCATACAAACATCCCCAGGATCAAACCGTGATGTACTGGGACCTTCCAGGACTCGGAGCTCCAGCCATTAAGTCACAGCAATATTATGACAAAGTTCACTTTGAAAAATATGACTTTTTCATAATTATTGCATCTGAGCGATTCAAGGAAAGTCACATTGACCTGGCCAAGAGGATCCAAGCCATGAAGAAGAGGTTCTACTTTGTGCGATCCAAGATTGACCAAGACCTGTCCAACGCTAAACGAAGCAAACCAAGCGCTTACAACGAAGAAACAATCCTGCAAACGATTAGGAATGACTGTGTCCAAAAACTCAAGGATGGATGGGCAGGAAATCCCCTCATCTTCCTCATCTCCTCCTTCGACTTCAATCTGTATGACTTTAATGTCATGATAGAAACAATGAAACAAGAAATGTCATCTCACAAGAGACACAAGTTTATTCTGAGTCTGCCCAATGCGTCGCTACAAATAATACAGGAGAAAAGGGACGCGCTGCGCGGTCAGATATGGAAGAAGGCCCTGCTGTCATCCATAGTCTCGTTCGTGCCGATACCCGGCCTGTCGTTTTCTTGTGATATTCCTCGGTTTGTAAACACGCTGAACGAATACGTGAAGTGTTTGTGTCTCGATGAACAGACACTCACAAAGCTGAGCGACGTATGCGAAAAGGACATCAAATCAGTGATTCAATCCCCCGTCTGCAAAGAGGAGATAAATGAGAGTTTTGTTATAAAACTATTAGTGCATAAACAGGCAGAAGGAGAGAGCGTTGGCAAAAGAGTCTTACAAGCCATCCCAATATTCGGCAGCGTTTACAGATCGGCGGTGGCTTTTATTACGCTCAGAGATGTCCTGTATAAGGCTCTGGATGAGGCGGCGGACGACGCAAAGAGAGTTTGTGAAAAGATTCTAAACTAAAATCCAGTGCTGAGCTGCGCGGGATGTAATGGGTTAAGGCTAGGGTCAGACGAACGCATTTTTCACGTTGTCCGTGAAAAAGTGCATTCGAACGAAAGGACGTATTCTTTCATGGAACACGCGATAGCGGTCATACGATGCGCATGTTCGTCCGTGATTTTGTACGGATCATCAATAAAACACTTTTTGTGTCTAGACGTTATGTTGGCCGGACATTAGCAGCGTCTGACGTCTCCTAATCACACACACACGCCGCTATGCGGCCGCAGCGCACTCTGTACGTCAGTACTAGCGGTTTGACGTTCTTGAAAAAATGCGTTCGTTTGCCACTTGCGTTGCGCGGACGAACGTTCGTGCGGCCGTACTTCGTGTGTTCCCCGGCATTGGACGTCATTTGCTGCTAGCACGGCCGTGATTTTGTGCATCTAAACGCACGTTAAAACTGCTTTCGTCTGACCTTAGCCTAATTCCAGGGTGTCAGTGTAACAGATCCGCTACCCTGCAGGGGTAGCTCCGTCTGCGGCGCCGAGTCTTGCTGGAGAGCTTAGCCGGGTAGCGAGCTAGCAAGGTGGGAGAGAGATTGGCAGCGGTCCTTGGATGATCTGGAAGCGAAGGATTCAGTAAAGCTGGCTTCTTCAGTGATTATGCCCTCCCCAAATACTAGTCGTGACTCAGTACAGGTTTGAAGGTAAATCAGAATGTTTAATGAAAAGCAGAACATACCACGGTCCTTTTATAGGGTACAGTCCCATTGTTCTCTCCCATGCCCGCCCCCAGACCCCTGGAGTGAATTCTGCACAGGGGCTAGCCATGCCCAGGTTCTGATTGGTTGGTTCCAAGACCATTGCAGGCTTCTCTCAGGTCCTCTCAAGTCTTCACTTGGGTCCACTGGTTGTATGCAGATGAAGTCTTGACCTCACATAGACCACATACAGTGATTTACATAACCCATTGTAAAGGGAATCAGATAGTGGGTGGCTGAGACAATGTGACTCCCAGCCTTTCAGAACCAGTAAACAGATAACAGATAAACAAAGAAAAAGCACCTTTGCATAATCCACAAATTACACAAACCTATTGTACATTCTATACGAAGGAAAGCATTTGACTATAGTGGCAGGTAGGGTTTTTAAAAACCACATTTAACTAAAGAAATATAAGTCTATTTAAAACTAAAAATGAGCGATTGACAATACATTTAAAACCACACAATATAACTGAGCATAAACTAGCAGGATCGGTGCAGCGGAAAAATATGATTAACCCTTTCGCTGCTGAGGCTTTTCCCGCCTCTGTGCTGAGGTCATTTTTACCGGTTTTGCTCATCATGTTTAAACGTGTTTTGAAGGCTTATTTTAGTATATGACCCAGACATATTATATATCGTTCTTTCCGTCAGACTCAGTAGATTCATAATATGTCATTATTATATGTATACGTTATGTCATGTCTGTATATTATAACAAAAAATGCAATAAAATATGTATTTTCAATAATTTACAACGTGTAAAGTGTTTTTTTTTCACATTTTAACATGCGAGCAATTGCGGTTATATTTTGTATGGGGTGCGCTTGTTAAAAAAATTAGAGATGGGGTCTCGTTACATTTTTTTTTGGGGAAAATTACGCGATTTTTAACAAACGCACCGCATACAAAAATCGTTAGTGCAGCATCATTGTTCACATTATAATTGAAATGGGAACAATATTGCTGCATTAACAAACCAAAAAAAAGAAAAAAAAAAATCGGGTTTTTTTTATAATTTTTTTTTAATTTTTTTTTTATTTTTCATTTTTTTTTTTACAAAATTTTTCACAGTAGTGTTTGGTATTGTTGGAACGGCCATGCTCTGGCCGATCCAACCATACCAAACTTTAACCCCTAGCTGCCACGGATCGGGAGATAGGGAGTTCATTGGAACTCCCTATCTCCACCGTTGGTGGCAGTTAGGGGTTAACTCTAGGACTGGCGTCATCGTGCTATGCACGATGACACCAGTCCTCAGGGGGAGTTCCCGGAGGCTTGGCCGACATCCAAGATGTCGGCCAGCTCCGGGAAAGGATCGCGAACCGGCGCTTTTCAGCGCCGATTCGCGATCCAGCTCCCCATGGGTTAATGCCAGGCACCATTTGGAAGGGCAGGCTGTGCCCTTCCAAATGGTGCCTGGGTTAACCCCCGCAATGCCACCGATCAGGAGGGAAAGAGGTCCGAAGGACCTCCCCCCTCCCTTTCAGGCGCCTCCTCCGCACATGCGGGGGGGGGCGCCTGAATTAGGTGTCATCGCGCTGCCGCGATGACACCTAATTTCAGCGGCTGCGGTTCCGGATGCCGGGCTGACATCGAGGATGTCAGCCCGCACTGGAGGGGCCAGCGATCGGCCGGAACCCGGCCGAACGCTGACCCCAATGGGAGGACGCGCTCAGCGCGTCCTCCGACATACCAGCGGTAATGCGGAGGATGCGCTCAGCGCGTCCTCCGCATTGAAGTGGTTAATTAGAAGTCTAGCAACAGTTTTACATTAAATCTAACAAAGGAAATTAGTTTCCATAAATAAAGGGTAAACGAAATATAACAAAATAAGAATGAAATTAAACTAAATAAATCCTGTGGCGGCCGTTCCGTCACAAAGCTCCCCAGTCCCATGATGGCAGACCCGGTGAGACCCTCTACGGGTCCGCCTGGGGATGTCCAGGTGTAAGTGTCTTTAAAAAGTCTCAAGTTTGGGTTGCTGGGGCAATGCTTTGCCAACCCCCGATAGTCTTTCGGTCCATAGTCCGTAGGTGGAGGCTGGCCCCCGGGCTTCTCCAACTGCCCCCTTGGTCTGGACCGGTGTCCGACGGACCATACAGACACCTGGGGCTGGTACCCTGCCATGGGGAAACAACTGGCCTGGGTGGGACGTGAGGGCTTTTTCTCCTCCTGGTCTCCTAGCCCTCGCTGGTGGGCAGCCTTGCTGACACCATTTTCTGGGGCAATGACCCGCTGGGGAGGGGTACCGCCTGTACCTTCTCCCGGTGCCACAGTCAGCCACGGGAAAAACGGCCGATAGCACCCTTTCCTGGTGCCTCGGTCAGAAGCTGGGTGGGAGATGGGGGGGACCGGTGTCTCCAGAAAAAGTGGTTGTGGATCTGGGCCGTCTGCCCAGCGTCTCGGGGTCACCCAGTTGCAAATCCCAGCACCATCAACAATTCCACAATGGGAGTCTCCCACATCCTGGAGAACGGGAGCAGCAGCATGCCGTTGCTTGGCACAGGGGACACCTCCACCCTCACGCTGGGGCTCAAAACGTTGGGGAGCGAGACCTGCCATCTCCCCTTCTGGGATTATTACCTGTCGCTAGGGAGAGGTACCGCCAGTACTCTCTACCTGGGGTAGCCGCTGCTGTGGTGGAAGGAGACCGACTGACTCCCCACCCTGGAACTCGCAATGCGATGCACCCTCACCGGCACTGTGTTCTGCTGACAGCTCCTGACGAACTGTACTTGCCCAGTCTGATGCTTTCTCCGGCCCAGATGGCATGCTGTGCTGAAGTTGTAGGCTCTCTGCCTCCTGCGTAGCAGTGGAGGCCAGTAGCTTGGTCTGTAGTTCTGGAGAGGAGCGGATTGTCAGTCCCTGGGGCTCCTCGGTGAGAAGGTAGTTCTCCTCTTTCTCCTCAAGTTCTGCTGTGGCAGGGCAGGGGTAGAGGTTAGCGGTCCTCTGCCGCGGTGACAGTTTTTCTGCTGAAGTGGGGGGCCGCTCCCCCATGTATGAATGGCTATCCTTGATCCCTGACGCCACCAGCCAGGGCCCCGGGCTAGCTGACCTGCACTTCTTGGGCACCGTGGAATGGACCGTAGCCTCTTTCACAGCGGGCCACAGCATGTCTGCTGTCCCCCGCTCCTCTATCCATACGTGGGTAGGAGCATTTGGTTGGGGTTCGGGGTTCCCTGCCAGGTACGCCAGCAATTGGCACGGGGAGGCCTGAGTCTCCCCCTCCCTCGTCTGGCACCCGATATTCTCACCGGTTTCTGGAGCCTCCAGCTGGGGGCAGAGGGTAGCCGAGCTCTGTCCCGATGCCAGCTCTGCTGCTGGGTTGGGGAACTGCTCCCCCATACATAAATTGTCCTCTTCACGCGCTGAAGTGCCTGCTGATGCAAGCAGTGAATCCGGGCAAACTGCCCCACATCTCCTGGGCTCCGTGGAAAGGACCGCAGCCTCTTCCTTGGTGGACCATGACATTGTCGCTAGCTCCTACACCCATCCCTGAGCAGGAGCACTCCATTGGGACTCTGGGTCTCCTGGTGAGTCCTCGGGCCATCTGCCTGGGTGGGCCTCAATCTCACCCATTGCCTTCCAGTTCTCCTCTTTCCACAGTGGACCGCTGTCCTGATGGCTCTTGTTGGTGGAGACCGCAGTCCCATCCACCGGTGCACTTCCACTGACCTTGGTAGGTGTCCGAAGTACTTGGTCACTCTGCTCTGCTGCAGGTTCTGCAGGAACGGTACTTGCTGAGTCCTCTGTCTTTTCCACAGACGACATGCTGCGCTGCGGCTGCAGGATAGTCACCTCCTCTGTAGCAGTTGAGGCCTGGGATGCATTCTGCAGCTGGGGAGAGGGGCCTCCTCACCCTGGTGCTCCAAACCAGCAGAAGATCCTGAAAGTAGGTTGGCACCACCGGATTCTGTTGGCAGCTCTTCTGCCATGTCCATCGGGGTGAGAGCGAGCGGGGGAGCATCCTCAAACAATCTCCTGTATCCCTGCTCCAGCTCCCACTCTTGAGTGACTAGCCAGTCCAGATCACTGCTCAGCCCGAGGTCGTCAAGGTGCTCACATTCCCGAAAGTCCCGTATCTCTTCCCATCTCAGTTTAGCTGTACTGCCAAAGAAGGGGTCGTCCTGGAGAGCGTCAAATATTAATCCCGGGCCGCCGTAGTCATAGCCCTCCGTAGGATCTTTCCTCTCCAACTTTGGACACAGGTTGGCAGCATACCATTCCAGTGCCCGGTACCCGTCCTCCAGCCATAGCTCCGTCTGGATCAGGTTCTCCAGTTGGGATAGTCTTTCTACCTGGGGTTGCACTCCTCGGAATGGCACCAGCAGGTCCCACAGTCTCCAGTATTTCTCACCCAAGGTAGGAAGAATCTTTCCCAGGTAGTCCTGTTCAAGCTGTAGGACGTCCCTCCAGAGCTTCTGCCGTGCCGCGTCATTATGCCACAACACCTCCTGGCCGAAACCTGGATCACTGTGCTGGTCAGGCGCTTCCATTCCTTGGTCCCAGAACTCCTCTTCCACGACTGCAGGGAGTATCTTCTGGGACGCTGTAGATTCCCCGAGCTGGTACCGCAACTCGGTCACTCTGAGCTGATTGACCCCTGTCAAAACGATGGCGATCACCTCCACCGGGGGGTTGGCTCCGAACAGGGCCAGCTTCCACTGTACCTCCCGGCGCCATTCTGTGGATTCTGAGTCCTCGTGGAGGGCCAGACTTGCCTGTTCGTCCTCCATCAGGTCCTTGGTGAGGGCAGCCTTTGGCTTACCGCTGACCGCTTTATCCCTGGAGAAGTTCCTTGAGAAGTTCCTTGAAGTTCCTTGAGGACCGTGCGCTTCCAGCCGTCGTAGCGCTGATTAATACGGGGTGAGTGGCTGTAGGACGGTGTAGCAATCTCTCGAATCCCCAGGTGTCTGAGGCCGGGGTCAAGCCAGCGGCTCTATTTCCCCCTGCTGGGCTGGTCTCAGAATCTCCCCAGGTGATGTGCTGCTCCAGGCGCTCGGCGTGTCGCGGTGGCTGAGACCGGGGTCAAGCCAGCGGCTGTATCTCCCCCTGCTTGTCTGGTCTCAGCCGGATCCCAGCGCTGCCAGCCAATGTAACAGATCCGCTACCCTGCAGGGGTAGCTCCGTCTGCGGCGCCGAGTCTTGCTGGAGAGCTTAGCCGGGTAGCGAGCTAGCAAGGTGGGAGAGAGATTGGCAGCGGTCCTTGGATGATCTGGAAGCAAAGGATTCAGTAAAGCTGGCTTCTTCAGTGATTATGCCCTCCCCAAATACTAGTCGTGACTCAGTACAGGTTTGAAGGTAAATCAGAATGTTTAATGAAAAGCAGAACATACACGGTCCTTTTATAGGGTACAGTCCCATTGTTCTCTCCCATGCCCGCCCCCAGACCCCTGGAGTGAATTCTGCACAGGGGCTAGCCATGCCCAGGTTCTGATTGGTTGGTTCCAAGACCATTGCAGGCTTCTCTCAGGTCCTCTCAAGTCTTCACTTGGGTCCACTGGTTGTATGCAGATGAAGTCTTGACCTCACATAGACCACATACAGTGATTTACATAACCCATTGTAAAGGGAATCAGATAGTGGGTGGCTGAGACAATGTGACTCCCAGCCTTTCAGAACCAGTAAACAGATAACAGATAAACAAAGAAAAAGCACCTTTGCATAATCCACAAATTACACAAACCTATTGTACATTCTATACGAAGGAAAGCATTTGACTCTAGTGGCAGGTAGGGTTTTTAAAAACCACATTTAACTAAAGAAATATAAGACTATTTAAAACTAAAAATGAGCGATTGACAATACATTTAAAACCACACAATATAACTGAGCATATACTAGCAGGATCGGTGCAGGGGAAAAACATGATTAATTAGAAGTCTAGCAACAGTTTTACATTAAAGCTAACAAAGGAAATTATTTTCCATAAATAAAGGGTAAACGAAATGTAACAAAATAAGAATGAAATTAAACTAAATAAATCCTCTGGCGGCCGTTCCGTCACAGTCAGTATCCAACAGGGTGATTCAGAGAGAGCCGAATTGGCCACAAAATTGAACCGAACAGTGAATTTCCCTGTACGGTGACATTTCGGGGCCATTCAGATATTCAAAAACCTGGCAGTTCACCAAATATTGGCAAATTTCCAGTGAAATCCAGTGCCTGTTCGACGGCAGTGAAATATGGTGCCTGTTCGGCAGCAGTGAAAGACGGTGCTGTTTGGTGGCAGTGAAATACGGTGCTGTTTGGTGGCAATGAAATACAGTGCCTGTTCGGCAGCAGTGAAATCCCCCATAGAAAAGCAATGGTTAATCTATTCACATTGAACAGCAGAGAAATGTCAGTGAAATGCCCTCCTGTTCGGTGGTTTCATTCAACAGGTTTAATCAGACGAATCCCATAGGTTTCAATGTTAAAAATATTCCCGTTATAAACCAATATCTAATAAACCGTTTATTATTGTAACCTGCAGCAAAAAGTCTCTTTATTTTTTTAGGCATTTTTGGGGATTTTTTTCAGCAAAATTGTTTTTACGAATTTTTTATTTTTTTTAATGCCGGTGTTTTTTGTAACAGATCTTTTTATTACTATTCATAGGGGCTTATATATTTTTTCCAGGCATTTTCATGTAGTACTTTGTTTGGAAACACCTTTTAAAAGCTGTGGTTGGTTTTTATTTCCCCTTTCGGTGACTTGTCGGGTTTTTCTGGCACCTGGTCTGTTCGACGAGTTGTCAGCTTTCTTTTGGATCAATTCAGCAATTTTGCGGCGATCATTGGATGCATTCGGTGGGTTTTCGGAATGATTCGACGGTTTTGCAGTGTTTTTTCAATTCATTCGGTGGGTCGATTCGCCGCACTTCAGGGACCCTGGGGTGAATACCGGCTGGATGGAGTAGAGGTAACATCACTGCGCTGCGTGGAGAGAGCCTGTGGGGACATGGGTTCGATCCCAGCAAGCACCTCTCCAGTAAGTGTCCTTGGCAAGACACCTAACGGTACAGACTCGCCACCCAGGACATACTTGAAAACGAGAGAAATCTCAATGTTTCCTTCCTGGTAAAATCCTTTCTCAAAAAAAATAAAATACTGAATTCACTGCAGGGTTGGCGAATCGAATTCGCCGAAGTGCAGCGAATGTGAGAGCACTCTCTGAATAACCCTGTATGAAATACGAATTCTAGCAAGTAACGCAAAGGAACAATATAACCTATAGATGCGTTTTACGGTTTCTTTATATAATGGTTAAATACTTGGCAGCATTAACCCTTTCACTACCAGAACCATGCAGAGTTTATTTTACATTGAAATACAATGAAAAAGTATAAATTGCACAAACCAGCTTTGCTTTCTGTGTCTCCTCTGCATGTTTTATTATCTGAAAAATCTCAAAAATAAAGATGAACAAAAATATACTTTTCATAATGTTGTGTATATTATTAATCCCCTGTGTTCAGCTGACCCGGAGACCTGGCAGAAAGGGGGTGAATGGGGCACAGCCACAGGTTCCGCTGGGGGGGGGGGGATCAACCCCTATTTAAGGAATTCAATGTAGTATTTTTTTTATCTCCTTGTCTTCCTGCAGACAAGATGGGAATTCTTTTAACCCCTTGGTGACTGGACTGTTTTACCATCGTTTGAAAGTCCACGGTGCTGTTTTTACATTTCTGTACAGTTTGTGTACCCCCACATATTATATACTGTTCTTCTCACCATTAAATGGATTTTCTAAAGATACCATTATTTTCATCAAATCGTATTATTTACTATAAAAAAAATTCTGAAATATTATGGAAAAAAAGGGGCGGGGACCCTTTTTCGAACTTTGACCCCCAAAATCTCTAACGCATCTACAACCGCCAAAAGAGACCCCGGCTACAATTTTGTCCTGAGTTTAGAAATACTCATTGTTTACATGTTTTTGCAATTTATATGACAATAATTACAATCAGCACGTTGCTATTTCCAAAGCATTTTAATATCATAATTAGCGAAGGTGACAATGTAACACCGATACGTGAATAATAACCCTCACATGGACACATTTTTTAAAAGTACACAACCAAAAGGTATTAAACTTGGGATAGTATGACTCTTTTCATGAAACCATTTTACCACCAATCTTTGCCAAATTTAGAGAAAAATAAATGGTTTTTTTTACACAGATTGCAATTTAAGAATACATGGACTGAGAACTTTAAGGGTTAATGTCAAACAAATGCATGTTCAGCAACATCTCCTTGAGTACTCCTATGATGAGGCAGGCTAGAAACACCCCCAGAAGCCCTATGATGACCCTGCCTGTAGAAGGGCAGCACCACATTGGCTGCCACGAGGGATTAGAGATCAGGGGGGCTCTTTTGTATTTTATGTTTATTTATTTTTTATCATTTTTTTGGCTGAGTGCCTCGACGGCCTCATTTCATCTCCCAGACGCTTCACCACTGAATGCCGCCAATCAGCCCGCCGAACGCTGACAAAGTCTGCCGGTTGCCACATAAAGAGGCCGCCGAACTGCAGGGAAATAGAACTCTGCTGTTCTTTAAAATGCATTTAAGGCAATAAAAATAATTATAAAGGTCCAATATAATAAAATGGTCTGGCACAGAATAAAAAAAGAAAGCCTTTAAAGAAAAATTAAAAAGAAATACCCCAAAAATTCCAAAAAATAAATATATATATATAAAAAAGACTTTTTGCTGAAAATGAAAAGAATGTTTGAATAAAAATAAGATTAAAAACGATAATATTTTTTTCCATTGAATCCTATGGGATTCGCCTGTTTAAACCTGTCAAACGGAACCAAAACGGGGGAATTCACCATTTGGTGCAATTCGGTGGCAAGTTTGGTATTCTTTAAAAAACCCTTTTTGTTTTGTGTAAAAAGAAAACAAATCTAAGAATAAAATGAAATACATTTAAAAAGATTGTGTCGCCTCGTGAAGCAAACAGAGAGCATCGCGAGGCTCAGGAAACCATTGCAGGTGTTTGGAGTTGATTCGCTGATTGACATGTGTCATCATATTCTGATTGGTCAAGATAGTGAATTGGTGGTTTTTGTTAAATTTGAACCAAATCGTCACAATTAAAAGAACCAAAGACATACAGGGTTATTCAGAGAGCGGTGAAAAGCAGGAGAATGACTGGAGAATGGAAAATTCTAGGTCAAATGAGCCAATTTGGAAAGTGAGATGAAAGGGAGAATTTATCTGGTTTGGCTATTTTGACCTAGAATTTTTCATTCTCCAGTCATTCTCCTGCTTTTCACCTCTCTCTAAATAACCCTGATAGTGACAGGAAACAGGGCATGGTCCTGAGGTATATATATATAGCCCCCCCCCGGTTGCAGTGGGCGCTTTGGACTGATTGCACCAAGGAGAAAGGTTTGTGTTAATTTATAAGAAGGGTTTCTGACCCCTGACCTCAGCCCCCCCCCCCCCACAGACAGGCTTTAAGGATTCTGTTGGGGGGGAGATACTGAATCCTCCAATCACTGCGCAGCAAATTATATCCCCCCCCCCTGTGCTTTACATATCCTGCAAACCTGTCCTGTTAGGGGGACTTGAACACTGTCCTAGAAAACTCCAAACCAAGTGACGTATAAATGGCGGCCGTCCGACGCTCCCGGGAGGCCGAATACAATTTATACATAACCTTTTATTGCGGGAAAAATCAAACCAGCTGAATATTTAATGAGCGCGGGTGTATTGCGCCTCACACCTTACTGAAAACCTTAAATAAAGCCAAACACAAAACCTGTCCTCCCTGTCATGGGAGTCTTCACCTAATGCAGCGTATTCCTGGATCGGGACACAGAATGCCAGGCAGGATCACCAGCTCGGCCATGTTTTCTTTGACACCAGTCACTACTTCATGCAGAGGTGAGGACAATGAAGTGCTGCCCTGCAACATGTACAATTCATATGCTGAAGGAAATCAAGGCAGGACACCTGGGATTCCTTTTTTCTTACCTGCGACGTATGGACAATCCATGCTGCGGGGTGGAATTATTCATGCACTCCCCTTCAGCATGAGTAATGTGTCCCGGAAGACATGGCGACTCTACTGTCAGGGTGCAGCGCTGTGTATCTCTAGCTTAACAGCAGGGGTTAATAAATCTGTATCTGATTTGTGACAACCGCCACTTTTACTGTTGATTTATAACGTGTGTGTGTGTGTATATATATATATATATATATATATATATATATATATATATATATAATGGCAAGGCAGTCATTTGTATTTGGTTCATTGTGTAACTTCTATTATACCCCAAACCAGGATCCGCCCGGGCTATCGCGGTTGTTCCTTGTCCACCATGGGGGAGTTTACCTTTTTTGGGGTGATTCCTGAGAGGGAGCTCCATCTGGAACCCCAACCTCCCCTCCTCACTCGGGGAGCGCAGCCGCTCCTATGGAGCTATGTCCTGGGTACACCCAACCGGACACCTTTCCATCGATGCCACTTGGTCCCCCGGTAGTGGATGAAGGCGCTCCTTGCCCAGAATTATCCGGGGAACCAGAAGTGCCGCCACTCCCAATGATCACCCCCAAATCCACCAACCCTGGTGGCGGAACATTAGGCTGACTGGACTGTAACCATTCCCTCTAAACTGGGCTCGAGCTAGGGGCCCTTTCCAATTGTTCTGCCTGATGGGGCGCAGTCAGTGGTGTAACAAGGGGGGTGTGGGCCGCACCCAGGTGATACCTTCTAGGGTGTCACCAACCCTAGTGGCTCCAGCCAGTTCCAGGAATAATTAACGTTACAGTCATACAGGGCCACTATCAGGGCAGTACAGGAGATGATGGGCCTGGAAACTTCTGGGTGCCGAGGGCCCTGCTTACCCAGTGGCACTCAGCCACCGGGCAACCAGTATACAGTGCTTATCCTGGAGATTCCGGTTAACCTAGGGTCGTGCACCTGGTGCAAAGCACTCCATCACTCTCAGCAGGAGTCACACTGATGTGTCTTAATGAGAGCCAGTGTGAGAGAGTGACCAGACACTCTGCACAGAAAGCTCTGATGTTGGGCAGCAGGGGGATCGCTGCGGCGGTGGTAGAATCCTGCTGACTGAAAGGCTTTTAATAAGATGGGCCCTTTTGGCACCACTCTGTCTGCAGACAGGTACCATTAAGAGCAGCTTAATGCCGTGGCACAGGAACTCCTCGGACAGCCAAGGGGGGGGGGTCCTCAACAGTTTTCATGGCATTTCAGAATCTTGTAAAAGACCCGTGACTGTCGAGGAATGTGCAGCCAAACATGCTGCCTGTGGAGTGTGCAGGAGGAGACTGCTGGGAGAATGTGGTAGATCTTGGGTGCCTAATGAATAATGGGCACTGGGTGGGGGATTTATGGGGGCCTGGTAGTCCATTTCTTGCATCTGGCTGTATGCTGATAATGCAGACCCCTGTGTAAGCAGGAGATCTAACCATTTATTATCTGTCTGCAGCACATTTCCTGCATCTGCCTGTATGCTGATAAAGCAGACCCTGTGTAAGCCGGAGATCTCACCATTTTATTATCTGTCTGCAGCACATTTACTGCATCTGCCTGTTGTTAGAAAGTAGATTCCTATTCATATTTCCCAAGACATGCAAGCTAGAAGATTTCTATTTTTTCATCATGTAAGGCAGTGCTACGCTAGCGGAGATAAATGAAGACCTCATACAGAGTTCGTTCTTCAAATATCTGGTATTCCTTTGTTAGATCAGCTCTTTTATAGAAAAAGGACATGCAAAAAATCTCAGATTTATAAGCCAATAGGATTTTCCCAACGTCACAGATAATTACCATAGTTGAAACCACAAAACCTATTAATGTATATTAGGGATGTGGGTTTCGGAATTTTCACGAAATTTCCCGATTCGTGCATTCGGATTTGGCCGATTTTCCGAAAATTTTAAGATCCAAAATCTGCAGATCCGAACGAATTTTCGTGCCAAAACGAAAATTTTTCGAATGGACTAGAAATGTGTAAAATTGAAATTCATTTTCATTCCATTCGTGATTTCGGCTCCATTTCTGATTTCGGTTCCATTTCAGTAATTTCGGACATCGTATTTATATCGCTGATTCTGATTAAATTTTGTATCCTTCATATCTCTATCCTTCCTGGAAAATCAGAGAAATCTCAATGTATCCTTCTCGTAAAACATGAGAAATCTCAATAGCAGAATTATCGTATCGTATCCAAAAAAACAGTTTACATCAAAACGAATAGACACCTTGAAATGAGAACAGACGTTCCGAAAAACACGAAAAAAAAATCCGAACGGAAAAAAAATTTAATCGGTGCACAAGCCTAATGTATATGATTAACAGGACAAGATCTTTTTTTTTATTTCTGCCCAGCAACTAGAATGGGGGGAAAGGGGGCTGTCTGGACAGTTAATTTCCTGTTTTCAGGACAATGGCTTGTCTATATTCCACATTCTTCGTTTCAAGAGGATATTGCGAGCAAGCCTTTTAAACTGAGCTAAAAGGGGCATGTTAACTAAGGGAAGCTTTCATATGTGCTTAAGATGCAAGGAATTGAAAAGATAATTATTTTACACCTCTATGCTGATAAGTGATAATGCAGACCCCATGTGACATTATGCCAGATAAGGGATTCCATCTAAAGGTTACAACCTTTCATCCCAGTGATTATTTCTGTAAAGGATAAACCAATACATGAAAACTCTACATTATTTTAATCATTTAACTATTTCTGAAAATTTTATTTTTTTTGCCAATTGATATTTTGTCTTCTGTTTAGGTGGTACCTGCACATCTCATGTTTCAGATAAATTCCTTCATAGCTTGAATATAAAAAAAAGAAAGCTAAGTGTTTGGTAGTGGAAATGTTAATGTACAATTCACTTTTAGAGGTTCTTGTGTCTTATCTGTAATTAACTTTGAAACATTTATATTTTATCAGGCTTTTACTAAGAACTGAGAAATGAGTGAAGATACTTTGCAAAGCGACCTGGCTGAGGTCAAAGAAGCGTGCAGCAGCAACGACTACAAGGAAGTGGCTGAAAAAATCAAGAAAGAATTGTCTGAATATAAAAACCTCACCCTGGACATCGCGATCACAGGGGAATCAGGAGCTGGGAAATCCACCTTTATCAATGCCCTCCGTGGTGTGAGTCAGGACGATGAAGATGCTGCGGAAACTGGTGTGACCGAAACCACAATGGAGCCAAAAGCATACAAACATCCCCGGGACAAAAGTGTGACCTACTGGGACCTTCCAGGACTTGGAACTCCAGCCTTTAACTCACAGCAATATTATGAAAAAGTTCACTTTGAAAAATATGACTTTTTCATTATTCTTGCATCTGAGCGTTTCAGAGAAAGTCACATTGACGTGGCCAAGAGGATCCAAGCCATGAATAAGAGGTTCTACTTTGTGCGATCCAAGATTGACCAAGACCTGTTCAACGCTAAACGAAGCAAACCAAGAGCTTACAATGAAGAAACAATCCTGCAAACGATCAGGAATGACTGTGTCCAAAAACTCGAAGATGGATGGGCAGGAAATCCCCACGTCTTCCTCATCTGCTCCTTCGACTTCAATCTGTATGACTTTAATCTCATGATAGAAACAATGAAACAAGAAATGTCATCTCACAAGAGACACAAGTTTATTCTGAGTCTGCCCAATGCGTCACTACAAATAATAGAGGAGAAAAGGCACGCGCTGCGCTGTGAGATATGGAAGAAGGCCCTGGTGGCCTCCGTAGCTGAAGTATTACCTATATCCGCCCTGTCGACACTTCTTTGTGATGTTCCTCTCATTCTTCTCTCCCTTAAAGAGTACGTGAAGTGTTTTGATCTCCAGGAAGAGTCACTCCAGCAGTTGGCCAGCACTGTGGGAAAAGAAGATATAAAATCAGTGATTAAATCCAAGATCTGTAAAGAGGAAATAAATTATGACTTGTGTCATTAAATTCCTAGAACATGAGGCACCGGTAGCAACAGCAGCCAAAACTGTTACATGTTGGATCCCAGTGTTTGGTTCTATTACTGCAGCAGCTATATCTTTTATTTCCGTCAGACATGTCCTGTATAAGGCTCTGGGTGAGGTGGCTGACGATGCCATGAGAGTCTGTGAAAAGATCCTAAACTAAAATCCTGTGCCGAGCTGCGCAGATTTTGCCGAGCTGGGCGGATTATGCTGCACAGGCTGTAACGGGTTACTTTTGTTGCCGGTTCTTATAACCGCATCACTTCCAGGGCGTTGGTATCTAAGATACTAATTCTAGCAAGTAACACAAAGGAACAATATAACCGCATGTGTTTACCAATAGACGCGTTTTTCTATTTCTTTTTCTATTGGTTACATTTTTACCAACATTAGCCCTTTCACTACCAAAACCATGTATAGATGTATTTATAATGGAAAATTAAAATGAGCATAAAATACCCCTTCTGCATATCCCTTCTTAAAGCAAGGGAAAAAATAAATTATCCTTCAGCTAACACCTTGTATTATTACTCTAAGGGAGTTACAGTGAGAGAAGGGCCTACTCCTTGTAACAAAAAGCTCAACCTTTACTGCAGCATTCCAGCAGCCAGGGATGTGTCAGAATAAAGGGAGAGCTGTGGGGTCACTCGCTGCTGTACAGTGTATATATAGATATATATATCTTTTGCTAATTCATGTTATTACCCTTTTGAGAACGTGTATTATTCTCTATGCTGCAGTTAACTTCGGCTTTGCTTTCTGCACCCTCTCTGCATGTTTATTATCTTGATCATTTCAATAAACCATAAAATGGCACAAAAATATACTTTGCATAATTTTTTTCTTTTACTCCCATGCTCTGAGCAGGAGACATGGCAGAGATGGGGCACAGCCTCGGGTTCCTCCTAAGTTTTCAATAGTAGACATGTGCATTTGTTTTAGTACTAAAATGATTTAGTCTGAATTTTGGGATAATTTCATTTTCGTTTGACTCAATATACGAAACTGCTCAGTCCAAAAAATGAAAGAAACTAAAATAAACTGCACTACATTTTAGTTTCAGTCCTTTTTTGTGATATTACATTGAGTGAAGGAGACCAGCAATGAAGAGTGCAATATCGCAAAACTACAGAAAAGATTTGTATGCGTCATCCTTCCCGACCCCCTACCTGAAAATCTGACAGTGATAGAGCTCCAGAATACTCACTCGCAGCACAGACAGCCAGCACAGGAAACCTTTACTTAACCCTTGCATGTCTATGAGGCCAACAAGATGATAAAAGCAGCTGGAGAAGGAAAACCTTCAAATAAATCACACTGAAAGCTAATGACAGAGGAGGGCTGGATAGTAAAAACCCCTTTATAACAAGCAGCGGTGGGAGAAGAGAGGGACTTTATAAAATGTGTGTTATCTCCCCTCCCGCTCTGCATAATAGGGGCTTAGGTCTGATACATTTTATATTATCCAGGAGCACTATCCCCCTTTCCTCATCTATAGTACACGTTTTATATAAAGTCCCTCTCCTCTCCCAGTGTTGCTTGTTATAAAGTTTTTTTTTACATCTGATACATTTAGTATCCAGCTCTCACAGTTACTGTCATTATGAGCCTTCAGTGTGATTTATTTGAATGTTTTCCCTGGATTTAAAGTGCTTTTATTTTATTATAAACATAAATTTGCGCCGGTCATCTCTTCTCTGAGCTTTCAGACCGATATTTACGTTCTTTTCCCTATCCCTTGCTTTTAGCTTTGTATCTCTGTGGGGGAGACACAGGAATATAAAAGTTTAAGTAAAAGTACCCTCTCCTGTGTTTGAATAAGCATTGCATTCCGAAGTTCTGCTCCCTCCACATGCCAATGCAGTAGGATGTTCTATACAGAGAGGGGCATTAATTAATGCAGGAGGATGTTCTTTACATTATACAGAGAGGGGTATTAATGCAGGAGGATGTTATATACATTATACAGAGAAAGGTATAAATTGAAGAGGATGTTCTATACAGAGAGGGACATTAATTAATGCAGGTGGAGGTTTTATACGTAATACAGAGAGGAGCCTTTTTTTTAGCACTTTAAATCCAGTGTCTGTGAGCGCTAAGATTGGCTGCTTGTTATATTATCTCTCAGTACAATGTATCAGGCTCAGCTGTTACAGTAACTGACTGCTTCTCATCACAGCGCTCAGAGTTTCAGTAAAACAAGAAAATAATATTGTTATAACCTCTTATTTACTAGTTTTACTGAATCTCAGAGCGCGGTGATGAGCAGCAGTCAGTTACTGTAACAGTTTTGCCTGACACATTGTGCTGAGAGTGAGAGATACTGTAACAAGTAGCTATCTCAGCCCTCTGAGGAGCCACTAAAATAGTAATTGTATCCACTGGTTTTCGGATGAATGAAATTAGTTTTCATACTAAAAGAACTGAAAACAAATTTCTTTAGCAACTAAATAAATTGCATTTTAGGACTAATCCATTAGTTCAAAACGAAATTTTGTGCTGTGCACATGTCTATTCAGTAGTAATAGGTAGGAAAGGAGGAGGAGGAGGAGTGGCCCTGTATGTGAAAAACAACATAAAAACGAACCAAATAAAAGTGAGCGAGGTGAACATAGAGTCCGTTTGCGTTACGCTAACATTTGGCAATCATACAGTTGCTCGTGTAGGTGTGCTCTATAGACCCCCTGGACAAGTAGAAGAGCTAGATAATCCGCTGTTTGAGGAAATAGCCAAAATGGCAATGAAGGGGGAACTTATTATCATGGGGGACTTTAATCTTCCTGATGTGAACTGGAAAACCAAAATAGCTGGGTGCACCAGGAGTACAAATAGAGTTAATCCCAGTAGGGAGTTTAGAATAACACAAGTTAGTTAAGGAGCCGACCCGTAAAGAGGCCATATTGGATTTAATACACAAATGGAGGTTTGGTATCAGACGTTGTTGTAGGTGAAAATTTGGGATCTAGTGATCACCAGTCAGTGTGGCTTAATATAAGAACAGGGATGGAGCCGCACCACACAAAAACAAAAGTTTTAGACTTTTAAAAAAACCAGATTTTTCTAAAATTGAGATTTTGTGTGAATGAGTCATTATCAGACTCGGAGTTTAAAGGGAGTCCAGGAGAAATGGGATTATTTAAAGGAAGCATTATTGAAGGCCATAGGAAATTGCATTCGGCTTGTTAGCAAAAACAAAAAAGGGAAGAAACCACTGTGGTACTCTGCAGAAGTGGCCAAAATAGTGAAGAACAAGAAGATAGCATTCAATAATTATAAAACAACTCAGAGTGAAGACGATAGGCAAACCTATAAAATTAGGCAGAAAGAGGCAAAGCAATTTATAAGCGCTTCCAAAGCACACGCAGAAGAGGAAATAGCTCAGTCAGTAAAAAAGGGGGACAAAACATTTTTAGATTCATAAACAAGAAAAGTAAAACAAGATTAGTTAGATCTAAAAAGGAAGGAAGGTATGTAGAAGAGGATAAAAGTCTCGCTGACTGCCTCAATGAATATTTTTGTTCAGTCTTTGCAGAAGAAAAGGAAGGAAAGGGACCTCAGTTAGCAGGAAACACCTAATGAGACATTTACATATCAGTTTACAGAGGAGGAAGTTCTACAGCAGCTGTCTAAAGTAAAGACAAATAAGTCAATGGGTCCTGATGGGATCCACCCTAAATTATTAAAAGAACTCAGTGGTGTAATAGTAAAATCGTTAGAAGGATTGGTTAAATAAATCTGTTAACGGGAGTCATCCCAGAAGACTGAAAATTAGCAAATGATGTGCCCATTTACAAGAAGGGTAAAAGGGAGGAATCGGGGAAACTATAGGCCAGTTAGTCTTACGTCAGTAGTGGGGAAATTAATGGAAACCATGTTAAAGTAAAGGATTGTTGAACATCTAAAAACACATAGATTACAGGATCAGAAACAACATGGATTTACCTCAGGGAGATCATGCCAAACTAATCTTATTGATTTTTTTTGATTGGGTAAAAAAATAATAGACACAGGTGGTGCAGTAGACATTGCTTATTTAGATTTCAGTAAGGCTTTTGATACTGTTCCGCATAGAAGGCTTATCAATAAATTGCAATCTTTGAGTTTGGATTCCAATATTGTTGAATGGATTAGGCAGTGGCTGAGTGACCGGCAACAGAGGGTTGTGGTAAATGGAGTTTATTCGGCACAAGGTCTTGTTACCAGTGGGGTACCTCAGGGGTCAGTACTTGGACCCATTCTCTTTAATATTTTTATTAGTGATATTGCAGAAGGTATTAATGGAAAGTATGTCTTTTTTATGATGACACAAAGATTTGCAACAGGGTTGACGTTCCTGGAGGGATCGGCCAAATGACAAAGGATTTAGGTAAACTAAAAAATGGTGGGAGCTGTGGCAATTGAGTTTTAATGTGGATAAGTGCAAGATAATGCACCTGGGACGCAAAAACCCAAGGGCTGAATATAGAATATTTGATACATCTGAGGGTTGGGATTTAGGGGTTATTATTTCAGAGGATCTAAGGGTAAGTAGTCAATGTAATAGAGCAGCAGGAAATGCTAGCAGAATGCTTGGTTGTGTAGGGAGAGGTATTAGCAGTAGGAAAAGGGAAGTGCTCATGCCACTGTACAGAGCACCAGGGATGAGCTGAACACTCCCCGAGTTCGGTTCGAGCCCGAACCTCCCATTTGTTCGGGACCGAACCCGAACCCCCATGCAAGTCAATAGGGCTGAAAATTCAGTTTTTTAGAGTGCGCTCCAAGAGGGCATATATGCTACATATTTGCCATAAAAGGTGTTATTTTAGGACGCGCAGAAAAAGTTTAGTGTTTTTTTTGGGCTAAATTATTGTTAAACTTATGCAGGCTTTGGATGAAAGTAACAATAGGTGCTTTAAAATTGGGCTTTTAGCGTCGGCAACAGTGCCGTCACACCGTAACCCCTCTGAGGATATGAATCTGATACAGGCGTCAATAGCAGTGCACCCAGATATTGTGCCATCATACAGTAACCCCTCTGTGTTATTGTGGAAGAGTGCAGGGGTGAACCTTGCGGTCCTATATTAAACAGATATGCATCTGGTTAAGGCGTCAGTGCACCCAGATATTCTGCCTTTGGTGCAAGACTGCCAGGGCAGCAAGTATCATCATACAGTAACCCCTCTGTGGTATTGTGGAAGGGTGCAGGGTTGGACCCTGCTGTTCAAAAAATTAAAATGATATAAATCTGGCACAGGCGTCAGTGCAGCCAAATATTGTGCCTTTCATGGCAGCAAGTGCATTCACACCGTAACCCTTTTGTGGTATTGTGGAAGAGTTCAGTGCTGGAGGTTTTGTGCATGCAGAAGACATACCCGATCTATTCAGTTACTTCGGCATCAGGGGATTGATAGCTGCTGATCCAGGACTGAATCAATTTTATAAATGTCAGCCGGTCTACAGAGTCGGTGGACAGAAGCACTCTTTTGTCTGTGACAAAACCTCCAGCGGCACTGAACGTCCTTTCGGAAAGCACGCTA
This sequence comes from Leptobrachium leishanense, assembly GCA_009667805.1. Classification (NCBI taxonomy): domain Eukaryota; kingdom Metazoa; phylum Chordata; class Amphibia; order Anura; family Megophryidae; genus Leptobrachium; species Leptobrachium leishanense. The sequence goes on from CM019073.1 coordinate 87,825,969, forward strand.
GATGCAGGGCAACCTAGTAGCTGCAAAGCATATTGGCTAAGTTCTGGCCAGTGATCCAATCTCAACACCCAGTAAGCTAGTGGATCATCTGCTGGAAAGGTATCCAGGTCTGCCCTTGCCCCTAGGTAGAACCTGCACCATATGGTGAAGACGCTGGCAATGGGTGCCTACATTTGACGTCCCTGGGCGTCGCGGACTAAAAAAATTGAAAAATGCATCAGTCAAGCGGCCCTGGCCTTCACCGCTATTCCTCTGATCACCTGCAGCCTCAGAAGCACAAGTGTCAGCACTTGGTAATCTAACAGTGCCTGGAAAGATGTTACACAAGTTTCGCTTTAGAGCGTCCTCAAGTTTTGTCATTCTGTGCTCCCTCTGTGTGGGCAGGATGAGCTCTGCAACTTTCCCCTTGTATTGTGGATAAAGAAGGGTTGCCAACCAGTAATGATCCCTCTCCTTGATAGCACGAATCCTGGGGTCCTTTAGCAGGCTTTGCATCATTAGGGAGCCCATGCAGCGTAGGTTGGAGGTGGCATTAGCTGCCGAGTCTTCCTGGTCAATGAGGATGACCGTATCGTGCACTTCCTCCTCCCAGCCACGCACAAGCCCTTCTGTTTCTGGGCACACAAAACCCTGCCTTGAGGAATCCCCACCTTCAATGCCCCACTACTTAAATAGTCCTCCTCCTCATCCTGCTCCTGTCTGGTCTGAGTAGGACCCGCTGGAATGCTGTCTGCGGAAAGACTGGGGCCTTGAGAGCTAGGGAAGGCCTTCTCTTCCTCCCGCTGCTCTGCCTCTAGAGCCACATCTATAATTCCCCGCAGAGTGTGCTCCAGCAGGAACACTAAAGGAATTGTGTCACTGATGCATGCACTGTCCCTGCTCACCATCCTCGTTGCCTCCTCAAATGGTGACCGTACAGTGCATGCATCCTTGATCATCAGCCACTGCGGGGGGGGGAAAAAACAAGTTGACCTGAACCTGTCCTTGTGCCATACTCACACAGGTACTCGTTGATGGCCCTCTGCTGCTTGTGCAGATGCTGCAGCATTGCTAATGTTGAATTCCACCTGGTGGGCATGTCACAGATCAGACGGTTTGTGGGAAGTTGGAATTCTCTTTGAATTTCTGCCAGGCGAACGCTTGCTGGGAATGACCGTCTGAAGTGGCTGCAGACTTTTCTGGCCTGGATGAGAAGCTCTGGCAGCCCTGGGTACTTGGTTAGGAAACGCTGTACCACCAGATTTAGGACGTGTTCTAGGCATGGTACATGCGTCAATTTACCCTTGCGTAGGGCGGAGAGAAGGTTTCTGCCATTATCACAGACGATCATTCCCAGCTCAAGCTGGCATGGTGTTAACCATCTCTGCACCTGCCCCTGCAGAGCTGACAAAATTTCTGACCCGGTGTGGCTCCTGTCCCCTAAACAAACCAGCTCAAGCACAGTATGGCATCTTTTTGCTTGAGCCATTGCGTAGACCCTGTCAGGCGTCGTTTTAACTGCCACTTCGCCAGAGACAGAGGAGGAGGAGGAAGAGGTGGTGGTGGTGGAGCAGACAGACCTCATACAAGCAGCTTTCTGGAGGCGTGGTGGATTAACAAGCTCCAGCACAGAGCCCCGTCTTGGATCCCTCCCAGCTGCAATCAGAGTTACCCAGTGTGCCGTGAAGGAAATGTAATGACCCTGTCCATGATTGCTGGACCACGTGTCTAAAGTGACATGCACCTTGCTGTTGACTGCCTTTCCCAATGACTGGATAACATTGTCTTCCACGTGCTGGTATAGTGCTGGAATGGCCTTGCGTGAAAAGTAATGGCGTTTTGGAACCTGCCACTGTGGTACAGCGCATTCAGCAAATTCACAGAAGGGAGCGGAGTCCACCAGCTAGAAAGGCAGCAGGTGCAATGCGAGTAATTTTGCTAAGCTGGCATTTAGACGCTGTGCTTGGGAATGGTTGGGACTATATTTTTTCTTTCGCTGCAGCAGCTGCGGCAACGTAATCTGACTGCGTAAATCTTCAGCTACTGGGATGATGTCACATTGTGAAGAAGGACCTGCTGGTACATCCATTACTATAGCATCATCTCTGTCGGTGGAGGTTGTAGGCAATTGCATGGCAGGACATACAGTGTGGGTAGAGAAAGATGAGGAGGAGGAGGACCTACGCAAAGTTTTGCCCCAACGGGATGTGTGGCACTTGTTCATATGTCGCCTCAAGCACATGGTACCCAAGTGTCCGGTGTTTATCCCACGCTTCAGCCTCCTCTGACATAGATTACAAATATCAACAAAAATAAAAAAATGGAGTAGCGATGTCAATGTCCTTCACAGGATGGAGTCAGTGTCCCGTTTGTTGTTTTTTTCTCCGAATTTTCTTCTTATAATATCCCTCAGAGAAAACACAAAAAGTACATCATAGTGCAACCTATGTAAGATAACACATATAGATAGAATCCTCCTGGTTCTAGGTGTATTCACTGTAGGGATATTGTTGGCTACCCAATAATCTTTTCCAAGAAGAATCACTGGATCCCGATCAAGATTCCAAGAACGGAGGTGGAATAAATTCACTTGATCCAAAAGGAGTTGGAATAGAAATGAAGTTCCGTTTTGGTAGCTAATGGTATGGAGATTCTCAAAAAATAAAGAGAGGCTCCAAGACAGAATTAAAACTTTTAATAAAAATAAAATTGAACAAATAAGCCAGAACGCGTTTCACCGATACAGTAAATATCACAAGGCTTCCTCAGCTGGCTAACTTTCAAATGGCCATATTGCTACTAATATATCTGTTCTCATTTGCTGCCAACCAATCCCAGCCATCTAATTTGACGGGAGATTAGTGCAACCAATAGAAATATAACTTTCATTATACAAATCCAATCCTAGCCATCTATTTTGGCGGGAGATTGGTACAACACCAATGGAAATGTAACTTTCGTTATGCAAATCCAATCCTAGCCATTTAATTTGGCAAAAGATTGGTACAGCCAATCAAAATATAACTTTCATTATGCAAATCCTGGTGTAGTGACAGATGACATCACATTTTGTAAGAGGAAAGTATTTCCCATAGCGTCCCAATAATAACCACCATCCCACGGATTTAGGGGGGACAAAGCCCATCTCTCCCCTTATCTAGCCCGGTAAAGATGAGTGGAGGATGAGACTGGCATCACAGTTTACGTCCCCCTACATAAAACGTGACCGGCTCGAAAATGAAACCCCGCACATGCGCATTGATACCCAGAAGCTCTCTGACTCGCGTGGATCAAAACAAGATGTCGCGCATGCAGGTAGGGAAGAAAAATTAAAAACAAAAACCAAAAACATCGGATACGAGACATCTGGCGATCCGCCTTTACTTATAAGAAGCGGCCGTGCATGAAGTTAACTCTCAACAGCAAAAACGTACTGTGTCCCCAACACCCAGTTCACCATGACTAAACTCCATACAAATAGCCGTCCCATAACGGCTCAGCAAATGGCAGAAAATCAGCCATGGCAGTTATCTGCCACCTCCACTCCCAGAGGTCCCCTCTGCCACCCTCTGTCGCTTCCTCCCAGCCACTGAGGAGGAAGTCAATTCCTTATTGTCCTCCTCACATCTCACCACATGCCCGCTCGACCCCATTCCCTCACATCTAATTCCTCCCCTCTCCTCCTCCCTCACCCCTGCTCTCACACACATCTTCAACCTATCTCTCTCCACTGGCTCCTTTCCATCCGCCTTCAAACACGCGCTAGTTACCCCTTTACTAAAGAAACCATCCCTCGATCCCAACTCTCCATCCAACTACCGCCCTGTATCCCTGCTTCCCTTCACATCAAAGCTCTTAGAAAAACTAGTCTTCAACCGCCTCTCCCTCTTCCTGTCCTCCAATTCCCTACTTGACCCCCTGCAATCTGGCTTCCGTCCCCTTCACTCAACTGAAACTGCCCTCACCAAAGTCACCAACGACCTCCTAACTGCTAAAAAACACGGCCACTATTCTATTCTCATCCTGCTCGACCTCTCGGCTGCTTTTGACACTGTTGACCACCCCCTCCTTCTACAGACCCTCAACTCTCTGGGTCTCGGTGACACAGCACTCGCTTGGGTCGAATCCTATTTATCCAACAGGTCCTTCTGTGTGTCCTTTGCTGGAAACTCCTCCTCCTCATTGCCTCTATCTGTTGGTGTACCTCAAGGCTCTGTCCTTGGTCCTCTGCTCTTTTCCATCTACACCTCCTCCCTGGGCAAAATCATCAACAGCTTTGGCTTTAATTACCACCTCTACGCTGATGACACTCAGATCTACCTCTCTACCCCTGATCTCTCTCCCCCTGTCCTTTCAAAAGTCAGTGACTGTTTATCTGGCATCTCCTCCTGGATGGCCTCCCACCACCTAAAGATCAACATGTCAAAGACTGAACTCCTACTTATTCCTCCCTCCAATGCCTCCCACCTCCTGACTTCTCTATCACGGTGGAGGGTATCACCATTTCCCCATCAAACCAAGTTCGCTGTCTTGGAGTTACACTTGACTCTGCTCTTTCCTTCATCCCCCACATCAAGTCTCTTTCCTCCTCCTGCCGATACCAACTGCGTAATATTTCCCGAATTCGGCCATTTCTTACCGCTGTCACCACAAAACAACTCATACACGCCCTGGTAATCTCCCGACTCGACTATTGCAATAATCTCTTATCTGGCCTCCCTCTGTCCCGCCTCTCCCCCCTACAATCCATCCTGAACGCCTCCGCCAGGCTAATTCACCTCACCCGCCGCTCTGTCTCTGCCGCTCCCCTCTGTGAGTCCCTTCACTGGCTCCCCATCCACTGCAGAATTAAGTTCAAAATCCTTATCCTTACCTACAAAACCCTCACTAACTCAGCTCCCCACTACCTGTCCTCACTAATCACCAAATACACCCCGGCCCGCTCCCTAAGGTCAAACAGTGACCTGCGCCTAGCTTCTCCCCGCATCACCTCTTCCCATGATAGACTGCAGGATTTCTCACGCGCAGCCCCCACTCTCTGGAACGCTCTCCCTCGTACTGTCAGACTTTCCCCTAACTTCTCTTCCTTCAAACGCTCCCTTAAAACGTTCCTATTTAGGGAAGCCTACCACCCAACTCACTGACACAACCATCAATCACTCTCACCTTACAGTCCTCTCCTCCTGTTTCCAACCCCAACCCTCCTAGATTGTGAGTTCCTACGGGAATAGGGCCCTCATCTCCTCCTGTACTGTTTGTCAAATGTTGTTCAATGTATTGTAACCCTGTCTATACTGTGCTTATTGTACAGCGCTGCGGAATATGCTGGCGCTTTATAAATAAAGAATAATAATAATAATAAAAAGGCGGATCTCCTATATTGATTCATTTATCAGCGCTACCTAATCTTTTTATATTTATAGATTACAAATAGCAACACTGGGGTCTGCTGCACAGTTCTTAAAGAACTCCCAGACAGCAGATTTCCTGCATGTGTTCTTTGAGACAACAGCGCTCTGCACCGGAGCAGCTCTGACATGTGATGCCTTTGACTGGCTAGTGCTACGGTTGGTCACAGAGGATGTTGTGCCTCGTGTTTGCTGTGCCGCCTCCTCCTCCTCCTCCCCCTCCTCCTCACTTGATTCCTCAGTTCGATCTGGCACCCAGGTGGAGTCAGTGACCTCATCATCATCAATGTCATCTTCACCCCCTATCTCCTCGTCACTGGAGCCAACTTGGCAGTATGCTGCAGCTGCTGGGGCAACATGAGTGCCAGTTATTTGTGTGTCATCACTGGCACCCCCTTCCTCTAGGTTGATTATACTCCATTGCTCAACCTCAGAGATTGAATTAGAGCACTGTACTTGCTGCGCATCCTCAAGCAGCATGTCACTCTCATTGTAGTCAAACAATTCAGCTGACTCCTCCGTGTGTGATAGCGAGGCTACGGCAGGAGTAGCTGTGGACATGGAGGCTGCATTAGATGCTTTGGCAGCTGAGGTGGACTGTGAAGCACTAGAAGCCTGGCTGGCAGAGGACTCGGAGGAGGAGGATGGCCTGGTTAGCCAATCCACCAAGTCCTCTGTATGTTGCTGCTGCTTAAGACGGCCAGCACCAGTTAGAAAGGACAAGTGTGCCCCTGCAGAGGATGCACCACGTCCATCACGACCAGAGACACAGCCTCCCGACACAGGGGCTGCTTGCCCTCTTATCTATGCCTGGGAGCGTCTGCCTGTCCTTTTTGTTCTTTCAGACATGGTGAGTGATATATAGATTAATATATACAGAACTCTGATTCAACTCTGGTATAAAGATTTAAATAACTCTGGTATAACTCAGTGAGACACACTGATAGCTGGCAGCCAGTGACAAGAGACAGATCACCTTAATTCACAAATGTTTTAAATAAATTAGTGAGCCCCAAAATACAGCGTGGTACTTTTTGTATGACAAGACACAGATCACCTTAATTCACAAGTGTTTTAAAGAAATTAGTGAGCCCCAAAAAAAATTGCTGGCACAGTGACAAGACCCAGAAAATCACCTCAATTCACATATGTTTTAAATAAAGTTGTAAACCCCAAAAAAACTTGCTGGCACAGTGACAAGACACACATCACCTAAATTTCCTGATATTTGGTCGAAATGAGACCCTCCCATGAGACCCCACCCTCCTCTGAAATACGTGCAGAATCGGCGCGTTATTATTTTATTATTATAATTATTATTCTTTATTTATAAAGCGCCAGCATATTCCGCAGCGCTGTACAATAAGCACAGTATAGACAGGGTTACAATACATTGAACAACATTTGACAAACAGTACAGGAGGAGATGAGGGCCCTATTCCCGTAGGAACTCACAATCTAGGAGGGTTGGGGTTGGAAACAGGAGGAGAGGACTGTAAGGTGAGAGTGATTGATGGTTGCGTCAGTGAGTTGGGTGGTCGGCTTCCCTAAATAGGAATGTTTTCAGGGAGCGTTTGAAGGAAGAGAAGTTAGGGGAAAGTCTGACAGCACGAGGGAGAGCGTTCCAGAGAGTGGGGGCTGCGCGTGAGAAATCCTGCAGTCTATCATGGGAAGAGGTGATGCGGGGAGAAGCTAGGCGCAGGTCACTGTTTGACCTTAGGGAGCGGGCCGGGGTGTATTTGGTGATTAGTGAGGACAGGTAGTGGGGAGCTGAGTTAGTGAGGGTTTTGTAGGTAAGGATAAGGATTTTGAACTTAATTCTGCAGTGGATGGGGAGCCAGTGAAGGGACTCGCAGAGGGGAGCGGCAGAGACAGAGCGGCGGGTGAGGTGAATTAGCCTGGCAGAGGCGTTCAGGATGGATTGTAGGGGGGAGAGGCGGGACAGAGGGCGTGTTGAAACCTTATATAGTGTGCTGCGGGACTTAGCTCTGTGAGCCCATGATTGGGCAAATTTTGCCCAATCTGGACTCTGAGCAGTGATTGGCATAGTGTTCAACCAGTCTTGGACCAGACCTGTGGTCAGGTGCAAGGCTATAGCCAATTACGAGCTTCAGGCAGTGGGAAAATGCATTGTGGTCCATTGTGGTCGAACATGCGGCGAACACCCGGAAATGTTCGGGGTTCGTGATCCGCCCGAACAGGCTAAGTTCGGGTTGAACCCCAAACCGTCCGAACCTGAACAGCTCATCCCTACAGAGCACTGGTGAGACCTCGCTTGGAGTACTGTGTGCAGTACTGGAGACCGTATCTCCAGAAGGATATAGACATCTTAGAGAGAGTTCAGAGAAGGGCTACTAAAATGGTGTACGGCTTGAAGGAGAAAAGTTACCAAGAAAGGCTTAATGATCTTAACATGTACAGCTTGGAAAAAAGACGAGACAGAGGAGATATGATAGAAACATTTAAATACGTAAAGGGAATCCACAAGGTAGAGGAAGGGAGTATATTTAAAAGGAAACAAAGTAGCAAAACAAGAGGACATAGTCTTAGATTAGAGGGGCAAAGGTTTAAAAGTAACATCAGGAAGCATTATTTTACTGAGAGGGTGGTGGATACATGGAACAGTCTTCCAGTAGAAGTGGTAGAGGCCAAAACAGTAATTGAATTTAAGCAAGCATGGGATAGGCATAAGGCTATCCTAAACAAAAGATAAATCCAGGTAAAGTATCCATGTAATTGGGCGACTAGATGGGTCGAAAGGTTCTTATCTGCCGACATTTTTCTATGTTTCTATGTTTCTAATACCTTGGATTGGGAGCATAATTTGTTCCAGAAGCTTGTAATCCAAAGCACTCATATCAAAGCAAATTTCTCCATAAGAAATAATAAACTCTGACAATTGGTTCCACAACCATTTATTCATATGAAAATGATTACAGTAACACAAAATACTGTACAGCATAAAGTAAAAATAAAACAAAGAAATTAACCTGCACATTGCCTTTTGGGAAGAGAGAGCGAGCGAGAGGACGGTTATCGTGCCGGACATTTATCACCAACGGGATCACTTCTATCTGTTGGGAGGGTTTCAGCTCGTCCAGTGTAATGTGCGACAGTGACACTATTGCACCGTGTGGCTCTCCCGATCAAGCTGTCACCCCTGCTGCCCAACAGGAAAGAAGAAAGCTATGGTGAGGAAGGGGTCACATAAGGGGAAGCAAACATCTGGGAAAGAAAAACAGGAGGGGGAACAGGAGATTGGGCAAAGGCTGGACCAGAAAAACCAGAGGGGGATGAAAATAAGGAGGGAGGAGTTTGAGGGGGCAGGAGAAGGGAAAGCTGGTGGTGCAGATGCTTCCTTTGCTTGACCGGCCGCCGTCCACTTATTCTCGTCCTCCATGAACTTGCTGGGAATGTTCCTATTTCTTGGTGCCATCCTTGTGAAGTCCTCGAACCGTTCCCAGTGAAGGCTCTGTAACAAAAAAAGAGACTAAATTATTTTTTCTTCCTAAACCTGTTTGCATCTAGTCTTAACCCCTTCCTGCAAAAACAAATAGCTAATTATCACCTGGGCCAATTGGCTATAACCCCCTGAGTCCTTTCCCACTTGAATCAGAGGAGATCCTTAAAGGGACATGCATGCTTTGTCTGTGTACCTAAAAACCGTGTAATGCCTTTTGAATGAGCCAGTGCTCTCACGCATCGGGGGAGGGAGCTGAAGAAACACCCCTAGCTGGGGGGCGTGGCCAGAGAAGATGAAATGAGTTTAAAGGAAGAAAATAAACATTTTTTACAGATTCTTAGAATATTTTATTGATTTATTCTAGTTTGTCTATTGGTATAAAAGTCTTTAAGTGTCAGTTTAAAACAAACAAATCTAGACATGCCTGTCTCTTTAAGGTGTTCCCTTCCTATGCAGTTTGTAGACGTAACGAGTCAGCTGACCCTTGGACGACGTCACTCAGAGTTCCGCCTAATTTCTCCTATAACCGGAAAGAGTTTGGCGCCATTTTTCAGATGAGAAGCTGCTGTTCGTTGACGGCTGAGATTAATCCCAACATCTTTAACAGAAATTTCTGGAACAGCTGGTTTCTCTGTTTAGGTATGTGGTCGCAGAACTGGATCTGTATATTTAAAAAAAAACTGAAAACCGGCGAGCGGAGACGGAAATGTTTTACAGTAAAAGACAGAGCAAAGGGATTCATATTCAGAGGGAGCGACTCGGAAACTGACCTATTCACCACAAAAGGGAAGTGATTTCCTTTATCTCTATCCTCAAGACATATAGAGTGTGTAATAGCAGGAATGCAGAGCATATACAGCAAGACAGATGGACGTGGGGGAATACAGAGTATACAGCAAGATGGATGGACGTGGGGGTGATACAGAGTATACAGCGAGATGGATGGACGTGGGGTGATACAGAGTACACAGCGAGATGGATGGACGTGGGGTGATACAGAGTACACAGCGAGATGGATGGACGTGGGGTGATACAGAGTACACAGCGAGATGGATGGACGTGGGGGTGATACAGAGTACACAGCGAGATGGATGGACGTAGGGGAATACAGAGTACACAGCGAGATGGATGGACGTGGGGGTGATACAGAGTATACAGCGAGATGGATGGACGTGGGGGTGATACAGAGTACACAGCGAGATGGATGGACGTGGGGGTGATACAGAGTACACAGCGAGATGGATGGACGTGGGGTGATACAGAGTACACAGCGAGATGGATGGACGTGGGGGTGATACAGAGTACACAGCGAGATGGATGGACGTGGGGGTGATACAGAGTACACAGCGAGATGGATGGACGTGGGGGTGATACAGAGTACACAGCGAGATGGATGGACGTGGGGGTGATACAGAGTATACAGCGAGATGGATGGACGTGGAGTGATACAGAGTACACAGCGAGATGGATGGACGTGGGGGTGATACAGAGTACACAGCGAGATGGATGGACGTGGGGGTGATACAGAGTATACAGCGAGATGGATGGACGTGGGGGTGATACAGAGTACACAGCGAGATGGATGGACGTGGGGGTGATACAGAGTACACAGCGAGATGGATGGACGTGGGGTGATACAGAGTACACAGCGAGATGGATGGACGTGGGGGTGATACAGAGTACACAGCGAGATGGATGGATGTTGGGGGGATACAGAGTACACAGCGAGATGGATGGACGTGGGGTGTGATACAGAGTACACAGCGAGATGGATGGACGTGGGGGTGATATAGAGTACACAGCGAGATGGATGGACGTGGGGTGATACAGAGTACACAGCGAGATGGATGGACGTGGGGGTGATACAGAGTACACAGCGAGATGGATGGACGTGGGGGTGATAAAGAGTACACAGCGAGATGGATGGACGTGGGGGTGATACAAAGTACACAGCGAGATGGCTGGACATAGGGGAATACAGAGTATACAGCAAGATGGATGGACGTGGGGGTGATACAGAGTACACAGCGAGATGGATGGACGTGGGGGTGATGCAGAGTACACAGCGAGATGGATGGACGTGGGGGTGATACAGAGTACACAGCGAGATGGATGGACGTGGGGGTGATACAGAGTACACAGCGAGATGGATGAACGTGGGGGTGATACAGAGTACACAGCGAGATGGATGGATGTTGGGGGGATACAGAGTACACAGCGAGATGGATGGACGTAGGGGAATACAGAGTACACAACGAGATGGATGGACGTGGGGGTGATACAGAGTACACAGCGAGATGGATGGATGTTGGGGGGATACAGAGTACACAGCGAGATGGATGGACGTAGGGGAATACAGAGTACACAGCGAGATGGATGGGCGTGGGGTGATACAGAGTACACAGCGAGATGGATGGACGTGGGGGTGATACAGAGTACACAGCGAGATGGATGGACGTGGGGGTGATACAGAGTACACAGCGAGATGGATGGACGTAGGGGTGATACAGAGTACACAGCGAGATGGATGGACGTGGGGGTGATACAGAGTACACAGCGAGATGGATGGACGTGGGGTGATACAGAGTACACAGCGAGATGGATGGACGTGGGGGTGATACAGAGTACACAGCGAGATGGATGGACGTGGGGGTGATACAGAGTACACAGCGAGATGGATGGATGTTTTGGGGATACAGAGTACACAGCGAGATGGATGGACGTGGGGTGATACAGAGTACACAGCGAGATGGATGGACGTGGGGGTGATACAGAGTATACAGCGAGATGGAGATGGACGTGGGGGTGATACAGAGTACACAGCGAGATGGATGGACGTGGGGGTGATACAGAGTACACAGCGAGATGGATGGACGTGGGGGTGATACAGAGTACACAGCGAGATGGATGGACGTGGGGGTGATACAGAGTACACAGCGAGATGGATGGATGTTGGGGGGATACAGAGTACACAGCGAGATGGATGGACATGGGGGTGATACAGTACACAGCGAGATGGGTGGACGTAGGGGAATACAGAGTATACAGCAAGATGGATGGACGTGGGGTGATACAGAGTACACAGCGAGATGGATGGACGTGGGGGAGATACAGAGTACACAGCGAGATGGATGGACGTGGGGGTGATACAGAGTACACAGCGAGATGGATGGACGTGGGGGTGATACAGAGTACACAGCGAGATGGATGGACGGGGGTGATACAGAGTACACAGCGAGATGGATGGACGGGGGTGATACAGAGTACACAGCGAGATGGATGGACGTGGGGGTGATACAGAGTACACAGCGAGATGGATGGATGTGGGGGGGATACAGAGTACACAGCGAGATGGATGGACGTAGGGGAATACAGAGTACACAGCGAGATGGATGGACGTGGGGTGATACAGAGTACACAGCGAGATGGATGGACGTGGGGGTGATACAAATACACAGCGAGATGGATGGACGTGGGGGTGATACAGAGTACACAGCGAGATGGATGGACGTTGGGGGTGATACAGAGTACACAGCAAGATGGATGGACGTGGGGGTGATACAGAGTATACAGCAAGATGGATGGACGTGGGGGTGATACAGAGTACACAGCGAGATGGATGGACGTGGGGGTGATACAGAGTACACAGCGAGATGGATGGACATGGGGGTGATACAGAGTACACAGCGAGATGGATGGACGTGGGGGTGATACAGAGTACATAGCGAGATGGATGGATGTTGGGGGGATACAGAGTACACAGCGAGATGGATGGACGTGGGGGTGATACAGAGTACACAGCGAGATGGGTGGACGTAGGGGAATACAGAGTATACAGCAAGATGGATGGAGGTGGGGGTGATACAGAGTACACAGCGAGATGGATGGATGTTGGGGGGATACAGAGTACACAGCGAGATGGATGGACGTAGGGGAATACAGAGTACACAACGAGATGGATGGACGTGGGGGTGATACAGAGTACACAGCGAGATGGATGGATGTTGGGGGGATACAGAGTACACAGCGAGATGGATGGACGTAGGGGAATACAGAGTACACAGCGAGATGGATGGACGTGGGGGTGATACAGAGTACACAGCGAGATGGATGGACGTGGGGGTGATACAGAGTACACAGCGAGATGGATGGACGTGGGGGTGATACAGAGTACACAGCGAGATGGATGGACGTGGGGGTGATACAGAGTACACAGCGAGATGGATGGACGTGGGGGTGATACAGAGTACACAGCGAGATGGATGGACGTGGGGGTGATACAGAGTACACAGCGAGATGGATGGACGTGGGGTGATACAGAGTACACAGCGAGATGGATGGACGTGGGGGTGATACAGAGTACACAGCGAGATGGATGGACGTGGGGGTGATACGGAGTACACAGCGAGATGGATGGATGTGGGGGTGATACAGAGTACACAGCGAGATGGATGGACATGGGGGTGATACAGAGTACACAGCGAGATGGATGGACGTGGGGGTGATACAGAGTACACAGCGAGATGGATGGACGTGGGGGTGAAACAGAGTACACAGCGAGATGGATGGGCGTGGGGGTGATACAGAGTACACAGCGAGATGGATGGACGTGGGGTGATACAGAGTACACAGCGAGATGGATGGACGTGGGGGTGATACAGAGTACACAGCGAGATGGATGGACGTGGGGGTGATACAGAGTACACAGCGAGAGGATGGACGTGGGGGTGATACAGAGTACACAGCGAGATGGATGGACGTGGGGGTGATACAGAGTACACAGCGAGATGGATGGATGTTGGGGGGATACAGAGTACACAGCGAGATGGATGGACGTAGGGGAATACAGAGTACACAGCGAGATGGATGGACGTGGGGGTGATACAGAGTACACAGCGAGATGGATGGACGTGGGGTGATACAGAGTACACAGCGAGATGGATGGACGGGGGTGATACAGAGTACACAGCGAGATGGATGGACGTGGGGGTGATACAGAGTATACAGCGAGATGGATGGACGTGGGGGTATACAGAGTACACAGCGAGATGGATGGATTTGGGGTGATACATATACAGTGACATAGATGGATGGACGTGGGGTGATACAGAGTACACAGCAGATGGAGATTGGGGGTGATACAGTAGCGAGATGATGGACGTGGGTGTGGGATGATACAGAGTTTTGCAAGATGGATTATGGACGTGGGGGTTTACACAGCGAGATGGATGGATGTGGGGTGATACAGAGTACACAGCGAATGGATGGACATGGGGTGATACAGAGTACACAGCGAGATGGATGGACGTGGGGGTGATGCAGAGTGTGACGGAACCTGATGTTATCATCCGCCTGCGGGTGTGCTCTAATCTGCAGGTGTGTTCCCCCTTCGTTTTGATTCTTCCCCCGGCCCGACTACCAAGGTTGTGGCACTCGGCGTCTCGAGCGGCCGGTATGTCTTTGTGATCTGGATGACCCACGCAGCCAAGGGGACCTTGATGTGTACCTAGCCCGACTACTGAGAAGTGTCACTCAGCGTCTCGAGCAGCTGGCCACGGATCTGTACGCAGACCTTTACGGTCGTAGATCGGAACGGCTTGATTCTGCGAAGATTCGGATCTTCCACTAGCGAGTTAGTTGACGATCGATCGTCTGGGTATTCGTATCGCCCAGCGGTCGAAGAAACATCCGCGGCACGGCACCAACCTGTTCGGATCTCACCCTCACTAGAGACAGCTCAATTCGTTCGACAGCAGGAGTCGGATCGTGCGGCGGTCGAAGCGCCCACACGTTACAAGGTACGAATTCTTCGGATCTCCCGGTAGTTAGCTGGACAAGTTCAGTCGGCTAGGAGTATTCGGATCGCGCAGCAGCGGCGCACGATAGACTTGTATTTCGTCCGGGGTGCTGAACCACGAGGGATGTCAGGCACGCTTGGCAAACAGAGACACGAGACGCAGCTGCATGAACTCAAAACCAAAGACGCTTTTAATTAGAACAACATCTGTATTTATACTTTCAACCTGAGCTCCACATGGAACCCCCGGCCCGCCCCCACAGGTATCATTGGCTTTAAAGTGCATCGGGGCGTTGCCGATTTGGGACCAGCTGGTCTGATTCAAAAATAAGGCGGCAAAAAAAAGGCGGCAAATTTGAAACGGCATTCATTACACAACAACACTTTTGTTTACAGGTCATTCTTCGGTCAGCTAGAAGGCAGGAACGTTGGTGCAACGGCACAAACACATGTTCATGAAATAACAGTGTCCTGAAAACCAATCTCCGGCTGAGGGTGCTGAGCCATTCCTTCACATTCCTCCCCCTCCCCGAAGTCCGACGAACCCGGTTGGACCCCAACGGGTCGTACCGGGAAGTCGGTGCTCTCAGGTCCATAGTCAGTTGGGAGAGGCCGAGCCACCAGGCTTCTCCATTTGGCCCTGCGGCCGTACCAAGTGGGTGGAGGCCACGCGGGTTTGGGGTTACCCCCTCCGGCAAAAGGGTCCTGTGGCTGGGGAGGAGCACCCCCTGTGCCCCCTCCGGGACTATCTCGCACCCGGGGAAAACGGGTGCTAACTGCACGCGCCCCGAGTACCTGGGCCAACCGCAGGGGAAAATCGTGGCTGCGCGGGGCCTCTGGGCCAAAGGGCTGTGGGAATGGGCAGAGCGGAAGCAGGCTCAGCCCTGCGGCCAGCGCGTCAGCTGGGTGTGTGTCCCCTGGTGGGAGGATGGTTTCCTCTATCCCAAGGACGTACCATGGCGGCCAGCAAAGTCGTCGGGGTGAATCAGGCTGCTCCTCAAGGCATACGGCAGCGAGTGGGCAGAGGCCAGCGGCGCTCTGTCCCGTGGGCAGCTCTGCTGCTGAGGGGGTGGATTCTGAAAACTTTCGGAGGGTCGGGTGAGGACAACAGCTGCGGGGTCACCGGCTCGGAAAACCCCTGTTGCTCCTCAGGACAGTCGGGAAAGGGGCAGAGGCCAGCGGCGCAGTGCCCCGTTGCCAGCTCTTCCGCTGGGAGGTTGGATGCAACGCTGACATCCAGGGGAACAGGGAACAACGGCTGCGGGGTCGCCAGCACGAAGAAATCCTGCGGCTCCTCAGGGCAGACGTGGAGTGGGCAGAGGCCAGCGGCGCTCTGCCCCGTGGCCAGCTCTTCCACTGGGGGGTTGGATGCAGGCACAACTTGCGGGGGGTCGGGGAAGAACAACGGCTGCGGGCCGAACAGCTGGGGTGAACCTGGCTGTTCCTCAGGGCATTCGGACAGTGGGCAGAGGCCAGCGGCGCTCTGCCCCGTTGCCAGCTCTTCTGCTGGGGGGTGGGATGCAACACTGACATCCAGGGGATCAGGGAACGATGGCTGCGCGGGGTCGCCAGCACGGAGAAATCCTGCGGCTCCTCAGGGCAGACGAGGAGTGGGCAGAGGCCAGCGGCGCTCTGCCCCGTGGCCAGCTCTTCCACTGGGGGGTTGGATGTAGGCACAACTTGCGGGGGGTCGGGGAAGAACAACGGCTGCGGGCCGAACAGCTGGGGTGAACCTGGCTGTTCCTCAGGGCATTCGGACAGTGGGCAGAGGCCAGCGGCGCTCTGCCCCGTTGCCAGCTCTTCTGCTGGGGGGTGGGATGCAACACTGACATCCAGGGGATCAGGGGACGATGGCTGCGGGGTCGCCAGCACGGAGAAATCCTGCGGCTCCTCAGGGCAGACGGGGAGTGGGCAGAGGCCAGCGGCGCTCTGCCCCGTTGCCAGCTCTTCTGCTGGGGGGTAGTATGCAACACTGACATCCAGGGGATCAGGGAACGATGGCTGCGGGATCCCAGCACGGAGAAATCCTGCGGCTCCTCAGGGCAGACGGGGAGTGGGCAGAGGCCAGCGGCGCTCTGCCCCGTGGCCAGCTCTTCTGCTGGACCCGCGGACACGGCCGCCGTGTCTTCTGGCGGGCTTGGGAGGACCATTTCCTCCCGGGACCCCTCGGGCCCCTCACACGGCCCATCCTGGACACTTGGCACCTGCTGTGCCTCTTCCGACCGGGCCAGCTCCTCTACTGTCATCCCGATAGGGACCCATGGGAACATCTCGGGCTCCCAAAACTCGCAATTCTTTCAGGGGGCAGCGCCTCATCCTGAAGTTCTTGGCGGACCTCGTCCCGCCACTCAAGCCCCGTGGGCTCCACCATGGACCCGAAATACTGATCCAGGCTCTCCTGCAGTCTTCTCAGAAATTCGCCCTCCATGTTCTCGACGGGGAATGTGGCGTCCTCGGATGTAACTCCAGGCGGGCTGTAAGTCTCTATCCAAGGTCCGCTGGGCTGTGCGGGTTCCCCAATACAGGCTCCAGTCGAGCTGTAAGTCCCGTACGGGGTATCGCTGGGGGGTGCGGAATTCCAGAGTGAAGCTCCAGTCGAGCTGTACTCCTCATCCCAGGGGTCTACGGAATAAGGGTCAGGGGTAAAATGTTCAATCTTTGTCTCACGGAGCGCTGCCAATCGCAGCTCGTGCTGACGTTCCTTTTCTTGTTCTTCTTCCTGCTGGGCCTCCTGGATCGCCTTTGTTATCTCAGCCTCCGATGGGGCAGCTCCGAGCAGGGCGATCCGCTGCCGCACCCTTCGGATGACGGCACTTTCCGCCTCTTCTGCGAGGACAGGGGTGAGTACGGGTGTCGTCGCCCTGTTCTGATCCATCCTGGTCAGTTCTTTAATTAAGGTTTTCTTCTTTTTGTTACCCGGCGTCCCCCCCGGTCCTCCATCATGTCACGCAGGGTGTCCCTGGTGTAGTGATCGTACACCACCATGGTGCGGGTCTTCTTGGGGGGTGCAGAGAGCTATCCCACCGCTGCCACCAGTGTGACGGAACCTGATGTTATCATCCGCCTGCGGGTGTGCTCTAATCTGCAGGTGTGTTCCCCCTTCGTTTTGATTCTTCCCCCGGCCCGACTACCAAGGTTGTGGCACTCGGCGTCTCGAGCGGCCGGGTATGACTTTGTGATCTGGATGACCCACGCAGCCAAGGGGACCTTGATGTGTACCTAGCCCGACTACTGAGAAGTGTCACTCAGCGTCTCGAGCAGCTGGCCACGGATCTGTACGCAGACCTTTACGGTCGTAGATCGGAACGGCTTGATTCTGCGAAGATTCGGATCTTCCACTAGCGAGTTAGTTGACGATCGATCGTCTGGGTATTCGTATCGCCCAGCGGTCGAAGAAACATCCGCGGCACGGCACCAACCTGTTCGGATCTCACCCTCACTAGAGACAGCTCAATTCGTTCGACAGCAGGAGTCGGATCGTGCGGCGGTCGAAGCGCCCACACGTTACAAGGTACGAATTCTTCGGATCTCCCGGTAGTTAGCTGGACAAGTTCAGTCGGCTAGGAGTATTCGGATCGCGCAGCAGCGGCGCACGATAGACTTGTATTTCGTCCGGGGTGCTGAACCACGAGGGATGTCAGGCACGCTTGGCAAACAGAGACACGAGACGCAGCTGCATGAACTCAAAACCAAAGACGCTTTTAATTAGAACAACATCTGTATTTATACTTTCAACCTGAGCTCCACATGGAAAACCCCCTGCCCGCCCCCACAGGTATCATTGGCTTTAAAGTGCATCGGGGCGTTGCCGATTTGGGACCAGCTGGTCTGATTCAAAAATAAGGCGGCAAAAAAAAGGCGGCAAATTTGAAACGGCATTCATTACACAACAACACTTTTGTTTACAGGTCATTCTTCGGTCAGCTAGAAGGCAGGAACGTTGGTGCAACGGCACAAACACATGTTCATGAAATAACAGTGTCCTGAAAACCAATCTCCGGCTGAGGGTGCTGAGTACACAGCGAGATGGATGAATGTTGGGGGGATACAGAGTACACAGCGAGATGGATGGACGTCGTAGGGGAATACAGAATACACAGCGAGATGGATGGACGTGGGGGTGATACAGAGTACACAGCGAGATGGATGGACGTAGGGGAATACAGAGTATACACCAGGGACGTGCGGGTGAGATCAGTGGCTGGTGAGGCACTGGCATGTAAAGGACATGTGCACCTCTATGTGAAGCAGTCCCAGATCTGATCTGCAGCCCCCCCCCATTCACTGCACACCATTAGGAATGTGCAAGTGTAGTGTCTGTGTGTGTATGTCCATTGTGTGCAGTGTGTGTATGATGTGTAGTAGGTTTGTGCATAGTGTGCAGTGTCTGTATGTACATTGTGTGCAGTGCTTATTTGCAGTGTTTTCGTGTGTAGTGTCTCAGTGTGTTTGCAACGTTTCAGTGTGTGTTTGCAGTGTGTGTGTGCAGTGTTTCTGTTTCAGAGTCAGTGTGTATGTGCAGCGTTTCAGTGTGTGTGTATGTGCAGCGTTTCAGTGTGTGTGTATGTGCAGTGTCAGTGTTTGCAGTGTGTGTGTGTGTATGTGCAGTGTCTCAGTGTGTTTGCAGTGTGTGTGTATGTGCAGTGTCTCTGTTTCAGAGTCAGTGTGTGTGCAGTGCACACACACAAAGAGGGGTCACACACACACACACACACACACACACAGAGAGAGGGGTCATACACACAAAGAGTCGGGGGTCACATACATACCCAAGGCATTGAAGTGAGCTGGTTGTGCACTGGCAGAAGTGTGCAGGAGGTGCTCCCTCACGCTGAGAAGGAAGGAGAAGGTGGGGTGGAGCAAGATCATGTGCACTGTGTGCAACACCAACTCCGCGCACATGGTCCAGTCTGAAGAGCCGGTAAGAGGCGGGTCCTTCCTGGAGCAGCAGGCAGTGGAGGTCCCAAAGTTCCCAGGAAACCTCCAGCACCCAGCCTAGCCGCCACAACCACTGAGAGCTGACAGGCAGCAGCGGAAACACACTCAGAGTAGATCGCGCGGAGGCTTCTGGGAGTGGCAGACTGGCAGTGTGGGTCAGCATTGCCCCCCCCCCGCGGCAACGCCCCCATGATTGACAAGGACAGTCACATGACTGTCCTGTGTCAATCAATCCAATGGGAGCTCTTCCTCCCATGGGGCGATTTTTTTTTTTTAAAAAAAGTGAATGACTTCAAGCAATGGAGCTTTCCCATTGGCTCAAGCCATTCACTTGCTCTCAGTGCCTCTCCACTAAAGAGCGTTGATTTAGGAAGTAGGCACCGCGCTGGAGGCACGCTGCAGCCTTGAATCACTCTGCCAGCTTGAGCTGCGCAATTAGCGTAGCGTTCAGCTACGCATATTGCGTTGACTAGGCAGGCTCAGTGCTGCCCCTGCTGTCTGTGTGATGAATTACACACACAGCAGCCGGCAAACTGAAAGAAAAAGACAAGAAAAGCGGAGGACAGAGAAGGACAACGAGGGAGCGTGGAGCAGGTGAGTATGAGAGCTTTTTTTAAAATTTCACATTTTATTTTACAGATTTAATATTATACATCCTGAGACCTGACCCCACTGACTTAATGGAATGGCAGGTGAAGCCCTGCCTCACCTGCCGCCCCTGACTGCACGTCCCTGGTATACAAAGTGAGACAGATGGATGTAGGGGAATGCAGAGATTACACAGCGAGACGGATGGACGTGGGGGATACAGAGTACACAGCGAGACAGATGGACGTGGGGAATACAGAGTACACAGCGAGACAGATGGACGTGGGGGAATACAGAGTACACGGTGAGACTGATGGACGTAGGGGGATACAGAATATACACAGCGAGACTGATGGACGTAGGGGAATACAGAGTACACAGTGAGACTGATGGACGTAGGGGGATACAGAGTACACAGCAAGACGGATGGATGTGGGGGAATACAGAGTACACAGCGAGACAGATGGATGTGGGGGAATACAGAGTACACAGTGAGACTGATGGACGTGGAGGGATACAGAATATACACAGCGAGACTGATGGACGTGGGGGAATACAGAGTACACAGCGAGACGGATGGACGTGGGGAATACAGAGTACACAGCGAAACAGATGGACGTAGGGGAATACAGAGTACACAGTGAGACAGATGGACGTAGGGGAATACAGAGTACACAGCAAGACGGATGGACGTAGGGGAATACAGAATATACACAGCGAGACTGATGGACGTAGGGGAATACAGAGTACACAGTGAGACAGATGGACGTAGGGGAATACAGAGTATACAGCGATACGGATCGACGTGGGGGAATACAGAGTACACAGTGAGACAGATGGTGTCAGGGATCTGTACCGGTGTGTGCACAAGAACTGTATCTGCATGTGTGCAGACATGTAAAGTGCTGCCTCAGACCTGTCCAGCATTGGTAAGGGTTAAAACCAAAGTGTAACACCAAACACACACCACACCCTCCTGTCTGTCTGTCTGTCAATAAAAGAGAAACTCCCACTCCTGCAACTTGGCTTTGCATTGACAAGTCAACCCTGTGCTATTCAAACCTGCTTATGGTCCTGCTGATAACCGTGTACCAGGAAGAACACCGTAAATGAGGAAAAGGCCCCCTATTGTGTACAGGGAACCTTCCTGATAACAGGATCTGTTATTACCTGTACCACCCCAGACCCTGCATATGCAGAACAAACTGCTGCTTCCACCACCTGCTCCCCAGACCCTGTACCATCTGACTGTGTCTACGCATCCGTTGGCACAGTGGTGCGCAGGGAAGATCTGGCACGATTTGAGGAAGCTCTGAACATCAGGCAAGCCGCAACATTACCGAAGACTGCCCAATTGACGCTGACAGTTACTCCCAGCCAGCAAGACCCACCATCATCAGTATGCTGCTCTCCACACGATTCTGGGGCAGAGGAATGGACACCTTGTCCCCTGAAAAGGAGCCTCAGCGGCAGGTTGCTTGGCGATCAAAAGGACCCCCAGGTCGGCATCCAGGGTATGTTGGCACCACCTTGCAAGCAGCGTCCCACACTAGAGGGGCTCATCATGCTGCGGTTTCCCAGTATGATCCCGCTACAGACTTCTACCCACTCACTGATTCATCTGACTCTGAGTCAGAATACATGTTTGATGTTGTAACCCCGGGAGTGCTATCCACCAGGAGAGATGTATACAAACCAGAACCTCTGTAAAGTGGGGCTATGTGGCCTCATCCCCTGCAGAATACAGTCACCACCAGAGGAGGCGTAATACCCAAGACTACGTTATAACAATAGACCACAAGGGCAAAAAGTGAATAATTGGCGCTGATATTACAATATAAATATTAATAATTGTGTGCTGCTTCAAACACCCACGTGCACCCCATACACGAAATAAAAATCAAACAACAGTCGGACGTCAGTCCCGTGTGAGCGCATGTTTTTGATACCAATAGTATTCCGCACCTATCAGTGATATTTATAAAACACTTATCTGGTAATGCCTTTCCCAGAAAATTTAGCTGTCATGGATTCAATATCCTGCAGTATAGGGACATAAATACAAAACACATGGTGCAATATTACAAGGAAAAAGAGTTTCATCTGCGCTCGTTTCTATGTGTTCCATGTACAACAAAAATGAGGTTTTTGTTTGTTTCAATGGCCATTGCAACGTAAGCTCACTCGCCACTTCAAGGCACCTCTTTAGAGTGGGTACCTAACAATTGTAACCAAAAGGCCGCTCTACTGAGCAGCTCCAAGCCCCACCTGCTGCTTTTCAGCCAAGGAGAGGCAAAGATATGGTGGCTTTTATTTATACACGCACCAAACACTTCCCATTTGGGATCAAAAACAAAAACATGTATCTATGTATATCATGCTTGTAACACCAGTCCGTCGTTCTGCAGCTGTTCCTCTTTCCATGGTTTTGTTTTTGATCCCAAATGGGAAGTGTTTGGTGCGTGTATAAATAAAAGCCACCATCTTTGCCTCTCCTTGGCTGAAAAGCAGCAGGAGGGGCTTGGAGCTGCTCAGTAGAGCGGCCTTTTGGTTACAATTGTTAGGTACCCACTCTAAAGAGGTGCCTTGAAGTGGCTTACGTTGCAATGGCCATTGAAACAAACAAAAACCTCATTTTTGTTGTACATGGAACACATAGAAACTCACAATGTCAGTGCTGCTTTATATAGGTCCCTCAATTCCCCCAATTGATAATCACACCTGATCCATATTTCGCGTGCGGGCCACCCCCGACTTCCGGTTCCGCGTTCCATTTAATTTTAATTTTAATCCCAGTCCGTTCCTTTCCCTTTCTTCCCCTGCGGTTCATTATAAACATCCGGCTTGCGTTCCACCTGCGTGTCTTCCGCATACGGGTCATCAGGGACTTCCGGTTCCGTGTCCCTTACGTTTTCAGTCGCCGTTTTTCTTTTTATGCGGTTCACCAGTGGTATCCGGCATGTGTCTCACATGTGCGTTCTCCAACATTCCTCTTCCTGATTCCTGATCCCGCCCAACAATGGCACACTCCTCCAATTAGTTCTTCCATAATATCAATCACTGTTGGGTTTTATGTGAACTCGCATTAATGCACAAAAAAGAGGGAAGAAGAAAGGGACATTTCCCATCAAAAAATGGCAATGGGGGTCATTATAGCAATTAAATAAAAATATAAATATCGGGAATATTAATCCTTCTATGCAATCATTGGAGGTAATTAACAAACTACAGTTATATTGAATCTAGTTTATCCAGATATATAATCTCATAATATTATATAGAATGGATTATTAATTATGGAAGGTGGATTTATCCAGGATAAAATTAATATCTGAAATCTCCATAGAGAGAGAAAAAAAAGATGATAATTATAAGGATAGGAAAACTATGATTAATAAATTGGAATATCTCCTCAAGAAGGAGATTAGAACTAAATGGGACATCTTGACATTAGAGAGATATGTTAAGGAGGGCATTACCCCGAGAGGGTTACGCTGGCAAAAAGAACCGTCTATTGAAAGAGAAGACGATTCTTCTTTTTTGGAGGAGTGGTGTAAAATGTTGGATAGTTTCTCTATACAAATGATGGAGAAAATTATTACAAAACGAAAAAGTATATTGGCTAAACTTAATGAGGAGATTGAAGAACTATATAAACAGATTATTGTTGGGGTTACGATTGAAGAGAAAAACAGCATATTTAATCGTATGGAGGGAAGTCTGGGGAAAGTGGAGAAAGAGGTCACCCAAAAAAAGAGGAGTAAATATATCAGAGATAAAAGAGACTATGCCAACAAAAAGGTTTGGATCTTCTCCCAAAACCAAGGAATACTCTCGCATAATAAGGACTCTAATTATGGTAACTCCTATGGGAATAATAAATTAAACCGTTTCTGAATTAAGAGCACACAGGAAAACCATACCCCAAAAAAAAAAAGAGGAGGTATATATTCGAATAAGAACCCTGCACGGAAAGAAGATGAGGTTGTAAGGAGGAAGATTCCTCCAATATACCCACAACAAGGAACAATATGGCACCGGCGAATAAGAGATCGAATTCAAGAGACAATGCATGGGAATTCAATGAATATTCCACTGTAAGAAGGGGTAGGAGAGGGAGAGGGGGTTACCAGAGAAGGGGATACGGTAGACCCTCGCCATTCTACCAGCAATCCTTTAGTTCGAACAACCGTTTTCAAGTATTGGAAGATGTAGAAGACGATCAGGTTTTTTTGATGGACAGAGATCGAGAAGGGGGTGGGAAACCCTCAAACCCTCACAAGAGCCGACTGAAAGGAGCAGAAGAAGGATATCCACCGGGAGGACATTCAAGGAAGAGGTCCCTAGACAACGAGGGAGAAGAGGAGGAAGGAACATTCGGGAGAGAAAAAAGAAAAAAATGACCCCGAGAGGGATATTCAATCTTAGTGGGAAAGAACTAACGCATGGTGAGATCGGCCTCCTCAATAAAGGTTTAAAATTTGTCCCTAAAAGGAAGATGAATAGCTTCAATACATATGTAGATATTCAACGTTTTAAACGTAACCTTTGCTTGAAAAAGTTTTTTGCAAAAACACCGATGGAAAGAAGGATAACGGAAGAGAATAAATATAAACAGACCTCTTTAAGAGAGAAATCCAAATTTTATCCCAGACATATGCTATCCAAAGAAATAGAAGCATTTGATCAAATAATTACATCTGAAATTAGGAAAGAAGAGAAAAAACCCAAACGGAATAGACCAAGTAATCAATCAAAAGAGGAGAATGTAGCTTTAAAAGAATTATGTGATACTAAGTAGTTAATAGTCAAACCGTCTGATAAAGGTGGTGGGATTGTGATCCTGTATAAAGAGAGATATGAGACAGAAGCCTTGAGATTACTGGGAGACCAGAATGTATATAAAATCTTAAGGGGTGACCCTACGGTTCAAATTACAAACCAATTCTTCAGTTATCTAGATAAAGGGAGAGAATTAGATACACTAAAAGAAGAGGAACACTTATATTTGAAGGTAAAATATCCACGAATTCCAGTGTTTTATTACTTGCCAAAAATACACAAGAACCGAGAGAACCCTCCAGGCCGACCAATAGTCTCCGGGATAGGATCCATCTCTTCAAGAGTATCAGAGTATGTGGATCATTTATTACAGCCAGTGGTGATTCAAACATCTTCTTATATTAAAGACACAACATCCATATTGAAAGAATTAGAGAAGATAATATGGAAACATGATTTGATATTGGCTACTTGCGATGTAAATTAGCTATACACTATCATTCCCCATCAGTTAGGTTGCGAAGCGGTGGAACACTTTCTTAAAGAATTGGGCAAGTTTGAGGAGGATCAAATTGAGTATTTAGTCGAGGGAATAAAATTGATTCTCGAGAATAATTATTTTTGGTATGGAGACCAATATTATTTACAGTTAACTGGTATGGCGATGGGGACCAGGTTTGCCCCCAGCTATGCCAATCTGTTCATGTCATACTGGGAGCACCAGATGGTATGGGCGGGTCATGGCTGGGGGCAACACCTGGTCCTATACAAAAGGTATATCGACGATATCCTGATTGTATGGCAAGGTGAAGAGAGAGAATTACAGGATTTCAGATTGTATTTGAATACCAATCAGTGGGGCATACATTTGGATTCTAAGATCAGTAAGTCGCGAATCGAATATCTCGATCTGGACATATATGTTGAAAATGATCAATTAAAAACGAGGACCTACTTGAAAGACATTGATGCCAACAGTTATATTGGTATTGATAGTGATCACTACCCTCTCTGGTTAAAAGCTGTGCCAAAGGGCCAACTTTTGAGACTTCGATGGAATTGTACTGACATTGAAGAATTTGACATTCAAGCAAAGGAACTTTTGGAAGATTTCAAAAGAAAAAGGCTATAATAACAGCGAATTAGCAATAATTAAGGAAGAAGTACGGAGTGTTGAGAGGAACACCTTGTTGCAACATAGAATTAAAGAAGAGAAATTTGGGTCAGAAGTAC
The DNA here is from genome assembly GCA_009667805.1 of Leptobrachium leishanense. Classification (NCBI taxonomy): domain Eukaryota; kingdom Metazoa; phylum Chordata; class Amphibia; order Anura; family Megophryidae; genus Leptobrachium; species Leptobrachium leishanense. Next base: position 87,852,157 of record CM019073.1, read on the forward strand.
CGATTGTATTGGATTATAATATAGGTAATAAGAACATCAAGAAATCAATTCAGAAATATTGGCCATTATTGAAAGATGACCCCACACTTAAAGAAGTAATACCAGATCAACCTAGGATTATTTTTAGAGGAGGAGGAAATTTGAAGCAGAAACTAGTGAAAAGCTATATACAAGAACATAAGGGACAGAAGAACTGGTTAGGAATTACCCCTGGATTTTATGGATGTGGAGATTGTGTGAGTTGTCGGAAAACACACAATAGGAGAAGACATATTGTCCAATTTGAGGTAGATGGAAATAACTATAAAATTAGGGACAATATCACATGCTTTTCCAAGTATGTTATTTATGCATTAAAATGCCTGTGCAATAGGTATTATATAGGGAAAAAGAAAAGGGCACTCCAGGTCCGTATTAACGAACATACCAACAATATAATCAGGGGTTATGAGAAACATAATGTTTCTAACCATTACTGTTCTAAACATAATAAAGATCCCAGAGGTTTGGAGTTCTTTGGAATTGAGAAAATAATTAAGAATTGGAGGGGGGAAGATTTAGATCTTAAATTATCCAAAGCTGAGATGAAATGGATTTATAGATTAAACACACTGGAACCGAGGAGTTTGAATGCCGAATTTGAAAGGTGTCATTTTTTATAGCTACTGCCAGATATTAATTTTATCCTGGATAAGTCCACCTTCCATAATTAATAATCCATTCTATATAATATTACGAGATTATATATCTGGATAAACTAGATTCAATATAACTGTAGTTTGTTAATTGCCTCCAATGATTGCATAGAAGGATTAATATTCCCGATATTTATATTTGATTGCTATAATGACCCCCATTGCCATTTTTTGATGGGAAATGTCCCTTTCTTCTTCCCTCTTTTTTGTGCATTAATGCGAGTTCACATAAAACCCAACAGTGATTGATATTATGGAAGAACTAATTGGAGGAGTGTGCCATTGTTGGGCGGGATCAGGAATCAGGAAGAGGAATGTTGGAGAACGCACATGTGAGACACATGCCGGATACCACTGGTGAACCGCATAAAAAGAAAAACGGCGATTGAAAACGTAAGGGACACGGAACCGGAAGTCCCTGATAACCCGTATGCGGAAGACACGCAGGTGGAACGCAAGCCGGATGTTTATAATAAACCGCAGGGGAAGAAAGGGAAAGGAACGGACTGGGATTAAAATTAAAATTAAATGGAACGCGGAACCGGAAGTCGGGGGTGGCCCGCACGCGAAATATGGATCAGGTGTGATGATCAATTGGGGGAATTGAGGGACCTATATAAAGCAGCACTGACATTGTGAACATTACAGACTGAGGAAGTCTGCAGCAATTGGCAGACGAAACGCGTTTCTGAAATGTTCATTCATTTTATTATTTTTATATTTTAAAGAATAAACCGCTTTTAAAAGTTATTGATCATTCTCTTGGTGGATAATTGACCTCACCAAATAACGGGGGCAGCCACACCCTGGAGGGGATAACTGAAGTACGACACCCCACCTTGATCTGAGGTACACCTGATGCTTTGATACTGAGCCACTAATTGCAGAGGCTCAGTGTCACGGATCCCTCTGATTACCAAAAGTGTGGTCCCTTTACGCAGACCGCTCTCTACCCTTCCGATCCTTGAATGGTCGGCAAAACTAGAAAGACAATTAACCAGACAATATATAAACAAGGGGTAACACCAGACAGAGGTATGGAATAGAGTATTGTCACGAACCCTTCTGACTACCAAGATAGTGATCTCTTTATGTAGCTCACTCTCTACTCTTCCGATCCTTGAATGGTCGGCAAAGCTATATAGACAATGAAGCAGGTAACAGACAAAGAAAGGGAAACACCAGACAGGGGTACAGACCAGATCACAAGTCCTCCCTAGGACTTTAGTAATAGCAGAGGTAATCTGATGCGTGCTTAGGGTGCCACATAGACTGACCTCGGTACCAACGTTAAGGGCAGAACCTAGAGCAGAGTAAATGCCAATACCAGGGGTCATACACAGGAGGGTTCGTTTGCCAATGCCAAGGGTCATACACAGGAGGGTTCGTTTGCCAATGCCAAGGGTCATACACAGGAGGGTTCGTTTGCCAATGCCAAGGGTCATACACAGGAGGGTTCGTTTGCCAATGCCAAGGGTCATACACAGGAGGGTTCGTTTGCCAATGCCAAGGGTCATACACAGGAGGGTTCGTTTGCCAATGCCAAGGGTCATACACAGGAGGATTCGTTTGCCAATGCCAAGGGTTATACACAGGAGGATTCGTTTGCCAATGCCAAGGGTCATACACAGGAGATAGCCAAATACACAAGAGCTCTGCGGGAGGTGAATACCACGTCAGGGCACCGGTGTAATGGTGAGACTGGGTTTTAAACCCGGCGGGTCCGCGTCACAACGCCAGGCCCCGCCCCTCGGCGTCCCACGTGAGCGCACCCGGAAGCGTTTACATTCGGCGCCTGGCCAGCGAGCAGCGAGGAAGCTGCTGCCAGGCGCCCCATCCCCTGACCCACCGTGACACTCAGAAAATCGTGAGTATATATCTGCTCGTTTTGAATATATATCCAAACTAAGGAATATATCTGCGCAATGGAAGTTCTCTTTCTCTCCACCTCCAAGTGAAATGTCGAGATGATAGGTGAAGTTGAGACATCTGAAGACTCTAGGAGTTGGGTGTGACCCCCCTCATAAGAGGTCAGAAGACCCGTCACCTGAGCCAGATTGAGGCTCCCCCACTGTGAGTGAAAACTTGTAAATCCTCATCCATTTTCTTTGTACAAACAATATTGCACCATGTGTTTTGTATTTATGTCCCTATACTGCAGGATTTTGAATCCATGACAGCTACATTTTCTGGGAAAGGCATTACCAGATAAGTGTTTTATATATATCACTGATAGGTGCGGAATACTATTGGTATCAAAAGCGTGCGCTCACACGGGACTGACGTCCGACTGTTGTTTGTAATACCCAAGACACCCCGTACTGCTGGATCCATGAAATCTGCTGCTTATATGAACAGATTTTTTTGCCCACAGGTGTCCAGCGTCAAGTCCAGTAGGTTATGTCAGGGATCTGTACCGGTGTGTGTGCACAAGAACTGTATCTGCATGTGTGCAGACATGTAAAGTGCTGCCTCAGACCTGTCCAGCACTGGTAGGGGTTAAAACCAAAGTGTAACACCAAACACACACCACAACCTCCTGTCTGTCAATAAAAGAGAAACTCCCACTCCTGCAACTTGGCTTTGCATTGACAAGTCAACCCTGTGCTATTCAAACCTGCTTATGTTCCTGCTGATAACCGTGTACCAGACCCTGCTTAACCCACTGACATTGCCTCCTTGCTGCCAGCCCTTTGATCCACGGACCGTCCCTGACTACGTATTCTCTTCACCCCTTTGTACCTCGCCATGGACTCAGACCTGCCTCAGTCAGCTTACTCCCAGGTAGCTCCAGAATATTCCTGCCTAAAGGGCTCTAACCACCAGAAATTGGGTCCCACCACGGCGTATGCCAGGTGCCACCCTGACAGATGTAAGTAGGGGAATACAGAGTACACAGCAAGACAGATGGACATAGGGGAATACAGAGTACACAACGAGACAGATGGACGTAGGGTAATACAGAGTATGCACAGCGAGACAGATGAACGTAGGGGAATACAGAGTATACACAGCGAGACAGATGGACGTGGGGAATACAGAGTATACAGCGCGACAGATGGACGTAGGGAAATACAAAGTACACAGCGAGACAGGTGGACGTAGGGGAATACAGAGTACACAACGAGACAGATGGACATTGGGGAATACAGAGTATACACAGGAAGACAATCAATGACAGTATACACTGACAGACACGATTACAGTATACAGACATTGAGCTCTGCATTACACAGCGTTCTGTTCTAGAAAGAGATTGAGAAGATGCTGACATTTTTTAGCTACATAATTATAAAAGGTCCAAAGCCGTGTCTCTCTCTCTTGTGAATCCCTTGGTTTCTTCCTGCAGGTTTTGTGAACACTGGAGCATTGACCTGACCCAGAGCTCATGATGATTCCAGCTCCACGTGTAGGAGACCCCGGGTAAATATGGATTCCTTGAGTGAAGCCAAAATATTATGATCAACAAACTGCAAATATCACGTGGAGTGTTTCTAAATAACATAAAGTGGGGGTATTTGTGATTTATTCCTCCGTTCAGTTGCCCCTGCAATATGTCTACAAGCAATGCAGGACACGTGGGCCTGGAGTAAGCTTTTTAGTTTAAAAAAAAATCCATTTACACATTTATATCTATGTTTAATCTCAATAATGGTCATTAGGAAAACTTCTACAAATCATCTCCAGTTTTTGAAACTGCTTCACATTAAAAAGAACTTTCAGAATAAAACAAAGGTGGAGGCTCATACAATGCCGCAGCAGGGGCAGCACCCCACCAGGGGGCCTATTCCATAATTGGTAGTAAAATGGAGTTGGTATGCAGGATAAGGTGTGCTTGCAGGTTTTCCATACTGTCTACTTTTTAATATACGTATCCAGGGGTCAGCTGTTTGTTGGCATCTTGCTCCGGAATGAAGTGCACAGCTCCCAGATATGTGGTGCACTGCTCTGGGCTGCCGCAAGTATCAGCTGCCGGAGTCCCTATGCCTATATGGAGCCCCGTGCTTTCCGGCCGCAAGCTCACACAGTGCCGCAGATGAATCTCAGATGGAGACTGGGATCCATTTGTTATGAGTCTCACTCTGCTCCTGGGAAAAGGAAGCAGCAGATCGCGCTGCCCTTTGCACAGCTAGAGAGGGGAGTATGAGACTTTTTTGGGAGTGTTCATAGTGTGTTAAGTGATTCTGCATTTTCAAAATCACATAACACTAGCTACAAGGAAGCTTTATTTCACTGAGAAAATCTCCTGAGTGGAAGTGCAGGTTACATTGGAACAGCCAGAGCTCCACAGTAAAACTCACAGTAATGTGCAATGTGTATGAGCAATGAGCATATCACAGAGCTCCACAGCTATAAAACTCACAGTAATGTGCAGTGTGTATGAACGTATCACAGAGCTCCACAGCAATAAAACTCACAGTAATGTGCGGTGTGTATGAACGTATCACAGAGCTCCACAGCTATAAAACTCACAGTAATGTGCAGTGTGTATGAACGTATCACAGAGCTCCACAGCAATAAAACTCACAGTAATGTGCGGTGTGTATGAACGTATCACAGAGCTCCACAGCAATAAAACTCATAGTAATGTGCTGTGACCAGTAGCCGATAATTAAAAAAAAACATGAAATAATTTGAAAGTGTGAAAAGTGAGACGCTGTTTGCAAATAAATTACTGAACGGAAATGTCTGGAATTTACACAGACCTCCGCTTGTCCGTTTGTCCTGCTCTCCTGGCACCCCCTGACTAGGATCAGCCCGGCCGCTGAGTTGCTTGGAACTCATGCCTCAAGCCGCCTGATCTGTAGCTCCAGACCTGCTTGGTGTCAAGCCCTGGGAGCCTGCTGTGGTCAGTCTGGATTGCCATGTACTCCCTGTCTCCCTAGGGTGTTAGCAACAGACACGGTGTCGGGGTGATGCAACAGATACGGCGTTGGGGTAAAGCAACAGATACGGTGTCGGTCGGGGTGAAGCAACAGACACGGTGTCGGGGTGAAGCAATGGATTCGGTGTCGGGGTGAAGCAAAAGATACGTGTCGGGGTGAAGCAACAGACACGTTGTCGGGGTGAAGCAACAGATACGATGTCAGGTGAAGCAACAGATACGGTGTCGGAGTAAACCAACAGATACGGTGTCGGAGTAAACCAACAGATATGGTGTCGGGGTAAAGCAACAGATACGGTGTCGGGGTAAAGCAACAGATATGGTGTCGAGATGAAGCAACAGATACGGTGTCGAGATGAAGCAACAGATATGGTGTCAGAGTAAAGCAACAGATACAGTGTTGGGTGAAGCAACAGATACGGTGTCGGGGTAAAGCAACAGATACGGTGTCGGGTGAAGCAACAGATACAGTGTCGGGTGATTGAACAGATACGGTGTCGGGGTAAAGCAATGGATACGGTGTCGGGGTAAAGCAACAGATACGGTGTCGAGATGAAGCAACAGATACGGTGTCGAGATGAAGCAACAGATGCGGTGTCGGGGTAAAGCAACAGATACGGTGTCGAGCTGAAGCAACAGATACGGTGTCGAGATGAAGCAACAGATGCGGTGTCGGGGTAAAGCAACAGATACGGTGTCTGGTAAAGCAACAGATACTGTGTCGGATGAAGCAACAGATACGGTGTCGGATGAAGCAACAGATACGGTGTTGGGGTAAAGCAACAGATACGGTGTCTGGTAAAGCAACAGATATGGTGTCGGGTCAAGTAACAGATACGGTGTCGGGTGATTGAACAGATACAGTCTCGGGGTAAAGCAACGGATACGGTGTCGGGGTAAAGCAACAGATACGGTGTCGAGATGAAGCAACAGATACGGTGTCGAGATGAAGCAACAGATATGGTGTCGGAGTAAAGCAACAGATACGGTGTTGGAGTAAAGCAACAGATACAGTGTCGGGTGAAGCAACAGATACGGTGTCGGGGTAAAGCAACAGATACGGTGTCGGGTGAAGCAACAGATACGGTGTCGGGTGATTAAACAGATACGGTGTCGGGGTAAAGCAACGGATACGGTGTCGGGGTAAAGCAACAGATACGTGTCGAGATGAAGCAACAGATATGGTGTCGAGATGAAGCAACAGATGCGGTGTCGAGATGAAGCAACAGATGCGGTGTCGGGGTAAAGCAACAGATACGTGTCGAGATGAAGCAACAGATACGGTGTCGAGATGAAGCAACAGATGCGGTGTCGGGGTAAAGCAACAGATACAGTGTCGAGATGAAGCAACAGATACGGTGTCGAGATGAAGCAACAGATACGGTGTCGGGTGAAGCAACAGATACGGTGTCGGGGTCAAGCAACAGATATGGTGTCGGGTGAAGCAACAGATACGGTGTCGGGTGATTGAACGGATACGGTGTCGGGGTAAAGCAACGGATACGGTGTCGGGGTAAAGCAACAGATACGGTGTCGAGATGAAGCAACAGATGCGGTGTCGGGGTAAAGCAACAGATACGGTGTCGAGATGAAGCAACAGATACGGTGTCGAGATGAAGAAACAGATGCGGTGTCAGGGTAAAGCAACAGATACGGTGTCGAGATGAAGCAACAGATACGGTGTCGAGATGAAGCAACAGATGCGGTGTCGGGATAAAGCAACAGATACGGTGTCGAGCTGAAGCAACAGATACGGTGTCGAGATGAAGCAACAGATGCGGTGTCGGGGTAAAGCAACAGATACGGTGTCTGGTAAAGCAACAGATACTGTGTCGGATGAAGCAACAGATACGGTGTCGGGTGAAGCAACAGATACGGTGTCGGGTCAAGCAATAGATATGGTGTCGGGTCAAGTAACAGATACGGTGTCGGGTGATTGAACAGATACGGTCTCGGGGTAAAGCAACGGATACGGTGTCGGGGTAAAGCAACAGATACGGTGTCGAGATGAAGCAACAGATACAGTGTCGAGATGAAGCAACAGATACGGTGTCGGAGTAAAGCAACAGATACGGTGTTGGAGTAAAGCAACAGATACAGTGTCGGGTGAAGCAACAGATACGGTGTCGGGGTAAAGCAACAGATACGGTGTCGGGTGAAGCAACAGATACGGTGTCGGGTGATTAAACAGATACGGTGTCGGGGTAAAGCAACGGATACGGTGTCGGGGTAAAGCAACAGATACGTGTCGAGATGAAGCAACAGATATGGTGTCGAGATGAAGCAACAGATGCGGTGTCGAGATGAAGCAACAGATGCGGTGTCGGGGTAAAGCAACAGATACGGTGTCGAGATGAAGCAACAGATACGGTGTCGAGATGAAGCAACAGATGCGGTGTCGGGGTAAAGCAACAGATACAGTGTCGAGATGAAGCAACAGATACGGTGTCGAGATGAAGCAACAGATACGGTGTCGGGTGAAGCAACAGATACGGTGTCGGGGTCAAGCAACAGATATGGTGTCGGGTGAAGCAACAGATACGGTGTCGGGTGATTGAACGGATACGGTGTCGGGGTAAAGCAACGGATACGGTGTCGGGGTAAAGCAACAGATACGGTGTCGAGATGAAGCAACAGATATGGTGTCAGGGTAAAGCAACAGATATGGTGTCGAGATGAAGCAACAGATACGGTGTCGAGATGAAGCAACAGATGCGGTGTCGGGGTAAAGCAACAGATACGGTGTCTGGTAAAGCAACAGATACTGTGTCGGATGAAGCAACAGATACGGTGTCGGGTGAAGCAACAGATACGGTGTCGGGGTAAAGCAACAGATACGGTGTCGGGGTAAAGCAACAGATACGTGTCGGGGTCAAGCAACAGATATGGTGTCGGAGTAAAGCAACAGATACGGTGTCGGGTAAAGCAACAGATAGTGTCAGGTGAAGCAACAGATATGGTGTCAGGGTAAAGCAACAGATACGGTGTCGGGGTAAAGCAGCAGATATGGTGCCGAGGTAAAGCAACAGATACGGTGCCGGGGTAAAGCAACAGATACGGTGTCGGGGTAAAGCAACAGATACGGTGTCGGGGTAAAGCAACAGATACGGTGTCGGGGTAAAGCAACAGATACGGTGTCGAGATGAAGAAACAGATGCGGTGTCAGGGTAAAGCAACAGATACGGTGTCGAGATGAAGCAACAGATACGTGTCGAGATGAAGCAACAGATGCGGTGTCGGGGTAAAGCAACAGATACGGTGTCGAGCTGAAGCAACAGATACGGTGTCGAGATGAAGCAACAGATGCGGTGTCGGGGTAAAGCAACAGATACGGTGTCTGGTAAAGCAACAGATACTGTGTCGGATGAAGCAACAGATACGGTGTCGGGTGAAGCAACAGATACGGTGTCGGGTCAAGCAACAGATATGGTGTTGGGTCAAGTAACAGATACGGTGTCGGGTGATTGAACAGATACGGTCTCGGGGTAAAGCAACGGATACGGTGTCGGGGTAAAGCAACAGATACGGTGTTGGAGTAAAGCAACAGATACAGTGTCGGGTGAAGCAACAGATACGGTGTCGGGTGATTAAACAGATACGGTGTCGGGGTAAAGCAACGGATACGGTGTCGGGGTAAAGCAACAGATACGTGTCGAGATGAAGCAACAGATACGGTGTCGAGATGAAGCAACAGATGCGGTGTCGAGATGAAGCAACAGATGCGGTGTCGGGGTAAAGCAACAGATACGGTGTCGAGATGAAGCAACAGATACGGTGTCGAGATGAAGCAACAGATGCGGTGTCGGGGTAAAGCAACAGATACAGTGTCGAGATGAAGCAACAGATACGGTGTCGAGATGAAGCAACAGATACGGTGTCGGGTGAAGCAACAGATACGGTGTCGGGGTCAAGCAACAGATATGGTGTCGGGTGAAGCAACAGATACGGTGTCGGGTGATTGAACGGATACGGTGTCGGGGTAAAGCAACAGATACGGTGTCGAGATGAAGCAACAGATATGGTGTCAGGGTAAAGCAACAGATATGGTGTCGAGATGAAGCAACAGATATGGTGTCGAGATGAAGCAACAGATGCGGTGTCGGGGTAAAGCAACAGATACGGTGTCTGGTAAAGCAACAGATACTGTGTCGGATGAAGCAACAGATACGGTGTCGGGTGAAGCAACAGATACGGTGTCGGGGTCAAGCAACAGATATGGTGTCGGGTGAAGCAACAGATACGGTGTCGGGTGATTGAACAGATACGGTGTCGGGGTAAAGCAACGGATATGGTGTCAGGGTAAAGCAACAGATACAGTGTCGAGATGAAGCAACAGATACGGTGTCGAGATGAAGCAACAGATGCGGTGTCAGGGTAAAGCAACAGATACGGTGTCTGGTAAAGCAACAGATACTGTGTCGGGTGAAGCAACAGATACTGTGTCGGGTGAAGCAACAGATACTGTGTCAGGTGAAGCAACAGATACGGTGTCGGTGAAGCAACAGATATGGTGTCGGGGTAAAGCAACAGATACGGTGTCGGGGTAAAGCAACAGATACGTGTCGGGGTCAAGCAACAGATATGGTGTCGGAGTAAAGCAACAGATACGGTGTCGGGTAAAGCAACAGATACAGTGTCAGGTGAAGCAACAGATATGGTGTCAGGGTAAAGCAACAGATACGGTGTCGGGGTAAAGCAGCAGATATGGTGCCGAGGTAAAGCAACAGATACGGTGCCGGGGTAAAGCAACAGATACGGTGTCGGGGTAAAGCAACAGATACGGTGTCGGGGTAAAGCAACAGATACGGTGTCGGGGTAAAGCAACAGTTACAGTGTCGGGTGAAGCAACAGATACGGTGTCGGGGTCAAGCAACAGATATGGTGTCGGGTGAAGCAACAGATACGGTGTCGGGTGATTGAACAGATACGGTGTCGGGGTAAAGCAACGGATATGGTGTCGGGGTAAAGCAACAGATACAGTGTCGAGATGAAGCAACAGATACGGTGTCGAGATGAAGCAACAGATGCGGTGTCAGGGTAAAGCAACAGATACGGTGTCTGGTAAAGCAACAGATACTGTGTCGGGTGAAGCAACAGATACTGTGTCGGGTGAAGCAACAGATACTGTGTCGGGTGAAGCAACAGATACGGTGTCGGTGAAGCAACAGATATGGTGTCGGGGTAAAGCAACAGATACGGTGTCGGGGTAAAGCAACAGATATGGTGTCGGAGTAAAGCAACAGATACGGTGTCGGATAAAGCAACAGATACAGTGTCAGGTGAAGCAACAGATATGGTGTCAGGGTAAAGCAACAGATACGGTGTCGGGGTAAAGCAGCAGATATGGTGCCGAGGTAAAGCAACAGATACGGTGCCGGGGTAAAGCAACAGATACGGTGTCGGGGTAAAGCAACAGATACGGTGTCGGGGTAAAGCAACAGATACGGTGTCGGGGTAAAGCAACAGATACTGTGTCGGGTGAAGCAACAGATACGGTGTCGGTGAAGCAACAGATATGGTGTCGGGGTAAAGCAACAGATACGGTGTCGGGGTAAAGCAACAGATACGTGTCGGGGTCAAGCAACAGATATGGTGTCGGAGTAAAGCAACAGATACGGTGTCGGGTAAAGCAACAGATACAGTGTCAGGTGAAGCAACAGATATGGTGTCAGGGTAAAGCAACAGATACGGTGTCGGGGTAAAGCAGCAGATATGGTGCCGAGGTAAAGCAACAGATACGGTGCCGGGGTAAAGCAACAGATACGGTGTCGGGGTAAAGCAACAGATACGGTGTCGGGGTAAAGCAACAGATACGGTGTCGGGTGAAGCAACAGATACGGTGTCGGGGTCAAGCAACAGATATGGTGTCGGGTGAAGCAACAGATACGTCGGGTGATTGAACAGATACGGTGTCGGGGTAAAGCAACGGATATGGTGTCGGGGTAAAGCAACAGATACAGTGTCGAGATGAAGCAACAGATACGGTGTCGAGATGAAGCAACAGATGCGGTGTCAGGGTAAAGCAACAGATACGGTGTCTGGTAAAGCAACAGATACTGTGTCGGGTGAAGCAACAGATACTGCGTCGGGTGAAGCAACAGATACTGTGTCGGGTGAAGCAACAGATACGGTGTCGGTGAAGCAACAGATATGGTGTCGGGGTAAAGCAACAGATACGGTGTCGGGGTAAAGCAACAGATACGTGTCGGGGTCAAGCAACAGATATGGTGTCGGAGTAAAGCAACAGATACGGTGTCGGGTAAAGCAACAGATACAGTGTCAGGTGAAGCAACAGATATGGTGTCAGGGTAAAGCAACAGATACGGTGTCGGGGTAAAGCAGCAGATATGGTGCCGAGGTAAAGCAACAGATACGGTGCCGGGGTAAAGCAACAGATACGGTGTCGGGGTAAAGCAACAGATACGGTGTCGGGGTAAAGCAACAGATACGGTGTCGGGGTAAAGCAACAGATACGGTGTCGGGGTAAAGCAACAGATACGGTGTCGGGTAAAGCAACAGATACAGTGTCGGGTGAAGCAACAGATACGGTGTCGGGTGAAGCAACAGATACGGTGTCGGGGTAAAGCAACAGATACGGTGTCGGGGTAAAGCAACAGATACGGTGTCTGGTAAAGCAACAGATACTGTGTCGGATGAAGCAACAGATACGGTGTCGGGTGAAGCAACAGATACGGTGTCGGGGTAAAACAACAGATACGGTGTCGGGGTAAAGCAACAGATACGGTGTCGGGGTAAAGCAACAGATACGGTGTCGGGGTCAAGCAACAGATATGGTGTCGGAGTAAAGCAACAGATACGGTGTCGGGTAAAGCAACAGATACAGTGTCAGGTGAAGCAACAGATATGGTGTCAGGGTAAAGCAACAGATACGGTGTCGGGGTAAAGCAGCAGATACGATGCCGGGGTAAAGCAACAGATACGGTGTCGGGGTAAAGCAACAGATACGGTGTTGGGGTAAAGCAACAGATACTGTGTCAGGGTAAAGCAACAGATACGGTGTCAGGGTAAAGCAACAGATACGGTGTCGGGTAAAGCAACAGATACGGTGTCGGGTGAAGCAACAGATACGGTGTCGGGTGAAGCAACAGATACGGTGTCGGGGTAAAGCAACAGATACGGTGTCGGGTGAAGCAACAGATACGTGTCGGGTGAAGCAACAGATACGGTGTCGGGGTAAAGCAACAGATACGGTGTCGGGTGAAGCAACAGATACTGTGTCGGGGTAAAACAACAGATACGGTGTCGGGTGAAGCAACAGATACTGTGTCGGGGTAAAGCAACAGATACGGTGTTGGGTGAAGCAACAGATACGGTGTCGGGGTTAAGAATTATACCCTTATCCTCTTCTTACACTTTTTCCCATGTAAGTTACCTTCTTAAACCTACTAACCCCCCCAGCCCCCCCCCCTTTCCCGTAAATGAAAACACAACAAAGTATTGGCATTTTGAAAAGGTCACGTCTTTTATTACTTAAGGCCAAATTCTTTGCCTCTAAGGCAGAATTATTATTATCGATCCTCGTATGCCAAATTCCTTCACCAGATAACGCTGGCAGCCAGATAACACTGGCAACTGCAATGCACCACAAGCATTGAACAGAAATAGCGCCCCACGTGGCTAAGCAGGCTGACCACACAACTGCTCAGTTTTTTTTTATGGCAGATAGCAGGCCGAGAGGGTCTGCAAACCAGGAAGGCATGAAGGCATGAATTTAGCTGCTGTTGTGGTTTCTTCTGTACTGTTTGAACATGTTGTTTGGTGTGCTCTCTTTCTGGTTTGTTGTATTATATTGTCTTGAGATGAACCCGCACTCAAAGCGTAGTTAAGGTTGAGTGCTGCCCTTCTTGTGTATTTTATATATATATATATATATATATACATACCCACACATTTTTTTTTTATTTTTTTTTTATTTTCCTTAGTGTTATACTACATTAGTGATTTCAGTGTGTTATAGAGAGGAATTTCGTGATTTCAGGGTGCATGATAGCTACATCATTAGCGTGACTTTGTGTGTTATACCGAGGTCCTACATGTTATTTCACTATGTATAGTGAGTTCCTACTGTGTGCATGGTGAGTGGCACATGCGTGTATAGTGATGCCCTGTGCTTTGTTTACGGTGTCTATATGGGTGCTTATTATGATTTTGGCTGCATACATGGATGATTTTAAAGATACTAAAATTGGACAGTCAGTCATGCGCTATACTGAGCACATAAACTAATAAGGCACAGCCGTCCACAAACAGCCAAAGGAAAATCACTGGAAATCCTAATGCCCCTAATAACATCAAACAAATCACTGAATTCTGGCAGAGTTATCGCAGACCACTAACCCATTAGAAATTACTATCACGCAGCTGGACACCAAATGAACAAGGAATACAGTATTGCAAATTGAAACAAATATAAATAAGCATCCACTAAATAAACCTACAAATCCATACAATGGGAAACCCACACCTATCCTTCCAATAAATAATGGAACTAGGAATATATATATATGTAGCAGACTTATGATAATAGAGTATGCATAACAGATTGATACAGCATGTAATACTTATCCAGTCATTGGTTTTCATACGATGATGGTGATGGTAAAAATGGAGCTCGCCGCCGCCCTGTCTCTAAAGTTCTTAGTAAAAGAAAATTAGTTGCAATACCAAAATTGTCCCACGCACAGCCTCTTGTATCCTCCCTTCCCCCTCCTTTCCATTGTTTATCTTCCCATTGTACCCAATCACAAAGAGCCATGCTTCAGCTCACAGAACAAAGCCTATCCCATAGAATAAAGGAAACTCCCTCCTTTGAAACTCTTGTGCAATACAGGAATAATCCTTAAACCTCCTTCATTCCCAATTGGTCCTTCTCTCGAACAAAGCAACAGACACGGTGTCGGGGTAAAGCAACAGATACGGTGTCGGGTAAAGCAACAGATACAGTGTCTGGGTAAAGCATACAAATCACAATAAATGATCACAAACAGGGCTCGAGTCGAGCGGGAACGCGCGGGAACGGCGTTCCCGCACTTCTCCGACAGCGGGAACGCTGCGGGAACGCAGCGTTCCCGCTGTGGCCCGAGCCCGAACGCTTAACAGGCGGTCGCCGCACATTGGCGGCGGCCGCGTGCTTCCTATTCTAGCGGCCGGTGACCGGAAGTGGAGCCGCTCGCCTGGCTGTTTCCTAGATCCCAGGCGAGCGGCTGCACTTCCTGTCAGCGGCCGCTGAGCAGGAAACACGTGGCCGCCGGCAGTGTGCGGCGGCGGCAGCAGCAGCAGCAGCAGTGGTAAGTTGGGCTGGGGGCAGTATCTATGAGACCAGGGGGCATATCCATGAGACCAGGGGGCATATCCATGAGACCTGGGGGGCATATCCATGAGACCAGGGGGCATATCCATGAGACCAGGGGACATATCCATGAGACCTGGGGGGCATATCCATGAGACCAGGGGCATATCCATGAGACCTGGGGGGCATATCCATGAGACCTGGGGGGCATATCCATGAGACCAGGGGCACTATCCATGAGACCAGGGGGCATTATCCATGAGACCAGGGGCATATCCATGAGACCAGGGGCAGTATCCATGAGACCAGGGGCACTATCCATGAGACCAGGGGCATATCCATGAGAGTTGGGGGCATTATCCATGAGAGTTGGGGGCAGTATCCATGAGACCAGGGGCATATCCATGAGACCAGGGGCATATCCATGAGACCTGGGGTATTATCCATGAGACCAGGGGCATATCCATGAGACCTGGGGGCATTATCCATGAGACCTGGGGGAGTATCCATGAGACCAGGGGCATATCCATGAGACCAGGGGCATATCCATGAGACCAGGGGCATATCCATGAGACCAGGGGGCATATCCATGAGACCTGGGGGGCATATCCATGAGACCAGGGGCATATCCATGAGACCTGGGGGCACTATCCATGAGACCAGGGGCACTATCCATGAGACCAGGGGCAGTATCCATGAGACCAGGAGCATATCCATGAGACAAGGGGGCATTATCCATGAGACCAGGGGCATATCCATGAGACCAGGGGCATATCCATGAGACCAGGGGCATTATCCATGAGACCAGGGGCATATCCATGAGACCTGAGGGCACTATCCATGAGACCAGGGGCAGTATCCATGAGACCAGGGGCAGTATCCATGAGACCAGGGGCATATCCATGAGAGTTGGGGCATTATCCATGAGAGTTGGGGGCATTATCCATGAGAGTTGGGGGCATTATCCATGAGAGTTGGGGGCATTATCCATGAGACCAGGGGCAGTATCCATGAGACCAGGGGCAGTATCCATGAGACCAGGGGCATATCCATGAGACCAGGGGCATATCCATGAGACCTGGGGGCATTATCCATGAGACCAGGGGCATATCCATGAGACCTGGGGGCACTATCCATGAGACCAGGGGCATATCCATGAGACCTGGGGGCATTATCCATGAGAGTTGGGGGCATTATCCATGAGACCTGGGGGCATTATCCATGAGACCAGGGGCATATCCATGAGACCAGGGGCATATCCATGAGACCAGGGGGCATTATCCATGAGAGTTGGGGCATTATCCATGAGACCTGGGGGGCAATTATATCCATGTGAACTGGGGAAAATATATCCATATAACCAGTGCTGTGCATATTATTCTTGGGGTTCAGTGCTGTGTATATTATTATGGGGGCTCTGTGCTGTGCATGTTATTATGTTATTGTTGGGGCTCAGTGCTGTGTATATTATTCTGGGGGCTCAGTGCTGTGTATATTATTCTGGGGGCTCAGCGCTGTGTATATTATACTGGAGGCTCAGTGCTGTGTATATTATTCTGGGGGCTCAGCGCTGTGTATGTTATTCTAGGGGCTCAGCGCTGTGTATGTTATTCTGGGGGCTCAGCGCTGTGTATATTATTCTGGGGGCTGAGCGCTGTGTATATTATTATGGGGGCTCTGTGCTGTGCATGTTATTATGTTATTGTTGGGGCTCAGTGCTGTGTATATTATTCTGGGGCTGAGCGCTGTGTATATTATTATGGGGGCTCTGTGCTGTGCATGTTATTATGTTATTGTTGGGGCTCAGCGCTGTGTATATTATACTGGAGGCTCAGTGCTGTGTATATTATTCTGGGGGCTCAGTGCTGTGTATATTATTCTGGGGGCTGAGCGCTGTGTATATTATTATGGGGGCTCTGTGCTGTGCATGTTATTATGTTATTGTTGGGGCTCAGTGCTGTGTATATATACTGGAGGCTCAGTGCTGTGTATATTATTCTGGGGCTGAGCGCTGTGTATATTATTATGGGGGCTCTGTGCTGTGCATGTTATTATGTTATTGTTGGGGCTCAGCGCTGTGTTATATTATACTGGAGGCTCAGTGCTGTGTATATTATTCTGGGGCTCAGTGCTGTGTATATTATTCTGGGGGCTGAGCGCTGTGTATATTATTATGGGGGCTCTGTGCTGTGCATGTTATTATGTTATTGTTGGGGCTCAGTGCTGTGTATATTATACTGGAGGCTCAGTGCTGTGTATATTATTCTGGGGGTTCAGCACTGTGTATATTATTCTGGGGGCTCAGTGATGTGTATGTTATTCTGGGGGCTCAGTGCTGTGTATATATTCTGGGGGCTCAGCGCTGTGTATATAATTCTGGGGGCTCAGTGCTGTGTATGTTATTCTGGGGGCTCAGTGCTGTGTATATTATTCTGGGGCTCAGCGCTGTGTATGTTATTCTGGGGGCTCAGTGCTGTGTATGTTATTCTGGGGGCTCAGTGCTGTGTATATTATTCTGGGGGTCTGTGCCTGGAGATATATATATATATAATGCGTTAGTCCAGTTGCCACAATAACGAGTATACCTGTACGTAGTGATACCTTCACTGATCAGTATAGTTTCCAGTTTACACTCTTGAAAGTTTGTCTTTTAAATGTAAAGTTAACCCAATAAAAATGGTATCACCGGCTCGTCCGGCTATACTCGTGATATATATATATATATATTTTCTTCAGGTAATGGGGGTTGTGGAATTCGTGGGTGAGTTCCCTCACTTTTTTTCCCAGGACTTGACCCCTGATCACAAACCATTTGCATAATCCAATGTCCCAATGAATCAGATTGGGACAGTATTTGCCCACAAGGTTGACTCACAACTCACACAGCAGATAAACAGACACAGCATTCTTGCATAATCACAGATCACACAAATCGAATTACATTATTCTGGTTCAACAAAAAATAAACATTAAACTGAAGTTTAAAATAATGAAACTTAGGTCTGCCCCCCCCCCCACAACACATCTCCAGGTTCACATTAAAATAAAGTAATAAAAGCACATTTACACTGGGGATAAAGATTGCATTGGGGAAATTCAAACAGGAGGAAAAACAGAAAATAGAGAATAGAAAAAAACACTTAAAAAAAAGCTAATTTTTTTTGTGTGGTTTCATTCGGCAGGTTTAATCAGACGAATCCCATAGGTTTCAATGTTAAAAATATTTACGTTTTAAACCAATCTATACTATAATGCAGTAAGGCTTGGCGTGTCCGTCGCCAAGCCTGTACTGCGCATGTGGGCGCAACCAGCGGCGGTTGGTTGCGTGCGCATGCAACCGCCGCGGCACGAGCTGGCTGTGCGCTTGCCGTGGCGGTTACAAGATGCGCACGCAGCAGCCGTTTAGAGGCTGTGCACGCCTCCTGTAGAGCCGGTGTTCTGGCACATGTGGGAACCGGCGCACTTCCGGTGACGTATCAGCCGCTCACAGTAAGGAACCACCAGCAATGTGCATGCGCGCGCGTACCGCCGATTCGTCGGAGACGCGCTCGTTCCGATTAGCAGCCATCTTGGAAAACCAGGCGACCGGCGCACCGCATTGACGTCATCAAAACACGACGCCACACTGTATCCTATTGCGCATGCGCGCGGACCTCCGAGCCGTCAGAGACTCTCTATATTGTGTGAAAGCTTCCTCTATCTGCCCGTATATACCCTGTAACTGCCCTATATATACTGTATAACTGCCCTCTATACCCTGTAACTGCCCTAAATACTGTATAACTGCCCTATATACTGTATAACTACCCTCTATACCCTGTAACTGCCCCTATATACTGTATAACTGGCCTCTATACCCTGTAATTGCCCCTATATATACTGTATAACTGCCCTCTATACCCTGTAACTGCCTCTATATACTGTATAACTGCCCTCTATACCCTGTAACTGCCCTATATACTATATAACTACCCCCTATACCCTGTAACTGCCCCTATATACTGTATAACTACCCTCTATACTGTATAACTACCCTCTATACCCTGTAACTGGCTCTATATATACTGTATAACTACCCTCTATACCCTGTAACTGCCTCTATATACTGTATAAATACCCTATATACTGTATAACCACCCTCTATACCCTGTAACTGCCTCTATATACTGTATAAATACCCTATATACTGTATAACTGCCCTCTATACCCTGTAACTGCCCTAAATACTGTATAACTACCCCCTATACCCTGTAACTGCCCCTATATACTGTATAACTGCCCTCTATACCCTGTAACTGCCCCTATATACTGTATAACTGCCCTCTATACCCTGTAACTGCCCTAAATACT
Organism: Leptobrachium leishanense; assembly: GCA_009667805.1. Classification (NCBI taxonomy): domain Eukaryota; kingdom Metazoa; phylum Chordata; class Amphibia; order Anura; family Megophryidae; genus Leptobrachium; species Leptobrachium leishanense. The sequence goes on from CM019073.1 coordinate 87,871,397, forward strand.
GTATAACTACCCTCTATACCCTGTAACTGCCCTAAATACTGTATAACTGCCCTCTATACACTGTAACTGCCCCTATATATACTGTATAACTGCCCTCTATACCCTGTAACTGCCCTAAATACTGTATAACTACCCTCTATACTCTATAACTGCCCCCATATACTGTATAACGAGGGTAGTTATACAGTATATAGGGGCAGTTATACAGTGTATATAGGGGCAGTTACAGGGTATAGGGGTAGTTATACAGTATTTAGGACAGTTACAGGGTATAGAGGTAGTTATACAGTATATAGGGTAGTTATATAGTATATAGAGGCAGTTACAGGGTATAGAGGGTAGTTATACATTATATAGAGGCAGTTATACAGTATATATAGGGGCAGTTACAGGGTATAGGGGTAGTTATACAGTATTGAGGGCAGATAGAGGGTATAGAGGGCAGTTACAGGGTATAGAGGTAGTTATACAGTATATAGGGTAGTTATATAGTATATAGAGGCAGTTACAGGGTATAGAGGGTAGTTATACATTATATAGAGGCAGTTATACAGTATATATAGGGGCAGTTACAGTGTATAGAGGGCAGTTATACAGTATTTAGGGCAGTTACAGGGTATAGAGGGTAGTTATACAGTATTTAGGGCAGTTACAGGGTATAGAGGGCAGTTATACAGTATATATAGGGGCAGTTACAGTGTATAGAGGGCAGTTATACAGTATTTAGGGCAGTTACAGGGTATAGAGGGCAGTTATACAGTATATAGAGGCAGTTACAGGGTATAGAGGGTAGTTATACAGTATTTAGGGCAGTTACAGTGTATAGAGGGCAGTTATACAGTATATAGGGGCAGTTACAGGGTATAGAGGGCAGTTATACAGTATATATAGGGGCAGTTACAGTGTATAGAGGGCAGTTATACAGTATATAGGGGCAGTTACAGGGTATAGAGGGCAGTTATACAGTATTTAGGGCAGTTACAGGGTATAGAGGGTAGTTATACAGTATTTAGGGCAGTTACAGGGTATAGAGGGTAGTTATACAGTATTTAGGGCAGTTACAGGGTATAGAGGGCAGTTATACAGTATATAGAGGCAGTTACAGGGTATAGAGGGTAGTTATACAGTATTTAGGGCAGTTACAGGGTATAGAGGGCAGTTATACAGTATATAGGGTCAGTTACAGGGTATAGAGGGCAGTTATACAGTATTTAGGGCAGTTACAGTGTATAGAGGGCAGTTATACAGTATATATAGGGGCAGTTACAAGGTATAGAGGGCAGTTATACAGTATTTAGGGCAGTTACAGGGTATAGAGGGTAGTTATACAGTATTTAGGGCAGTTACAGGGGTAATTATACAGTATTTAGGGCAGTTACAGGGTATAGAGGGCAGTTATACAGTATATATAGGGGCAGTTACAGGGTATAGAGGGCAGTTATACAGTATATATAGGGGCAGTTACAGGGTATATATGAGCAGATAGAGGAAGCTTTCACACAATATAGAGAGACTCTGACGGCTCAGAGGTCCGCGCGCATGCGCAATAGGATACAGTGTGGCGTCGTGTTTTGATGACGTCAATGCGGTGCGCCGGTCGCCTGGTTTTCCAAGATGGCTGCTAATCGGAGCGAGCGCGTCTCCGACGAATCGGCGGTATGCACACGCATGCGCATTGCTGGTGGTTCCTTACTGTGAGCGTCTGATACGTCACCGGAAGTGCGCCGGTCCCCACAAATGAGAGGTTCCCACATGTGCCATAACACCGGATGCGCTCGCAGCAGACGGCTATAGACTGCACGTGCATCCAGTGGACCAGGATGCGCGCGCAGCCTATCGCCGTCTGCTCTGAGCGCATCCGGCTCTACAGGAAGCGCGAGCAGCCTCTATCTGGCGGCTGCGCGCGCTTCCTGTTCTCCTGGATGCGCGCGCGGCCGACAGGTAGAGGCTGCGCGCGCATCCTGCGTCTTAATTGGGGGCACTTTAAACCACGGGAGCTGGGAGCACTTATACCCACAGGAGCTGGGGCAACTATACCCACAGGAGCTGGGGGCAACTATACCCACGGGTGCTGGGGGCAACTATACCCATGTGAGCTGGGGCAATTATACCCATGTGAGCTGGGGGCAAATATACCCATGTGAGCTGGGGGGCAAATATACCCATGTGAGCGGGGCAAATATACCCATGTGAGCTGGGGCAAATATACCCATGTGAGCTGGGGGGCAAATATACCCATGTGAGCGGGGGCAAATATACAAATGTGAGCTGGGGGGGCAAATATACCCATGTGAGCGGGGGCAAATATACCCATGTGAGCTGGGGGCAAAAATACCCATGTGAGCGGGGGCAAATATACCCATGTGAGCTGGGGCAAATATACCCATGTGAGCTGGGGGAATATATACCCATGTGATCTGGGGGCGATTATACCCATGTGAGCTGGGGCAAATATACCCATGTGAGCTGGGGTAATTATACCCATGTGAGCGGGGGCAAATATATCCATGTGATCTGCTTTGCTTAACAATAGACTGCCCTCTGGGCAGGCTTTCCACCTAGTATCTAATAAACCGTTTATTATTTTAAACTGCAGCAAAAAGTCTCTTTATTGATTTTTTTCTTTTTACAGATCTTTTGTTAATTTTTTAACAAAAAATGCGCGTATACGTCTCCTGCGGGTGAACCTATGCGAACGCTGCACGAGCTTACTGTACGTCATGCGTCCTATACTTAACATTGTGAGCGCAAATGCATTTGTGCGCTACTACGCGGATGGTATTACAATCTATGCGGAGTTAGTAACGCACAGCCTTTGCGCACATAATTTTACCAACTCCTAAAAGCAGGTGTTAATGGCAAATTCTATCAACCTGCCGAACCCAAATACACCAGCCCACAAATAATATACGCAGCAACCAGCCAAAAAAAAATATACGCAGCAAAGTATAGTTACACATTCTACACATACCCAAACAATAAAATGGAGAAGCTGTGTGTGTTTATTATTGTTGCAGCATATATGCGCAGATTGACTTTGACAGGCGCAAAAACTGAACGTGAGATAATTGTTGTTCTTAATTCTGATTGGCTGAATCGCATGAAAAAAACAGTCCGCACACTGATTTCTGATTGCAATGTTGCTGCGCCCGCGTTTCTGCGTGAGTTATTTTTTGACGGATGAAAAAATGCACGAGGATTATAATCCTACCCAGTACACAGCAACAACACTTTCTGAAGAGCTTTACATTACAAGGTGGGAAGTAAAATGGCAAAAATAACAAACAAATTACAGAAAACACAAACAGAAAGAATACAGGGAAAATCTGTCAACTGGCAGAAAATTACCCCCCCCCCCCAAAACAGATGACCAAATGTGTGCTTTGTTTTTAGTAAGATGTCCTGCTGACAGTTTATTCATGTCATCTGTCTTGAGCAGCGAAGTGCGCATCGGCATCCAGGAGACATTGGACATCTACACTCCCAGATCCTCTGAGCACTCTTGGGTTGCCAACTATGGAAAAGCATCTCTTTTAGAAAGTCTGAAAAATCAGAAGATACAGACGGAAGTTGAAAATTCCAAAGCCCAGGAAACACAGACAAAAGATGAAAATTCCAAAGACCAGGAAATACAGACGGAAGAGGAAAATTCCACCACTTGTTATGAAAATATCCGGCCAGACTTATCAGACCTGAGAAATTGTTGCCGAGCTTCGGTCCACATCTTGACAACTTGCTGTCTGTATGTCTCTGACAAAGTAAATGGATTTCTGAAGAAATCGGAATTTTATACACGCAAAGATTCAGGTGAGTTTAACTCATGCTCTTACTGTAGTTCCCTATTGATGACATATATGTAGATTCACATGTATGTACCTCCTGTCTAGATACAGAGTTTGTTTCTGGATCAAAAAAACATTTGACAATTGGAAAATGCACAAGGAGGGTTTTTTCCTTATCTTGGATCAACAGCAGTCATAGGGATATGTGGAAGGTGGAACTTGGTGAACAGTGAACATTTCTACATCTTATGTTTCTATGGGGGTCATTCACTAACAGTCATTGTTTCAGTTAAACAAAGGTGGAAATCTTGTTTAACGACAGTGAAACACAACAAACTCTGTAAAACCGGGGCCACACAAGAGCACTAAGGGCCCTATTCCCTAGTTTATTTAACCAATCCTTGCTAACAGGAGTCGTCCCAGAAGACTGGAAATTAGAAAATGTTGTGCCCATTTACAAGAAGGGTAGTAGGGAGGAATCGGGGAACTATAGGCCAGTTAGTCTTACGTCAGTAGTGGGGAAATTAATGGAAACCATGTAAAAGAAAGGATTGTTGAACATCTAAAAACACATAGATTACAGGATCAGAAACAACATGGGTTTACCTCAGGGAGATCATGCCAAACTAATCTTATTGATTTTTTGATTGGGTAACAAAAATAATAGACACAGGTGGTGCAGTAGACATTGCTTATTTAGATTTCAGTAAGGCTTTTGATACTGTTCCGCATAGAAGCTTATCAATAAATTGCAATCTTTGAGCTTGGATTCCAATATTGTTGAATGGATTAGGCAGTGGCTCAGTGACAGGCAACAGAGGGTTGTGGTAAATGGAGTTTATTCGGCGCAAGGTCTTGTTACCAGTGGGGTACCTCAGGGGTCAGTACTTGGACCCATTCTCTTTAAATTTTTATTAGTGATATTGCAGAAGGTATTAATGGAAAAGTATGTATTTTTGCTGATGACACAAAGATTTGCAACAGGGTTGACGTTCCTCGAGGGATCAGCCAAATGACAAATGATTTAGGTAAACTAAAAAAATGGTGGGAGCTGTGGCAATTGAGTTTTAATGTGGATAAGTGCAAGATAATGCACCTGGGACGTAAAAACCCAAGGGCTGAATATAGAATATTTGATACATCTGAGGGTTGGGATTTAGGGGTCATTATTTCAGAGGATCTAAGGGTAAGTAGTCAATGTAATAGAGCAGCAGGAAATGCTAGCAGAATGCTTGGTTGTGTAGGGAGAGCCTGTATTAGCAGTAGGAAAAGGGAAGTGCTCATGCCACTGTACAGAGCACTGGTGAGACCTCACTTGGAGTACTGTGTGCATTACTGGAGACCGTAACTCCAGAAGGATATAGACATCTTAGAGAGAGTTCAGAGAAGGGCTACTAAAATGGTGTACGGCTTGAAGGAGAAAAGTTACCAGGAAAGGCTTAATGATCTTAACATGTACAGCTTGGAAAAAAGACGAGACAGAGGAGATATGATAGAAACATTTAAATACGTAAAGGGAATCCACAAGGTAGAGGAAGGGAGTATATTTAAAAGGAAACAAAGTAGCAAAACAAGAGGACATAGTCTTAGATTAGAGGGGCAAAGGTTTAAAAGTAACATCAGGAAGCATTATTTTTACTGAGAGGGTGGTGGATACATGGAACAGTCTTCCAGTAGAAGTGGTAGAGGCCAAAACAGTAATTGAATTTAAGCAGGCATGGGATAGGCATAAGGCTATCCTAAACAAAAGATAAATCCAGGTAAAGTATCCATGTAATTGGGCGACTAGATGGGCCGAAAGGTTCTTATCTGCCGACATTTTTCTATGTTTCTATGTTTCTAGTTCGTGCTAAAATGGGGAAGCTAACGGGGATAATGTGTGCTTGCAGGTTTACCCGTAGCATCCCCATTTTAGCATGATATCCAGGGGCAGCCACTAATTCAGCACCTTGCCTTTGAAATCAGTGCTAACCGCTGGGTTACTCGTGTGGCAGTTTTGCACAAGTATCAGCTCCTGGAGTTCATAGGACAACATAGAGGGATGCTTTTCCGGGCCGTGAGATCGCACAGCGCCGAGGAGTGATCACGGCAGGAGACTGGGGACTTTTTTCCCCAATCTGGCTCTGCTCCTAATGGCCAGAGCAGCAGATCAGGCCATCGTTCTCGCCACGGGATGATAGGTGAGTATCTGATTTATTAGGAGGTGTTTAATGTATCTGCAAAAGCACAATCAGTTAGCACCAGCTTTTAGGTGTAGCTAAAATATGGCTGTGCCTCCATACGGTAATTGGTGCCAGCACTTTGTAATACCGTTACTTATCCTAACGCGAAGTATAGGATGCACAAAGTACAGGAAGCTTGCGCAAATGAGCGCAATCACCGATGCACTAACGGATTACATACAAAGAAATGGGTTTAACGTCAGGAAGGTAATATGAGGGGCTTGCGCTAAACTCACTTAGCCTAGCGTTGACGCTCTTAACTAGTGAATAGGGCCCTAAGTGTATCCGTATGTCCCCCCTCCCAGTGTCCATCATAGTGTTAGAACGGCTCAACTGGGAGAACCACATGATGTAATGTGCGTACTAATAACACATGTTACCATGGCCATGCTGTTTTTTCCTCCCTGTCAAACTGAATCGATTCGTTTTTCAGACTGCTTCGGATGGAACTGATTCATTTTTCGGAAGCACTTCCGAAAAACAAATCGGTAAATTTCGTCTGAATTTTGATTTGGAAATAAACGAAACGCACATCTCTATTAACTAGTAGACTGAATTATACTGCAGAGAGGTGCTTCCCAGCAGTGTGCAGGATTAATAAACTGAATGGATTCTATGGCACAGAAGTGCTTCCCCGCATTGTGCAGGATTCATCTTCTGCAGGAAATTACACTGTCTTAATTAATTGATCTCCCCTGCAGCCTATGAATTCTGCACACTGCAGGGAAGCACTTTCACATACTTTCTAGTAATATGTAGATGTTGTGTGTGTTTTATGAAATCTGCAGGATCTTGCAGGGAGCTGCTGAATTTTCACTTTCAGGCTGGGGGAGTGACAGCATTTTTATAGGAATTACTAAGGGCTATATTACATTGTGCCGCTAAAACGGTGATGCTAAGGTAGATAATGTGCGTCTGCAGGTTTCTCCTTAGCGTCCCCATTTTAGCGTGATTTTATGGGGCAGATGCTAATCCAGCAGCCTGTCCTGTAATGCTGCGCTAAGCCTCAGGATGTTTGAGGCAGTGTTAGGCTGGGCGACAGACCAACGCAGTGCGAACATGCGTTCAGCCACACTTTATCACGGCCGTAGTAGCAGCAAATGACGGCCAATGACGGCCAATATACGAAGTACGGCCACACGAAAGTTCAGCCGCGCAACGCAAGCGGGAAACTAACGCTTTTTTTCGAGAGCATGAAACCGCTAGTACTGACGCACAGGGTGCGCTGCGTTGGCATAGCGGCGTGTGTGCGTGATTAGGAGACGTCAGATGCTGCACATGTCCGGCCTGCAAAACGTCCAGACATGCAAACTGTCCTGATTTTGCTGGAGTGTACCTAGAAGTGCTGCAGACAATGTGTGCTGCAGAAATAGATGTGGAGAGGCTGATCAGCGCTGTGGGGGAGCATCCTGAGCTATGGGACATAGCCTGCGACAGGTACAAAGACAAGGTGAAGAAGGCCAGCGCATGGGTCGCGGTGTCCCGAGTCATGTACCCAGAGTACGATACCTGGTCTGATAAAGAGCAGAAGCTTCAGAGTGAGTATATGATTATTTAATTCATAATCGCATTCAAATGTAAGGTACAATAATAATAAAAGGCAGACATATTTATTGTCGTCACATCTTAAATGCTGTCCAGCTGCCAGGGCACCTGACCTGCATTGCTAGTGAAATAATTAGAGCATCGCAAACCCTGTTGCTGTGTCTATTCACAGGTATTATGTCATCGTGTGCATATTCATCCAGACTCATAACTGTGAGGGTATCATCAAAATTTACACCGTCCCTGGCACGAACATAATTATGTTGGATGCAGCAGCATTTCACAATATCCACACAGAAATCAACATTTACATCAAGCGGCCTATGAAAAATCCTCCACTTGTTGCTCAATATGCCAAAGCTACACTCGACATACCGTCTTGCACGCGACAGTCTGTAATTAAACACCCGCTTCTTCACACTCAGATGTGTCCCTGAGTATGGCAGCAGGAGATGTGTGGATAGGCCGAATGCCTCATCCCCCACAAAGGCATAGGGGACTGCTACGTCACTGCCAGGCAAAGGTTCGGGTCTGGGGATGTTCAGGGTTCCACTCTCAATTTCAATTTCAACAACAGTGATTTTTACCAATGTTTCATCGCTGTTGCAAACAACAGAGCTTAGTTAATAAACCTCTATATCACAATGTAATTGCCAAGGCAATGTAACGCAGTAATAAAGATGATCTCATGCATCATAAAACCCAGAACACAAGCAGTTTTACTGACAAAATCAAGTCATTCTCATCTATTGTGGACACTATCAGGGTTATTCAGAGAGTGGTGAAAAGCAGGAGAATGAATGAAAAATGGAAAATTCTATGTCAAAATAGCCAAACCAGAAAAACTCTCCCATTTATCTCACTTTCCAAATCGGGTATTTTGACCTAGGATTTTCCATTCTCCAGTCATTCTCCTGCTTTTCACCGCTCTCTGAATAACCCTGAAAATATATAAATTTGAAAAACTATTTATATATTCTCTATCAGGTCTATTCAAAGAAAGGTGAAACTCAGGAGAATGACTGGAGAAGTGAAAATTCTAGGTCAAAATAGCCAAACCCGAAAAATTCTCCCATTTATCTCACTTTCCAAATCGGCTATTTGGTCTAGAATGTTCTCTTCTACTGAGTTTCACCTTTCAGCGAATAGACCTGATGGTGTTCTTGTCCAAACTTATCTCTTTTTTTAAAAAAAATTCATCTGTTCATACATTTACATATTTCACAGAGATTGCAGACATATTTATGTAAAAGCAGCAAGAATGTTTACATTTTATATTTTATAACTTCAAGGTTAAATAGGCAACCCCCTGCTCACCCAATGCAGTGCCCGCAAACCATTCCAATTTCAGACTCAACAGGTTTTTTTTGTAATATACCTGTGCTGTTTTTGCAGTTGTTTGATATCAGTGAGAGCAGAGGAGGTTTGCTTATTTTTTTAACAAAATATTAACCCATTAATACCACGGGTCATGCTAAGTTGTCCCCAAGGCGGGTGGGTCCGAATGCCCCACTGGCGTCTGTGGGCTACCTCCCACCAGCGCGTGCTTGCTTCATTTCATTCGTGGGACGGCATGAACTCAAGCATTCCGCTGTAGCCAGTGACGCGTGCCATAGGGGGGGTTGGAGGGGGGGCCGCAGCAGCAGCCAAAGAGCCGGGGCATACTAGCACGCCCCGCCAGCATTTCGACCCACACACTGGGCACAACCCGCCTGGCGGTAAGAGGTTAAACAATAAATACAGTTTTTCACAGCCTTCTGTGCTCCTATTTACCAATATTAGTGGAGAGCACTGTGTATACAATTTCTGAATGCAAAAAATGTAACAAGATTGCTCCACTATTGTTGTGGCTACTCCCCTCTCAACGAAATCCCCAGATAAGGTGGTCACTGTAAGTGGCCAGACCCTTATACAACACAGTAATGTATGTGTAACCCCCTGTCTGTGTGGGTGCTGACAGATTAATGCAGAATCCATAGGCGTGCGCCGGGGGTGTGCCTGGTATGTTGGGTGAAGAGCTCCTCTTTAACCCCCTGCATTGACATTTTAGATGTCCGTTATCTGGATCATGATAAAAAACATAAAAACTGACTGTGTCTGATTACAGGTTTGTGATCTGATTCTGATGAAAAATGTGCATTTTGTGCAAAATCTTCCATATATAAGTTTTCGACTGATAAATATTCAATGGGTGTATGTCCTAATTTACCCCGCTTCTCACGCAAGTGGCGTAATCAAATGCTCTCCAATCCGGCCCTCAGTCACTCCACTGACTCCAATTTTGCAACGCTACGGGACTCACAACTTCCATATCGCCTGCGCAGAGCAATGGTCTGGAGCTGCTCGCGCATGCACAGATCTGTTCCATCGCTGCCTCTCTGAGAAAGCGCGCTACAGTGATTGGTCTCACAGGGTGACGTCGCTCGGTCTGTGTGTGTGACATCACTAGTGACCGATCTGGTGCCGGGCAGCCAGGAAATTCGAAATCCTGGCTGCTGGTGACGCTGGGTAGAGGAAACTTCTCTACTTCACCAAATTATATCAGCAGATGGAGTGGAGAGTGGGACAGTGGGGAGTGGTCAGGATAAGCAGTGTTCCTTTAATAGCGAGCCACATAAGTGCAGCAAGTTGTCTATTAGCTAGCCACTATTCATGTCTCAGGTGGAAATGACCCTCTGCCTCTGCCAACTCGTAGATTTCACCACTTGACACTTCTGTAGATCCAGTCTGTGGATACTTTCTTACATTCAAAATCTGCTCTGCTACCTGAGCGGGCGATTATATAAACAGGAACCCAAAAACAACATGCTGCTGCAAAACCTCTTCCCAGCTCCTCTCACTGATACACACATTGTCAGGGTTATATTAATTATGACGTGTATTTTCTTTTACTATAGATATATATATATATATATACTGTATATATTATTAATGACAATGCCTCCAATACCAAAGGTATTATTTGGTTATTTACCCTTAAAAATAAGTATTAATAACCAATCAATGAATATACATCTTAACAAATATATAGCGCGTTATCTCAAGTTCTTTTGATGCTATGTAGATATTTTTAGACACAATAAAAGCAATAAAGATGATATGAGACTGTGTAACGGTAAAACAATTCAAATCAAGATTTATTCACACCATCAAGTTTCATACAATCATGTGTTATCAACTGGTCAGCAAGAGACCATTTTAAAAGTAATTATAGGTAGTGATTAGTAGCAATACTATGACACGCAATAATCTAATGGACAAACAGCTTAGGTTTATAGACTGCATCAGACATATGCACAAAATAATTCTTGAACACCAAGTTCTATTCTACCCACTTAAACCTCTCCCATTATAAAACAATCCTCAACCTGGGTTAAAACACTCAGTTACTGGGCATCACCTGCATCACAATTTATTATTGTGGGGGCCGATTCACTAAATGCAACTTCCTTCAGGGAGATACATAACACACTCGATAGGTAGACTATCTCTTCCACAGATCAATCACAGCAACAATACTCAGCAATTCATTCAACATGAGTTAACAAAAACTTCCTATTGACTTAACCTACATTCAATAGAAGTGGCTGCAATTTCTAGGAAGGGGTTATGTTCATTTTACTTGAATGGCGGCTGGTGGTAACTTGATATATAAAAGCTATTTCTCAGTTCCAGCTTATCTCACTATGGGGACAAAAGGTATCTTTAGATGTCCACATCCAGTATTCTTGGAATATAAATAATTTCACTAAATTAGGGAGTGCAACAAGGCCGCCATAATAGTCTCTTCCTTTGCCGCTCCTCTGCAGTAGAGCGAAAAGGCTGATACCATTCTACTGTTTAGGCTTCAACAGCAAAATAATTCATTTATATTCCTTTAATAGGTGATGGACATATAAAGCAGTGACAATGCGGTTAAGAAATAGATATCAAATTGAAATTATTCTATTATACTTTACCATCTGGTAGTGAAGATAGTGGTGCAAGAGGAATCGGGTGTGGTCTGGTCTTAGTGGAGTGGCTGATGGTATCTGGCCCTTTCTCCCCTCCAAGCGTCCCCAAGGTCTCTCCAAGCCTTTTTTTCAGTCCCCCTCTCTCTGGAGTATCCCCCTTTTTATAGCTGTCTTCCACCAAGTGTAGCATAAAAAATACAAACGAATTTGTTGGGAGCGCAAGAGATGCAATATAGTACAGCGTATCTTCCAAAAATTTCTCTAGTGGTTGGCTGTATCCAACATTATGTACTAAAATATAAAGAAAACCAATAATTGCGCAGTATAGTTACATACAATTAATATAATTGCTCCAGATGTATATATAGAACCACTCACAAAAATAGAGCCTGTTGGCTCGTATTGTTAAGCAGATGAGCCTCTATGGGGGGCTCCTCCCATCAAACGATTCTCTGGGTGTTAGAAGTTGTGTTGCAGCGGTCTATTTTCATGATGTGGTTATCTCAGACACAAAAAGAGATATGCATAGCACAATACCAGTGATATATTTGATATACCGTATATACTCGGGTATAAGCCGACCCGTGTATAAACCGACCCCCCTACTTTTTCCCAAAAAACCTGTGAAAACTTATTGACTCACGTATAAGCCTAAGTGGGTATTGCCCCAGCTCACACATGGATATTGCCCCAGCTCTCACATGGATATTGCCCCAGCTCACACATGGATATTGCCCAAGCTCTCACATGGATATTGCCCCAGCTCTCACATGGATATTGCCCCAGCTCACACATGGATATTGCCCCAGCTCATGGATATTGCCCCAGCTCACACATGGATATGCCCCAGCTCACACATGGATTTGCCCCAGCTCATGGATTTGCCCCAGCTCATGGATATGCCCCAGCTCATGGATTTGCCCCAGCTCATGGATATGCCCCAGCTCATGGATTTGCCCCAGCTCATGGATATGCCCCAGCTCACACATGGATATGCCCCAGCTCATGGATTTGCCCCAGCTCATGGATTTGCCCCAGCTCATGGATTTGCCCCAGCTCTCACCTGGATATTGCCCCAGCGGCAGCCAGCTCTCACATGGATACTTGCCCCAGCTCCGGATCCAGCAGGGGTTGAGGGGGCCCAGATGCCGGGCAGCAGGAGTGCCTGCCCAGTCCTGAACAGCGTGAGTCCGTCCGTGTTGAAGGGGATGCGGCTGCGTGCGTGCGCAGGTCACGCGGTCCAGCCAGTCAGGTGGTACAGAGACTCAGTACCACCTGATTAGCCGGACCACGTGACCGGCTGCGCCTGCACGCAGCCGCATCCCCTTCAACACGGACGGACTCACGCTGTTCAGGACCGGGCAGGCACTCCCGCTGCCCGGCATCTGGGTCCCCTCAACCCCGGGCTGCGCTCCTTGACTCGCTTATAAGCCGAATCGCGTTTTTTTTACACAAAATCTGAGTCAAAAAACTCGGCTTAGACGCGAGTATATACGGTATATATGTGTAGGTCTATGTACTCACATATTCATGAGCCTCCTTTTCAAGTGGCTCAGTAAGTAAGCCTGGGACCAATTAGTCTCCATGGGAGGTCCTACCCCTGATCGATACTTTATGTTTGTAGGCAAAATCGGAAAAATATCCTGCAGAGCGGTATATATAATAAAAAAATATATTTAATAGTATAAAACAACTTACATAAAATATATGGGCTTGACGAGACGCGTTTCACTTGCTGTCCTGCGAGTTTCATCAGTCGGTATGCCCATAAATACAACAGGTGTCTATTTAACACGTCCATGGTCCAATCAAGTGATCATATCCCATTGGCGTGCGTGTCAAATCTCCGCTTGCGTTCCATTCAATTTTTGGATGCTTCCTGATGGCATATTTCCTTTTCTGGTCTGTGTTTTTAGTTAATGGATTGCATGCGTTCCTTCTTCTTGCGCATGCGCAGGTTGATGTAGGCAAACGGCAAATCTTGAATTCCCAACCGTGTGTCTCTTCATTGCTCTGATGACAGGAATCTTCCCACTATATATATACTCAAAGAAATAGCCATATGAGTAACCATATATTAGTGGTTTATCAAACAAATTCCAAAATATGTCCTTATATATACAAATTGGCTGGAATTTGGTGTGAATAAAATATATACACAAATAACGGAATGGTAATCTCAATTTTACACACGTCTTTTCATCCTATTAATGACATAGATCCTCCTGTCACATGTATACTCAAAAAGATATATACTGATAGCCTCACATTAGTAATTAATCGGATAAATTCCAAAGCGTACTGTATACAATGTACTAAACTAAAGTATATAGTATCACAGAGACAATTATAACTGATTTTGTAAAAAACTAATTAATAAAAACTAATTATGTAAAAAATGGCAGATTTCAAAGTCTACATTCAACCCATTAGGAGCTAGGGTGTCAAGGTGGTATATCCATTTCATCTCAGTTTTAATAAGTTTTTCATTCATATTCACCCCTCTCCAATCTCGTTTAATTTTTTCTATGCCCATAAATATTAATCCTTTCGGGTTACACTTGTGTACATCTTTAAAATGAGAAGAAACACTATGTTTATTGTATCCTCTAGTTATGTTACAGATACAGAGATGCTCGTTAATTCTGATAAACAATGGCCGTGAAGTTTGTCCTACATACTGTTTCCCACATGTGCACTTTAACAAATACACTACATTCTTAGTGTGGCAGGTAATCAAGTCTTTTATTTTATAATTGGAGCCTCTCATACCTGCATCAAATTTCTTTATTATCCTTTTTTTACTCATAGTTTTCCGACATGATATACACTGCCCACAGCCATAATATCCAGGGGTTAAACCAAAACATTGTTCTGGTCCCTGTATATCGTTGTTCTTAATGTGGTTACGGACTAAATTCCTGGTCAGGTTTTTTCCTCCTCTGAAAATTATTTTAGGTTTTTCTGGTAGTATATCACTCAGAATCGGATCATTTTTTAGAACTGACCAATATTTCTCTACAGATTTCTTAATTATTTTATTGTCCAAATTATAATCCATAATAAAAGAAACATTTTCATGTTTCTCTTCTCGTTGTGGTTTATATTGCAAAAGTGAATCTCTGCTAAGTATAAGAACCTCTGTTTTAATTTCATCCAAAAATATTTCATCATAGCCTTTCACTCTAAATTGATTTATTAATCTTTCGGCTTGATGTAGATATTGTTCTACATCGGTGCAATTTCTGTGGATACGTAAAAGTTGTCCTTTTGGGACTGCTTTTAACCATAGTGGATGGTGACCACTATTAGTTGGGATTTAACTATTGACCTGTACAGGTTTAAAGAAGGTTCGGGTCTTCAATTCATTATTTTCTATGTATAGAGTAAAATCAAGGAAATCAACTTGAGTCAGACTGATATTGTAATCTAACTTAACCCTTTCACTGCTGAGGACGTGTGGGGAAGTCCTTATTGACTCCTAAGGAAAGATAGGGGTTTGTTTGAACCCCAATATCTCCAGACTGTGTTCAGCTAGCAGGGTCATTTTTGGTATCAGTAGAAAGGCCAGAGCATGACCTTTCCAATGATACCAAACGTGACCATGTTTAAAGTAAAGAAAAAAATAATAACAATAATAAAAAAAGGAAAAATGTGTTTTTTTAAAACGTGAAATGTCTCAGCAGTGAAGGGGTTAATTCCTAATTCGTTGTTATTAAGATGTTCAAAAAAGTGTTCTAATCCTTGTCGATCACCTCTCCAGATAATTATAACATCATCTATATATCTTCTATAGAGGACGAGGTTGGGCCCCCAGTCATGCCCCGTCCATACCACACTGGATTCCCATTGGGCCATGAACAGATTGGCATAACTGGGGGCGAACCTCGTCCCCATAGTATTCCCATTACATTGAAGATAGTAGTCTCCTCCAAACCAAAAATAATTGTTCCTGAGAATCAGGTCTATTCCCTCAATAATATACTGTATTTGATCTATTTTAAACTTATTCGATTGTTTCAAGAAATATTCTACCGCCTCACATCCTGCTATATGTGGAATTATCATATACAGTGAATTAACATCACCCATGGCTAATAGAAAATCAGGTTCCCACTTCACATTTCTAATCAGTTGTAAGACTGAGATAGTATCCCTAAGATATGCTGGGGTGATTTGTACTAACGGCTGAAGAAGATGATCAATATGTTCGGAAATTCTGTAAGAAATAGAGCCAATGCCTGATACAATTGGATGGCCGGGGGGACATTCACTATTTTTATGTACTTTAGGTAAGTAATAAAAAACTGGTATCCGTGGATGACTTATCTTAAGATACTGATATTCATTATCATTTAGTATACCACTATCTTTTCCTCGTTGTAAGTATTCGAAAAAAAATTGTTTTATTCGTTCTGTAGGGTCATTTTCCAATTTAATATAGGTGTTAATATCATTTAATAGTCGATTTGATTCTTGGTTATACTGATCTTTATTTAGTACCACTACTCCCCCTCCTTTATCCGCAGGCTTTATGATCAAGTTATCATCCTTACTTAATAATTTGAGTCCTTCATAAGTTAGTTGGTTTATTGATATATCTACTCTTATTTTCTAACTTTCTAATATCCCTTTGGACCATTTGGTCAAAGGTGTCAATTTCTTTTGAGGCCATATATCTTGGATAGAATCTAGATTTATCTTTTAGTGTAGTATGTACATATTTATTGTCGTATACTATCTCTCTCTCTATCGGGGTCTTCACAAAGAACCTTTTTAAACATAATTTCCGCTTAAATTTTTGTAAATCAATAAAAGTGTTAAAGGTATCTCCTTTTTGATTCGGAACATATTTCAGACCTTTCGTCAAAACTCCCAACTGGCCTTGTGTGAGATTCTGGCCACTAAGATTAAATATACCTATTGGTCCCTGATTCTTTCTCTTTTCTCTTCTCTGTGCCAACTGGCCTCCTCGGCATCCTCTTCGCTTTGTACTCTTTTCCTCATATTCCTGGTTCCTATATTTAATCCCATGGCTCCCCTTGGTTTTTCCTTGTATTTCTCTCTGTGTGGTGTTCCTTGTGTCCAACCTTCTTCCTCCCCTTGGTGAAAAACCTCTTCATGTTCAAGATCAGCGAGGGGTAAATATCTATTGTATGTGTTTGTCGGTTGTGTTGGTTGCGTTGATTGTATATGCTGTTCCCGATCATATCTATTGGAAGGTCTAAATCTTTCCCTTACTGTATTGAATTTGCCCTGTTGGTCTCGTCTCATATGAAGGGGGATGTGTTTGTTTTTCCTCTCTTTGGTAGGGGAATTGGTTAAATAGGTACTACTCATGCGTCTTTGATGTGAATTTCGTCCCAAATATGGAATTTTCTTTCTTACTATTTGATCTTCCCTATCGTTGGATACTCTATTTGGGGGTCTGGGTTGATATCTATTGTTCTGTTCTTGTTGTTGTTGACCCATCCTGGGATCCTGTTCTACTTCAGTCACTTTGATTCCTTTTGCTCCCCTAAAGTGTCTTTCTGTCGTGTGATTATTGAAAATCCAGACTCTATTATTATTGTAATCTCTCATATCCCGTATATATTTACTTCTTTTCTTTTACTTCCTTCTCAACTTTCTCCAAACTACCTTCAATGTTCCGCATAAGAAGTTCCCTTTCTTGTATATCCGTATTATTGCATAGCTGATTATATAGGGCTTCAATCTCTATACTTAAATCCGCTAACAAGATTTTTCTTCTAGCGATTATAACTTCCATAGTAGTATATGAGAATCCCTCTAACATATCACACCAGATCTCCATGAAAGAATCGTTTACCATTTCTGGTGAGGGGTCTTTTAACCATCTTAGGCCCCGGGGCACTATTTTGTCTTTAAGGTATTGATCTAATGTATTAATATCCCATTTGGGCCGTATTTCTTTCTTTAACAGATATTCCAATCTGTTACTTATTTTTTTCTTATCTCTGGCATCAATAATGATATTACCCATACCTCTGTTATACCTCTGTAGGTGAATAATCACCTACTATTGGATATTGTATGTTAAAAATCACAGCGCCAAAACACTTTAACACCTAATAAGTGTTCTCTCTTCATAACTTCCACCAAGTTTAGCTCTAGCCCATCAATATGTGGCCTCATTTGATTGGCGGATATATATATTGATTAACTTCAGGTTTCTGTCCAGGTGTCATACTACCTGGCCAGTAGATGACACTCTCAGATCAAACATCCAACCTTCTACAGGAATTAATTAATATATTTGACCAAGCAGTAACCTATCTTTAATGGTTTGGGGTCATTTTATACTATATCCAGGGATTCCATGGGATTATTTATCAATATTACTATTTATGAACTGCCAGCATATTTCCCTGCGGCGTGCATGCACGATACACTCGTTATTTATATCCAGAGATATGTGTGTATGAGATGATTCTGCAGACAGGCATATATGTTTCGTGATATTCCTTGAGATTCATTCATTCATGATATATTCCTTAAAATTCATTCGTATTTAACAGATTTAATCTACTGTTACGGAATGTTAATAAACGAGACACTAGTCATTTAATAATCAATTAAATGTGGTGTGGGCTCTATCTTTTATAAAATGTCAGTCCCATGATTATCTATTATAACTCACACCATAAATTAAATATTCAAATACCACCTAGGAACCTTGTGTAATATAATGTTACAGATCATATCGCCTATAGTATAGCATTATAAACTGGTTATGCAGGTAATATCTACTGCTACATAAAAAAAATCATTAACTGTTTTTCTATAGTTTAGGCAATTTACCATTATCCAAGGTTTTTGCATGGTTAGAGAGAGCTTTAGACGTGACCAAAAAAAAGTGGCCTTGAATACATAATGAGGTTTTGCTCAGCCAGGTATCCATTTTACCTTGGCTTCAAAGCAATGCAATTTACAATATAAATGCGTTACCACCTGGGTTTTAACAACCATAATTGCCCAAAAACATTTACTTCTCCCAGACTCTGAACAATGGATGTTGCTTCCCTTGTCCTTATAATCTGATAGAGGGGAGTCCTTGTTTGGGATATGTCAATAAATTCGGCAGGTCCATTGTCTGAGAGCTCATTCTGTTTACCAGTTGTAAATAATTAATCAATTTGTCTGCTTGAAAGAAATTCCTGCGAAATATGACGAATGATAGAAATTTCATATCTGAACTGATCTGACAACATTGAGCATGTACCCATCCTAGCTACACTTTGTATAAACCATCCCTTATACACTATTTAACATGTCTGTGGAGAAGGGAGACCGGCAGCTGCTGGGAGATATTAGACTCTAAGATAATTTCTCTATTAGATAATATTTAAACAACTAAATTCTCATGCGAACCGAAACTCAAACCATAAATCAATAGATGGTGTTTGCAATTCTGTTTGCCAACATTATTGTTCTAAATATTCAGTAACTAATGATGTTTTTTTAACAATCCTAATTCTTAAACACTCAGGGCTCTATTACAATCCCCGCATTAAAACGGGGGCGGTAGGGAGAAAAAACTGCGCCCGCAGTTTTCCCCCTACCACTCCCGTTTTAACAGGGGATTACAATGCAGGTGCAAAAAATGCTGCCTGCATTGGTAGCGGGCGCTACACTCCGGGATGCTCGCGACAGCGCTGAGCGCAGCCGCGCGCATCCACTCGATGGAATCCATAGGACTCCATTGAGCCAGACGCCGGCGGTCACATGACCTGCCGGATCTCGCCTCGCGTTCAGCGTAGTGATACGCAGGGAGAGACTGGTGGGACTTTTTCCCCCAGTCTTTCCCTGTTCCCACCGGCCGGAGGAGGTGGTAGGAGCCGCAGTCCTTGCCGTGGGACAGGAGGTGAGTATGCGATTTTTTTTTTTGGTTGGTGTTAACGAATTGTGCAGAAGTGGAATCCGTTAACACCAAGTCCTGGCTGTGGTTAACTTTCCACTAACCAGAGCCGGACGTTAATCAGTGCTGGGACTTTGTAATCCAGTGCTGATTAACACTTTGTGCTGCCCATGTTAAGTATAGGAAGCGCAAAGTAGAGTAACCTCGCGCTAAAAAGCACAAGGCACCAAACGGGTTACTTAACCCGTTTGCGTTTGGACTGTAATATGCGGTAGCCAACGGGGCTAACGTTAACGCTCACGCAGGTGAGCACTAACATTAAAAACACTTGCATGGTGTACCAAGATAGTTGTGGGAAGCAATCTATTGAACATAGGAAAAAGGCTCTTGCCACTGTTGGTGACAGGGGGGGGGGGGGGTAACCCCAATTCAACAATTGAAAAAGATAGTGGATATAGCCAAAGAATAAAATAAAACGCTGAATTGCGGGAGGCAGACAGACAGGAGTCACAGAGCTTACCTAGGACAAACATAACGTATACATGTCTCAACGGAGGCGTGAACATAAATAAAATAAAGGCCACTACAAAAAAGAGGCCATAAAGCAAGTTTGGGAGTATGCTGGACTGGAGATACTAACACAATACTGGAGCCTCCCTGGAAACTGATACAGGGAATAAGGCAGTGCGGAAACATTGCAAGCATCAAATATAATGAATGGAAACAGGCCTTGGAGGGTCTGTGGGTTTATGAAAGAATGAGAAAACACACAGCTTTTATGAAGAGCCCTATCAGGAACAAACAATACAGGCTTGGGAAAGAACCCCAAACAAACAGCCTGACCTCAGTGCATTGAAACGGAGCTAGATGCCTAAATTGGGGAGCGCTCCCAGTAGGTGAGGAATATTCCTATCAAGCCAGAAAAAACACAGTTTCCAGAGCAAGGATTAAAAGGTCCCTAAAACATAAAGAACTAAATGAACATCTCTATTGGTTCAAAGCGTTTCCCTGGTATAAACCAGCGTCATCAGGAGCAGAGAGTGCAGCCTACTTATTGCATAGGCTTGAATGTAAGAAGTGAACGGAGGCATCAAAAGGTCTCTGTATTTAAGCAGTATATTGCTCGATGGGGAAATAGTAGATCTGGTGTGATTATGCACTATGCCGCACCTGGGGGGGGGGCATTGTCAGTGTCAGGGGTTTCGAACGCTAACGTTAGCAGCAAGATTGTAATGTGGCCCTCAGATTCTAAACCTTAGCTTCATGGCAACAAGAAATAACAGTTTTCATTCTGGTTTACAATTGCACACATTTCTGAGGTGGACATACGTACTATACACCACGCATAGGCGTCTCTACAGGGGGGAAAGGGGGGGCAATTGCCCCCCCATGATCATTGCATCACATTATTTATTGCGTCACATTACTCATTACATCACAGTACTCATTGCGTCACATTACTCATTGCATCACATTACTCATTGCGTCACATTACTCATTGCGTCACATTACTCATTGCGTCACATTACTCATTGCATCACATTACTCATTGCATCACATTACTCATTGCGTCACATTACTCATTGCGTCACATTACTCATTGCGTCACATTACTCATTGCGTCACATTACTCACCGCGTCACATTAATCATTGCATCACATTACTCACCGCGTCACATTACTCATTGCGTCACATTACTCATTGCATCACATTACTCATTGCATCACATTACTCACTGCATCACATTAATCATTGCATCACATTACTCACCGCGTCACATTACTCTGGGATTTTGGAATCTTATTTATATATACTTATTTAGGGCACTATTACCTGGTGTAAGTTAACCCTTGTGCCGGCATTGGTTTTGCGTTAGCACCAGGTTAATCGAGTCTAGCGCCTGACCAACAGATCGATGTCTCCGCTACAAACGGGAAAAATCACTTAGCGCGTCGCTATTAGCGATTTGTACCGAGAGCTTACTGTACTTTCCGCGTCCTTTACTTAACACGGGGAGCACTGAAGATCTCTAACGCTTTTGCAGCTAACAGATCACTTGGTGACAGCGCTAATGTTTTGAGGGGCGCTAATTGCAACATTTTACCTACTACTCAACCCTGGTGCTAACTCCAAAAAGACAGAAAAAACAGATCCTAGCCCAAAATTAACAAGCAATGTAAAGGGATGCAGTGCAGGTGTTCTCTTGGCCCCATACACCATAGTAATGGATCTGGTTAGTAATGTCGCTGCTGGTGCAGTAGTCTCTATTATAAATGTATCCTTTATCCACATATATCCTAATTCTAATATATTGCCTAATTTTAAACATTTTATGCTGGGGGTTATTCATAGTATGTAAGCGGTTGATTATTAGGGTGACCATGTGGACCTTGTTTAAAGGGACACATGAATAAGTCTTGCCCTGAAACATGTATTATTTATATGCTGCAGCAGGGAAGTTATTGTCGCTCACCTGGCCTTCCTTTTGGATCTATTAAATGCAGTGTAATGATTCTACCTGCTGCTGGGTGGCATTTATCATGCAATTCCCATCAGCCTTAATATATGTGTGCATCAAAATATGGATAATACGGTCACCGTGGAGGATTTTAATAATGCTGGGGTGAGAGGTTATTCACTGGATGTGTTCATATTCAAGCTTGTGAGGGCGGTGGATAGGTATGGCCCGGCACTCTGCACTGGAAAATAAACAGCTTTATCCTGTACACAACCGCATTAGTTTCCCTAGCGTGCGCTAAACGACCTTGTTCATGGACTACCGCGGACAAGGTGATCTGTCAGTAGGTCGTCAGGCAATAAGTTTTAGCAACTCGCGCTAAATTTTTCCTTTAGTGATGGTGTTTTAGTTCACACCAGGTGATTGGGCCCTTAGTTTTATTCAGTGGTATGATTTAGTGGTGAAAATTATTAGTGCCCCCCCAGTTTTGACTGCGGTATCCTATGTGCCCCCCCTAAATATTGTTCCTAGAGTCACCACTGCCACCACGTCAATCCCAACACACATGTGCAGTGACCTTAAGATTCTTTGCTAAACAATTGCCTGATAAATAAAGTTCCACTGAACCAACAAATTGGGTGTTGGCAACTTTTTATGCACAAATATACAGGTGAACAAGTTGACAGAAAGCAGTGCAGAAAATTATAAATACTGCCCTTGTATGAGGACAGGAGTACGATGAGCATACAAGCACTTTCACGCAAAAATAAGTGACACACCAAATGGTTATTGTGTGCAAACCAGCATAATTAAACACAGATTGTCAACAGGTACCGTCCATCCTGGAAGAATGCCGGATCAATTCCGGATAGTGAGTCCAGAGTCTCCGGATTTAGGTCCGTGTCCACAGCAAAGTAAAAGTCCATCCGAGGGAAAGTCATGAATTGGATACGCTCAACGCGTTTCGTCTTTACAAATTAGACCGACTTTCTCAAGAGCTGTCAACTTTTAATGCAAATTGAAACACCGGTAAAAAAAAAGTCTGAATAATACAAAGAGCCAAATAAATTTTGATGTAATTTACACTCAACAAGGTAGATTTCCTTCTCCACTTTCGAAAGTGTTTTTATTGTATATTATTTTTTCTTCTAAAATTGAGTTTTATGGAATTTGAATAAAAGTTATATTTTATGATGTGGTTTCCTGATCAATAGCCTCCTAGTGAGGTTTCTTTTGTACATCTCCCATGAGGCTCAGCAAAGTCAATGAGTGGCTGGGCATCATGGTAGATGTAGCTCCCAAACATCTGGGAAGGGGTAAAGATTTCTGCTCTTCTCTACCTTGTCGTCTCCTGGAATGATTTCAAATCTATACTCTTTAGAAAGAAGATACAAGTAACTTACTAGACTCTTACTTCTGTCTCCAGGACAGCAGAAGACACAGAAAAATGGTCAAAAAAACCCTCAGCACATCAGTGGTGGAGTGGATTCCAAAAGAGACTGGGGTGAGAATGTAACTTTTAATTCCTTTATTTTTACATCGCAATAATACTTTGTAATAAGCAGAGGCAGCTAAAATATTCAGAAAGTAACAGAAGAAAAGCTCGGATTTCAGGGGATCACAATAAACTGGAGAGAGGAGTGAATGAAATCCGAGGGTGAAGTCGCCACCTTGTGGATGCCCGGAAAAAGACAGGAAGATTAAGTTGCAGAATAAAAAAGACGCTGCTATTTGAACGTTTCCAATTTCACAATTCATGACATTCTTCAAGAGCTTTTATGGGAACATTTGAAAATTTCCAAATGCAACTGAATTCAATTTTTTTTCAAAAGCTAACAACGTTTAGGGTTAATGTTATAGTTTTTTGGGTTTGTTATTAGGATTTAGTTATTATTTCAGCTTGTTAGTGTTAATGCTTTTCCTCAGGTTTAGGTTAGGATTTTTCTTTGGGTTAGGTATGTAATTGGGATTAGGTTACTATTTCTGTTGCTTTTAGGGTAACTTTCTTTATGACAAACTGCATTTATAATCAACCATTGTTAGAAAGGGGTTAAACATAAGAACTTTGTGAAGAATAGCACAAGCAATCTGATTTGTTCATTCTATGGGTAATTCACGCTTTCCAGATATTTTAAGGAGTTATTCAGACAGAGCTGATCTGGCCCCAAAATGTAACCGGACACTGAAATTCACCGCTCTGAGACATTTCGGGGTCATTCGGCTATTCAGAGAGCAGATAATTTGCCAAATTCTGCCGAATTGCCTGCACGTACGATGCCTGTTCGGCAGCAGTGAAATACGGTGCCTGTTCGGCGGCAGTGAAATATGGTGCTGTTCGGCGGCAGTGAAATACGGTGCCTGTTCGGTGGCAGTGAAATACGATGCTGTTCGGCGGCAGTGAAATACGGTGCTGTTCGGCGGCAGTGAAATACGATGCTGTTCAGCGGCAGTGAAATCCCCCATAGAGAAGTAATGGTTAATCTATTCACATTGAACAGCAGAGAAAGGTCAGTGAATTGCCCTGATGTTCAGTGGTTTCATTCGACAGGTTTTTCCAGGCGAATCCCATAGGTTTCAATGTTACAAATATTCCAATTTTAATTCAATATCTAATAAACCATTTATTATTTTAATCTGCAGCGAAAAGCTGCTTTATTTCTATATATTTTAGGATCTTTTAGGCATTTTTCGGGATTTTTTCAGCAAACTTTTTCTCGGTTTTTTTTTTAATCGTTTTTTTTCTTTTTTCTGTATCAGCCTTTTTTATTATCATTCATTGGATTTTATATGTAAATTCCAGACATTTTGGTTCAGTAGTTTTTTTGCAAACAGCGTTTCACTTTTCAAACTTTCAAACATACTGTTTTTTGGGATTTTTTACCCTGTTCGTTGGCTTGTCGGCTTTTTCAGGCAGCTGCTGTGTGCTGTGATCAACGACTTTTTTCAACGTGTTCGGCGTGGTTTTTCCGGAGGTTCCGGCGAGTTTTTGGTGGCTTTTCCTCGGGTCTACAGCGGGTTTTCCCTGCACGGGGGGGGGGGGCCTGCAGTGAATGCTGAATACACCACAGGGTGGGGAACAATGATTCCCAAAAGTGCAGGGAAGTGCGGGGAACAAGAGCTGCTCTCTGAATAATCCCTTTAGATTTAGCTTGCTGGACACGGTTGACTAGTAGCTTTATTCCAACCCAGAGTAAAGATAACCAGAACTAAAGTAAAATGTAGCGACTCCAAAGGTTTCAATGTGTCCAAGTTTACAACAGACTTTAAATACCACCCTAGATTGAGAGACAACTACTGTAACATCCCTGAGCTTCACAGCAGCAAGTGGACAATCTCCTCTCATTTGATCGGTGATGGATAGTTTAGAATCTGGGGTGTACAGTCAGTGGCGTAACTAGAAACCTGAGCACCCCGGTGCAAGAATCCATGAAGGGCAACCCCCCTCCCCAAAAAAAGATCCATATTTTTACTTTTTTTCCTGAAATATAAAAGATACTACGCCATTTATATTAATTAGTTCAATTTACTTTAATTAGGTCATTAAATAGGTCACCACCATATTGAAAGCACCCCCGCCTGGTAATCCTGATACACTGCACATTACAGAGCTCAACAGCAATAAAACTCCCTGTAATGTGCAGTGTGTATGAGCATATCACAGAGCTCCACAGCAATAAAACTCACAGGAAGTACTGGAATGTATGGGCAGGTACAAAATCCACAGCAATAAAACTCTCAGGAAGCACTGGGGTGTATGAGCAGGTACATAATCCACAGCAATATAACTCACAGGAAGCACTGGGGTGTATGAGCAGGTACATAATCCACAGCAATATATCTCACAGTGAATGCTGGGGTGTTTGAGCAGGCACATAATCCACAGCAATGTAACTCACAGTGAATGCTGGTGTGTTTGAGCAGGCACATAATCCACAGCAATGTAACTCACAGTGAATGCTGGGGTGTTTGAGCAGGCACATAATCCACAGCAAGAACCTGCAGGAACCATGACTGGGCCCCCCGCCCTAGGCAAAAACATACCCCCCTCCTGTTAACATGCATTGGTCCCCTCCTGTTCCACAATGTTGACTCCAGACAGTATCACATTTTTTTCCAGGTTCACTATGACCTCTTCAGTCCATTCCATTTTTAATGTAATTTGCACTATGTGTATCTCACAGAGTTCCACAGCAATAAAACTCACAGTAATGTGCAGTGTGTATGAGCGTATCACAGAGCTCCACAGCAATAAAACTCACAGCAATGTGCATTGTGTATCAGTGTAAATCACAGAGCTCCACAGCAATAAAACACACAGTAATGTGCATTGTGTATCATTGTAAATCACAGAGCTCCACAGCAATAAAACTCACAGTAATGTGCATTTTGTATCAGTGTAAATCACAGAGCTCCACAGCAATAAAACTCACAGCAATGTGCATTGTGTATCAGTGTAAATCACAGAGCTCCACAGCAATAAAACTCACAGTAATGTGCATTGTGTATCAGTGTAAATCACAGAGCTCCACAGCAATAAAACTCACAGTAATGTGCAGTTTGTATCAGTGTAAATCACAGAGCTCCACAGCAATAAAACTCACAGTAATGTGCAGTGTGTATGAGCGTATCACAGAGCTCCACAGCAATAAAACTCACAGTAATGTGCATTGTGTATCAGTGTAAATGTCACGGTGGCCCATGTCCAGGGAAATGTTGCACCTTCGCCCCATGTCCGGGGAAATGTTGCGCCTTCGACCCATGGCCGGGGAAATGTTGCGCCTTCGACCCATGTCCGGGGAAATGTTGCACCTTCGCCCCGTGTCCAGGAAAATGTTGCACCTTCGGCCCATGTCCGGGGAAATGTTGCGGCCATCACAGCAGCTGATATCCAGAAAGCCTTATTCCAGGGTACTGTGTACTACAGGATAGAGAATGGTGCTGCCCGTGAATCAGACGCAGCATGCAGGAAGGACAACCAATCGCAGTACATGACCAGTGATCCTATAACAGAGCAGGGTGTCTCCTCTGAGCACCAATAGGAAGTGCTGTGGCTCTATTTAAAGGGCTTCCTTCTCTTAGCAAGTTGCCCTAGCGTGGTTCCTGTTACTCCTAGTGCCTTGTTGTTATTTCTTAATTCCTATTCTGACTGATTTCCTGGTTAATACGATCCCGGCTTGTCTCGACTTCCCTGTATTCTGGCGCCCTGATTTCTGGCATAGTATAACGGACCTCTATTTCCTTAACCCCTGCTTATGTGTGTTTTGTTGGTTTGCTCTGCTTAACCCGGCCATTATTAAGGACCGGCTAGCTAGAGCATTGTGGGTACTTTATTCCGTAGGTTGTTTTACTTTGCACTCCACCACTTTATTTGTGATCATCATTCTCAGTATTACTGACCATAACCCGGCCATTACTAAGGACCGGTTGGTCAGGGTCTGTTGGCTTACAGTTTGCAAGCGGGGTTACCCGATCCTGACAGTAAATCACAGAGCTCCACAGCAATAAAACTCACGGTAATGTGCATTGTGTATAAGTGTAAATCACAGAGCTCCAAAGTATAGCTAACAAATAAGTATAAAATAAATTAAAAGAAGAATTATATATTATAGGGAAGCCCCCAGGCAGGCGAGTGTGGGACCCCCCGGACTCAAGGGCCCAGGTGCGGTCGCACCCTCTGCACCCCTGGTAGTTACGTCCCTGTGTACAGTATCTCTCAGCAGCCACATCGACACTGCTGTTTGGTGAAAAAGATTTGTTCTCGTATTCGGGTTACACTTTTTTGAAGAGAAAAAAAACAAACACCTTTTCTTTTCTCCCAGGATGCAATATGATTGGGTCCAAATTCATGAAAGGATGTTCACCCCGCAAGCTGTGTAAACGTAAGCTTTTTATCATTTTTGACAGTCTGTATTTTTTATGGATTAGGATTGCTGTATACCAAGGAAATGCCGCAGCCTCCTTCAGTGGGAAGCCCTCAATCCCTGCGAGGTACGCCGAATAAGGGACGTCGATGTCCCCAAATTCACTCCAGAAAAAGAAAACGGCAGGACCTCCAGCAGAGAATCGTTGGTGAATAAAAATAGTTTATTGAGGGGAAGCAGCCCCAACAGTAAAAAGATGAAGTTTTGGCCTGGTGGGGCGGCCTTAAGGCTGAAACGTCATCATTTTACTGTTGGGGCTGCTTCCCCTCAATAAACTATTTTTATTCACCAACGATTCTCTGCTGGAGGTCCTGCCGTTTTCTTTTTCTGCTGTATACCAAGTCAGGTGTAAACTTCCCAGAACCGTTATAGGGCCATATTTCATACTTGGTGCTAACTCAGGCTGGGGTCAGACGAACGCAGTGCGAACGCGCGTGCAGCCGCACTTTATCACGGCCGTAGTAGCAGCAAATGACAGGCAATGTACGAAGTACGGCCGCACAAAAGTTCGGCCGCGCAACACAAGCGGCAAACAAACGCATTTTTTTTGAGAATGTGATACCGCTAGTAGTAACGTACAGAGTGCGCTGCGTCCGCATAGCGGCGTGTGTGTGTGATTAGGAGACGTCAGACACTGCTAATGTCCGGCCAACATAACGTCCAGACGCAAAAAGGGTTTTATTGATGATCCGTACAAAATCACGGACGCAAATGCGCATCGTATGACCGCTATCGCGTGTTCCGTGAAAAAATACGTCCATTCGTTCGAACGCACTTTTTCACAGACAACGCGAAAAATGCGTTAGTCTGACCCTAGCCTAAACCAGAGCTGTTGTAAACCTAAAACCTCCATGTATAGTGGCTCTGGTTAAGTTTACACCAGCTCTGGTTAAGTTAGCACCAACTATATAATATGAACCATAGTCTGTGGAGTTTCTTTGTTTATCACAGCTCTGGTTACATTTCCACCAGGTTTGGAATATTGCCCCATTTATTTGACTTCATGTTTTCATTCGTTTTTCAGGTTTCTGTTTATGTTTACACTCAATTAAAAACCACATTTTCTTCAAATGTAGCAGAAAGAAAGACGTGAGTAAACATTTTATTCCATTTCTAGCAGGTTTTGTGTCTAAATAGTCTGTAAACAATGTGAGTCATGAATTATTAGACACAAATATATGTATACTGTATATAGTTGCCACTCTGACCCACCTATATGTGTATGTCAAAGAAAAGATGTCTATGGACAAGCTGTTGACTGTCATGCATGACACCTGGCCCTCTTGATGCAGGGTATGGGATAGTTGGCTCGGCTGAGGTTTGATAATACCTGAATGGTAGTGGTTGGTTCTCCATCTTGCTGGTGCGGTTTCCTTCCATCCCATATACCCCTTCTTTTTTTTCTTTTCATTAGTTTTCATGACTTGCCCTCTCCTTCTGTCACTGTTGGAGTTGGGTCCCTGTTTGGTTTGTACTGGATGTCAGACATTAATTGGGCTTATGTCAACATGATGTCATTTATGGAATGTTTTGTTGACAGATATTGGGTCCTATTCCAAGGGAGACTGTAATTTAACTAATGTGCACCTGCACATTCTTCTTGCTGTCTCCCTTTTTGCCTATTCCAAGGTAGGCAGGTAATTAGCGCCTGGCGCTAGAAGGAAGCGCAGTGCAAGCTGATACTTGCAGAAACACAGCGCGCCGTAAACGACCATCATCTCCTGAAGTCCATGGAGCCTTGCGCGTCCCATTTGCAAGCGCTGCTGAGGAATCGCGGTGGGAGACAAAGAACCATTTGTCCCCAGTCTGATTCTGCTCCAGGAAGTAGTGACGGATCGGGCCGTCCTTTTCACGGCGGGTTGAGAAGGGAGTATGGGATTTAATGTGGTGGGGTTATGTGTACAGTTTATGTCATTTTGCAAATTTGCATAAAAATAACACCGGCTTCGAGGAGACGTGATTTCACAGTGAGATTCTGTCTCCTGTGTGGAAGCGCAGGATATGTTGGAAGCGCAAATTGACATCTCCCTTAATAAATATAGGAGTCGTTAATTCAGTAATCATGCACAAGGAAGGGCAACACTCGAGGCGCCAGCACAGCTTACACCAAGCGTGGCAAAGGGAGTCCAGGCGATGAGAACCTTATTGCCAGATTTGGAATGATGTCCATGGTGGGTTTTTTACATGTTTATTGCCGAATACTGAAATATAAAACATATATAGTTTGCAAGCTTTACAATAAACAGGAATGAATTTGATGGCATTGGTTGACGGATCTTATATTAGAAATGTCCACCTCCATGGCCTCCACCTGAATAGTCTTGTTGAGAGGGAACCCTGAGGAACAAACTCCTCCACATTATTTGGGGAAGTTCTAATTGATCCTACAAACTGTTAAACTGCCCCCTCCTGCGCGGGATGAGATGTTAGTATGGGGTCTGTAGGGGGGGTTAGGTCAGTGTGTTAAGTGTTTTTTTGCAGAATCATGGAACACCAGCTTTAAGGGGACGGTATTACCAGCTCCTTGATAAAAGAACGAGCACCATGGAAAGGCTCATACTGTCTCCAAAATGCAAGCGGAAGCACGTTGGAATAGCTCTCGTTTCTTTTCAGAGGTACAAATCAAGGCCCCCTATTAAAGTATAGGAGATGTTAATGTACAGTAAACTCACACAGGGAAGCGCTGCCCTAGAGCCGCATGCGCAGCTTATCAGATAAGCTCTCGAGACATTATGGGCGCTATCACATGCCACTTGCTAAAACAGGAATGCTAAGGGGAAAAATTCGCGCTCACAAATTTTCCGTTAACAAGCCCCTTTCACAAACAGGTTATGAGGCAGGGCCGCACTGGGTGGCTTCTTCCAATACGGTTAATATCATGGCTACGTCTACAAGAGCAGCTGAATTAACTGACTTCACTCATATCCAGCCTCGAGCGCATCTATGGAACAAAGGAGACTTTACTCTCACTTTAAATCTATCCGAATAATTTAAAGATGATTCTATACCAGGGATGTCAAACTCACAGCCCCCCCCCCCAGATGTTGATGCCTACAATTCCCAGAATTCTTGCAATGCAGTAGATGTCCAGTGAATCATGGGAGTTGTAGTTCAGAAACATCGGGGGGAGGGGGCGGAGTTTGACAGCCCTGTTCCATTCCATTATCTCTTCACAAAAGTTATGTTTTAACTTTAATTTGTATAAATCTGAGACGGGCTTTAATTCCATTTTTTTTTCTTCTTTTGCAGGTGGTTCCTCTCCTTGGAGAAAGTATAAAAAACGTGTGATCTTCTCATCTTATCCACCTTACGGGCTCTCCTGCCAGTCCCGTTACTTTCAATGCAGGAAGGCATTTCACTAACCTCTGAATTGACCCCGAATTGCACCGGATGGTGAATTTTACTGTTCGGTGCAATTTTGGGTCAATTCATCCATTTACTAAACTGTTAATTCCCAAATACTCACAAATTGACACCAAAATGCTGTGCAATTTGCCACAATTCAGCAGCACCAAAATTGCGCCATATCCTCTATTCACAAAATGCCAAACTGCACCGACATTCCAGCAAAATGCCCTGGTTTTCAGGTTTCAATCCCACAGGTTTAAACAGGTGAATCCCAGAGGACTCAATGTAAAAACCTAATATCTTTAATTGTTTTTCAAAGACCATTTTTTTTATTATTATTTTGATTTTTTTTAAAACTTTTTTCACGGTCATGTTTGATATCGTTGGAAAGGCCATACTCTGGCCGATCCAACGATATCAAACATTAACCCCTAGCTGCCACAGATAGGGGGTTCCAAAGAACCCCCTATCTCCACCATTGGTGGCAGCTAGGGGTTAACTCCAGGACTAGCGTCATCGTGCCATGGAGTGGCTTTGACCAGTTGCATATCCTTATCTTTGCTACAAAGCCACAGTGTGGCATAGCATTGATTTTAGGGTTCTGTGTAATAACAGATCCAGGATACATAAAAGTGAGACAGAGGTCATTTGCATATCCTACCCAGAATTCCTTGCTGCATATGGGGAATGTGGCACAGGAGCTCTGGGATGCAATTCTTTGAATTGCTATGATGTGCAGGTGGCTTCTGCAATATTATATATATATATTATATATATATATATATATATATATATATATATATATATAATATATATATATATATATATATATATATATATATATATATATATATATATATATATATATATATATATATATAACGTGTTAGTCCAGTTGCCACAATCACGAGTATACCTGTACGTAGTGATACCTTTCACTGATCAGTATAGTTTCCAGTTTACACTCTTGAAAGCTTGTCTTTTAAATGTAAAGTTAACCCAATAAAAATGGTATCACCACGTACTGCTATACTCGTGATATATATATATATTTTCTTCAGGTAATAGGGGTTGTGGAATTCGTGGGTAAGTTCCCTCACTTTTTTTCCCAGGACTTGAATAAGCCCCAACACTCCAAGGGTTGAATCAGCCGTCTGAGCCCACTCGTGTTGTGCAGAAAGTCCATTTTTATCATAATGCATTGCTTGTTGTCCAAGGAGAATTCTGATTGCCATTATGGAATCAAGAAGGATTTTTTTTTTCCCTTTTGAGTGTTTGGAAATCACTTTTTTTTTTCCGTCTTTTGGATCAACAGCAAACATTAAAAAGTGTGGAATGTTGCATTTGATTGACATTGGCCATTTTTTTTAACCTACACTACTTTGTTACCATGTCAAAAAATGTTGTATGTTATTACTATTTGGCCTGGAAACTTTAGGACTGATCATTATACATCATCTACTGTTTAAAATTAAGATCACCAATTTTTTAAATGAAGACTTGAAATTACTTTTAAACTCTTATTATTGTTTTTATTTGCATTGTTTATTTTATATATGTTTGTCATGGATCACACTGTCGCCACCGTTGCAAGAAGGCAGTACAGTAACTTACTGCACCCTCCTGACTGGGCCTGTGCAGCATCCTTCATGATACACCCTCCTGTTCCCTCAAGCTGTGTGCTAACATCAGGTGTTGCCAATCATAAAGCTTGTGGTTCCTTTCATAAGAGTGGAGAACCCATGGTGCAAAGGCTCAATTGTCTGAACTTACCTGGTAGCCCTTCATCTGAGACCTGCTACCTTCCTATGGTCCTTCCCTTTCATTTGGATTACCCGTGTACCGACCATTGCTTGAATTTAGACTACGATTGCCAGCCACCTGCCATGACCTATTGCCTGAACTTTACTACGAGTATTGTCTGCTGCTGAATCCATGTATCCAGTGCCCTCTGCTTCCACGTCTCCAGTGCCCTCTGCTTCCACGTCTCCAGTGCATAGAAGACAACACAGCACCAGTTAGCCAAAGCCTACTGGTTCGCAGAAACTACATACAGTACATGTCCATAATAGGGATACAGTTATTTCTTCTATTAAAGTTCAGCCCTTGCAGGTAGTGTTTCCCAGAAGTTCTGCGGCAAAGATGAAAACAACAATTGCGCAGTACGTAGGTTCAAATTCACATTTTATTGAGCCCACGTCCAGCTCTTGGTGGAAGTTTGGCATGGGTCTCAATGTTCTTACGGGTGCCCATCAACCCCTTTCATTACACCACAGATCTCCTATTATGTTTTCCTGTAGTGTAAAAATAGGTTCCGGTGGTGCCCCTAGTATAATACTGTAGCGATCAGGACCATCTTTAACGCAGGGAAAAAGGGGCAGTTGCCCTGGGCCCAGTCACTTGAGGGGCCCAAAGTAGCTGCCCCCTTGGGCCCGTGGCAACGACCGGCGAAAATGACTTGTGTAACTTATTTGTTGTCCTCAGGCTCTGCTCCAGTATGAAGCTCACTGCCGGCGACTGTGTCTGACTGTGTCACGGAGGACCGGGCTGCCAGCCGCTGCAGGCAACATGCGTGCCTTCCTTCCAGCGGACACAAGTCTGGGATGGGAACGCATTTACACTGTTGGCTCCGCCCTCTTCACGTACCACGTGATGCGGGGCATCGCGCATGCGCAGAATGTCCCTGCATGTCTCACTGGTGGTGGCTGCAGCCTGCACAAGTTCCCCAGAGCCGCTCAACCAGCAAACCAGGCCAGCACAGCTCAGGCCCAATTCCAAGCGGCAGAGTTTATGCTGGCAGCCGCTCGTAGCAGTAAAAGCACGCGGCCACCGGCAATGACTCGGGGGCCTGGCAGAGCAGACCTCACCAGACAACAGAGGAGAGGTGAGCTGGGGGCAATATATCCATGTGTGAGCTGGGGGCAAAATATCCATGTGTGAGCTGGGGGTAAATATATCCATGTGTGTGCTGGGGCAATATATATCCATGTGTGAGCTGGGGGCAATATATCCACGTATGAGCTGGGGGCAATATATCCACGTATGAGCGGGTGGCAATATATCCATGTATGAGCTGGGGCAATATTATACATGTATGAGCTGGGGGAAATAAATCCATGTATGAGCTGAGAGCAATATCCTTCCTAAGTGATCTTAAACAGCTCCCCTGGTACAGGCTAAATATAATCCCAGACCTTGACTGTGCAGTTGAATACTTTCAGTCTGAGCTCCTGCAAGTCTGGAATTCCCATGCCCCGCTGCATAAAGTGCGAGTAAAAGGGACCCATCTCCCCTGGGTTACAGCTGATCTTACACTAATGTACCAGCTTAGGCATTCACTATGGTCAAATTTTAAGAGTACTGGTTCCAGGAACGATCACTACGAATACCGAAAATGCCGGAATGAATGGACAAAACAAACAAAAATGGCTAAAGCCCATTACTTCAATGAAAATCTAAACAATAACATATCAAACCCTAGAAACTTTTGGAGAACCATAAGTAACATACAAGCACCCCCTAGTCCCCTCCCAGCCAGCTGCTGTCAAAGTGAACAACCAAACCCTGCAACACCCCCGAGATGTAGCAAATGCCTTTAATGATTATTTTGTTGGATGCGCCACCACTTAGATTGCCAAGCTAGGAAATTACATGCAATCAGAGAGGCCTCATTCAGGTCAGGCCCCTTAAACTGTGCAAAGTCCCTGTATCAGACAGGAATTCAGTTTTACGGTATCAAAGCGCCACGAACAACGCTGCATGATTAAGACCTCAGGGTCGAAATGTCACTGATTTTTCAAGGGTTGCTGTTCCATGAATAAACCGTTTGGCACCTCTTTTCCACTGGAGATCCATCCGTTTTTCTATTCAAGGAATTCAGTTTTAGACCAGTGCCTGCTAGTGTCATCACTAAACTTCTCCGTAAGCAAAAAATGAAATAGAAGTCTGGACCTGATCAAATACCTGATATAAAAATCAGTGCGCCAGAAATTGCAAATCCTGTCGCAACCCTAATAAATGAATCACTGGCGACTGGATACATACCAAAACTCTGGAAGACTGCGAGAGTGGTACCTATCCATAAAAGTGGTGACAGTACTTTGGTATCCAACTACTGTCCGATATCGTTGCTCCCTGTAATGTCAAAAATTTGGGAAAAATGCGTCTACACACAATTACGTGATTATTATCAATATTGGAACTATTTAACCCCAGATCAATCAGGCTTTCGTCCAGATCACTCAACTACAACCGTCCTTTTAAAAGTCCGCAATGATATCCAAGCTGGGATGGAACAAGGAAACCTAACTGGAGCCATCTTCCTTGATTTTGCCAAGGCCGTTGACACAGTAGACCATGGCATCTTGTTAGAAAAACTTAAAAACTCTGGCATTGGTGATCGCACGTTAACCTGGTTTCAATCATATGTGTCTGATCGGTCGCAATATGTGTCAATTTCTGGCAGCTCCTCCCTCCCCCTCCCAGTCTGGTGCGGTGTACCCCAAGGCTCAATATTAGGCCCCCTGCTATTCACAATATTCATAAATGATCTGCCCAACGTCTGCAAAGCCTCAGCTGTACATATGTACGGAGGCGACACTGTAATCTATACCAGCAAACCAAATCTCCCACAGCTGAAAGCCGTGCTGCAAGAACAATTCACAGAGGTAGAAAAGTGGATCAAACACAACAAACTTTTTTAAATACTGACAAAACTGTAACGATGCTCTTTGGAACAAAACCTAAACTACACAAATTGCAAAATCGCCATCTATGTGTTGGGACAAAATCAAATGGCACGCTGACCACAGTCACTTCTCTAAAATATCTAGGTATGTGGTTGGACCCTAATCTATCCTTTGGCCCCCACATCGAAAAAATCTCATCTAAACTTTACCCCAAACTAGGTGCCCTGTACAGAAACAAATCCTGCCTGAGCCCTGCGGTAAGAAAGCAGATTGTACAACAAATGCTTATGCCGGTTATTGATTATGGAGACACCATCAAATTTTCCCCCAGTCTTAAGTCACTCAAGAGCTCATTACTAGAAAAGAAAAGTAAATCAAGGATTAGTTAGATTAAAAACAAAGGAAGGAAGGTATGTAGAAGAGGATAAAAGTCTCGCTGACTGCCTCAATGAATATTTTTGTTCAGTTTTTGCAGAAGAAAAGGAAGGAAAGGGACCTCAGTTAGGAGGAAACACTAAAGAGACATTTACATATGAGTTTACAGAGGAGGAGGTTCTACAGCAGCTGTCTAAAGTAAAGACAAATAAATCAATGGGCCTGATGGGATCCACCCTAAATTATTTAAAGAGCTCAGTGGTGTAATAGCAAAACCGTTAACAGATTTATTTAACCAATCCTTGTTAATGGGAGTCGTCCCAGAAGACTGGAAATTAGCAAATGTTGTGTCCATTTACAAGAAGGGTAGTAGGGAGGAATCGGGGAACTATAGGCCAGTTAGTCTTACATAAGTGGTGGGGAAATTAATGGAAACCATGTTAAAGGAAAGGATTGTTGAACATCTAAAAACACATAGATTACAAGATCAGAAACGACATGGGTTTACCTCAGGGAGATCATGTCAAACTAATCTTATTGACTTTTTTGATTGGGTAACAAAAATAATAGAAGCTGGGTGGTGCAGTACATTGCTTATTTAGATTTCAGTAAGGCTTTTGATACTGTTCCGCATAGAAGCTTATCAATAAATTGCAATCTTTGAGCTTTGATTCCAATATTGTTGAATGGATTAGGCAGTGGCTGAGTGACAGGCAACAGAGGGTTGTGGTAAATGGAGTTTATCCGGCGCAAGGTCTTGTTACCAGTGGGGTACCTCAGGGGTCAGTACTTGGACCCATTCTCTTTAATATTTCTATTAGTGATATTGCAGAAGGTATTAATGGAAAAGTATGTCTTTTTGCTGATGACACAAAGATTTGCAACAGGGTTGACGTTCCTGGAGGGATCAGCCAAATGACAAATGATTCAGGTAAACTAAAAAAATGGTCGGAGCTGTGGCAATTGAGTTTTAATGTGGATAAGTGCAAGATAATGCACCTGGGACGTAAAAAACCAAGGGCTGAATATAGAATATTTGATACAGTCCTAACCTCAACATCTGAGGAAAGGGATTTAGGGGTTATTATTTCAGAGGACCTAAGGGTAAGTAGTCAATGTAATAGAGCAGCAGGAAATGCTGGCAGAATGCTTGGTTGTGTGGGAGAGGTATTAGCAGTAGGAAAAGGGAAGTGCTCATGCCACTGTACAGAGCACTGGTGAGACCTCACTTGGAGTACTGTGTGCAGTACTGGAGACCGTATCTCCAGATGGATATAGACATCTTAGAGAGAGTTCAGAGAAGGGCTACTAAAATGGTGTACGGCTTGAAGGAGAAAAGTTACCAGGAAAGGCTTAATGATCTTAACATGTACAGCTTGGAAAAAAGACGAGACAGAGGAGATATGATAGAATCATTTAAATACGTAAACGGAATCCACAAGGTAGAGGAAGGGAGTATATTTAAAAGGAAACAAAGTAGCAAAACAAGAGGACATAGTCTTAGATTAGAGGGGCAAAGGTTTAGAAGTAACATCAGGAAGCATTATTTTACTGAGAGGGTGGTGGAGACATGGAACAGCCTTCCAGTAGAAGTGGTAGAGGCCAAAACAGTAATTGAATTTAAGCAAGCATGGGATAGGCATAAGGCTATCCTAAACAAAAGATAAATCCAGGTAAAGTATCCATGTAATTGGGCAGACTAAGGTTCTTATCTGCCGACATTTTTCTATGTTTCTACTAACATACTTCAATACAGAATGCACCTGTAAACCTGTAACATTGTAAGGTGCTGGTTCCGGGGCGGTAGGTACGAGCCAATGTGCAATGAAGAAGTCTTGCAAAGCAGATATATAGATATAGATATAGATATAGATATAGATATAGATATAGATATAGATATAGATATAGATATAGATATAGATATAGATATAGATATAGATATAGATATGATGATTTATTGTAAAGACACAATAAAGCAAAGGCAATAACAGATATAGAATAGGTATGCAATAGGGAAGAAGTGTATATATGTATACACAGGTTACAGGGCTAGAGGGAACCAGAGCAGAATATATACAGGTTTACAGGGCTAGAGGGAACCAGAGCAGAATATATACAGGTTTACAGGGCTAGAGGAACCAGAGCAGAAATATATACAGGTTTACAGGGCTAGAGGGAACCAGAGCAGAATATATACAGGTTTACAGGGCTAGAGGGAACCAGAGCAGAATATATACAGGTTTACAGGGCTAGAGGGAACCAGAGCAGAATATATACAGGTTTACAGGGCTAGAGGAACCAGAGCAGAATATATACAGGTTTACAGGGCTAGAGGGAACCAGAGCAGAATATATACAGGTTTACAGGGCTAGAGGGAACCAGAGCAGAATATATACAGGTTTACAGGGCTAGAGGGAACCAGAGCAGAATATATACAGGTTTACAGGGCTAGAGGGAACCAGAGCAGAATATATACAGGTTTACAGGGCTAGAGGGAACCAGAGCAGAATATATACAGGTTTACAGGGCTAGAGGGAACCAGAGCAGAATATATACAGGTTTACAGGGCTAGAGGGAACCAGAGCAGAATATATACAGGTTTTACAGGCTAGAGGGAACCAGAGCAGAATATATACAGGTTTACAGGGCTAGAGGGAACCAGAGCAGAATATATACAGGTTTACAGGGCTAGAGGGAACCAGAGCAGAATATATACAGGTTTACAGGGCTAGAGGGAACCAGAGCAGAATATATACAGGTTTACAGGGCTAGAGGGAACCAGAGCAGAATATATACAGGTTTACAGGGCTAGAGGGAACCAGAGCAGAATATATACAGGTTTACAGGGCTAGAGGGAACCAGAGCAGAATATATACAGGTTTACAGGGCTAGAGGGAACCAGAGCAGAATATATACAGGTTTACAGGGCTAGAGGGAACCAGAGCAGAATATATACAGGTTTACAGGGCTAGAGGGAACCAGAGCAGAATATATACAGGTTACAGGGTTAGAGGGAACTAGAGCAGAACATACAGGTTTAAAGGGAAACTACAGATCAAAACAAAGATACAACACAACACAACAAGGTGTACTTAGGTTATATATCCGAGTCCTTGGAGATATGGGCAAGTCCTTATAATCCAGGCAAGGAAAACTTGGGAGGTCAAGGAGGATAACAAGTCCAGAGGTCTGTAGTAAGTAGGAGATCCAGGAGGTTTACAAATAATAAGTCCAGGAGAGATATAACAGATAGTCTTGAGAAAATAGGATCCAGCAGAGTATGGGTCCTAGGAGGCCCAACAGGTAGCTCCTTGCAGCTTGGATATTTCCAAGACAATGTGGAAGCGTTGGGCTTCAGGTGTGGCCTGGTTTTATGCAGGAATAGTAGGTGATCTAGGCAACACCTGAGCGATGCAGAGGTGAGTAGTGGTACTGCTATATGAAAGTCCCACTACTATGAGCCAGCACTGGGTTTAGGCTTTTTATTACGCCGCCGGCGTTGATCCTTACAAACATAGTGACTATATTTCCTACATATTTATTTTCAGGTAATCTGTATATTTGTGTTGTTTTTTTAATATCTTGCATTGTATTACTTTGTATTTCTGTAACTGTAACACTTCAATGTTCTTGAACCCAGGATATACTTGAAAATGAGAGAAATCTCAATGTATCCTTCCTGGTAAAATCCTTTATAAATTAATAAATATATCAATATATGACCTGGGGCAATATATCCATTTGTGAGCTGGGGCAATATATCCATGTGTGAGCTGGGGCAATATATCCATGTGTGAGCTGGGGCAATATATCCATGTGTGAACTGGGGGTGAATATATCCATGTGTGAACTAGGGGCAATATATATCCATGTGTGAACTAGGGGTAATATATATCCATGTGTGAGCTGTGGCAATATATCCATGTATGAAGCTGGGGGCAATATATCCATATGTGAGCTGGGGCAATATATCCATGTATGAGCTGGGGCAATATACCCATGTATGAGCTGGGGGCAATATATCCATGTGTGAACTGGGGGCGAATATATCCATGTGTGAGCTGGGGGCAATATATATCCATGTGTGAGCTGGGGTGGTACCCTGGGCCCCTCATATGGAAAGGGTTTGCATGGCTCATGAGCCACACGAGGACAGACCCTGTGCAATGTTCGGGGAGAGTGTAACGAGCACAGTTTGCGATTAGGCACGTCTCTGCCTGTCACTGCGAACCCAACACCAGCTCTTAGCCAAAACTGGTAGAATTCCCCCTCCCAAACCTGTGTTTGGATCCACCCCTGATTTATGGTTGACACAACAGCTAAAGTTCAGTTCTGGGGATAATACATAGGTTAACAGTCCGTATTTGTCATGCCCCATGATTTAGGATTTATTTTATATTTTTCTGTTTTGTATTGAATCTGCCTTTGCTGCTCACATGCTATTGATTTCATAGTTATTTTGTCCCTGCTCAGTTTCCGTAGCTTTCTGCATTCAGCTAGTTCCACTCCTTTGCTGAGTGTCTTGTTCTAAGGTACTTCCTGGTTACATAGCAGCAATTCTGTGCTCACTGCTGGACAAAATTAATGACTTTTTACCTGCATAATCTGTACACTAACAAGATTGTCAGTCTGATCATTAAACTCTTCAACTGGATTCATCTTTCTACGTGTCAGTATTGCTGAGTTGAAACTATCGGCTGAACTTCATCGTGTGAGTACTGGTCAAATACAGACTTCAGCTAGTTTAACGCACCAACGCCTCACAGCTTTGTTTAGGGAAGCAGAATAGTAAAAAGTCAATACTGTCTAGCATTACTGCTGTTAGTGAAAAGACAACAACTGCTAGCTATAGTAAAAGACATTAACAGCAGCTGCAGCAGAAGTACGCAGCTAAACCAGCAGTAAAAGAGCTTGCAGCACTAGTATACAGCTTCAGTAACCAGAGAGCAGATACTGCTGCATCCCACAGACAGTGCCTATTAACTAGGGATGAGCCGAACACCCCCGTGTTCGGTTCGCATTCGAACTCGAAGAATTTCAAAAGATCGAGTTCGAACGAGGACACGAACCGAACTCAATGCAAGTCAATTTTAGAGTGCCGTCCAAGAGGGCATATATGCAAGATATTTGCCATAAAAGGTGTATGGGGGTCCGGGTAGTGCCCTGGGGGACAGGAAACAAGGATAAAAAAGTTTAAAAAAATACATTTTTAAAGGAACAGTGAGTTTTCCATGAAATAAGGGTTAAAAATAAAAACGAAAAATTCCTTCAAATAGCATGCCTAGGAAGTCCCCTTAACCTGCCCATGAAGTGGCGGATTTGTAGGATGTATAGAAACATTTAAAAACAAAAACATGACATTTCAATTGACGGTAAACGGTTTTTCTTTAATCTATTCATAAACAACTGCTTGGGGCGGCAGTCTGTATGAAAAGAGGAGACATTTTAGGACACGCATAACAAGTTTAGTGATTTTTTTGGCTAAATTATGGTGAAACTTATGCAGGCTTTCAGTGGCGTAGCGTAGGGGGTGCTGGGGGGGCCACGGCCCCGGGTGCTATT
Organism: Leptobrachium leishanense; assembly: GCA_009667805.1. NCBI lineage: Eukaryota > Metazoa > Chordata > Amphibia > Anura > Megophryidae > Leptobrachium > Leptobrachium leishanense. Next base: position 87,913,131 of record CM019073.1, read on the forward strand.
TTTTCAGGGGGCGCATCATTTCAAAAGAAATTTGCACCCATAATAGTTCCCAGCAGCAGGGATCAGCTTGGCAAGGTGTCCACAGCATAGTCCGCTGAGTCTGGCAGGGAGGAGACGGACAGAGCATTCTTACTGCTCTGCTTCACACTGCGCCTCCGCCCTCTCCCCTCTGCACAGCGGAGGCACAACATGCACAGAATATCCCAACTGCTGCTTACCCCGCTGTGCAGGATGAGTGAGGACACAGGGCTTCCGGATCTGGCTCCTCCTCACAATCTCCATTGTCATCCTGTCCCCGCACACGTGTACGGGCTCTGCTGAGGAGGAGGCTGGGCACACATTGCAGGAAGGGACCAGAGAGAAAGAGATCCATGGAGGAGCAGGCCTGACAGTGTGAGTTTTACTGTGTCCTGTAAATGCTTCACTTTAACCCTCTGTCTCTCCTGGACATCTCACTATTGTCCCTAGGTTTTACTTCCTGCTCTCCTGTCTGCATTCTTCTCTTCTCAGTGACAGGTAAGCTGCAGGGTCTGCCCCCCCCCCCACTTTGTCTCCTCGGTAAGGGGTCAACAGAAACATTCTGAAACCTGCCCTCCATCTCTCACCTTCCATATTAACTCCTTTTAATGAACATGCCACATTAATTTATGATATGGCATGCTTATTGGTTATTAAGGGTTATTTATTAATAGAGTAATACATATTTTAATGGTCAATGTATTTTAATATTTTTTTAACCTGTACATCTTTTTAATAAGTTTAATACTTTTAAATATTAGTGTATTTTATTATATAATTTATTTATAAAAAATGTAAAATAATTACTTTCATTCATAATTTACTTTAATATTTAAAAATAAAATACATATGAATAAATGTGTTATTTAAATGTGTTTTAATATATAATTTGCATTAACCTATAATTATTTTAAAATATCAATGCTGTAGAGCTCTGACACTCATACACACTGCACATTATTGTGAGTTTTATTGCTATGGATATGCGCATACACGCCACACATTACTATATCACAGCAATAAAACTCACCCTACTGTGTGGTGTATATGAGTGTATCACAGAGCTCCACAGTGTCAGGTTCCGGCAGGCGCCGCCGACCCGGCGTCCTGCCATGCCCCGGCGGGCGCCGCCGACCCGGCGTCCTCCCTCCCGGCTCCGAGGTCGGCGTCTTCCTCGCGTCCTGTGTGTGCGCAGTATGCGCGCGCGCCGCCGACGGTTCCGGATTTAGCCCTCCCGGCGGCGCGACGTCACCACACCCCCATGTGACCTCTGTGACCCAATCAGCAGACAGGGCGCTAAATTTAAACCTGCTTTTGCCATTCCTCGATGCCCTTTCGTGGTTCTACTTGTCTGACCCTTAAGCGCTCATTTATTTCACTCTGTACGATTTACTGTGTATGACCTGGCTATCCCTCTCGACTTGTGTACCTCTATACCCCTCGACCCGGCTTGTTACTCGACTCTGTTTTTGCCTAGACCTAATTGGTTTCTATCATACTATCCTTGCTTATCAGCGTTTACACCAGCCACTCTAAGGACTGGTTCCTGTCCTCCTCGTGTGTCCCTGCCTTATTGGTTCACCATCTGTTGTTGCGAAATCCAGCCACTCTAAGGACTGGTACCGCATTTAGATTTTCTTGTTAGGCTGGCACTACCTTTAGGTACCCTTGGTTTATGTTGGCCTGACTACAGGGCAGCCCTCGCTATTTGTTTTAACCCAGCCACTACAAGGACTGGTATCTCTTTAAAGCACTCGAGACTCCTGTTTTCTCTCAGGGCTAACCGCTCGTCCACCCTCGGGTACGTGAGCGTGCCTGACACACAGCAATAAAACTCACAGTAATTCACACTCAGTGTGAATAAGCTTAACTTTATTGTTGTGGAAGATATTGGGATGGGGAGTTAGAAAAATACACCGTTGTCTATATAGACAAAAAAATCTTGCACCAGTCCTGTCCAAAGTACCTGCAATCACAGGGAATGAAGGCGTGCTAACCAGTCCACAGGTTGGGGGTGGGGGGCGCATTTATTCATGCCCTGCCCCGGGCGCTGACAATCCATGCTACGCCACTGCAGGCTTTGGATGAAAGTAACAATAGGTGGTTTAAAATTGGGCCTTTAGTGTCGGCAACAGTGCCGTCACACCGTAACCCCGCTGTGGTATTGTGAAAGAGTGCAGGGTTGGACCCTGCAGACCAATATTAAAATGATATAAATCTGGTAATATAGGCGTCAGTGGCAGTGCACCCAAATATTGTGCCTTTTGTGGCAGCAAGTGTCTTCACACCGCTAGTAACCCCTCTGTGGTATTGTGGAAGAGTGCAGTGGTGGAGGTTTTGTGAATGCAGAAGAGATCCCCGATCTATTCTGTTACATCAGCATCAAGGGATTGATAGCTGCTGATCCAGGACTGATTCATTTTTATAAATGTCAGCCGGTCTACAGAGTCGGTGGACAGACACACTCTTTTGTTTGTGACAAAACCTCCAGCGGCACTGAACGTCCTTAACGGTGTTACACGAGTGTCGCTTTAAAGCCTCCTCAAATTTTTTCATCCTGTCCTCCCTCTGTGAGGGCAGGATGAGCTCTGCAACTTTACCCTTGTATCGTGGATCAAGAAGGCTTGCTAACCAGTAATGATCCCTCTCTTTGATAGCACGAATCCTGGGGTCCTTTACCAGGCTTTGCAGGATAAGGGAGCCCATGCAGCCTAGGTTGGAGGTGGCATTAGCTTCCGAGTCTTCCTGGTCAATGAGGATGACCCAATCGTGAACTTCCTCCTCCGAGCCACGTACTAGTCCTTGGGTTTCTGGGCACACAAAACCCTCCCTTGAGGAATCCCCACCTTCAATGCCCCCACTACTTAAATATTCCTCCTCCTCCTCCTCATCCTCCTCCTGTCTGATCTGAGGATGAGGACCCACAGGAATGCTGTCTGCGGAAAGACTGGGGCCTTCAGAGCTAGGGAAGGCCTCCTCTTCCTCCTGCTGCTCTGCCTCTAGTGCCACATCTATAATTCCCCGCAGAGTGCACTCCAGCAGGAACACTAAAGGAATTGTGTCACTGATGCATACACTGTCCCTGCTCACCATCCTTGTTGCCTCCTCAAATGGTGACAGTACAGTGCATACATTCTTGATCATCAGACACTGCGGGGGGGACAAGTTGACCTGAACCTGTCCTTGTGCCATACTCACACAGGTTCTCGTTGATGTCCCTCTGCTGCTTGTGCAGACGCTGCAGCATTGCTAATTTCGAGTTCCACCTGGTGGGCATGTCACAGATCAGACGGTTTGTGGGAAGGTGGAATTCTCTTTGAATTTCTGCCAGGCGAACACTTGCTTGGAATGACTGTCTGAAGTGGCTGCAGACTTTTCTGGCCTGGCTGAGAAGCTCTGCCAGCCCTGGGTACCTGGTTAGGAAATGCTGTACCACCAAATTTAGGACATGTGCTAGGCATGGTACATGCGTCAACTTACCCTGGCGTAGGGCGAAGAGAAGGCTGCTGCCATTATCACAGATGACCATTCCCAGCTGAAGCTGGCATGGTGTTAACCATCTCTGCACCTGCCCCTGCAGAGCTGACAGAATTTTCTGGCCCGGTGTGGCTCCTGTCCCCTAAACAACCCAGCTCAAGCACAGTATGGCATCTTTTTGCTTGAGCCATTGCGTAGCCCCTGTCAAGCGTCGGTTTAACTGCCACTTCACCAGAGACAGAGAAGGAGGAGGAGGAAGAGGGAGAGGTGGTGGTGGAGCAGACAGACCTCATACAAGCAGCTTTCTGGAGGCGTGGTGGATGAACAAGCTCCAGCACAGAGCCCCATCTTGGATCCCTCCCAGCTGCAATCAGAGTTACCCAGTGTGCCGTGAAGGAAATGTAACGGCCCTGTCCATGCTTGATGGACCACATGTCTGAAGTAATGCGCACCTTGTTGCTGACTGCCTTTCCCAACGACTCCATAACATTGTTTTCCATGTGCTGGTATAGTGCTGGAATGGTCTTCCGTGTAAAGAACTGGCGTTTTGGAACCTGCCACTGTGGTACAGCACATTCGGCAAATTCACGAAAGGAGACAGAGTCCACCAGCTGGAAAAGCAGCAGCTGTAATGCGAGTAATTTTGCCAAGCTGGCATTTAGACGCTGTGCTTGGGGATGGTTGGAACTATATTTTTTCTTACGCTGCAGCAGCTGGGGCAACAAAATCTGACTGCGTAAATCTGCAGCTGATGGGATGCTGTCACATTCTGAGGAAGGACCTGGTACACTCATTACTGTAGCATCATCCCTGTCAGTGGAGGTTGTAGACAATGACATGGCAGGACATATAGTGGGGGTAGAGACAGATGAGGAGGAGGACCTATGCAAAGTGTTGTGCCAACGGGATGCGTGGCAGTTGGTCATATGTCGCATCAAGCACGTGGTACCCAAGCGTCTGATGTTTTTCCCACGCTTGATCCTCTTCAGACATAGCTTACAAATAGCAACTCTGCAGTCTGCTGCACATGTGAAGAAGAACTCCCAGACAGCAGAGTTCCTGGACGTGTGCTTTGAGACAACAGCGCTCTGCACCTGAGCAGCTATGACTTCTGATGCCTTAGACTAGCTACAGGCGCTCATAGGGGCCTCGTTTTTGTTGTGCCTCCTCCTCATTTGACTCCTCTGTTCGATCAGGCACCCAGGTGGAGTCAGTGACCACATTATCGTCAACACCCCCTATCTCCTCGTCACTGGAGCCAACCTGGCAGTATGCTGCAGCTGCTGGGGCAACATGAGTGTCAGTTCATTGTGTGTTACTGGCACCCCCTCCCTCTAGGCTGATTTTACTCCCTTCCTCAACCTCAGAGTCAACATCAGAGCACTGGAGTTGCTGCGCATCCTCAAACAGCATGTCACTGTCATTGTAGTCAAACAATTCAGCTGACTCCTCCGTGTATGATGGTGAGGCTACAGCAGGAGTAGCTGTGGACATGGAGGAGGAATTAGATGCTTTGACAGCTGAGGTGGACTGTAAACCACTACAAGCCTGGCTGGCAGAGGACTCGGAGGATGAAGATGGCCTGGTTAGCCAATCCACCAAATTCTCTGTAGAGTGATATATCGATTAATGATATACAGAACTCTGATTCAACTCTGTTATAAAGATTGGAGATATTCAGAACTCTGATTCAACTCCGGTATATAGATTGGAGATATACAGAACTCTGATTCAACTCTGTTATAAAGATTGGAGATATACAGAACTCTGATTAAAGTGTGTTATCTAGATTAAAGATATTCAAAACTCTGCTATAAGTCAGCAATTTCACTAATATTTTCTGGGCAAGGCTGCCAATGTCCTCTACACTCTCTCTTATTTACTTCCTCTCCTGCAGGCTGCAACACCCTGATAGCTGGCAAGACCCAGATTCAACTATGAATAGATAAAGATACAGATTAAAGATACAGATGAACTCTGATTCAACTGTGGTATGATATTTCACAGCCAGGCTGCCAGTTCCCTGCTATTTGTCACTGCCAGCTTGTCCCTGCAAATCCAACAATCTCCTCTCCTCTCTGATTCACTCCTTTAACAAACACACGCTAGGGCTGCAGGGAAACCTTATATAGTGTGCTGCTGGACTTAGCTCTGTGAGCCCATGATTGGGCAAAATTTGCCCAATCAGGACTCTGAGCCCTGATTGGCATAGTCTTGCACCTGACCTGTGGTCAGGTGCAAGGCTGTAGCCAATTACAAGCTTCAGGCCAGGGCACAGTGCATTGTGGACCATTGTGGTGCATTGTGGGTGAACACGCGGCAAACACGTGGAGATGTTTGCCATTCGGCGAACAGTCGAACGGCCAGTGTTCAATGTGAACTCATGTTCGCATCGAACCAGCAGTCCATCCCTACTCTGAACTAGCAACGTCTCCTATTCTGTGACTAGCAACACAATAAAGTGCAAGTCCCTTTGTCCAGGGCTACAGCCACTCTTAGACACGGTCCAGGGCTGAAAGCCACTCTCAAATGGTATCCAGGACTATAAATAACATAAACATGTTAGGACATTAACATATAAGGAATATGCGCAAAGTGTTTCGATAGCGTCATGTTATCTTCATCAGGAGAAATAACCATGTCCTAAAACATGTTTATGTTATTTAACTGCTGGGGTGCCCTTTAAATCCCCATTTAATCTGGTTGTTTGGCTTTTTTTTGTGGATGTATCTGGCCACATACTGTCTGATGTAATGGTCCATTGATGTGTTATGTGATTACCAGTTCATACCGTTCCAGATCAGGTGGCTCATTAGCTTTTATACCTGTTCTTTACTTTAGCTAAAGTAAAATCCTTTCAGCCTGGTAATGAATTATGCGCTTTTTTCTGTCTAGTAATTATCCTGATCTGGTTGATTACACATACGGTTTTATCAGCAGCTGATCAGGTCATTTACATCTTCCGAGTTTATTTTCATGTTTTGTGCTTTTATGAGTTCAGTGTGTTATGTTTTTACTTATTTAATAAATTATGTTCGTGACGGGGACTCACATCCCTCTATTAACTCTCCATGCACTTTGCTGTGCCGGATTGTTCTAAATGTTCTTTTTGCGTATTTTGGTGAGTTAGGCCCTTAGGGTTGTGGTGTCTGCCATCATTTAGGAGGTTCCTTTTTGGAATTGCTGTTATTTTGATGCTGCTAAGGAGAAACCTGAAAGCGCACATTATCCACCTTAGCGTCCCTGTTTAAGCATGATCATCGTAATAGTGGCCTTCATGTATAAAACATAACAAGAAAGAAAGGTCGTCATTTGCGCTTATTCCAGTGGCTCCATGTTTTCACTTGCTATGTTCTATTTTTCCTTATTTCAGCCGGTCACGAAAATGGAGAACAAACATGACTAATGAATAACTACATAACAACACACAGTAAGACGGGGCATTTCTCCTAAGCAGTTTCTTCATTTAGTATTGGAATACATAAAACACTGAATAAAAGCAAGCAGTAAAATGGGATTTTGTTATATATAATCTTTGTAAATTTAAAAACACAAAAATAAAACTCATTTAACCCCTTAAGGACCAACGATGTAGCAATTACGTCATAAATGCACTGACTTTAAAGACCCTTGGTCCTTAAGGGGTTAATCTCCACAGCTAATGCCAAAACCATGGAAAAACCAACAATACAGAAAAAATAATGGAGCTGCGATCTATAAGATGTTAGAGTGCATGCTAGTCAATATCTCTTAGATGTCAGAGGCGAAGGAAGTAGCCATCAACATGGGCACCACACGCATAAACTGATACAATGTCAATATGATAATATCTACTTGTAAAGAAAACAACGTAGCGCCAATGAAGTACTCAACGGTTAGTGTAATTATGCACAGTCCATGTCCACAAATTTATTTTTCCTCTTTCGTTCTTTCTCACCTTTTTTCTGGAGTGGTGTTTGTCGCACTGCGGAAAAAAGGAAACCGAAATTGCGCAATATATAATTATGCTTCAGCATATACTTATATAGGTATCCAACTCACATTTTACTGAGCCCAACCTGGCTCTAGTATACGTTGCTTTATGGGTCTTCTATTGGCCTCTTCAGGTGCCCATCAACCTCTTTGGAAGATCCTATAGGTCCAATGAAGATATGACATATCTATATATATATACAATGAAGATATGGACATATACCGGGAGTACCCCTAGTGTCATATTGTACCAGAAGTAATATGTATTAAAATCGCAAAGTTCTGACTCACATGCTCCTGAGCTCCAGTTGGCTCTATCTAGTGCGTATAGGGAATATAAGGTATCCCCACACCTTCTTGGACAGGAATCCTTAAACAGGCAGCAGGTTTAAAAGCATTTATTGTTAAAATAACATAAACATATCTACCAGGACGCGTTTCGCCCGTTGGCTTCCTCAGCTGGTGATCTGTATGTTGTCTCTACTGTTGCCACTCTTATACTGTCCATATAGTTCAATTAGGAACATAAACGAGTCAATTGAAATAAAATAAATTACAAATTTGTTTCACATGTTAAAACTCATGCCCGCCATGTTTGCGCATGCGCAGTCCCTCAAATAACCACCCTGGAACGCGGAAGTATCGGTTGCCCATCCGCCATCTTTGTATCTGCGCTCTGGCTTTGCGTTCCACCTTGGATTGCGGAGATGCGCACTCAATTGCGGTCTATCATAGATCTCCTCTCCTTATCTGAAAACATTGCGCCGCTCAATCAATACCTCCCGATCCAGGGATTCAGTATAACTCGGGGATAAACCTCACCTGCCTTCTTATTTATTATAACCCATTTAAACCTCCCGAGGGGTCACTTTATATATATGGTGGGTTCTCCTGTTAAAAACATTTTTAATCCACTATTTTATAACAAATGTCCTCAGACGCTATTTATATCCCAAATTACTTTATATTATATATTAATCTATATACTTCATATCTCTCACCAATATCGATAATATATCGTGTATTACAAGGCTCAAAATTTTCACTTGCCTGCTAGCATTTGGCGAGTGGAAATTAAGTGAGGGCGAGGGGAAATGCACATACAGGCAGCACAATAAATTATTTCGGGCTGTGTATTCCAGCGGCGCCCATTTCCCCAGGCTGCACAGTGGCAGGGAGCAGCTGCCTAACCTGCCCCAGCTCGTCTCAGTCACTGGCAGGGGGTGTAGAGGAGCTTCCCTGCCTCCCTGTTCACAATGGGGTCTGATGACTGGGTATATACGTATCTGGGGTCTGATGTCTGGGTATTAGGCTGGGGTCAGACTAACGCATTTTTAACGTGCGTTTGGGCGCAATTAATCACGGCCGCAGTAAAAGCAAATGACGGGCAATGATGGGCAATATCCGAAGTACGACCGCACGAAAGTCCGGCCGCGCAACGCAAGCGGCAAACGAACGCATTTTTTCGAGAACTCAAAACCGCTAGTACAGAGTGCGCTTCGGCGGCATAGCGGCGTGTGTGCATGACTAGGAGACGTCAGACGCTGCTCATGTCCGGCCAACATAACATCCAGACACCCAAAGTTTCCTGGTTTGGAGCCGTAACAAATCACGCAAGAAAATGCGCGTCGTCTGACCGTTTTCGGGCATTCCGTGAAAAAATACGCCAATGCATTCGGACGCACTTTTTGACGGGTGCTGCAAATAATGCATTTGTTTGACCCTAGCCTTAATGCTATTTTTATAACTTTATTCTAAATAAAACCTTTGACAGTGTAATGTCATAAGATAATTTAGGGATGTGTGTTTTGGGGCAGAGTTAAGGGCTGGTTAGGAGATAGGTGGAGCAACTGGTGGCGAGTAACGCTTATGGCCTGGTTAGTAGCTTGGGACTTGAAGTTTTGAGCCCTGGTGTATTATTTATTGTATTTTTCTCAACACATCTATTTTTCCAGTTCGAATTGCCACTACAGTATCTATTTATTTATATTAAAGTGTATTTCATGTGCCCTTATGTTATGAAGTCTTATCCTGAAGTGTTGGTATTGATTCAGTATTCTATATCCCTTATTGTTATTTATTAAACTATATATATACTGTATTATTACTATATATTACTAACATACTACTCAATATATTTATTAAAGTGTCAATAAATTCCATACCATTAAATCTATTTATATCCAAAGTGCTAGTATCAGTTCATATATTGCTCATGAGTGTCATTTATTTCTCTAATATATCTTTATAAAGTGCTAATATTAGCTCATAAAATATAGTGTAATTAAAAATATAATGTGATTAAAAAAAATTTATATTGTTATATTTAAAGTGCTATTATATGTAATTTACAATAAGTATAATCATATATTTATAAATTACCAATACTATAATATTTAGTGTATAGCCTTAAATATATATTATTTATTTATATCCCTCTACTCCCAAAGCCCCCTAATTAAATGTGCTAATTAGTTACACTTACATATTTTACACTAAAGTGCTATTCTCAATGTTGTGCTTCACAATTTACTAATCTTATTATAAAGGTGTACTAATATATTACTGTAAGGTTTGTCATATAACACAATACGTTAATATATAAGCGTTTAACTCTAATAATAATCCAATTTCCATAGGCTTATCATCTTTGAGATCACTAAATTACAATATATATTGTGGAGTGGACCTTATTATAATGAGTGAACCAACTCAAAATCATTGTTCAAGCCTATATGTTCTAAAGTCCCTAAATCATAAATCTATTTCATTTCTCCCTCCCCAACACTTTCGTTTCACTCATACCTCTATTTGTGCATTTAACATTTTTAAAGTGTAGCGATGTGTTTAAAAAGACTGTTCTGCTGCATTTACTTGCAATGGCCACCAGAGGGAGACAGAGACCATGGAAAGTTATGCTGGACAAACACAAGGCACTAAACTACCTTTTCCATGATGCTTTGCGTAAGGACAGGAAGTGGGTGTGTAGGAAAGGAAAGGCATCACCAGCCTCGTGGAAAGCATGCTCAGAGTGAGCTGGGAGCTGAAAGGAGAAGGAAGCAGGCCGAGCTGTGGAGGATCGTGACCAGGCCAGAGCGCAGGGGCTACCTCGCTGGTGCTGGGGATCGGGACAGTGACCCTGCAGAGACCTGTCTATACCCACGCTGCGATCAAGGCAAGCAGAGGACCCGAGTGAGGAGTACCGCAAGTCCATTGGATGGGAGAGCAGGCGGTAGCTGGACAAGTCCGGGTGGGAGCAAGGAAAGCCAGACAACGGATTCAGTAGCCAGTATCACAGCCAGGCATTAAGCGGAGAGACGTCCTGGGTCAGCGGAGCCTTGGTGATCGAGCGGATGGGTGAGAGGCCTCCAAGGCCGGTTTATAAAATCAAGAAAGCACGCTGCTGTTTGTTTCCAAAACCCACAGGGCCCCAACTTGACTAGTCGAAGACATCGTTATAAGTAATTCACTGGCCAGTTGAATAGTACCCGGGTACCATATACACACACGTACACACCCTTTACATTCCGGGACTTAACCTGTGCGGGACTCATTTGTTACGAATCGGAACAGGGGTTAAAGATACGTTCCGAATATATTTTTCTCTTTTCCGCTGCGCGTTTATCGTAATACGAAGAGATTGTATTTTTGGGTTTCGCTACGTGTCCCTTTTTCGAATATTCGTGCAATTGCATTTCTTTTCTGTTCGGTTGTGAAGATATTATTTTTCCGAAATACGAAGCCTCGTGTTTCGTTTCTTTCCCACTACGCGTTTTTACCGCGATACGAAAGTACTGTAATATACCTGTGAATACCGTGTCTCAACATCAGCTTATTATTTTAGTAAACTATTTAAATTATAAAAACTCACAACGGTGTTGGAGTATATTTATTCCCTAGTGCGGGGAGACTGACCCGTGGTTCATTTTCAGCGGCTCCTCCGGGAGTGAGCGCTACACGTGGGGGCTCGTTTCCGGGATCTCAGTCTCTGGAAAAACCGCATTTAAAGGGTTAAATATGGATCCAGATGAAGCAGCAGAGTGGTGTAAAGCACAGGGTGGCCAGTTAGAGTTGAGTGTAGTAATGGATATTCCTGTAGGCACCTGGGCAGAAGAGCAGATCCGCCTGGCCGTGGCAGCGTTGGCACCTGACCAGCGGGGGTTCTAGCGGACATTAAAGTGAACCCAGAGACTTCTCACACGTATGTTCTTTTTGAGTGGAGAAAGGGTGTTCCTGTGTGTTTTCAGGACGTGAGTATACAGCTAACCGACGACGTGGAAGTTCGTCTGATCCAGCCAAGTAAGCCACGTGGTGATTCAGCAAACATTCCTGCATCCAGCCCGCTGGCCATGATCGGGCCGGAGTTCATTGCTGCTATTGGAGACCTCGTGGTTAAGTGTCAGAGGGCTCACCCTTCTTACATCAGCTTCGGATATCGGAAGTTGGAAAAATTTTCAGGAAACTTGCCAACTCCGGCGGGAGAAGAAACCTTCGAAGAATGGGTGGAACAAGCGATGCAGGCTCTGGATAAGTGGGACGTCTCTGAAGCGCAGAAGAAGCAAAGAATTACTGAGAGCTTAAAGGGACCTGCGTCAGAGGCTGTCAGGAATCTGAAGCTGAGTAAGAGAGACTGTACTGCTCTAGATTACCTGAACATATTACAGGAAGTCTTCGGGCGAACGGAAAAGGCTGCTGAGCTAATGTACCAATATGAGCATACTTACCAGAAAAGGGGTGAGAAGATGACAGAATACATGAGGCGCCTGGATAAGCTACTGTACCAAGTACTGTTGAAGAAAGGAACAGACCCCACTACAGTAGATCAGGTTAGAATGCGTCAGATATTGAAGGGTGCCTTACCTTTAGATCCTGTGATGCTGCAGCTGAGGACTCGAGAAGGTAATAAAGAGTTAAATTACCTAGAACTGATTCGAGTTGTTCGGGAGGAAGAAGCCCTTCTGGAAGAGAAGCTTGGAAAAAGGGGAGAAAAGGTCTATGCGCAACCCATAGAGTATAACGAGTGTTCATCAGATGAGGAAGATCCGGAAGAGACATATGAGCCAGAGATAACTCAAAAGTCGTCAAACCAGGTGTATGGTGAGATACAAAAGACTCTCGCGAGAGTACAAGAAGCCCAAGTTAAGATGGAACAGACACACACGGACCTATGCCGGACAATCTTGAAAGTAGTAGAAATGCAGACTGAAATACTGAAGTCTCTCTCAGATATACGAACAGCAGCGGTTGCTGTGGTCTCCGACAGAGGATTTTCAAATGAGCCACAGGAAGAAAGTGTGCCCTCATCCTTCGTGGGGAAGATATTTTGCCTGTAGAGAATTGGTCATTTCAAGGCTCAGTGCCCAGAAAGGAGACAGGGAGGTCTCTATATGTGCCTGCTAGACCTAGAAGATCCTCTCCCTGGAGGTCTGATCCTATGTCACGGAGGAAAATGTATGCCCGCAGTCACCACGTATGAGGACAAGGGTTAGAGTACAACAGACTGGGTCTACCTCTCCTGCTGCTACGAAAAAGTTCCCTGAAAAGTTGATAGGTCCTTCGCCATCATCCCGTTCAAGTGGAAGGAGTCTATACTAAGGCTCTTCTAGATTCGGGTGCTCAAGTAACGCTGATTTACCGAGACTTCTATCAGAAATATCTGAAGCATATACCCCTGAAGAAATTGAAGGATCTCGAAATCTGGGGTATGGGAATGGAGAAGTTTCCCTGATGGATATATACAGGTGAAGCTAGAATTCAGTTCGGAAATCGCTGGACAACCGAGAGTATGTGACACGTTGGCAATTGTGTGTCCTCGTCCCTCGGGAGCTAATCGAAGTTCTATGATAGTGGGGATGAACGCTGATGTGTTGAGACACCTCTTAACCCCACTGGTCACGGAAGAGAATCCTGCTCCTAAGAAGGCACACTCGATGTCACGACCGGCCTGTCCACGGAGGGTCAAGGAACAGAGAACCACTACAGAAATAAGAAGGCTGAGGAGAACGGAAGGGACAGAGAAGGCCCTACGTTCAGGAAAGACTGTACAAGTACCGATTGGAGACAAATTATCTGTGCCTGGTCTGCCTATATCCCGTCCGACTCCTACTATTCGGTCTCATCAGTTACGTTCCGTTAGAGAGAGTGAAGAAGACAGTGAAGAAGAAGGCTGGTGTCTGAGCTGGGTGTGGGCACCTGAGTCCCAGAGCGTCAAGCCGGTTTCCGACTGGGGTGAGAGTGATTTAGGGTCTGATATCTCTGAAATTATGACTCGAGCACCTGCAGTACCTGAGACCTGGGAAGTTCCTGAAGTTTTAGAGGAAATATCCATAGATTACAGTTCTATGCCTTCACTGGAGGGCTCATATTCCGAGGAAGTGTTGGCTCCGATGGTTGATGAGAGAATTGAGCCTGTAGAGACAGCTCTCCTGACTGAAGAGGTTCTTGAAAAATTTGAACCTAAATGTTCAGTACGACCCCCTCAGAGACTCACATTTGATTCACCAGGACATAGCACAGAGGAGGCTGTAACAACTGGGCGGAGGTTTCCAGAAGTGTCAGCTCTAATTGCCAAGGTGTCTAAGGGTTTGGGGGAGATTGAGGAAAATTGCTGCCTGTTGTCAACCCTGAATATGTAGGCTAAAGTTAGAAATGTTAAGTAGAAATGTAATGCAACTGTTGTTATGTTATGTATGACCGACACATGTACCCGTTACACGCCCTTGGGAGGACCCAAGAGTTTAGGAGGGAGAGTTGTAGCGATGTGTTTAAAAAGACTGTTCTGCTGCATTTACTTGCAATGGCCACCAGAGGGAGACAGAGACCATGGAAAGTTATGCTGGACAAACACAAGGCACTAAACTACCTTTTCCATGATGCTTTGCGTAAGGACAGGAAGTGGGTTGTGTAGGAAAGGAAAGGCATCACCAGCCTCGTGGAAAGCATGCTCAGAGTGAGCTGGAGCTGAAAGGACAAGGAAGCAGGCCGAGCTGTGGAGGATCGTGACCAGGCCAGAGCGCAGGGGCTACCTCGCTGGTGCTGGGGGATCGGGACAGTGACCCTGCAGAGACCTGTCTATACCCACGCTGCGATCAAGGCAAGCAGAGGACCCGAGTGAGGAGTACCGCAAGTCCATTGGATGGGAGAGCAGGCGGTAGCTGGACAAGTCCGGTGGGAGCATGAAAGCCAGACAACGGATCCAGTAGCCAGTATCACAGCCAGGCATTAAGCGGAGAGACGTCCTGGGTCAGCGGAGCCTTGGTGATCGAGCGGATGGGTGAGAGGCCTCCAAGGCCGGTTTATAAAATCAAGAAAGCACGCTGCTGTTTGTTTCCAAAACCCACAGGGCCCCAACTTGACTAGTCGAAGACATCGTTATAAGTAATTCACTGGCCAGTTGAATAGTACCCGGGTACCATATACACACACGTACACATTCTTTACATTCCGGGACTTAACCTGTGCGGGACTCATTTGTTACGAATCGGAACAGGGGTTAAAGATACGTTCCGAATATATTTTTCTCTTTTCCGCTGCGCGTTTATCGTAATACGAAGAGATTGTATTTTTGGGTTTCGCTACGTGTCCCTTTTTCGAATATTCGTGTGCAATTGCATTTCTTTTCTGTTCGGTTGTGAAGATATTATTTTTCTGAAATACGAAGCCTCGTGTTTCGTTTCTTTCCCGCTACGCGTTTTTACCGCGATACGAAAGTACTGTAATATACCTGTGAATACCGTGTCTCAACATCTGCTTATTATTTTAGTAAACTATTTAAATTATAAAAACTCACAACGGTGTTGGAGTATATTTATTCCCTAGTGCGGGGAGACTGACCCGTGGTTCATTTTCAGCGGCTCCTCCGGGAGTGAGCGCTACAAAAGCCATAAATTTTAAGCCTTCAAGGCAACCATTATGTGTCTCTTTAAATGTTGTGATACTGAATGTTTTTCATATTGTTTTTTATATGATGATGAGATATTATCTACTGCCTGTGTCATGCCCCATGATTTAGGATTTATTGTATATTTTTTCTGTTATGTGTTGAATCTGCCTTTGCTGCTCACATGCTATTGATTTCATAGCTATTTTGTCCCTGCTCAGTTTCCTTAGCTTTCCGCATTCAGCTAGTTTCCCACCCCTTTGCTGAGTGTCTTGTTCTAAGGTACTTCCTGGTTACATAGCAGCCATTCTGTGCTCACTGCTGGACAAAATTAATGACTTTTTACCTGCATAGCTGTACACTAACAAGATTGTCAGTCTGATCATTAAACTCTTCAACTGGATTCATTTTTCTACGTGTCAGTTTTGCTGAGTTGAAGCTATCTGCTGAACTTCATCGTGTGAGTACTGGTCAAATACATACTTAAGCTATTTAACGCATCCACACCTCACAGCTTTGCTTAGGGAAGCAGAATAGCCTGAGTGTCCTTATTGAAAACAATTCCTGATACAAAGTATGAAAACGGGCCTTTGTGGGTCCATGTAGATAGTAAAGAGAGAGTTCGGAGAAAGGACTAAAGACTATAAATAGTCAATGACAGAGCTACCCAATATCCCTGAATAATTCTCAGAGAAGCTCATTTTCAATCTGCAGAGAGAAGGGCTAGACTTGCTAGTTTTACTGGAGACAATGCTTACATCCAGCAGAGTACTGCAGCTCTGGGTCTAAGAGGTCAAGGGCGTGAGTTTTCACACTATTCCATGAAATATTAGAGTTACAGTCTAAAAACAATCAAAAAAATTCATAAGTCATAAGGCTCAATGCGTTTCATTGACCTAGCAGCGTCATCAGGAGCAAAGCATGACATTGAATGAAGTTAGAAGAATGAATGAACAGAGGCAAAAAAACACCTCTGGATTTTTATTGTGTGGCAAGCAACCAGTAAAGGATCATGGGGGGCCTGACTAGAGGGTGCCCACCTATCCCAGGGGAGGACCACAGGTCTAGGGGTGGTGCTGTTCCATGGAGTGGCATTTTCCAATTCTCATAGGAGGCAACGGAAGGGGGCATCTGCGTCATCTGGGTAGGGCAGAGAGTACTGTCCCGGGCCTTGGTATGTATGGGGGGTGTAGGCCCTGTGGGCTCCAAAGTGGTCTCGAAAACATGGTTCCCACATAAGTCACAGTGACCTAAGGTGGAACCCACAACACTTTCTCCCAGGAGAATTTCTGGACCTGTATCATCTCACACTGCTCTTCACTTACACCTCAGTGACCTCCGGATTTTGGGGTTTGCTTTGCTTCTTTGTTGCTGTGCATGTCAAGAGGTTGGGGGGAAGTAAAATCTACTTTATTGGTTGATTACATTTTTAATGCCCACTCATTGGTCTGCACACATATTTTGACTCGTCCTGATACACCATTAAGTGTGTACATAGATCTGTGTATGTGCTCACACTCCTAGGTCCTCACTAATACCTACATACACACATTGTGTGTATGTAACGCTTGTTTGCCTCTGGGTCTCCGCTCCCCTAAGGCCCTCATGCTCGGTTACATCTTCCTGCTTAACATGGTGAGCCTGAGCCTCCGCTATACAGGGGTAGGGATACATAACTTCGGCAGTGCCTCCACCTGTCTGGGCATTCATGGTGATGAATGGTCTCCCAGGCAGGAACTAATAACAATTAGAACACACAAACTGCGGTAAATCAATATCTCTGTATTCAAGATAGCAGCAAGAGAAATAAATGCCGGCAATAGAGTGACGAACACACCAATACTCTCTAACCAGACCCAACTCCCTCCCAAACAGCCTGTATCCCACCCTCCACTTCACCCTGGCAGCTGGCGGCAGGTACAGTTGGTGCACATAAGCGTTGAGATAACAGCAAACTCTCCCAAGAAGGTTTCAGTGAATCCACGTGCCGGCTGGGAGCTTTAATAGTGTAGAAGGAGAGAGAATGCCTTGTCAACGGGACAGGGGGAGAGGCCGGTACTGGTTACCAGTGTATTCTGCAACACAAGGCTACAAGGGGAACCTCCAGGATCCGTCAGCTCTCCACTTTAACAGACTGCTGTCCTGGGAGCTGCCACTGTACCACAAACTGCCTGGCTGCTTTGATCACGGCTGCTGCGGCCGCACTTTGGTAATGCGTTGGCGCCAAACTGCTAGGTGGTCTCGGCTGACTTCTGCAACACATCCTAGGACCCACACGCTCACAGCGCTGCTCTGGTCTGCTTCTGCTTTAGAATCTGCTCACACACAGCATCCCGTCCAGCCTCTCACTGTCAGGCCCACCTTGGTTTCCAATGCCAGGCCTCACACACAGCAGACTCCGCAGCGTCCGTCTCAACAGACGCGTGTCTCCTCGTGCTCGCTTCTAGATCCGGCATCCACACGGTTTTATTGGTCACATAAATCACGTCTCCAAAGCTCTCCTATTGGCTGTGTAGGTCCCATGCAGGGGCCTCATGATAACCCTGTATCCCGGGGCACAAATAACAGTCTCCATGACGTCAGAAAACATACAGGGTTATTCAAAGAGAGACGAGCTGACCCCGAAATGTAACCGGACAGTGAAATTCAGCGTTCAGTTACCTTTCCTGGCCATTCGGCTATTCAGAGAGCAGGCAATTCACCAAATCCTGGTGAATTGCCTGCACATACGGTGCCTGTTCGGTGCCTGTTCGAGGGCCGTGAATCCCCATAGAGAAGCAATGCTTCGTCTATTCAGAGAACACAAACCAGCAGTGAAAGGTTCCCCTAAATGCCCTGCCATTCGGTGGTTTAATTCGGCAGGTTTATTCAGGAGAATCCCATAGGCTTCAATGTTAAAAATATTCCCGTTTATTATTATATCTAATAAACCGTTTATTATAATATCCTGCAGCAAAGAGTCTCTTTATTTATAGATTTTTTTGAATCTTTTAGTCATTTTTTGAGATTATCTATTTTTTTATGTTTTTTTTAAAGTTTTTTCTGTAACAGTCCTTTTTTATTATCATTTATAGCGCTGTGTTAAAATCTTGCTGTGGCATTACCTATTTTTGGCCACAAGATGGAGACAGTCGCAATTAGAGACACTGGACATGGGGACTACATTTCCTGGCATGCTTTGCGAGGAGACAGGAAGTGGGTGGGGACTGGACACTGACATCCTCCACCTCGTGGAGAACGCGCCAGAGCGCACCAGGGAACAAGAGAAAGCAGACGCACTGAAGACATGGCGAGAGGGCCTAGGCCAGAGCCCGAGTGAGACCTGTCAGTCCTTATTGGATCACTCAACCTGAGGAGAAGGAGACTTGCCAGAATCCAGGAATTGCTGCAGACCGGAGGAACCGAAGACCTCGAGTGAGGAGTCACCGCGAGTTGATCGGGTACGGAGAGCAGGCAGTGAGCTGGACAAGCTGCATGAAGTCAGACAACGGATCCGGCCGCTAGTATCCCCAGTCAAAATCGGGCGGAGAGACGTCCTGGGTCAGCGGAGCCTAAAGCAATCGTCGGATGGGTGAGAGGCCTCCAAGGCTGTTTTGTGATTAAAGGACACGCTGCTGTTTTCTCTTTAAAGTCCACAGGGCCCCAACTGACTAGTCGAAGACTTTCCTTCAGTAAATTCACTGGCCAGTTGAACAGTACCCGGGTACCACACACACATATACACCTTTTACATTCCGGGACTTAACCTGTGCAGGACTCATTCTGTTACGAATCGGAACAGGGGTTAAAGATAAAGATACGTTCCGAATTATATTTTTCTCTTTTCCGCTGCGCGTTTACCGCAGTACGAAGGGATTGCATGTTTTGGGTTTCGCTACGTGTCCCCTTTTTCTGAACTATTGGGAAATTGCATTTCTTTTCTGTTCGGTTGCGAATATTTTATTTTTCCGAAATACGAAGCCTCGTGTTTCGGTTCTTTTCCGCTACGCGTTTTACCGTGATACGAAAATACTGTAATAATACTTGTGAATACCGTGTCTCAACATCTGCTTATTTTAGTAAACTATTTAAATGATAAAAAACTCACAACTGTGTTGGAGTATATTTATTCCCTAGTGCGGGGAGACTGACCCGTGGTTCATTTTCAGCGGCTCCTCCGGGAGTGAGCGCTACACTTGGGGGCTCGTTTCCGGGATTCAGTCTCTGGAAAAAACGCATCTAAAGGGTTAAATATGGATCCAGACACTGTTGCCGAATGGTGTGGGGAGCACAGTAGCCAGTTAGGATGTTGTATAGTCATGGATATTCCCGCAGACACTTGGGCCGAAGAGCAGATCCGCCAGGCCGTGGCCACGCTAGCACCAGATCATCGGGGGTTAATACTGAACATTAAAAGAAACCCAGATACTTCTCACACGTATGTTCTTCTCGAGTGGAGAAAGGGCGTTCCACCATGTTTTCAGGGCGCGAGCGTGAAACTGGCCGATGAGGTGGAAGTCCAACTAATTTAGCCAAGTGCGCCACGTGGCGAATCGGCAAGTGTTCCCGCTCCTAGTCCGTTGGCCATGATTGGGCCTGAATTTATCGTGGCTATGCAGCCTGAAAGCGACTCTCTAGATACTTATGGATCTGACGAGGACGAACAAGAACACCTAGTTGTTTTTAAATCTACGGAGAGGGCTGCCAAAGAATCGAACCTCTCTGAACGGGGTGAATTGTCCAAGACCGTCAAGAAAGTACAGGAAGCTCAAGCTGAATTGCAACAAGCGCACGCGGAACTGTGCCGAGTGTTGATGAAGGTGACCGAAATGCAGGCAGAAATGCAGAAGTTCCTCACAGATAAGCAGACAACGGGAGCTGTTGTGGCGTCTGGTCCAAGTCCCTTGACAAAATCCCAACAAGCAACTACGTCTCCGCTCTCTAAGAAGAGATGTTTTGGTTGTGGAGAAATGGGCCATTTCCGCGCACAGTGCAAAGGCCAAAAGCCTGAGAAGGATAGAGTCGAGGGACTGTTGAAAGCCCTAGAAGGACTGTTATCTACCTCACCGGCGGGAAACGCCAGAGGGCACAAGTGAAGGAGCAACCTGAGTGCCCGAAGGTTGAACCCCGCTCCAGAAACCAAGCAAAGACTAAAAGGGCGAGAAGGCCCAAAGCCGAGCCAACTGTGGAGCCTGCCAGGACTGAAAGAGTCACTCCCTTAGCATCCGGGTCTACGTCATGGGGAAGCAATGCACACCCAAAACCTGCACGGGCCAAGAAAAAGGCCAGGGTACAGCAAACTGGGTCTAAGTGTCCGGATACCGCCACCAAGTTTCCTGACCAACTGATAGGTCCTTCTCCTATTATGCCAATCCAAGTGGAAGGAGTCTACACCAAAGCCCTGTTAGATTCAGGGGCTCAAGTGACATTGATCTACAGAGACTTCTACGAGAAACACTTAAAGCACATTCCTCTGCAAGAATTGAAGGATTTGGAAATATGGGGTATCGGCACTGAGAAACTCCCTTATGACGGGTACCTGCAAGTGAAGTTGGAGATCGGATCTGAAGTCATCGGGCAGTCTGGGGGTTGTGATGCATTGGCTATTGTGTGTCCTCGACCCTCGGGTGCGAACAGAAGCTCCCTGATAGTGGGGACGAATACTGACCTAGTGCGGCGTCTCCTGACGCCTATCGTGTTGGAAGAAGGTTCAACTCAAGGAGTACATCCAATGTTACGTCCGGTCTATCAGAGGATGGTCGAAGAACGAAAGGCACCTGCTGAGGTGGGAAGACTGTGGAGACTGGGTGGAACAGAGAAGGTTCTGCAAGCAGGAGAAGTAGCGAGCTTCCGGGCTTCAGTCAAGTTGAACGGATCGCAGCCCGGTCCCTATGTGGTGCTGGGAACCGATTTTAATCGTGGGAGTGATACCAGAGTCGAAGTAATTCCTGAAATAATCTCCACCAAAGCTCTGAAGAGAACACGAGGAAGAGTCTCGGTCAGCGTGTGCAATGTGACGGATTCTCCAGTAGTCCTTAAAGCACGAATGCCTATCGGGCAAGTAGAGTCTGCTACACCCCTCTCTACCGATTTAGGAGGGGGAGTGGATAAAGAGATTCCAGATGAAAGATTCTACCCCAAAGACGCTCCCATTTCACCTGAGTGGAAGAAACGTCTTCAGTCTCAAGTCCTAAAGTGGAAGGAATTGTTCTCGAAAGATGAGTTCGATGTGGGCCTAGCAAAGAGTACTGAGCACCGCATTCGGTTACAAGAAGACAAGCCGTTTCGGGAAAGATCAAGGCGAGTTCCGCTAGGAGACTTAGATGATCTGCGAGAGCAGCTGAATGAATTGCAAAGAACCAAGGTGATTCAAGAGTCCAGGAGTCCATACGCATCTCCCATAGTGTTGGTCCGGAAGAAAAATGGTTCTGTCCATCTATGCATAGACTACCGCACGTTGAACCGGAGAACCATCCCCGATCAATATGCCACTCCTCGGATAGAAGATGCCCTACAGTGTTTGTCTGGAGCAAAGTGGTTTAGTGTACTAGACCTGCGAAGCGGATATCACCAGATACCCATGCATCCTGAAGACAAGGAGAAAACTGCGTTCATCTGTCCACTGGGGTTCTTTGAATTCAACAGGATGCCTCAAGGCCTTACGGGGGCTCCAGC
This sequence comes from Leptobrachium leishanense, assembly GCA_009667805.1. NCBI lineage: Eukaryota > Metazoa > Chordata > Amphibia > Anura > Megophryidae > Leptobrachium > Leptobrachium leishanense. The sequence continues at coordinate 87,935,131 of CM019073.1, forward strand.
CACGTTCCAACGGTTGATGGAGAAGACAGTCGGGGATATGAATCTAATCTAAGTATTAGTGTACCTGGATGACATAATTGTGTTTGGGAAGACTCTGGAAGAACATGAGCAACGTTTGGAGAAGGTCTTGAAGAGGCTCCATGAAGAGGGGCTGAAACTGTCTCTGGAGAAATGTCAATTCTGTCTACCCTCTGTTACGTATCTGGGACATGTGGTCTCAGCAGAAGGTGTTTCGACAGATCCTCGGAAGTTGGAGGCCGTAGCTTCTTGGCCTAGACCCCGAAACGTCACTGAGCTTAGATCTTTCTTGGGATTCTGTTCATACTATCGAAGATTTGTGGGAGGATTCGCAAAAATAGCTCAACCACTGAACAAACTCCTGCAGAAGGAAACCACCGAAGAAGGCTGTAAGGTCTCTGATAAGAACCCGTCAGCTCCAGGGCCAAGGAAAGCTCGAGAGTCTATACAAGGTGAATGGACCAGTCAATGTGAGGGAGCTTTCGTGAAACTGAAAGAGAGTCTAACCCGAGCTCCTGTTTTGGCCTATGCGGACCCTCACAAGCCATATGAGTTACATGTGGATGCCAGCCGAGAAGGTCTGGGAGGAGTCCTGTATCAGGAGTATGGCGGATTGCTGAGGCCTGTAGCGTATGTGAGCCGGAGCCTTACGCCTTCAGAGAAGAACTACCCTACTCACAAGTTGGAGTTCCTAGCCTTAAAGTGGGCAGTAGTAGACAAGTTAAAAGACTATCTGTATGGAGCTGAGTTTGTGATCAAGACGGATAACAATCCTCTTACCTACATCCTTACTACCGCAAAACTGGACGCAACGGGACATCGGTGGTTGGCCGCTCTGTCAGGGTTTCGGTTCAGCCTGAAGTACCGCCCTGGGGTAAATAATCGAGATGCTGATGCGTTATCGAGGAGACCCTACACTACAGAATGGACTCAGTTGACTCCAGACGGGGTGCAAGCTTTGTGTCAAGGAACAGAGCGCCGGGTCAAAGGAGGGATTGAAGCGGAGGCCATAGGAGTCATGGCTGCGGCTGTTCCTGAGTTTTACTGTAATCCTACGCAGTTAAGGGATGAAAATTTACCTACCTTTTCGAGACAGGACCTGAAAGCGGATCAGGCCAGAGACCCTTTAATTGCCTTGACCATAAAGGCCCTGACTGCAAACCAGCGAGAGATTTTGTTAACTAACTCCCCGAGTGGGGCCAGATTGGTCTATAAAGAGTGGGAGCGGTTAAAGATGTTGGATGGGGTGGTCTACCGAAGGGGCCCCTCAACCAACGCTGAAGAGATTCAACAGTTATTCCTCCCCACTAAACATAGGAGAGAGTGTGCTGCGATCCCTACATGATGAGCATGGACATTTAGGTGGGCAGAGAGAACTTTTAAGCTGGTGCGAGATAGGTTTTATTGGCCTTGCATGAGGGCTGAAGTAGAAAGTTATTGTCATTCCTGTTTGAGGTGTATTCAGAGAAAGACTCTACCGACCCGAACTGCTCCAATGAGCCATCTGCAGAGTCAGGGACCAATGGATTTGGTGTGCATTGACTTCTTGTGCTTAGAGCCGGATGCTAGTGGGCAAGGGAACATTCTAATAGTGACTGATCATTTCACTCGTTACGCCCAAGCATTTTCCACAAAAGATCAACGCGCTCCGACAGTGGCCAAGGTGTTGATGGAAAAGTTCTTTGTTCATTACGGACTGCCAAGGAGGATACACTCTGATCAGGGTAGAGACTTTGAAAGCAGACTGGTGGGGTAATTGTTAGAGTTGTTGGGAATCCAAAAGACCCGAACTACACCATATCACCCTCAAGGTGATGCTCAGCCTGAAAGGTTTAATCGCACACTGCTAAACATGCTGGGGACCTTGTCGAATGTGGAGAAGCAGAGTTGGAGTCGGCACATAGCTACTCTGGTGCATGCATATAACAGTACGGAGAGTGATGCAACTGGATACTCACCGTACCGTCTTATGTTCGGAAGAGAGGCTCGATTGCCGGTTGATTTGGCATTTGGGTTATCTCTAGACCAGACGTCAGTAGCTTCCCATAGAAACTACGTGGATAGACTTCGAAAGAATTTGGCTTCTGCATTTGAACAGGCCCGGTTGACCTCAGGAAACAGGGAGCAAAGAAACAAAAGGAACTATGACTTGAAAGTCCGAATACAAGATCTACAACCCGGTGATAGGGTTCTATTGAAGAACTTGGGTGCTGCTGCGAGACACAAGTTGGCGGATAGGTGGAGTTCCCAGGTTTACATTGTCTGCAAACAACTGCCGGGTCTACCAGTGTATCAGATTCGCCTGGATGGAAAGGCTGGGCCTCTCAAGAACTGGCACCGGAATTCATTTGTTTGAGAGAGAGGCTGTGAGGATGCCAGTTGGAGACGAATTGCCTCTGCCAAATCCGCCTGTCCATGTTTGCCTCCTGTTACTCGATCTCAACAGACCCGGGTTGCCGAAGAGAGCGAAAGAGACAGTGAAGAAGAGAGTTATTGTCTAGATCGGATGCGCTCGCGGAGCCTGAAGAGGTTGTCGTTGTTCCTGAACGGTGGGAGAGTAACTTGAGGCCTGAAGCTCCTGAATTTCTGCTAGAAGTCCCTGAGACTGCTGAAATTCCTGAAGCTTCTGAATTTCGGCTGGAAGTCCCTGAGGCTGTTGGGATCCCGGTAGCTCCGGAAGCTTATTCAGGTGATTATAGTTCTATGCCTTTGCTGGAGGGATCATACTCTGAAGAAACGTCTGCTCCAGTGATAGAGAGAAGGATTGAGCCAACACCTATAGTACTTCCACCTGAAGAGGAACTGATTGAGCCAGAACCAAAGCGCTCTGTTCGACCGCCCCAACGACTCACCAGGACATAGCACTGAAGAGGCCATCACCACAGTACAGAGGTTGCCCGAAGTGTCTGCTATGCTAGCTGAGGTAGCCCAAAATATGAGTCAACTTGAGGAAGTGTTCCTAACTCACTATATGTATGCTGCTGAACCTGTGCATGTTATGTAAACTGTATTCAATATTGTGGAAATGTAATGTAACTGTTGTACCTCCTTGGAGAGACCCAAGAGTTCTAGGAGGGGGAGAGTGTAGCGCTGTGTTAAAATCTTGCTGTGGCATTACCTATTTTTGGCCACAAGATGGAGACAGTCGCAATTAGAGACACTGGACATGGGGACTACATTTCCTGGCATGCTTTGCGAGGAGACAGGAAGTGGGTGGGGACTGGACACTGACATCCTCCACCTCGTGGAGAACGCGCCAGAGCGCGCCAGGGAACAAGAGAAAGCAGACGCACTGAAGAAATGGCGAGAGGGCCTAGGCCAGAGCCCGAGTGAGACCTGTCAGTCCTTATTGGATCACTCAACCTGAGGAGAAGGAGACTTGCCAGAATCCAGGAATTGCTGCAGACCGGAGGAACGAAGACCTCGAGTGAGGAGTCACCGCGAGTTGATCGGGTACGGAGAGCAGGCGGTGAGCTGGACAAGCTGCATGAAGTCAGACAACGGATCCGGCCGCTAGTATCCCCAGTCAAAATCGGGCGGAGAGACGTCCTGGGTCAGCGGAGCCTAAAGCAATCGTCGGATGGGTGAGAGGCCTCCAAGGCTGTTTTGTGATTAAAGGACACGCTGCTGTTTTCTCTTTAAGTCCACAGGGCCCCAACTGACTAGTCGAAGACTTTCCTTCAGTAAATTCACTGGCCAGTTGAACAGTACCCGGGTACCACACACACATATACACCTTTTTCATTCCGGGACTTAACCTGTGCAGGACTCATTCTGTTACGAATCGGAACAGGGGTTAAAGATAAAGATACGTTCCGAATTATATTTTTCTCTTTTCCGCTGCGCGTTTACCGCAGTACGAAGGGATTGCATGTTTGGGTTTCGCTACGTGTCCCCTTTTTCTGAACTATTGGGAAATTGCATTTCTTTTCTGTTCGGTTGCGAATATTTTATTTTTCCGAAATACGAAGCCTCGTGTTTTGGTTCTTTTCCTCTACGCGTTTTACCGTGATACGAAAATACTGTAATAATACTTGTGAATACCGTGTCTCAACATCTGCTTATTATTTTAGTAAACTATTTAAATGATAAAAACTCACAACTGGGTTGGAGTATATTTATTCCCTAGTGCGGGGAGACTGACCCGTGGTTCATTTTCAGCGGCTCCTCCGGGAGTGAGCGCTACACATTCATTGGATTTTATATTTAAATTTCAGACATTTTCGCTCTGTAGTTTCTTTGCAAACAGTGTTTCACTTTTCAAACATTCAAGCAAACAGTTTTTTTTTTTTCACTCCATTCGTCTGCGGTGTCGGGTTTCTACGACGGCTGCTCTGCGCTCTGATCGGCTCCTGCTCGGGTTCCTCTGGGGTGTTCGGCGGGGGTTAATCCAGCTGTTTCTGTGGGTCTCAGTGTATGTTCGCTGGGTTTTGCGGTGAGTATTTGTTGGGTTTGCGGCGGGTTTTCCCTACATAACGGGGGCCCTGTGGTGCTTGCTGAATACACTGCAGGGTCGGTGAAATAGGATCACCGAATCTCCCCGAAGTGCAAAGAACGAAAAGTCACCAAACGTGCAGTGACTTTTCGGCTCTCTTTGAATAACCCTGTTAGTCACACAGTTCTAAGTGCCAGAAAAATATAAGGGGCTACATGTACACCAACACATTCATCTGTGACCCCAGATCAGTCAGGCTTTCGTCCAAAACATTCAACTACAACCGCCCTTTTAAAAGTTTGTAATGATATCCAGGCTGGGATGGAACAAGGAAACCTAACTGGAGCATCTTACTAGATTTTGCCAAGGTCTTTGACACGGTAGACCATGGCATCTTGTTAGAATAACTTAAAAACTCTGGTATTGGTGATCACACGCTAACCTGGTTTCAATCATATGTGTCTGATCGATCACAATATGTGTCCATTTCTGACAACTCCTCCCGCCCCCTCCATGTCACGTGCGGTGTACCCCAAGGCTCGATACTCGGCCCCCTGCTATTCACAATATTCATAAATGATCTGCCCAATGTCTGCAAAGCCTCAACTGTACACATGTACGCAGACGCCACCGCAACCTATACCAGCAAAGCCTCAAATGTACACATGTATGCAGACGCCACCGCAACCTATACCAGCAAAGCCTTAACTGTACATATGTACGCAGACGACACTGTGACCTATACCAGCAAAGCCTCAACTGTACACATGTACGCAGACGACACTGTGACCTATACCAGCAAATCCTCAACTGTACACATGTACGCAGAGGACTCCATAATCTATACCAGCCAACCAAATCTCCCACAGCTGGAGGCCGCGCTGCAAGAACAATTCACAGGGGTAGAAAACTGGATCAAAGATAACAAACTTTTTCTAAATGCTGACAAAACTGTTACAATGCTCTTTGGAACCGCACCTAAACTACACAAATTGCAAAATCCCCATCTATGTGTCAGGACCAAATCAAATGACACACTGACCACAGTCACTTCTCTCAAATATCTAGGTATGTGGTTAGTCCCAAATCTATCATTTGGCCCCACATCGAAAAACTCTCATCTAAACTCTACCCCAAACTAGGTGCCCTGTACAGAAACAAATCCTGCCTGAGCCCCGCGGTAAGAAAGCAGATTGTGCAACAAATGCTTATCCCGGCTATTGAATACAGAGCTGTAGTGTATGCAGCCGCCCCGCAAACACACCTCCAGAAACTTACTACATTGTATAACTCATTCTGCCGCTTTGCATTACAATGTAACTACATGACCCACCATTGTGACATGTTAAAAGAGCTAAACTGGCTGTCACTGGAATCTAGACGCACCCTTCACCTTTCCAGCCTGGTGTCTAAGAGCTTTTCTGGGAAGCTACCACCCTACCTGAATAGGCTGATTGCCCCAACAGTTCCCTCATCCTATAACCTCCGATCCAGGACCAGCACCTTACTTGCAATACCACAATACAAAAAGAAAGTGTCTCGATCCTCATTTTCCTACAGAGCACCACAAATATGGAAAAACCTCCCAGACACCATCAAATCTTCCCCCAGTCTAAAGTCCCTTAAGAGTTCCCTATTAACATACCTCAATACGAAATGCACCTGTAAACATGTAACATAATGACTTTATTTCCTACATACAGTGGCAAGAAAAAGTATGTGAACCCTTTGGGATTACGTGGTTTTGCATTAATTGGTCATAAAATGTGCTCTGATCTTCATCTAAGTCACAACAATTTGAAAACACAGTCTGCTTAAAATACTACAACACAAACATTATATGTTTTCATGTTTTTATTGAACAGAACATTATTTATTATTATTATTATTCTTTATTTATAAAGCGCCAGCATATTCCGCAGCGCTGTACAATAAGCACAGTATAGACAGGGTTACAATACATTGAACAACATTGACAAACAGTACAGGAGGAGATGAGGCCCTATTCCCGTAGGAACTCACAATCTGGGAGGGTTGGGGTTGGAAACAGGAGGAGAGGACTGTAAGGTGAGAGTGATTGATGGTGCGTCAGTGAGTTGGGGTCGGCTTCCCTAAATAGGAATGTTTTAAAGGAGCGTTTGAAGGAAGAGAAGTTAGGGGAAAGTCTGACAGTACGAGGGAGAGCGTTCCAGAGAGTGGGGCTGCGCGTGAGAAATCCTGCAGTCTATCATGGGAAGAGGTGATGCGGGGAGAAGCTAGGCGCAGGTCACTGTTTACCTTAGGAGCGGGCTGGGGTGTATTTGGTGATTAGTGAGACAGGTAGTGGGAGCTGAGTTAGTGAGGGTTTTGTAGGTAAGGATAAGGATTTTGAACTTAATTCTGCAGTGGATGGGGAGCCAGTGAAGGACTCGCAGAGGGGAGCGGCAGAGACAGAGCGGCGGGTGAGGTCAGGGCCGGATTCACATAGGGGCAGATGGAGCGGCAGCTCCAGGCCCATGCCCCAGAATAGGCCCACAGAAAAGATAAATTTGTCTGCATTGATGGGCATTTGGACCACTATATATTCACCTCCATAGCAGCTACAGGGTCATGTGAGGTATCACCGGAAAGGTCAGAGCATGACCTTTCCAATGATACCAAACATAACAAGGTTTTATGTAACAATAAAAATAAATTAATAAATATTACTTTATTTTTTATTTTTCTTTCTAACACAGCAATGTTTTTCAGTTATAAATGGAACAATGATGCTGCAGTAACTCACCATCTAATTTTTCATGTCACTAACAAGCATGGAGGTGATGGTACACTCCATTAGTACGAATTGTTACATCAAGAACCTAAACCGCCACAATGCAGCGAAGTGCACTTGGGGGGGGGGGGATTTGGAACCCTGCGCCACTAATCTTTACACCACGCAAGGTCAACTGAGGTGTCGTGTCAGACAGGACAGAGTCTGGCCTTTGCATTGATACCAAACATGACAATGTAAAATCTAAAAGAAAAAGAAAACAAAAAGCTTTATTTATTTTTTGTTCCAAAGCGATGGTATTGTCCATTTGTCACGTATAAAATTAGCAATACCACTGCCATTACTGTCTCCTTTCCCACGTTGGGAGCAAGGACAGTTTTATTCATAGTCGTACTATTCATAAAACACCATTATCCAAAGCAAATGGGAAATACCAAATTTTTGGGCTAAAATTGTATATTTTCTCAGAAAAATGCAGTTACAGGTTCCCATTTCATTTTTTTTAACAAGAATTCCGTATAGAATATATAACCAGAGGTTTGAATGATAAAATATGAAAAAATAATTTTACACGCTGTGATGATTGAATGGAAATTTACTCAAACAGTATCTACCTGCTTAGATATACCTATATATGCAATATTAAATAGCCTAAAATATGTTGCCATTTCACTAAATTACGAAAAAAGCCCACCAAAATATTCAGCTCCAGGCCCATAGAGATCTTAATCCGGCCCTGGGTGAGGTGAATTAGCCTGGCGGAGGCGTTCAGGATGGATTGTAGGGGGGAGAGGCGGGACAGAGGGAGGCCAGATAAGAGATTATTGCAATAGTCGAGTCGGGAGATTACCAGGGCGTGTATGAGGTGTTGTAGCGGTAAGAATGGCCGAATTCTGGAAATATTACGCAGTTGGTATCGGCAGGAGGAGGAAAGAGACTTGATGTGGGGGATGAAGGAAAGAGCAGAGTCAAGTGTAACTCCAAGACAGCGAACTTGGTTTGATGGGGAGATGGTGATACCCTCCACCGTGATAGAGAAGTCAGGAGGTGGGGAGGCATTAGAGGAGGAATAAGTAGGAGCTCAGTCTTGGACATGTTGATTTTTTAGGTGGTGGGAGGCCATCCAGGAGGAGATGCCAGATAAACAGTCACTGACTTTTGAAAGGACAGGGGAGAGAGATCAGGGGTAGAGAGGTAGATCTGAGTGTCATCAGCGTAGAGGTGGTAATTAAAGCCAAAGCTGTTGATGATTTTGCCCAGGGAGGAGGTGTAGATGGAAAAGAGCAGAGGACCAAGGACAGAGCCTTGAGGTACACCAACAGATAGAGGCAATGAAGAGGAGGAGTTACCAGCAAAGGACACACAGAAGGAACTGTTGGATAAATAGGAGTCAACCCAAGCAAGTGCAGTGTCACTGAGACCCAGAGAGTTGAGGGTCTGTAGAAGGAGGGGGTGGTCAACAGTGTCAAAAGTAGCCGAGAGGTCAAGCAGGATGAGAATATAATAGTGGCCATGTTTTTTAGCAGTTAGGAGGTCGTTGGTGACTTTGGTGAGGGCAGTTTCGGTTGAGTGTAGGGGACGGAAGCCAGATTGCAGGGGGTCAAGTAGGGAATTGGAGGACAGGAAGAGGGAGAGGCGGGTGAAGACCAGTTTTTCTAAGAGCTTAGAGGTAAAGGGAAGCAGGGATACAGGGCGGTAGTTGGATGGAGAGTTGGGATCGAGGGATGGTTTCTTTAGTAAAGGGGTAACTAGCGCATGTTTGAAGGCGGATGGGAAGGAGCTGGTGGAGAGAGATAGGTTGAAGATGTGTGTGAGAGCAGGGGTGAGGGAGGAGGAGAGGGAGGAATTAGATGTGAGGGAATGGGGTCGAGCGGGCATGTGGTGAGATGTGAGGAGGACAATAAGGAATGGACTTCCTCCTCAGTGGCTGGGAGGAAGCAGCAGAGGGTGGCAGAGGGGACCTCTGGGAGTGGAGGTGGCAGATAACTATCTTGTGTTGGGATGTCGCTTCTGATAGTTAGAGTTTTACTAAGGAAGAAATCTGCCAGGTCTTGACCGTTGAAGGCAGCTGAGGGGGGAGGTGCGGGTGGGTGGAGGAGGGTGTTGAAGGTGGACCAGAGCCATTTAGGGTTAGAGGACAGCGTAGATATAAGAGATGAGAAGAAGGATTGTTTGGCCAGGTGGAGGGCAGAGGTGTATGACCGGAGAATAAACTTGAAGTGAACAAAATCAGCTTCAGAGCGGGATTTCCTCCAGGCACGCTCTGCAGTGCAGGAGCATCTTTGCAGGTAGCGTGTCTGGAGGGTGTGCCAGGGCTGAAGCTGGCGGCGTGGGGCCTTACAGAGTCGAAGAGGAGCAAGAGTGTCTAGAGCAGACATAAGCGTGGTGTTGTAGTGATTAGTGGCAGAATCAGGGCAGGTGAAGGATGAGGCGTGAGGGAGGTGGTGAAGTAGATTGGAGAATTGATGGGGATCCACGGCATGTAGATTTCTGCGAGTGTGTGTGCGGGGTGGGGGAGTAGGGTGTTTAGGAAGTCCAGATAGGTTGAAAGAGAGAAGGTGGTGGTCAGAGATGGGGAAAGGGCGGCAGGTGAACTCAGAAATGGAGCAGAGGTTGGAAAAGACAAGGTCAATAGCGTGACCATCGCGGTGGGTAGGGAGGAGAGAGGATTGCGTGAGTCCAAGGGAGGACGTGAGTGAAAGAAGTTTGGAGGCAGCAGGGGCAGAAGGATCATCAATGGGAATGTTGAAGTCCCCGAGAATTAGGCATGGAAGATTAGAAGACAGGAAGTGAGAAAGCCAGGTGGCAAAGTGGTCAAAGAACTGGGAGGTTGGTCCCGGTGGGCGGTAGATGACTGCCACCCTGAGAGCCAGAGGAGAGAACAGGCGGATGCAGTGTGTCTCGAAGGAGGAGAAGGAGAGGGATGGGGGTGGAGGGAGATGCTGGTAGGTGCAGGTGGGAGAGAGCAGGATTCCGACACCGCCACCACTTCTCTCACCCGGTCTGGGGGTATGGCTCAGGTGTAGACCACCATGTGAGAGAGCAGCAACGGAGGCCGTGTCAGAGGGAGTTAGCCAGGTTTCAGTTAAAGCTAGGAGGTTGAAGGAGTTTGAAAGGAAGAGGTCATGTAAACATTCACAGTGCAGGGTGGAAAAAGTATGTGAACCTTTGGACTTAATAACTGGTTGACCCTCCTTTGGCAGCAATAACCTCAACCAAACGTTTCCTGTAGTTGCAGATCAGACCTGCACAATGATCTGGAGTAATTTGGGACCACTCCTCTTCACAAAACTGTTTCAGTGTAGCAATATTCTTGGGATGTCTGGTGTGAATCGCTCTCTTAAGTTCATGCCACAGCATTTCAATCGGGTTGAGGTCAGGACTCTGACTGGGCCACTCCAGAAGGCGTATTTTGTTTTGTTGAAGCCATTCTTTTGTTGAATTACTTGTATGGTTTGGGTCATTGTCCTGTTGCATCACTCATCCTCTGCGGAGCTTCAGTTGGCGGACAGATGGTCTTACGTTTTCCTGCAAAATGTCTTGATAAACTCTGGAATTCATTTTTCCATCAATAACAACAATCTGTCCAGGCCCTGAGGCAGCAAAGCAGCCCCAAACCACGATGCTCCCTCTGCCATGTTTTACAGTGGGGATGAGGTTTTGATGTTGGTGTGCTGTGCCTTTTTTTCTCTACACATTTTGTTGTGTGTTTTTTCCAAACAACTCAATTTTGGTTTCATCTGTCCACAGAATATTTTGCCAGTAGTGCTGTGGAACATCCAGGCGCTCTTTTGCAAACTTCAAACATGCTGCAATATTCTTTTTGGACAGCAATGGCTTCCTCCGTGGTGTCCTCCCATGTACTCCATTCTTGTTTAACCCCTTAGCGCCGCAGGGCGTTCCATGCCGTCCTGCATTTGGCGGGCTTTAACGCCGCAGGACAGCATGGAACGTCCTCGGCGTTAGCAGCCCAGCCGCCGGTAATACTTACCTCCCCGGCGGCTCCCACGCAGATCTGGCTTCGGTGAAGCCTGATCTGCATCTTTTCTAGCCTCCCGGCGCACTGACGTCATCGCGCTGGCGCGATCACGTCAGTTTCAGGTGCCCCCCCGCCGGAGCATGGGGAAGCGCCTGGAGGGGAGGAGAGGGATCCTTCGGATCCCTCTATCTCCCCATCGCTGGGTGCTACAAGGCTGTGGCCAGCATCGCTGGAACGGTCACAGCCTGACCTTTCCAGCGATGTATGGGGGTTAACCCATGAGTTGCCAGGTCGCGCCCTGGCACTAATTTGTGCCCGATCGCGGCCTATTTCCGGTGGGGGCCGCCATCTTGGATGGCAGCCCCCACCTCTGGGTCCCCCCCCGCGTCAACTGACTCATCGCACCATGCGCGATGATGTCAGTTAACTGGGGAAGCCCTAGCTGCAAAGGGATTTCCTATGGAAATCCCATGCAGGAGATAGGGGGGTTCTTTTAACCCCTTTATCTCCTGATAGGTGGAAGCTAGGGGGTCATGCCTGATATCGATGGAAAGGCCTGAGCATGGCCTTTCCAACGATATCAAACATGACAATGAAAAAAGTAAAATAAAAGTGTAAAAAATAAAAATAAAAAAACAATTAATTAATTAAAAAATAAAAATGATTTAAATGTTTCTCCTGATGATCTTTAACATTAAATATAAAGAGAAAGCCCCCAGGCTGACCTCTGCTCCAGTCCTCATGCCTCCTCCAGGGAGAATCCCACCCTTCTATGTGTAATCAAGAGCCTTTCCCAATACAAGGAAAATGTTTTTTTTCTCTTCAAAGAAACACTCTCAGGATGCTAGCGATATAAACAGTTTATTGCTCAGATTTATTAATTACAGACTTCAATATTCATAAATAGGGATGAGCTTTCGGTTCGGATCTGTTCGGAGTTCGAATCAAACATCGGCTGTTCAAAAGTCCGCGAACTTCGAACTTTTTTGGGACGTTTGCCAAAAGTTCGATTTTTTTTTTTTAAAAAAGTATAAAAAATGCTTAAAAAATACTAAAAAATCTAGAAATAAAGAGACTCTTTACTGCAGAATATTATAAGCAACGATTTATTAAATATTGAATTTAAACGGGAATATTTTTAACATTGAAGCCTATGGGATAAAACATTCTTGTTGCTAAAACATCAGGCAGACACGGCCCTCTAATCAGGCACTGTAGAGGGCAGCCTGCCAGGAGGAGCATGCGGCCACCGGATGACAGAGCTGCGACTGTGCGGGCTAGCCGCCCGGGTGCTTGTGGCAGAGACAGGCGGCGCAGGGAGGGAGCCACTGCACCTGCAGCCACGGCAGACCCCCCCCACAACCAGGATCCAGGGAGCCCCCACTGACCACCAGACTAAGGTAAGGCGACACATTTCTAAAAAAAAATTAAATCCGAGGACATTTTTAAATGTCCCGGGAACATAAAATAAAACTTTTCTTTTTATTTCTCTACCTTGCTGAATGTATTTAATTATATATATTAGATACATTCAGCCAGGTAGAGGGGGGTGGCATGTGGGCTGCGTGGGGTCTCAGGCAGTGGTTTTTTTCTGTCAAGTCAAACTGCAGAGGTACAGAATAGTCAGCTAATGAACAAGCAAGTGGGATAATAAAATGACTGTAATTTAAATCTGCAAGAGTCTGTGAGAACTACTTGTCCCTGCATGCAATTCAGCTCCAGTTAGGGTCAGCCAGTCAGAGCAGAGGTCAGGCTTCCCAGCAGCCTCAGAGACAGAGCTGTAGAGGGGCCATCTGAGAGCTCCATGCATCCCATGAGGCAGGCAACTTGGACATAACAAAGTGCACAGATGATTTACAAGCATCTTCAAATCCTGGAGTGTAGCCGGTGAGCTAAAAGACTATCTTCACAGTCATATGTAGAAAAGGATTGTGTCACAGTCATGTACAGAAAAGGAATTGAGCCAGTTCAGTAATAAATGCAGTCAGTTAACTTTTTTAGATCTATTTCATGCTCATTGTGAGGAGATTCCACATGCAGTCTTTATAATAGCTCATCTGTTTTCTTTAAGTTAAAACATATTTTGGCAGTAATGATATTCTAGAAGTGTGTGCTAGTGAATGTATATGAAACTGGCACAGAAGTAATGATTAACAAGCTTTATGTGCAATGTATTTGTTGAGGAATATTTTAATCTTTCTATGAATGCGTATTCTTATATCAAATTGATCCTCAGATAAACTCTTTGTATGAGAGTAGGAAACAGATGTTGAACACCTGCCTCAATCCTTGAAGGATCATCAATTATGGCTTCCAGCATTTATTGAGGAAGGATTCATTAAGTCAACATCCTTGTGACCTGAGACAAAGACTCTAAGAGTTCTAAACTCTCTTTGATGTAAGGAATTGATCATTGATTAGGTGTAACAGGATGTGTAAAGTGTCAATGTCTAGGGTTAATCTGAAGGATGTATTGTTATCTAAATTCTTTGTCTGAGACAATTTGTAAAATGCGCCTAAAGCTTATCCAATTCTGTATTTGAGGGGCGGTCTTAAGTCTGACGTGTATTTCTGTATTTAACTCTGTGAAAACTGTGAAACCAGCAGATACTGAATAGTAAAGAGATGTGACATCAGCGTCTTGAGCTCAATTCATTTCTCATAATCAATGTATACATTGGGAATATGCTTTCTACAACTCTGAACAAGGAAAAGGCCCGGCCGGGTACAAGGAAGTAAATGAGAGCCAATGGCTGAGATAATTCCAGACAGCAGGAGAACAAGGATAATTATTCCTTATCAGTATTTAAACAATTTCTGTATTTCTTTCTGTTTAAGGTTTTTCACCTTTAAGTCATCGCTTTAATTCATCGCTAATCCCATCGCTAATTCTAATTCTAATCGCTAAAATACTCATCACTTTTATTCACTTTAATTCAGCTATCTATTCATCACTATTCAACTATTCATCTACTCAACTATTCACCTATTCACCAAATCAATATACAGCAACTTAATTTACCCTACAATTTACTGAAATTAAACTTAAACTTAAATTAAACTTAAATACAAGCGAATAAAGAGTGGAATCCAGTTATTATTTCCAGTGTCGATGTTTGAATTTCCTTTCAAGTGGGAAGATTGTGCAAAAAACAAGAAAGCTTGACAGTTTCTTTCGTGTGTATATTTTTAGCAAATTTATAGGGGAAGGTAAATGTTGAACCCGATAGAGCAGAGAATGTATATATTATTCTCTGCTCTGTCGGGTTCAACATTTCTTCTGGAGGGATCAGCTAAAAGGGGGAGCACATTTAGTTGAGATTGTCCACATGCCACCAACCCCCATGTGCGTATGTGTATATGTGGTCTGAGGTCTGTGGGTGGGTGTATATATACAGTGGCAAGAAAAAGTATGTGAACCCTTCGGGATTACGTGGAGTTTTGCATGAATTGGTCATAAAATGTGCTCTGATCTTCATCTAAGTCACAACAATTTGAAAAACACAGTCTGCTTAAAATAATACAACACAAACATTATATGTTTTCATGTTTTTATTGAACAGAACATGTAAACATTCACAGTGCACGGTGGAAAAAGTATGTGAACCTTTGGACTTAATAACTGGTTGACCCTCCTTTGGCAGCAATAACTTCAACCAAACGTTTCCTGTAGTTGCAGATCAGACCTGCACAACGATCTGGAGTAATTTTGGACCACATCTCTTCACAAAACTGTTTCAGTGTAGCAATATTCTTGGGATGTCTGGTGTGAACCACTCTCTTAAGGTCATGCCACAGTATTTCAATCGGGCTGAGGTCAGGACTCTGACTGGGCCACTCCAGAAGGCGTATTTTGTTTTGTTGAAGCCATTCTTTTCTTGAATTACTTGTATGCTTTGGGTCATTGTCCTGTTGCATCACCCATCCTTTGCGGAGCTTCAGTTGGTGGACAGAGGGTCTTACGTTTTCCTGCAAAATGTCTTGATAAACTCTGGAATTCATTTTTCCATCAATGACAACAATTTGTCCAGGCCCTGAGGCAGCAAAGCAGCCCCAAACCATGATGCTCCCTCTGCCATGTTTTACAGTGGGGATGAGGTTTTGATGTTGGTGTGCTGTGCCTTTTTTTCTCCACACATAGTGTTATGTGTTTTTTCCAAACAACTCAATTTTGGTTTCATCTGTCCACAGAATATTTTGCCAGTAGTGCTGTGGAACATCCAGGTGCTCTTTTGCAAACTTCAAACGTGCTGCAATATTCTTTTTGGACAGCAATGGCTTCCTCCGTGGTGTCCTCCCATGTACTCCATTCTTGTTTAATGTTTTCCTTATTGTAGATGTGTCAACAAAAATGTTAGCATGTGCCAGAGATTTCTGTAAGTCTTTAGCTGACACTCTAGGATTCTTCTTTACCTCATTAAGCATTCTGTGCTGTGCTCTTGCAGTCATCTTTACAGGACAACCACGCCTAGGGAGAGTAGCAACAGTGCTGAACTTTCTCCATTTGTAGACAGCCTGTCTTACCGTGGACACATGAACATCAAGGCTTTTGGAGATACTTTTGTAACCCTTTCCAGCTTCATGCAAGTCAACAATTCTTGATCGTAGGTCTTCTGACAGCTCTTTTCTGCGAGGCATGGTTCACATCAGGCAGTGCTTCTTGAAACCAGTAAACCAAAAACTGGTGTGTGTTTTTAAAGGGCAGGACAGCTTTCAGCAACACATCCAATAATATCACACTGATTAGACTCAAGGTTGGCTCACTCCTGGCTCCAATTAGCTCTTGGAGAAGTCATTAGGCTAGGGGTTCACATACTGTTTCCACCCTGCACTGTGAATGTTTACATGTTATGTTCAATAAACACATGAAAACATGTAATGTTTGTGTTGTATTATTTTAAGTAGACTGTGTTTTTCAAATTGTTGTGACTTAGATGAAGATCAGAGCACATTTTATGACCAATTCAATTTAGCCAAAAAATAACTAAGCTTGTTCTGCGTGTCCTAATATGTCTATTCTTTTCATACAGATTGCCGCCCCAAGCAGTTGTTTATAAATAGATTAAAGGAAAACCATTTACCGTCATTTGAAATGTCATTTTTTTGTTTTTAAATGTTTCTATACATCCTACAAATCCGCAACTTCACGGGCAGGTTATGGGGACCTCCTAGTACGATATTTGAAGAAATTTTTCGGTTTTATTTTTAACCCTTATTTCATGGAAAACTCACTGTTCCTTTAAAAACTTTGTTTTAAAACTTTTTGTCCTTGTTTCCTGTCCCCCAGGGCACTACCCGGACCCCCATATACCTTTTATGGCAAATATCTAGCATATATCTTGGAGGGCACTCTATGTGTTCGAGTCCCATTGACTTACATTGAGTTCGGATCGTGTTCGAGTTCGAACTCGAACTTTTGAAACTGTTCGAAGTCGAACCGAACACGGGGGCGTTCGGCTCATCCCTAATCACAAAGCACAGAGCCAGAAATAAAACTTAAATGTAATGCTGGGTATGTAAGGAATTTAATGCTGCATTAACCTCTCAGTCTCCTTTCCACATGGATCATACGGAGCAGGATGATAGTTTGGGTCTCACAATCATTACAGCACATTTTGCACAAATAATAATAATTCAGTCTCTGATTACACGGGGGGGGGGAACACACATTGTGCTTGTTATACAGCCAAAAACAGAAAGGATTTTCCCTCTTAGATTGTAAAATCACGAGATCGGCTCCTCTTTTCCCTCTCAGATTGTAAACTCACGGGAGCGGCTCCTCTTTTCCCTCTTAGATTGTAAACTCACGGGAGCAGCTCCTCTTTCCCTCTTAGATTGTAAACTCACGGGAGCGGCTCCTCTTTTCCCTCTTAGATTGTAAACTCACGGGAGCGGCTCCTCTTTCACTCTTAGATTGTAAACTCACGGGAGCGGCTCCTCTTTCCCTCTTAGATTGTAAACTCACGGGAGCGGCTCCTCTTTCCCTCTTAGATTGTAAACTCACAGGAGCGGCTCCTCTTTTCCCTCTTAGAGTGTAGGGAATCAGATAGGGATCAGCCAAATGACAAATGATTTAGGTAAACTAAAAAAATGGTGGGAGCTGTGGCAATTGAGTTTTAATGTGGATAAGTGCAAGATAATGCACCTGGGACATAAAAAACCAAGGGCTGAATATAGAATATTTGATACATCTGAGGGTTGGGATTTAGGGGTTATTATTTCAGAGGATCTAAGGGTAAGTAGTCAATGTAATAGAACAGCAGGAAATGCTGGCAGAATGCTTGGAAATGCTGGCAGAATGCTTGGTTGTGTAGGGAGAGGTATTAGCAGTAGGAAAAGGGAAGTGCTCATGCCACTGTACAGAGCACTGGTGAGACCTCACTTGGAGTACTGTGTGCAGTACTGGAGACCGTATCTCCAGAAGGATATAGACATTTTAGAGAGAGTTCAGAGAAGGGCTACTAAAATGGTGTACGGCTTGAAGGAGAAAAGTTACCAGGAAAGGCTTAATGATCTTAACATGTACAGCTTGGAAAAAAGACGAGACAGAGGAGATATGATAGAAACATTTAAATACGTAAAGGGAATCCACAAGGTAGAGGAAGGGAGTATATTTAAAAGGAAACAAAGTAGCAAAACAAGAGGACATAGTCTTAGATTAGAGGGGCAAAGGTTTAAAAGTAACATCAGGAAGCATTATTTTACTGAGAGGGTGGTGGATACATGGAACAGTCTTCCAGTAGAAGTGGTAGAGGCCAAAACAGTGATTGAATTTAAGCAAGCATGGGATAGGCATAAGGCTATCCTAAACAAAAGATAAATCCAGGTTAAGTATCCATGTAATTGGGCGACTAGATGGGGCGAAAGGTTCTTATCTGACGACATTTTTCTATGTTTCTATGTTTCTATTGTAAACTCACGGGACCGGCTCCTCTTTCCTCTCTTAGATTGTAAACTCACGGGAGCGGCTCCTCTTTCCTCTCTTAGATTGTAAACTCACGGGACCGGCTCCTCTTTCCTCTCTTAGATTGTAAACTCACGGGAGCGGCTCCTCTTTCCCCTCTTAGATTGTAAACTCACGGGAGCGGCTCCTCTTTCCCCTCTTAGATTGTAAACTCACGGGACCGGCTCCTCTTTCTCCTCTTAGATTGTAAACTCACGGGAGCGGCTCCTCTTTTCCCTCTTAGATTGTAAACTCACAGGAGCGGCTCCTCTTTCTCCTCTTAGATTGTAAACTCACGGGAGCGGCTCCTCTTTCCCTCTTAGATTGTAAACTCACGGGAGCGGCTCCTCTTTTCTTTTAATTTACTGTACAATTTAGAGTTATTTATAAACCATATCACACCCTTGCGCTGCTTGTGTATTAACGGCATAAAACATAAATCATGAAACGCGGCTAATCAATACATCACATTGAAGCTCATAATACACAGCGTAATAAATGACTTATTATAAAGGAAATCATTAGAAGTTTCTTGGTTTCTGCTCCTCATCCTTCACGTTGATAATAGGGAGCGGGTGACATAACAGGGTACACGTCTCCTTGTGTGGTTTATGTGTGTGGATCCATAACAATATATCTTTGTGATTTCAGAGATAGTGTCAGATCAGCAAACTGCTCAGTAACTGAATAAATCGGGGCAGCCCAGGTCTCCACGTGACCCCAGAATCACCCTCATGGTTTTCCCCTGTTTTCGCTTTGAAGGTAAACCCCCACCTTCTGTGATCCGGTGTATCAATGCTTCAGGGCCTCCCACAATTTATTTTATTTATTTATTTATTAAGGATTTTACCAGTAAGGATACATTGAGATTTCTCTCGTTTTCAAGTATGTCCTGGGCACAATGCACCAGGGCCTCTCCTCCATAACACAATGTCCCTCAGGTTCCACCTTCCACATATCCCTACGGCTGCTGTTGATCCAAAAAAAACCTCCTGGTCATTTTCAATAAGATCCCAGAAAGGAAAAAAAATCTTTCCCTATTCAATAACGGCGTCAGACTCTCCAATGGATAAACAAGTCGTGCATAATCCTCATTTAATACCCCATCCCCTCCCCTCCCGGGGCATCATACAAATAATGGCTCATGGACCTTTCCCGGGTGTGTTTACTCCCTCCACCTGAATAAACACCTGGGGATAAATGCCCCCGGCACGGTGTGGTACATACACTGCACTGATCACTGTCAATGACACTGTAGCCAGTTCTGACACATTTTAGTTTGGTGTCATGTCCTCCAATACATCCACTGTATTGATCGCTGCCAATGACAGTGTGAACATGAGACGCGGCCCGTTTCACCGGAACCAGGACTGGGCTAAGGGAAAGGCACGGTGGCCTCAGGGTTACTAAGTGTGGCCACCAAGGCTCATAGACCATTTTTCTTGGTGCCAACAAAGTATTCTTAAAAAAAAACATCAGCCCATGTTACGACATCATTGAGAAAGTCTGATACATTGTATCAATGGAAATAAACTGGGAAAACCATGAGGGGCGCCTGTGCCGGACCACGTGACTGACTCTGGGCTTCACCATCAGTTTTCGTATCCCCATTTTCTTGGGGATCAATGTCTTCCCTTGTGGTTATTCTATTTCTTCCACAGAAGTTACCAAGGAACGAGTGACCGGTCAATTTATGCCACCATCTGACTCTCCAATGCATTGGCCAATGCAGAGGTGGATGGGGGTAAAGATACGGCTGGAAGGAGGGACGGCAGGAGAATATATTGCTGGTAGAGTACATGGGGAGGGTAGCAGGGTGGTGATAGGTTAGGCTGGGGGACACACATGGGAAGGGAGGTGGTGGTAGCGTACATGGGGGTATCAGTAGAGGGTTGGTGGTATTGTAGAATGAGGAGGCACATGGAGAGCGAGGTGCTGGTGATGTAGTTGTTGGTAGAGCAGGATATTATTTCATGGTGCAACATACAAGGCCAGGCAATAGAATCGATGTGTTGTTTTGTGCAGTTGTCTGCTCGTCCGTCCATCCAAGCAGTGCGGCTCCTCATACATCGGTTGCTGACGTATCATCAGAAACACAAGACAAGCGTCCCGGCATATTCCCTGGATATAAGGAGCCGGTCCCTTTGCTGAAGAATTTCACGCTGGACCCGTTAATCACTGGGGGTGAGTTCTCCTTAGTGGTGGCCTTGAGATTTTCAGCGATTTGTCCTTTTTCCATGAGGTCAGTGACGTTGACGTTACCATTACAATCATTACAATCATTAGACAAGGAGGCATCGGCTCGGGAACGGCATCGCCTAAACATGGAACAAACCAGTGAGATGAGGTTAATACGGGATTAAAGGAAAAATAATAAAATATCACGAGATACACGGAGACCTCACAATCGTCACCTCACTGTTACCCAACACACTGACCTCTGGAGGTGGATGTGGACAAACCATGGCTGAAAACGACAGCTCAAACTTTACAGGCCTACGCGTTTCACCTTAACTACTGTTACTTCTTTAGTAGATAAAGGGTGTGTGTGGGTGTCTTTTTAGGGGCTCCTCCATATATTTAGGGTGTGTGGGTGTGTTTTTAGGGGTTCATCCACATATTCAGGGTGTCTGGGTATCTTTTTAGGGGTTCCTCCATATATTCAGGGTGTCTTTTTAGGGGCTCCTCCATATATTCAGGGTGTGCGGGTGTCTTTTTAGGGCTCCTCCATATATTCAGGGTGTGCGGGTGTCTTTTTAGGGGCTCCTCCATATATTCAGGGTGTGTGGGTGTGTTTTTAGGGGTTCCTCCATATATTTAGGGTGTGTGGGTAGGTTTTTAGGGGTTCCTCCATATATTCAGGGTGTGGGGGTGTCTTTTTAGGGGCTCTTCCATATATTCTGGATGTGCGGGTGTATTTTTAGGGGCTCCTCCATATATTCAGGGTGTGTGGGTGTGTTTTTAGGGGTTCCTCCATATATTCAGGGTGTGTGGGTGTCTTTTTAGGGGGTCCTCCATATATTCAGGGTGTGCGGGTGTATTTTTAGGGGTTCCTCCATATATTCAGGGTGTGCGGGTTTCTTTTTAGTTGTTCTTAATGACATTTTATTTTATTATAAATGGCCCTAATTGGTCGTGACGTCTAGAAGTCTCCAGCCCAGTTCCCTAAACGTCCACGAGACCCCGGCCGGGCCATGTGATCTGGTGACGTGTTTATGGTTGTGGTTGGGTTTATAGTATCAGTTCACTTACTTGAAGTTGAAGTTGTAAAGAATCCGTAGCAGAACGCCCAGAAAAAGAATGGCGGCCCCTATGAGAGCAAAGTGATTTCTGCCAGGCGTGGGGAGAGACGTCTGGGAATCCGGGGCGAGAATCTCTGCACATTCTAAAATCAACACATAATGGAGTAAAAAGTTACTGTTTTCCCTTTTTTGGATACATTTCTCTTTTACAGTCACTTCTTCAAAACTGAACGTAATCCATGAGTCGGTTATATGTAACAATAAGGGGCTTGACTGACACACACACACACACACACACACACACACACACACACACACACACACTGACACACACACACACACACACACACACTTTTCCAGGGATTCAGTGATGTGTCAGAGGGTTTCTGTACGTAGAGGCTGTAAGTAGCAGCGTGACGTGTGGGATTTGTAGGTCTAGATGTTAAAACACAAAACCCACCTGGCTCCAGCATCTCACATCCCTCCCTGCTCTCACTGTAACCGAAAGATAACCCGTTCACTGAGCAACTTGTGATTAAATGCATTCATCATTTATTTCAAACATGGGTGTGTGCTAAACCATGAAATATTCAATAAAAGTGGGAATATTGGCTTAAAGTTTTATTATTTTGAGAAAAATGTAATATGAATTTGCAAATTTTAAATTTTTTCCGTATTTGTTTATTCTTTAGATAAATCGCACTGGGATGAAAGGTTGTAAACTCTAGATGGTGTCTATTATCTGGCACAGTGTCAAACAAGGTCTGTATTATCAGCATACAGGCAGATGTAGTAAATGTGCTGCAGGCAGATAATAAAATGGTGAGGTCTCCTTACATGGGGGTCTGCATTATCAGTATACAGGCAGATGCAGTAAATATGCTGCAGACAGATAAAAAAAATTGTTAGATCTCCTGCTTACATGGGGTCTGTATTATCAGCATACAGGCAGGTGCAGTATATGTGCTGCAGACAGGTAATAAAATGGTGAGATCTCCTGCTTATGGGGATTTGTAGTGATCAGAATGAGATTATTAGCAATGCAATATCTGTATGTGCCGCATAATGCCTGTGTATGGCAATTACAGCAACACCTTGTATCTGTATCTGCCGTATAATGCCTGTGTATGACAATTACAGCAACACCTTGTATCTGTATGTGTCGCATAATGCCTGTGTGTGGCAATTACAGCGACACCTTGTATCTGTATGTGTCGCATAATGCCTGTGTGTGGCAATTACAGCAACACCTTGTATCTGTATGTGCCGCATAATCCCTGTGTATGACAATTACAGCAATACCTTGTATCTGTATGTGCTGCATAATGCCTGTGTATGGCAATTACAGCAACACCTTGTATCTGTATGTGCTGCATAATGCCTGTGTGTGGTAATTACAGCAACACCTTGTATCTGTATGTGCTGCATAATGCCTGCGTATGGCAATTACAGCAACACCTTGTATCTGTATGTGCTGCATAATGCCTGTGTATGCCAATTACAGCAATACCTTGTATCTGTATGTGCTGCATAATGCCTGTGTATGGCAATTACAGCAACACCTTGTATCTGTATGTGCTGCATAATGCCTGTGTGTGGTAATTACAGCAACACCTTGTATCTGTATGTGCTGCATAATGCCTGTGTATGGCAATTACAGCAACACCTTGTATCTGTATGTGCTGCATAATGCCTGTGTATGCAATTACAGCAATACCTTGTATCTGTATGTGCTGCATAATGCCTGTGTATGGCAATTACAGCAACACCTTGTATCTGTATGTGCTGCATAATGCCTGTGTATGCAATTACAGCAACACCTTGTATCTGTATGTGCTGCATAATGCCTGTGTATGGCAATTACAGCAACACCTTGTATCTGTATGTGCTGCATAATGCCTGTGTGTGGTAATTACAGCAACACCTTGTATCTGTATGTGCTGCATAATGCCTGTGTATGGCAATTACAGCAACACCTTGTATCTGTATGTGCTGCATAATGCCTGTGTGTGGTAATTACAGCAACACCTTGTATCTGTATGTGCCGCATAATGCCTGTGAATGGCAATTACAGCGACACCTTGTATCTGTATGTGCTGCATAATGCCTGTGTGTGGCAATTACAGCAACACCTGGTGTCTGTATGTGCTGCATAATTATTTGAAGCCATGGGAAATGTTTGAGCAACACACAGGACAGGGTATCATTTAACCATGAACACTATATACAGGTCAGAGGCACGGTGACGGGAACACGATTTGCGCCAAGCTTTGCATACTTGTACATGGATATCTGGGAAAAGGACATAATAGAAGAGTACAAAAAAGACATAGCCATCTACAGAAGATATATAGACGACCTTTTTCTGATATGGAAAGGAGGAGAAGAAAAACTCATGACATTCCTCAGAGAACTTAATCTGAAAGATTCAACCATCAGATTAGATACCACCTGGAGTAGGGAAGCCGTAAATTATTTAGACCTCACGATCTATATAGAGGAAGAGAAAATATGCACCAAAACATACTTCAAGAAGGTGGACAGTAATAGCTATATCGGTCGAAACAGCTGCCACCTGAATAGGTGGCTGGAAGGTGTCCCAAAAGGGCAGTTTATTAGGATGAGGAGAAACTGTTCAAAAATCGAAGACTTTAACATCCAGGCAGGAAAACTCACCAAGGACTTTACAGAGAAAGGATATGACCCAGAGGTACTAGAAAAGACCAAAGAAGAGATTACCCAGACAAACAGAACAGAATATCTCAAGTATAAAGACAAAACCCTCCACAATCTACCACAGAACGAAAGACCATTCCTCTTTTAATGTAGCCAACAAGACCAAAATTTTAAGCGCATAGTCAGAAAATTCTGGCCCATTCTCAGGGAGGACCCTCTATTACAAGATATCCTTCCCCCGAAACCGAGATTTATATGCAGAGGGACGAGGAATTTGAAATCCAAACTAACCACAAGCGAATATGCGCCAAAGAAAACAAACAATCATTTCAAACAAAATACAGGATTCTACAGATGTGGAAACTGTATAAGCTGCAGGAGTACAGGAAATAAAAAGAGACACATAACAAAGGTCACCAACAGAAGAGGAGCCTGGAAAATAAAAGACATACTCACCTGTTTTTCCACGAATGTTATCTACCTCCTGATATGCCCATGCGGTCTAAAATATATAGGAAAAAACACCAGGTCTCTAGGCGTCAGGATAAGGGAACATGTGAGGAATATAGAGAAAGGCTTGGAAACACACAGTGTCCCTGCCCATTTTAAAAAAACACATAACTGCAACCCTCAACATCTAGAATTCATGGCTATTAAAAGGATACAGAATGACAGAAGAGGAGGTGACTTAGCCAAAAAAAATCGGACAAGAAGAAATGAGATGTATTTACGAGTTTGTCTCTCTACATCCTAAAGGTCTAAACATGGACTTTGAATTATGCCATTTTTTATAAACCCTCTCCATAAGTAAGTCTCTCGCTCAACCAACTATGCATCTCACTGATAAATCCCCTGTACTACCAGATACAGATACAACTCAAGACCGTCTACTGAAATTAACTCCTACTGCCTACTCCAAAATCACTAATAACCAGATTCACCCTACACCTATATCATGCTGTACTCTACCACCTAATAACATCCAAACCCTCCCTTGGACTAACTCAAAAAGAAGATGCCCCTTTCTCTCTATCACTATATTAGATATACCTGATAAGAAGGAACACAGCCACAGATATATGCCTAGGCATTCATCATATACCCAGCATGTATTCTACACCCACAAATAATGTAAGATACTTGAATTCTATTAATTTATTATTTATGTGTCAAATTTCTTTTTTGATACCAATTCTTTTTGATACCATTTATCCAGAACCTCTCCCCTCTTTCTGATAATCAAGAAGGGATATCTCCGCTGCCATATGACAAAAAAATATAATATGACTGCATTGTATAAGACATATTTTTCACACGCTGTAAATAATGCCAGGCGGAGGTGAGAGATTTTTTTGCGAATTTTAACAGATTGTAAAATATCGGGCAAAAAAGAGTAAACAAAGTTTTTCACCCCTTTTTTAATTATGAACGATGTATAATGCAACATAGAACACCCAGTAGGCAAAGAAAGTACGATGTTTCTTTTTCTGTGACAACCCAGAACTTTGTTTGATCCCATTGAACACAATACACATATGCCAATCCAGCGATCTCAAAAAAGAAAAAGAGAGGCATGCCAATTGGTTTACACATCCCATGTGACTGGTCCAATCAGACGGAGGCACGCGCGCATGCGCGGAAATCCGCGTGCAAAATCGAAAACGAAAGTTCCCAGAAGACTACCATATTAAATATAAAAGAAGGACCTCAGAGAAAGAGAAACCATCCAGCAGAAGAGGCCAGCAGGCGAAACGCGTCCTGGATTACCCCACGATTTTTTATTTTATATTTACTGTATTGTTAATTTTCTTTTTCTATTAATAAATCCCTTTTACCCCTGGACCTGTATCCTGTGCTTAATCCAGAGGAGAGGAAGGCAGACCATTTGAAGCCCCGCAACTACTCTCTGGCAATAGCCAAAAGAACCTGGAGACCACAGACGAATTCCGGTAACACAGGAGGAGATAAAAGAAGGGATCCAGTCATCTTGATGGACTGGGATAGTGAGCAAGTCTGAGCCTGGCGTCCCAATAGGCTCTGAATCACGTGAGTTGATCAGCGTTTTACACTACTCAAAGCTCCTAAAACATTGTTGCGCTATGTGTATCTTCTCTCTGTGTTTAATTTCATGAGGACAAGAACCACATAACGAAAGAAGGAAAGAAATTAGCGACCTGGTTTGTTCTCCACAAGCAGCAACCGCAGTACGGACTTAAGCCACCAGGTGGCAGTAGAACATTGAACATGTCTTTACCTGACTTGAAACTTAACCTTTCACATAGTACAGCCTGCCAGTTACGCAGTCTTTCTAAATAGGACGGTATATGCCTATATTGTACTATTCTATCTATACATATATTATGTGTCATTGTGTGCAAGTGTGATTATTACCATCGCATATGTTTATAAACACATTCTGTTTGTCCACAACACAACCTTGAATACTTTATATGACACATAACCTAATAATCAGAACCACGCACACTAAGCACACAACCAGTGTGATATAAACACATCTGTATGCAGGCAGCGCCCGACCTAGATATACCTCAATTTTCAAAAACACAGGACAGGGTATACCTGAAATAGGCCAGACGGTATACAAGGACGCATTCTAACACAAGCCCAAATCAATCAGAGTTAGAGTGGTCAAGGAATAGCCAAAACAGTACACAGGTGGGGGGGGGGGTTCTCATACAAGCCAGGTAACAATGGAGACTGAAAAATCAACCAAGTAGTGAATTGCAAGGGGACGCTCAGCATTGAGGGAAGCAAACTCCACGACGGGGCGATGAGCCGGATCGCGCTGTCTGTATTTAAACCCAGTGGGCGTGCGTCATCATGCCACGTCGCCCCACCTCCTGACCAGCCTGTGAGCTCCGGAAGCCGGCACAACTCCTGCCACCCGGCTTGTAGATGGTGTCGCCAGGTGCCGGGGCCTCCTCTGAGCCCCAGACGTGACAGATACGCTCATACACATCACACATTATTGTGAGTTTTATTGCTGTGGAACTGTGTTATGTTTGTTTTTTTTGTTTTGGAAGAGGGTGAAAAGTTGTTACAGGTTGAGGAAGTTTACGGGGGGCCCCATCTTGAGGTTCAGTAAGGGGCCCAAACATTTCTGATGGCTGCCCTGAATGCATCCGGTACACAGGTCAGTGCACCCAAATATTGGGCCTTTGGTGCCAGCAAGTGCCTTCACACCGTAACCCCCCTGAGGTATTGTGGAAATCATATGCACCTGTCACATTCAAGTGCAGAAAAATTGGGTCTTAGTCGGTGGTGCACGACACCAAGAATCTAACAGGGTTATTCAAAGAGATCCAAATTGATGGCGAAAGGAAACCGAACGCTGAAATTCAGCGTTCAGTTACCTTTCTTGGCCATTCGGCTATTCTGAGAGCAGGCAGTTTGCCAAATCCTGGTGAATTGCTTGCACATAACGATGCCTTCTATTGTTTTTTGTTTTGTTATGTTTTGTTTATTATTTTAGATTATGGATATATATACAGTGGCAAGAAAAAGTATGTGAACCCTTTGGGATTACGTGGAGTTTTGCATGAATTGGTCATAAAATGTCTCTGATCTTCATCTAAGTCACAACAGTTTGAAAAACACAGTCTGCTTAAAATAATACAACACAAACATTATATGTTTTCATGTGTTTATTGAACAGAACATGTAAACATTCACAGTGCAGGGTGGAAAAAGTATGTGAACCTTTGGACTTAATAACTGGTTGACCCTCCTTTGGCAGCAATAACCTCAACCAAACGTTTCCTGTAGTTGCAGATCAGACCTGCACAACGATCTGGAGTAAGTTTGGACCACTCCTCTTCACAAAACTGTTTCAGTGTAGCAATATTCTTGGGATGTCTGGTGTGAATCGCTCTCTTAAGGTCATGCCACAGCATTTCAATCGGGTTGAGGTCAGGACTCTGATTGGGCCACTCCAGAACGCGTATTTTGTTTTGTTGAAGCCATTCTTTTGTTGAATTACTTGTATGCTTTGGGTCATTGTCCTGTTGCATCACCCATCCTCTGCGGAGCTTCAGTTGGTGGACAGATGGTCTTACGTTTTCCTGCAAAATGTCTTGATAAACTCTGGAATTCATTTTTCCATCAATGACAACAATCCGTCCAGGCCCTGAGGCAGCAAAGCAGCCCCAAACCATGATGCTCCCTCTGCCATGTTTTACAGTGGGGATGAGGTTTTGATGTTGGTGTGCTGTGCCTTTTTTTCTCCACACATAGTGTTGTGTGTTTTTTCCAAACAACTAAATTTTGTTTCATCTGTCCACAGAATATTTTGCCAGTAGTGCTGTGGAACATCCAGGTGCTCTTTTGCAAACTTCAAACGTGCTTCAATATTCTTTTTGGACAGCAATGGCTTCCTCCGTGGTGTCCTCCCATGTACTCCATTCTTGTTTAATGTTTTCCTTATTGTAGATGTGTCAACAAAAATGTTAGCATGTGCCAGAGATTTCTGTAAGTCTTTAGCTGACACTCTAGGATTCTTCTTTACCTCATTAAGCATTCTGCGCTGTGCTCTTGCAGTCATCTTTACAGGACGACCACGCCTAGGGAGAGTAGCAAAAATGCTGAACTTTCTCCATTTGTAGACAGTCTGTCTTACCGTGGACACATGAACATCAAGGCTTTTGGAGATACTTTTGTAACCCTTTCCAGCTTCATGCAAGTCAACAATTCTTGATCTTAGGTCTTCTGAGAGCTCTTTTCTGTGAGGCATGGTTCACATCAGGCAGTGCTTCTTGAAACCAGTAAACCCAAAACTGGTGTGTGTTTTTAAAGGGCAGGACAGCTTTCAGTAACACATCCAATAATATCACACTGATTGGACTCAAGGTTGACTCACTCCTGGCTCCAATTAGCTCTTGGAGAAGTCATTAGGCTAGGGGTTCACATACTTTTCCCACCCTGCACTGTGAATGTTTACATGTTCTGTTCAATAAACACATGAAAACATATAATGTTTGTGTTGTATTTATTTTAAGCAGACTGTGTTTTTCTAAATTGTTGTGACTTAGATGAAGATCAGAGACATTTTATGACCAATTCATGCAAAACTCCACATAATCCCAAAGGGTTCACATACTTTTTCTTGCCACTGTATATGGGATAGCATTTTGTGCATATACGATAAAAATGTGGACCAGTTTGGTATGACTTGTTTGAATCCATTGTCATGTTGATTATTATGTAATATACTGTATCATCTTGTTCACTTTAAAAAAAAAAGTACAAAAAAAAAAAAAAGTTGCCGGAATGCCCTGCCATTCGGTGGTTTCATTCGACAGGTTTATTCAGGAGAATAGGCTTCAATGTTAAAAATATTCCTGTTTTAATTCAATATCTAATAAACCATTTATTATTATATTCTGCAGCAAAGAGTCTCTTTATTTATAGATTTTTTTAGGATCTTTTAAGCATTTTTTGGGGAAAAATTGCAAAAATTTCCTTTTTTTTTTCATTTTTCTGTAACAGCCCTTTTTATTACCATTCATTGGATTTTATGTGTAAATTCCAGACATTTTCATTAAGAAGTTTTTTTGCAAACAGCATTTCACTAACGGTCGAACTTTTTGCGAACATCGCAAAAACTTTGAATGTCGCCAAACTTTCGAACGCCCGTTGTTCGATTCGAACCAATCCCTAATTATAGCCCCCTGAATGTTATCCCTGTACAGCAGTGACTGACCCCACAGCTCTCCCTGTATTCTGACAAATAGCAATGGTGGAACCTTTCCATACACGGCTCTTAATTGACAGCCAGGATACGGTTATGGCCGTAACTCAGCCCCTTGTAATTTGTGGTTGATGGACGTTCAGTTCGGTTAGAGCCGTGTATGGAGAGGCTCCGCTATAGGTGAGTGTCAGCTCTATTACCCTATACGTAATGAAGAGAGTTTTCTGCGGCGTGAAGTCCCATTTTCTCTCCACTCTTGTGTCTTTGAGGATTGTATTAAGAAGGGGTTACACCATCATCATCACCCACCGCGCCCCCCAAAGACAGGAATCCGGTGCCAGTGTCTTATCAGTAACCTGCATATCACCGGGACGTTTATTATTGTACTTTCCTTCCACGGCATCTTTTAATTTGCTTTTTAGAACAGGCTCTTTGACTCCCAGACGGAGCAGCGATAGACGACACCGGATGCGCAGGACGTGTTTTTATTAATGTATCTTTGCGCCATTTAGAATTTATGTATTTGTTGCACATTTTTCTATAAGTGTGTTTTGTATAAACGTTTTTATCAGACTCTTACTGTATCATGCAGGCGGTACGTTAAAAAAAATTCTGCCACAATATTTTACCCACTATTTCTGTTTCTAGCACTATATATACATATACACACACACACACACACACACACACACACCCCTATAAATGTTCTCCGGTCCTCTATAGCTGACAGGGGCTTTTATTCTCTTTATATTTTCCACTTATCCTGACTCAGGACCAGGGCCGGATTTATAACTAGGCAGAGTGGGCATGTGCCTACAGGCGCCTGCCACAAGGGGGCGCCTTGCTCTGTGTAACAAAAAAGTTGTTTTTTACAATAATTTAGAACCCTGTATCTCTGGAGGAATGAGAGGTGGAGTGACATACGAGGTATCACCGGAAAGGTCAGATTATGGCCTTTCCAGTGAAACCAAATATATCCAGGTTAGGTTTATAGAAAATAAAATAACAAACAAAATATTGGTTTTCTCTTTAGTTTTTCTAACGTAGCACTGTTATTCAGTTTACAATTATAATATTTTTCTTTTTTTAATTTGCCCCAAAACGAAAATCTAGAAAGTAATTTTGGCATGTTTTTGTGTGGGGGGGGGGGCGCTTTACATTTCTGTGCCTACAGGCTCCTGAGATGCAAATTCAGCCCTGTGCAGGAACTTCATAATTCCAGGGGGAGGGGCTTATATTATGGGAGGAGCAATGTGGTAGGCCACTATTCTGCATCCAGTTTGCTGAACCGGTGTTGTGTGGGCCAGCTGGGGCTCCATTGACCCATTGCATTGTGGTCTGCTGGGAGGTTGAACTTGATGGACATTGGTCTTTTTTCATCACATGTTGTTGCAGATGTTGTGTGTTACCTTTCATTTCTATGACTCTGGATTTCCCGTTCGGCCCTTCGCCGTATTCCACGTGATACTGGTCCCTGTTCTCTGACTGGAGCCGGAGGGTGCTCATGTTCTCCATGTGTGCGATGAGCGGGGGGCAGCGGTGAGTGAACGGGAAGCTCAGGCTGCAGATAAATGCACCAGCGAAGGAATGGTTTCTGATGAGGAGGGTTTGGCTCGATAGATTTTTGCTGATGAACCAACCCTCGTAACATCCAACAGCACCTAGAACAGAGACAGGACAAGGAACCGGGCTGTGTGTGTGTCACAATATAAAGTGTGTGTGTTACACAACGCAGCAACGAATACAACACAATGTAACGCATAGAACAAACAGCGCAGGACATGAGCACACAGGACTATACACCCTGTGATAACACAGACAGGCAGACAGTGCAGGACATGGACACACTGAGGACTATACACCCTGTGATAACACAGACAGGCAGACAGCGCAGGACCAGGGGTGGACAAGTAATGGGGCCCCGGGGCAATAGGAGTTAGTGGGGCCGCTTGTGCCACGCTTACACAGTAGGCCACACCTGTGGCAGATCAGAGATGGGACAGATTAGATCTGTATTTCTATCGTGCCAGGTATATAAGTATCTATCTGTGTCCATCTATCTGTATACCTATATATATTTATATCTATGGCTATCTATAGATACCAGGCCATTTGGCGCAGCTGGCCTAAGAAATCAATGGCTGCGCTTCCAGCCTGCTGGAAGGAAGCAATTAAACAGGTCCATGACAATTTTCTCTGAAGTCATCAAAGGTGTGAAATAAAGAAATCACCCTTTTGATTATAAGGTTGGGGGGTTTTCTGTGGAGGCGCTGATTTATAGATATAAATTTGGTTTTGCAGCCTACGAGGTGTTGCACATAATCTCAACAAAATGTGCAAATGTAATAGAGAAAACAGTAGATGGTCCTGGTGGCGCAGTGGTGTACTATAAATCGTATAAACCCTAGCCCGATGTTAGGCCCTACAGGTGCTCGTACTAGAGTCTAAGATCTAAAAGTGTCGCCTGGAACCTTCAGGTCCCGAGAGACGTACAATTAAAAATGAGAAGTGCAAATTACAATTGATACATAAATGCAGTAGCAAAGCCGAGAGACATGCAAGGATTATGTATAACAATAAAGTGCATGTGCTTATGAAACCATTCCTAAGTAAAGTGCATACACAGGTGGTGCGCTAAAAGCACAAAATCGCTGATAGTTCTTTGGAGGGTTGTACAGTCAATAAGTCCTAAGCCACAGTAAAGTGCACGTGCAAAAGTGCAAATAACATGAAAAAGAACCGGAATATTTTGTGGCCACTAGTGGTTGCACAGCTATGAGCCGTGTTGTAGAGATAAACGGTCCACTGCCACAGCTCCTCTCCTCAATGGGTGGTTTATATAAGGGGAGAGAGAAGAAAAAAAAAAAATAATAGTGCAGACTGCTTCAGGTATTTATGGTGAGGATAGAACAAGAATCTCACTCACGGATTACAGAGCCTAGTGTGTCCCTGGCTCTGGGTTGAAGCGCCTCACACCAGATATAGGGTGGCGTATCCCTTCTTTGTCCTACGGTTGGCCTCAGATGAAATACAAGCAGATAGACAGTGCTCCCATAGCGTAACACATTCGGTAAAAGTGGCAGCAAGTTAAAAAGCTGATCAATCTCACTCACCAATGGTGGAGCCTCGGTTTTCTCAGGCTCGGCTTGTAAGCATATGGTACCATTTAAATCGGTGTGTACCTCACCTCTCTCGCCTGGAACGCCTGTTTCTTTCCTTCTTCTATGCTGGTACTCCACCTCCAGAAAAATTTAGGGAGGAAAGAGGGGGGAAAGACGAGGGTAATAAACTAGACGTGGCTCTTGTGGAGCAGCTTCCACAGTCTACATGGTCTTAAATAAATAAAAATCAAAATAAAATTAAAAAGCTGAGACCCAAGAATAAAAACTTCAAAGGGTTTATTAGCATTACATAAAATAAGTCAGGGGTTTTACCCCCATACACCACACTGCTAGAGGAAGGCACAGGTTAAGTGCCGAAACGCGTTCAGTGTAATCCCCCCCCTGACTTATTTTATGTAATGCTAATAAACCCTTTGAAGATTTTATTCTTGGGTCTCAGCTTTTTAATTTTATTTTGATTTTTATTTATTTAAGACCATCTAGAATGTGGAAGCTGCTCCACAAGAGCCACGTCTAGTTTATTACCCTGGTCTTTCCCCCCTAAATTTTTCTGGAGGTGGAGTACCAGCATAGAAGAAGGAAAGAAACAGGCGTTCCAGGCGAGAGGGGTGAGGTACACACCGATTTAAATGATACCATATGCTTACAAGCCGAGCCTGAGAAAACCGAGGCTCCACCATTGGTGAGTGAGATTGATCAGCTTTTTAACTTGCTGCCACTTTTACCGAATGTGTTACGCTATGGGAGCACTGTCTAGCTGCTTGTATTTCATCTGAGGCCAACTGTAGGACAAAGAAGGTAAATGCCACCCTATATCTGGTGTGAGGCGCTTCAACCCAGAGCCAGGGACACACTAGGCTCTGTAATCCGTGAGTGAGATTCTTGTTCTATCCTCACCATAAATACCTGAAGCAGTCTGCACTATTATTTTTTTTTCTTCTCTCTCCCCTTATATAAACCACCCATTGAGGAGAGAAGCTGTGGCAGTGGACCGTTTAGCTCTACAACACGGCTCATACGCTGTGCAAACACTAGTGGCCACAAAATTTTCCGGTTCTTTTTCATGCTATTTGCACTTTTGCACGTGCACTTTACTGTGGCTTAGGACTTATTGACTGTACAACCCTCCAAAGAACTATCAGCGATTTGTGCTTTTAGCGCACCACCTGTGTATGCACTTTACTTAGGAATGGTTTCATAAGCACATGCACTTTATTGTTATACATAATCCTTGCATGTCTCTCGGCTTTGCTACTGCATTTATGTATCAATTGTAATTTGCACTTCTCATTTTTAATTGTACGTCTCTCGGGACCTGAAGGTTCCTGGCGACATTTTTATATCTTAGACTCTAGTACGAGCACCTGTAGGGCCTAACATCGGGCTAGGGTTTATACGATTTATAGGACACCACTGCGCCACCAGGACCATCTACTGTTTACCCTTTTGATTATACCCGGCAGGCAGGAGGGCCAATTGCTCATGGCAGTGAGAAGACACAGCCGGAGCAGCACCCCATCCGCATATCAAAGAAGCAATCACATCCTTGGATCACTGGAGGTGGTCTCTGGGAGATGATTGATGGACCAGGGAATTAAGATTAATGACGAAGCATACTGAGCGTGCTCAGGAGAGGGGAATTCTGGGATATGTAGTGCAGGAGGCTGGGCCATTTGTGCGTGGGTTTTGGAAGGACCAGGAAGTGTATAAATTCTGAAGCTTGCCATGTGCTTGCTGCTGATCACAGGGGTTCAATCAAAAATTGATGATCTGTCCATGCTGTCCATTTCCAGCGGATCTATGCATGTCTCCATCTCCAACCCCGGAGTCACTGATGCTAGCTTATTGTTTGTAAGTAATGCTCTGTGTTTAATCCTTTTCTTTTATTTGCTGTGTACTGTGTAATTAATTGATTTATTCTATCTATAATTTTTGTAACAATGCACTGTGATTTTTCTATATCATAAATAAATATAACTTATTTAAGTTTCTGCTTCTGGCTGATGAGATCCACGCTAACTAAGAGACTAGAGTATTGCTGGTTGTTTTAAGCTCGGGTAGATATGAAATTGTGAGTTGCGGTCGCTGGGGAAGGCAGGGATTGTTGTCTATGCAGTCACTGTCCTGGTCTAGGGTAGGCAGACAGCGCGGTTGCTTAGCCCTGCGTCTCTCGCTGCAACGCAAGAGACGCATCGTGCACTCTAAAACAGGAGTGCACGCTGCATTGATGCCTCCCCCTAACATGATGCGCGTGCGCATCACGTGGGGGGGCCGTGTCAATGCAGGGTGCACTCCTCTTGTTTTAGAATGTGGGGCCCAGGTAGGCACGCTGCAGCGCCACCGACAAGGTGGTTTTGTAGTGCACTGCCGTGGTCGGAACTTGCCTTACAAAACCGGGCCCCTGAGCTGCTGGGGTCAGTATATATCCTTGTGTGAGCTGCTGGGGGCAATATATATCCATGTGTGAGCTGTTGGGGCAATATATATCCATTTGTGAGCTGCTGGGGTCAGTATATATCCATGTGTGAGCTGCTGGGGGCAGTATATATCCATGTGTGAGCTGCTGGGGGCAGTATATATCCATGTGTGAGCTGCTGGGGCAGTATATATCCACGTGTGAGCTGCTGGGGAAATATATATCCATGTGTGAGCTGTTGGGGCAATATATATCCATGTGTGAGCTGCTGGAGGCAATATATATATCAATGTGTGAGCTGCTGGTGCAGTATATATCCATGTGGGAGCTGCTGGGGGCAGTATATATTCATGTGGGAGCTGCTGGGGCAATATATATCCATGTGTGAGCTGCTGGGGGCAATATATATCCATGTGTGAGCTGCTGGGGGCAGTATATATTCATGTGTGAGCTGCTGGGGCAATATATATCCATGTGTGAGCTGCTGGGGCAATATATATCCATGTGCGAGTTGCTGGAGGCAATATATATCCTTGTGCGAACTGCTGGGGGCAATATATATCCATGTGCGAGCTGCTGGGGGCAATATATATCCATGTGCGAGCTGCTGGGGGCAATATATATCCATGTGCGGTGTGTATGAGTGAGTTTTATTGTTCTGTGCAGCGTAACTAATAGAATAGGAAAGTGAGCCCAGGGATTGTGGGAGACGTAGTCACTAACCGCTTCAAGAGAAGACTTGTACTGCGTTGCAATCCTGGGGCCATTGTATTGCGCTCTATATACCTGTTGCGAGAGAAAGTGTGCGGAAACAGATAGGTAAGCAAGCGCATGGGGGCTTGTTGTCCACGCAGTCATTATCTGGGCTAGGCTAGACAGATAGTGGGTGGCTTAACCCAGCGTCTTTCGCAGTAGCGCGTGTAGTAGTCGTGACAACACCCATAAACCCCTCCCATACAACGCACAACCCACATGCACATTGCTGCGTTAAAGAATTTATTTCTTCGCACAATTTTCAACTATTAATTTTAACGAGTTAATAAAATCCACTCGGGCCGCCAGCGAGTTGGAGAATCCATTGTGCCCCCGCCAGACTTACAAAACTGACACTGCTCCGCTGCTGTAGCCGTCACACACACTCGTGGCAGCTACGGCCGCGGCACAGAACAATAAAACTCACTCATACACACCGCACATGGATATCTATTGCCCCCCAGCAGCTCTCACATGGATATATATTGCCCCAGCAGCTCACACATGAATATATACTGCCCCCCAACAGCTCGCACAAGTATATATATTGCCCCAGCAGCTCGCACATGGATATATATTGCCACAGCAGCTCACACATGGATATATATTGCCCCAGCAGATCCCACATGAATATATACTGCCCCAAGCAGCTCACACATGGATATATACTGCCCCCAGCAGCTCACACGTTGATATATATATATATTGCCTCCAGCAGCTCACACATAGAAACATAGAAAATGTCGGCAGATAAGAACCTTTCGGCCCATCTAGTCGCCCAATTACATGGATACTTTACCTGGATTTATCTTTTGTTTAGGATAGCCTTATGCCTATCCCATACCTGCTTAAATTCAATTACTGTTTTGGCCTCTACCACTTCAACTTGGAGGCTGTTCCATGTATCCACCACCCTCTCAGTAAAAAAATGCTTCCTGATGTTACTTTTAAACCTTTGCCCCTCTAATCTAAGACTATGTCCTCTTGTGTTGCTACTTTGTTTCCTTTTAAATATACTCCCTTCCTCTACCTTGTGGATTCCCTTTACGTATTTAAATGTTTCTATCATATCTCCTCTGTCTCGTCTTGGATATATATTGCCCCAACAGCTCACACATGGATATATATTGCCCCAGCAGCTCACACGTGGATAATGGATATATACTGACCCCAGCAGCTCACACGTGGATATATATGTTGCCACCAGCAGCTCACACGTGGATATATATTGCCCCCAGCAGTTCACACATGGATATATACTGACCCCAGCAGCTCACACATTGATATATACTGACCCCAACAGCTCAGGGGCCCAGTTTTGAAAGGCAATTTCCGACCACGGCAGCGCACTACCAAACCGCCTCATTGGTGGCGCTGCAGTGTGCCTACCTGGGCCCCACGTTCTAAAACAGGCGGAGTGCACCCTGCATTGACGCGCCCCCCCCATGTGATGTGCGCGTGCATCACGTTAGTTGATGGCATCAATGTAGCGTGCACTCCTGTTTTAGAATGTGGGGTCCAGGTAGGCATGCTGCAGCGCCGCCGACAAAGCAGTTTGGTAATGCGCTGCCGTGGTCGGAACTTGCCTTACAAAACCAGGCCCAGAGTGCCCGATGGGTCAGTCCGCCCCTGCGCAGGACATGAACACATTGAGGACTGTACACCCTGAGATAAACCAAACAGACAGACAGTGCAGGACATGGACACACTGAGGATTTTATAAGTTCCCGGGTTTCAGGCATTTTTTGCCTCTGTGTGACGGGATGTTTGTTATTGTTGCTTTTTATAGTAAATATTCACACTGATACATTGTAACCGCTTAATGAGCGCGCACATTATTTCCAGGCTCGTGCATTTGGCAGCGGCGCCGCCTGGTGGTGATAGAGGGTAAATGCAATTAAACTGAAAGGAACAGCCAGGTCAACCCCCCCCCCCCCCATGCTAGGAAATAGGGCCTTCCTGTAATTTACTTATTCTGGTCATAAACAGGACTGGCTGAGCCAAGAAATAAAGCTGTGAGGCCGGACCCCAGAGGAGACACATCATTTGCTCAAAGAAAAGTAACTCTTTGAGGCGAAGGGCGAGATTCCAGCTGGAGCCGCAGCTCGTGTCGCGGCTCGACTTGCCTGGCCAATCCCTGCACATCTATACGTCTTATACTTTGTATAGGAAGCGGGAATGTAACGGGAGGCAGAGAATAACATGCAATGCCCAGACACTCCATAAAAACATGACAAGAAAAAGCTGCTTCCATAAGAAAACCGCTGGATGCCAGCGCGCACGCGCCAACTTACTGGAGATGCGACCGACGCAGAGGAAGATCACGGCCACAAACACCAATTTACCTGCCGAGATGAAAACACAGATATTAACATGGAATGAGAGTTTGGTGTTGGTGATGTCATGGGTGCTGTCTGGGTGTGATGTCAGTGATACTCCTGGATATAATGGGTTAATTTGCTTGAGGCGTTTATTTACGGATTACCTGAATTGTTACTATAATAAATCGATGTAACAGGTGAAATATGGCATTATTTTATACAGCTCTGTAGCTACGAGCGAGGGGCCAAGAGCTGACACTCTGCATCATATTGCGAGCTCACAGTGTGCGCCGCTGCTCTCTGTCGCCCTCTACTTGCAGGGTCTTATAGGGCAGAATATTCCTGCCCTCTCCCAGCCAGGGTAATGTCACGGACAGCGCATGCACACGTCACATGGCGCACAGGCTCCGTCTAATGAGAAAGTCTGTACAACATTTGCCATGAGTATATTCATTCGTGAAACCCCCCTCCCCCCGCAACAACCTGAGAGCCTCCTGCAGTTACTGAATTCATGTAAATATCACTTTGTGACCAAAACAAGTCATATTTTTTGAGAATAAACTCACCATTTCCTTTCATTTGCCTCAAAGCCCACAGTAACGAAGACGAGACCAGCGTCTGCAGCGCCAGGAGCGTGATGTACAAGGCGACGCAACCAACACTGTGCAGGAAGCGTGGGATCAGCCAAATGAACTGGCCAATCACGTCGAGGTGCGCCTTAATGTTTGCCAAAGTCACGTCCGTCGGATTCGCAGTATGGTTTCCGGAATTTTCTATAGCTGTTCTGTGATTGGTGCCTTTAGTATCTTCCCTCAACGGATTCTGGTCCTGTTCCTCCTTTAAAGTATGTTTCAGCTCATGTGCAGGCTGCTCCTCAGGGGCGGGACTCTTATTCAAAGAGAAAGAAGCGGACTCTGTCTCCTCAGGGGCAGGACTCTTATTCAAAGAGAAAGAAGTGGACTCTGTCTCCTCAGGGGCAGGACTCTTATTCAAAGAGAAAGAAGCAGACTCTGTCTCCTCAGGGGCAGGACTCTTATTCAAAGAGAAAGAAGCAGACTCTGTCTCCTCAGGGGCGGGACTCTTATTCAAAGAGAAAGAAGCGGACTCTGTCTCCTCAGGGGCAGGACTCTTATTCAAAGAGAAAGAAGTGGACTCTGTCTCCTCAGGGGCAGGACTCTTATTCAAAGAGAAAGAAGCAGACTCTGTCTCCTCAGGGGCGGGACTCTTATTGAAAGAGAAAGAAGCAGACTCTGTCTCCTCAGGGGCGGGACTCTTATTCAAAGAGAAAGAAGCAGACTCTGTCTCCTCAGGATTGTGGCTCTTAAGCAGTGAGGAATCAGCACTATTCTCCTCAGGGGTGGGGAACTTAAGCAGTAAGAAATCTGTTCCATTCTGCTTAGGGGCGGGGCTCTTAAGCAGTAAGGACACGGTTCCATTCTCAGGGGTGGGGTTCTTAAGTAGTGAGGACACAGCACCACTCTCCTCAGGGGCGGGGCTTTTGATGACTAGTGAGGAGACAGAGGGCAGAGGCTTCCCCTCCTCTGGGACAGGTTTCTTGTCCAGACATGACCCTGAATGTGCAGTTTCTGGCTCCTCAGGGACAGGTTTCTTGTCCAGAGATGATGAAAGTGCCATATCTCCCTCCTCCAGGGGGCGTGTCCTTTCAATGGCTGTAATGCAGCATTTTTCCGATGTCTCTGATGTCTCTGCGATGCTCAGCGGGAAGACACAGACACTGCAGAAGAGAAGAAGATTCATACGGAAACGATTAGTTATGAGATTTCTGCTCAGAGTTTCACCTTTTTGCTCATTTTATTCTCACCAGAAAACAGCAAGATCTGAGCGACAAATCACCGGGATTTAGATTTACGGAGTGAAATGGATTCTCCTGGTTATTTTGATCATTGTGTTTATATGTTTATTATATTCGTTCCTTATATGTAAATAGAATCCCTAAAAATATAGATTATTCCCCGTTATTCACATGGAACCCCTTGTGACGTGTGTCGTGTGACGTGTGCCAGACCTGGACACGGGCGGAGGTTACTATGTATTTTTAAAGCTGCCATCCATCCCATATCCCTGTGAAACAATGACCTCACTGCTCTGTTGTTGCCGTGTTCGTGCGGCGTCGGCGAAACGACGTCGAGTAAATTTTCAATAAAGCCCTGAATATTCTTAGTGCAGCGATTACACTGGATTTAAAGGTTTATGAGACTCACTAATCCACAGTAAATACAGCTTTCAGATACTGTATAGGATTATAGGGTGAAACGCGTTGGTTTAAGCCTGGCAGCCACTGGGAAAATGCGAGTCCCTGCCGATTGATATGAAAGATACAGATGGCCCTGATAGACGAATAAGGCGTAAATCTGATTATCTAGGAATTGGGTCCCTTGTGGTCCTGCTCCGGCTGTGCTTTGGCTGATCACTTGGGGTACCTTCGAAAGAGGACTGATCTGTCCATGCTTTATCTCCAGGCTCCAGGAGGCCATTGATGCTAGCTTAATGAATAGCTCTTCGTAAGTAATTGCTCTATGGTTCACCCTTTTTCTTTTATTTGCTGTGTAGTGTGTAATTAATTGATTTATTCTAGTTATAATTTTTTCTGTAACAAAGCACTGTGATTTTTCTATCATAAATAAACAAAAAGTATTTAAGTTTTGACTCTGGCTGATGAAATCCACACTAACTAAGAGATTGGGAGTATTGCTATTTGCTTTAAGCTCGGTTATATATAAGAAATTGCGAGTTGCAGTCGTCAGGAGACAGTGCGGTTGTTTTAGCCCTGCGTCTCCAGTCGCGACGCTTGTGGGGTCCATGAGGACTGGTGGCAGCGTTACTAATAGAATAGGAAAAAGAGACTGAAGGGATTGTGAGAGACGTAGTTAGTACGCGCTTCAGGAGAAGACTTGTACTGCGTTGCAATCCTGTGATCAGTATATCGCGCTCTACGTGCCTGTTGTGAGAGAAAGTGTGGCTGGGACGGGTAGATAAGCGCGCATAATAATCTGGGTCTAGGATAGATAGATAGATAGATAGTGAGCGGCTTAACCCGGCATCTTTGCGCAGCAGCGCGCGTAGTGGTCGCGACAACGGGTATATCCTTATTTTTAGGAATCGTCACCATTGGCCGATCCTCCTCCTTCACATGTTCCCTGCGCTGACGCGTTTCTTCCCGCTGTATGGAGGCTGGGGTTTCATATTGCGCTTTCATTAAAGGACTGCGTCTGCGCTTTCACCATTTAAGCTCGTGTTTGTAAATAAGTTTCTATTTTTATATTTTCACATTTTGCTTCACATGAGACTTTCATGCCAAGGTTTTAAATGTTTTTTATAATATTTTTATACCATTTATTCTGAAGAATTCCCCCCCTCACTGATTAGATCTATACACACTCCCTCCATATTGGGTTTATATTTATCTGTGTTTAAGAGGTTTTATAGTGGTTATATGTCTCCGAGTGAAGTTTTGTATAAACAATAAAGAATGTTCTTATATTCTATTAGCAAAACATTATTAGACTTTATATAGGCGCCAACAGATTTTGCAGCGCTGTACAAGAGGATAATATAGTATAACAGCAAATAACGTGATAACAGTGATACCTTGGGATTGGAGGAACCTGATTGGGGGGGGGGTCACAATCTATGTGGGACAGGGTCGTGGAGACACGAGAGGAATATACAACAAGTATACAATCCACGAAGCTAACGAGACAATAATCTGAACTCAGGCTGCTCAGGGGAGGCCGTCCTCCTGTCTGACCACAGACCCCATTAGACAAACCCCAAGCACACGCGACATGCAAACTTTATTAACCTCCATCATTTAAACGTTGAGGTGTCCCGTCAGAGAATTCATCTCACGCATAAAATGCACACAGAGAATATATACAGGGTTATTCAGAGAGCGGTGAAAAGCAGGAGAATGACTGGAGAATGAAAAATTCTAGGTCAAAATAGCCGATTTGGAAAGTGAGATGACCCGAACTTGACCTGTTCGATGAGATCGTGAACACCGAACATTTCCGGGTGTTCGCCGCATGTTCGACCACAATGGACCACAATGCATTTTCCCACTGGCCTGAAGCTCGTAATTGGCTACAGCCTTGCACCTGACCACAGGTCTGATGCAAGACTGGTTCAACACTACGCCAATCACGGCTCAGAGTCCTGATTGGGCAAACTTTGCCCAATCATGGGCTCACAGAGCTAAGTCCCGCAGCACACTATACAACGTTTCCACGCGCCGATTCGGCATGCATTTCAGAGGAGATTTCAAAGGAGATAGTTGTGTCTTGTTACTGCCGGTCTGCCACGCTACTGCGGGGGTCTGGGGGGGTCTCATTTCTACCAAATACCAGGGAATTTAGGTGATGTGTGTCTTGTCACTGTGCCAGCAAGTTTTTTTGGGGTTTACAACTTTCTTTAAAACATTTGTGAATTGAGGTGATTTTCTGGGTCTTGTCACACAGCCAGTACCACGCAGTATTTTGGGGCTCACTAATTTCTACAAAACATTTGGGAATTGAGGTGATCTG
Organism: Leptobrachium leishanense; assembly: GCA_009667805.1. Taxonomy (NCBI): domain Eukaryota; kingdom Metazoa; phylum Chordata; class Amphibia; order Anura; family Megophryidae; genus Leptobrachium; species Leptobrachium leishanense. The sequence goes on from CM019073.1 coordinate 87,978,039, forward strand.
TGTCTTGTCACTGCCAGCAAGTATTTTGGGGGTCACTAATTTCTACAAAACATTTGTGAATTGAAGTGATCTATCAGTGTGTCTCACTGAGTTATACCAGAGTTCTTTAAATCTTTATACCAGAGTTGAATCAGAGTTCTGTATATATTAATCTATATATCACTCACCATGTCTGAAAGAACAAAAAGGACAGGCAGACGCTCCCAGACACAGATAAGAGGGCAAGCAGCCCCTGTGTCGGGAGGCTGTGCCTCTGGACGTGGTGCATCCTCTGCAGGGGCACGCTTGTCCTTTCTAACTGGTGCTGGCCGTCTTAAGCAGCAGCAACATACAGAGGACTTGGTGGATTGGCTAACCAGGCCATCCTCCTCCTCCGAGTCCTCTGCCAGCCAGGCTTCTAGTGCTTTACAGTCCACCTCAGCTGCTAAAGCATCTAATGCAGCCTCCATGTCCACAGCTACTCCTGCCGTAGCCTCGCTATCACACACGGAGGAGTCAGCTGAATTGATTGACTACAATGAGAGTGACATGCTGCTTGAGGATGCGCAGCAAGTACAGTGCTCTGATTCTATCTCTGAGGTTGAGGAAGGGAGTATAATCAACCTAGAGGAAGGGGGTGCCAGTGATGACACACAAATAACTGGCACTCATGTTGCCCCAGCAGCTGCCAAGTTGGCTCCAATGACGAGAAGATAGGGGGTGATGATGACAATGATGATGAGGTCACTGACTCCACCTGGGTGCCAGATCGAACAGAGGAAATAAGTGAGGAAGAGGGGGGGGAGGAGGAAGCACAGCAAACACGAGGCACAACATCCTCTGACCAAAAGTAGCACTAGCCAGTCCAAGGCATCACATGTCAGAGCTGCTCCGGTGCAGAGCGCTGTTGTCTCAAAGAACACATGCAGGAACTCTGTTGTCTGGGAGTTCTTTAAGAAATGTGCAGTAGAGCGCAGCGTTGCTATTTGTAATCTATGTCAGATGAGGCTTAAGCGTGGGAAAGATACCGGACACTTGGGTACCACGTGCTTGAGGCGACATATGAATAAGTGCCACACATCCCGTTGTTGCCACACAAAACTTTGCGTAGGTCCTCCTCCTCATCTGTCTCTACCCCCACTGTATGTCCTGCCATGTCATTGCCTACAACCTCCACCGACAGGGATGATGCTACAGTAATGGATGTACCAGGTCCTTCCTCACAATGTGACATCATCCCAGTAGCTGAAGATTTACGCAGTCAGATTACGTTGCCGCAGCTGCTGCAGCGAAAGAAAAAATATAATTCCAACCATCCCCAAGCACAGCATCTAAATGCCAGCTTAGCAAAATTACTCGCATTGCAGCTGCTGCCTTTCCAGCTGGTGGACTCTGCTCCCTTCCGTGAATTTGCTGAATGTGCTGTACCACAGTGGCAGGTTCCAAAACGCCATTACTTTTTACGCAAGGCCATTCCAGCACTATACCAGCACATGGAAGACAATGTTATTGAGTCATTGGCAAAGGAAGTCAGCAGCAAGGTGCATGTGACTTTAGACACGTGGTCCAGCAAGCATGGACAGGGTCGTTACATTTCCTTCACGGCACACTGTGTAACTCTGATTGCAGCTGGGAGGGATCCAAGACGGGGCTCTGTGCTGGAGCTTGTTCATCCACCACACCTCCAGAAAGCTGCTTGTATGAGGTCTGTCTTCTCCACCACCACCACCTCTTCCTCCTCCTCCTCCTCCTTCTCTGTCTCTGGCGAAGTGGCAGTAAAACCGACGCCTGACAGGGTCTACGCAATGGCTCAAGCAAAAAGATGCCACACTGTGCTTGAGCTTGTTTGTCTAGGGGACAGGAGCCACACTGGGTCAGAAATTTTGTCAGCTCTGCAGGGGCAGGTGCAGAGATGGTTAACACCACGCCAGCTTGAGCTGGGAATGATCATCTGTGATAATGGCAGCAACCTTCTCTCCGCCCTACGCAAGGGTAAATTGACACATGTACCATGCATAGCACACTTCCTAAATCTGGTGGTACAGCGTTTCCTAACCAAGTACCCCGGGCTGCCAGAGCTTCTCATCCAGGCCAGAAAAGTCTGCAGCCACTTCAGACGGTCATTCCCAGCAAGCGTTCGCCTGGCAGAAATTCAAAGAGAGTTCCACCTTCCCACAAACCGTCTGATCTGTGACATGCCCACCAGGTGGAACTCGACATTAGCAATGCTGCAGCGTCTGCACAAGCAGCAGAGGGCCATCAACGAGTACCTGTGTGAGTATGGTACAAGGACAGGTTCAGGTCAACTTGGTTTGTTTCCCCCCGCAGTGGCTGATGATCTAGGATGCATGCACTGTACTGTCACCATTTGAGGAGGCAACGAGGATGGTGAGCAGGGTCAGTGCATGCATCAGTGACACAATTCCTTTAGTGTTCCTGCTGGAGCACACTCTGCGGGGAATTATAGATGTGGCTCTAGAGGCAGAGCAGCGGGAGGAAGAGGAGGCCTTCCCTAGCTCTCAAGGCCCCAGTCTTTCCGCAGACAGCATTCCAGCGGGTCCTACTCAGATCAGACAGGAGGAGGATGAGGAGGAGGAGGAATATTTAAGTAGTGGGGGCATTGAAGGTGGGGATTCCTCCAAGGGAGGATTTTGTGTGCCCAGAAACAGAAGGTCTAGTGCGTGGCTGGGAGGAGGAAGTGCACGATACGGTCATCCTCATTGACCAGGAAGACTCGGAAGCTAATGCCACCTCCAACCTACGCTGCATGGGCTCCCTAATGATGCAAAGCCTGCTAAAGGACCCCAAGATTTGTGCTATCAAGGAGAGGGATCATTACTGGTTGGCAACCCTTCTTGATCCACGATACAAGGGGAAAGTTTCAGAGCTCATCCTGCCCGCACAGAGGGAGCACAGGATGAAAAAACTTGGACGCTCTAAAGCGACACTTGTGTAACACCTTTCCAGGCACTGGTAGATTACCAAGTGCTGACACACGTGCTTCTGAGGCTGCGGGTGATCAGAGGAATAGTGGTGAAGGCCAGGGCCGCTTGACTGATGCTTTTTTAAATTTTTTTAGTCCTCGACGCCCAGGGACGTCAAATGTAGGCACCCATTGCCAGCGTCTTCACCATATGGTGCAGGACTACCTAGGGGCAAGGGCAGACCTGGATACCTTTCCAGCAGATGATCCACTGTAAGGACAGAGGCTTTGACCCCTGTATGGTGTTGGGTGTATGGAACCCAATGGCAAGCCGAAGGAGGAGACCAGAAGAAATATGATTGGTTAAACTTTACTGAAGGCAACAAAATATAAGTCCAGAATAAAGCAATGTAAAGTTTCTTTTGACAGAAATAAAAGTCCAGAACGAAGAGTTGTAAGGCTAAATAAGTACGGTTGTAATCTTGGAAGTAGTCCAGGAATAGAGGTATGCCGAGAGGTGGAACTGGTACTGCAATGGCAATCTTGAATATGGAAGCGGAATGGAGCTGTACCGTGATGGCAGGAACAGAAGTGGAGCTGTATCGTGGCAACAGGAGCGGAGCTGTACTGTGGCAGCGGGAACCGGAGCGGAGTTGTACTGTGGCAACAGGAACCGGAGCGGCGTTGTACTGTGGCAACAGGAGCCGGAGAGGCGTTGTACCATGGCAACAGGAAGCAGAGTGGCGTAGTACCGTGGCAACAGGAAGCAGAACGGCGTTGTACCGTGGCAACAGGAACCAGAACGGCGTTGTACCGTGGCAACAGGAACCAGAGCGGCGTTGTACCGTGGCAACAGGAACCAGAGCGGCGTTGTACCGTGGCAACAGGAACCAGAGCAGCGTTGTACCGTGGCAACAGGAACCAGAGCAGCGTTGTACCATATCGGCAGCAGGAACGGAAGTCAGAATCCTTTTTAGAGGAACACGAAGGGGAACCACTGGGTAACATGGTATAACCACAGTATAACCTGGTTAGTGAGATGGAGAAGGCGGCAGGTTTAAATAGGGTTCAAGGAATCATACGAACACTGTTCACCTGGAACTCGCAGGTGGAATGAGGATACCTGAGTGCTATGTAAATTAATTGGTGGTATACGAGGATCTCCAGTGCAGGTGGGGTGCAGTACCTTAACTTGACCAGCAGAGGGCGCAGAGTACCTAGGTCTTCATACTCTAGGATGGGCGATCGCGCATGCGCGCCTGCCTTCTGCTCAGACGGATCGCGGAGGCGGCGTGGGACACATCCTGGCTCTCCTACCTCGAGCTGCAGGCCGGAACCAGGGAGCGACGCGCCACGAGGGACCTCAGGTGAGTTTGTCAGGCGTCCCAACATGGCGGCCGCGGTCCGACCGGCGCGGGGCATTACAGGACCCCCCACCAAGGCGCGACCCCCGGGTGCGCTTGGTCGATGGCTTGGAAGGATAACGGATATGAAAGGCACGAACCTTTGCAGGAGCATGGACGCTGGCACTGGGTTCCCAAGATCGTTCTTCAGGCCCGTATCCCTTCCAGTGTACCAAGTATTCTAACTTGCCGTAACGGAGTCTCGAATCCAGAATACGTGATATCTCGAATTCCTCTTCTCCAGATATGGGTACAGGAGCAGGTGGTTTAGTATTCCGATCGGGAACGGGTTCTCATGCCAGGGTTTCAAGAGAGATACATGGAAGACAGGATGGATCCTGTAGGAAGGAGGAAGAGTTAAGCGGGCCGCCACGGAGTTCACCATTCTGAGGACCGGGAATGGGCCAATGTAGCGAGGACCCAGCTTCTTCGAAGGACAATCCAAACGGAGATGAGCCGTGGATAGTAACACCTTGTCTCCGGGTGCATACACAGGAGCTTCCTTTCGACTACGATCAGCATATTTCTTTTGGTTCTGCTGGGCTAGTCGCAACTGGTGGCGTAGCGTTCGTAGTTGACCGCGTAGGGTTCTCAGGCGGGTTGACACTTCTGGAACTGGAGTGTTGAGTGGCATCTCTGGAAGAGTGCTAGGATGATAACCATAATTGGCAAAGAAAGGTGAAAAGCGAGTTGAGGAGTGTACCTGGTTATTGTATGCAAATTCGGCAGTCGGTATAACGTCTAGCCAGTCATCTTGGAGATGCGTAGTGAAGCAACGAAGGTATTGTTCCAGCGTCTGATTTGTCCGCTCAGTCTGGCCATTACTCTGTGGATGAAAAGCTGAAGAGAGACACCTGGCAATTTTTAAGCTACGACACATTTGGGACCAGAAACGGGAAGTAAACTGCGATCCTCTATCTGTAACAATGGAACGAGGAGTACCATGGAGGCGGAATATTTCCTTGATGAACAAGGTAGCTGTTGCAGCTGCTGTGGGTAGGCCTACTGCTGGTATGAAATGGGCCATCTTGGTACAGCTATCTACCACTACCAGGATGGTGGTGTAGCGATGCGAAGGGGGAAGATCTACTATAAAGTCCATTGAAATATCTTTCCACGGATGCAGCGGTGGAGCCAGGGGTTGGAGAAGACCAGCAGGACGGGTGCGGGGTTGTTTCTTGCGTGCACAAACAGAACAAGAGGTTACAAAGACGATGATGTCCTTCTTCACGGATGGCCACCAGAAGTGTCGATGTACGGCATCTATGGTTTTCTTGATGCCACCATGTCCAGCAGCCGGAATGTCGTGAGAGTGTTGTAGTACCTGTAGACGAACCTCCGGAGGAACATATATTTGTTTGTTATGATAGAACAGACCATCGTTGGGTATGAGCCCATGAACGTCAGTCGGTGGTTGAAGACTATATTTCTTTATATTTTCTATTAAGGATCCTTGTGAGGCGCAGAAGAATTCGTCAGGCAGGATGGAGTCGGGTTGAGTGGTGGAAGGAAAGGCGTCTGAGTCGTATCAACGGGAAAGCGCATCTGCCTTACCATTTCTTACTCCAGGTCTGTAGGTAATTTGCAACAGGAAGCGGGCAAAGAATAACGCCCATCTGGCTTGTCGAGGTCGCAATCTTTTGGCGGTGCGGAGATATTCCAGATTGCGGTGGTCCGTGTAGACAACCACGGGATGTTTTGCCCCTTCGAGAAGGTGTCTCCATTCCTCGAGGGCACTCTTGATCGCCAGGAGCTCTTTCTCACCTATACTGTAATTCTTTTCGGCTGGGGAAAGACGTCTGGAATAAAAGGCCACGGGATGCATAAGGTTCTTTACTCCGATTTCTGGGAGAGAATCGCTCCTAGGGCGATATCGGAGGCGTCCGTCTCCAGAGAATATGGCAAATCGATGTCTGGTTGTTTCAGGATCGGGGCTTGGGTGAAGCTTTCTTTCAGCTTGTCGAAGGCCTGCTGAGCTTCTTTAGTCCAACAGAATTTCGCATCTTTTTTGGTCAGAGAAGTGATGGATGCGGTGAGATGAGAGAAGGACCGAATGAAGCGACGATAAAAGTTGGCGAATCCCATAAATTGCTGGACCATCTTTTTATCTCGGGGTGTCGGCCAGTCTAGGATCGCCTTAATCTTTGCTTTGTCCATTTCAACATGTCCTGGTGATAGGACATATCCCAGGAATTCTATAGAGGATGTTTCAAAAGTGCTTTTCTCGATTTTGCCATATAGTTTATGTTGACGAAGACGAGATAACACAAGACGGACGTGCTGTTCATGTTCTTGGATGGTTCGAGAGTATACCAAGAGATCGTCGAGGTAGACCACAAGGAAGGTGTCCAGGACGTCACGGAAGATGTCGTTGAGAAAATGCTGGAAAGCGGCTGGAGCATTGCATAATCCAAATGGCATGACGAGATACTCGAAGTGACCGTATCGGGATCGAAAGGCGGTCTTCCACTCGTCTCCTTTTCTCATGCGGACCAAATTATACGCTCCACGAAGATCAATCTTAGTAAAAATACACGCATCCTTCACCCTATCGAGTAGTTCAGGAATCAATGGGAGCGGGTAGCTATTCCGTACTGTGATTGCGTTTAATGCTCTATAGTCAACGCAAGGGCGGAGACCACCGTCTTTTTTCCCAACGAAGAAGATGCCCGCTCCAGCAGGAGATGTAGAGTGACGGATGAATCCTTTTGTAAGACTGTCTTCGATATAGTCCTTCAGAGACTGTGATTCGGGAACAGACAGGTTAAAGTTACGTCCATGGGGAATAGGTGCTCCTGGAAGGAGATCAATAGGACAGTCGTACTCTCTGTGCGGAGGAAGTGTATCGACCCCTTTTTTCTCAAACGTCTTGAAATTCTGAATACTTAGGTGGTAGCGTAGAAGATGGATAGGTGGAAAAGGCGACCTTCTCAGACTTGGAGCCGTTCATACAGTGAACTCGACAGTGACAGGAGGGAAAGGACACGGTATTGGATGACCAATCAATATATGGGTTATGGGTGCGGAGCCAAGGAAGTCCCAGAACTATAGGGAACAAGGGGGAAGGAACAATGTCCCACTGAAGCTTTTCTTGGTGCTTGGTTCCGATTAGAAGCTTCAAAAGGGTGGTTTCATGGGTAACTGGACCGGTGCGTAGGGTGCTTCCATCCACCATATGCAGAGGCACGGGTTTCTTCTTTAGTTGGTTAGGAACAGCCAAGGAGGTAGCAAGGGATAGGTCAAAGAAGCTGTTACTGGCTCCGGAGTCGATGATGGCATTCAGGTCGACGCTTCTATCTCCCCACTGTAGAGTGATAGGAATGGTTAGGTGAGTAGAAGCAGAGCCGACCACACTTTGAAGAGAGGCCATAGTTGGATGGTTCTTACCTCTTTCAGAGGGACGTGGTGGTCGTGTAGGGCAGCCACGCAAAAGATGACCTGGTTTGCCGCAATACAGGCAGAGATTCTGGTGGCGACGTCTATCACGCTCAGAGGGCGACAGCGGACCTTTGGTAGTACCAATCTCCATGGGTTCGGGATTTGAAGAGGAGGAGGTCTGTCGTGGAGAGGACGCAGGAGAAGGTTCGTGTCTTTGAGGAGAGGTGAAAGGAGCATTAGAGAGTCTCTCTTGACGTCGTTCTCTGAAGCGTTGGTCCAAGACCAGAGACTGGGTGATCAAGGCCTCCAAGGAAGTAGGTACTCCTATACGAGCCAATTCATCCTTCAATTGTTCGGAAAGACCATGACGAAAGTGATCTTTAAGACCCACATCATTCAGGCCTGTGTCGGCTGCCACTGCCCGGAACTCAGAGATGTAATCCTCCACCGGTCGCCTTCCTTGTTTTAGATGGCGGATGGTGGTTAGTGCAGCGGAAGACCTTAGAGGGTCATCATAGATAGGGTTCATGGCTTGGACGAAGGAACCCCAGGAAGTCAATAGGGGGCTTCCTTCACGTAGCAACTGGAAGGCCCATTCTTGTGGAGGTCCAGACAGTAAGGAGATGGCTGACCTCACCTTCACAGAGTCTGATCCATAGGTACGTGGACAGAGTGAAAACATAAGCTCACAGGCGGTGATGAACGTACGATATCTTGAGCGATCACCGGTAAACCGTTCAGGCATGTTGACTCTGGGCTCGGGAGCGGGCAGATCCACCTGCTGTATCACAGAACCAGATGGTGATGGAGGTAATGCAGTATTCTCAGCCCGTCTTCTTTCTTTGTGCAATAAGGCTTCTTGGCCGGTTTGTAGTTTCTGTACCACCTTGGTTAGTGTTGACACTTGGTCTGCAAGTACAGCAAGGATTTGGTTCGAGCTTGCGGGTTCCATTTTTGGTAACCAGGTTATTCTGTAAGGACAGAGGCTTTGACCCCTGTATGGTGTTGGGTGTATGGAACCCAATGGCAAGCCGAAGGAGGAGACCAGAAGAAATATGATTGGTTAAACTTTACTGAAGGCAACAAAATATAAGTCCAGAATAAAGCAATGTAAAGTTTCTTTTGACAGAAATAAAAGTCCAGAACGAAGAGTTGTAAGGCTAAATAAGTACGGTTGTAATCTTGGAAGTAGTCCAGGAATAGAGGTATGCCGAGAGGTGGAACTGGTACTGCAATGGCAATCTTGAATATGGAAGCGGAATGGAGCTGTACCGTGATGGCAGGAACAGAAGTGGAGCTGTATCGTGGCAACAGAAGCGGAGCTGTATCGTGACAACAGGAGCGGAAGCAGAGCTGTACCGTGGCAGCGGGAACCGGAGTGGAGCTGTACTGTGGCAACAGAAACCGGAGCGGAGCTGTACTGTGGCAACAGAAACCGGAGCGGCGTTGTACCATGGCAACAGGAAGCAGAGTGGCGTTGTACCGTGGCAACAGGAAACAGAGCGGCGTTGTACCGTGGCAACAGGAACCAGAGCGGCGTTGTACCGTGGCAACAGGAACCAGAGCGGCGTTGTACCGTGGCAACAGGAACCAGAGCAGCGTTGTACCGTGGCAACAGGAACCAGAGCAGCGTTGTACCGTATCGGCAGCAGGAACGGAAGTCAGAATCCTTTTAGAGGAACACGAAGGGGAACCACTGGGTAACGTGGTATAACCACAGTATAACCTGGTTAGTGAGTTGGAGAAGGCGGCCGGTTTAAATAGGGTTCAAGGAATCATACGAACACTGTTCACCTGGAACTCGCAGGTGGAATGAGGATACCTGAGTGCTATGTAAATTAATTGGTGGTATAGGAGGATCTCCAGTGCAGGTAGGGTGCAGTACCTTAACTTGACCAGCAGAGGGCGCCAGAGTACCTAGGTCTTCATACTCTAGGATGGGCGATCGCGCATGCGCGCCTGCCTTCTGCTCAGACGGATCGCGGAGGCGGCGTGGGACACATCCTGGCTCTCCTCCCTCGAGCTGCAGGCCGTAACCAGGGAGCGACGCGCCACGAGGGACCTCAGGTGAGTTTGTCAGGCGTCCCAACATGGCGGCCGCGGTCCGACCGCGGCGCGGGGCATTACATCCACTGGCTTACTGGGTGTTGAGATTGGATCACTGGCCAGAACGTAGCCAATATGCTATGCAGCTACTAGGTTGCACTTCATATAGCGTGCTTTCCGAAAGGACGTTCAGTGCCGCTGGAGGTTTTGTCACAGACAAAAGAGTGCGTCTGTCCACCGACTCTGTAGACCGGCTGACATTTATAAAAATGAATCAGTCCTGGATCAGCAGCTATCAATCCCCTGATGCCGAAGTAACGGAATAGATCGGGTATGTCTTCTGCATGCACAAACCTCCAGCACTGAACTCTTCCACAATACCAGAAAAGGGTTACGGTGTGAAAGCACTTGCTGCCATGAAAGGCACAATATTTGGCTGCACTGACGCCTGTGCCAGATTTATATCATTTTAATTTTTTGAACAGCAGGGTCCAACCCTACACTCTTCCACAATACCACAGAGGGGTTACTGTATGATGATACTTGCTGGCCTGGCATTAAAGGCACAATATCTGGGTGCACTGACGCCCATTACCAGATCAAAAACTTTTCAATATAGGACCACATGGTCCACCCCTGCATTCTTCCACAATACCACAGAGGGGTTACTGTATGATGATACTTGCTGGCCTGGCATTAAAGGCACAATATCTGGGTGCACTGACGCCTTGACCAGAATCATATCTTTTCAATATAGGACCACATGGTCCACCCCTGCATTCTTCCACAATACCACAGAGGGGTTACTGTATGATAGTACTTGCAGGCCTGGCACCAAAAGCACAATATTTGGGTGCACTGCCACTGACGCCTGTATCAGATTCATATCCTCAGAGGGGTTACGGTGTGACGGCACTGTTGGGGATGCTAAAGGACCAATCTTAAAGCACCTATTGTTACTTTCATCCAAAGCCTGCATATATTTCACAATAATTTAGCCAAAAAAATCAGTAAACTTTTTCTGCGTGTACGAAAATGTCTCCTCTTTTCATACAGACTGCCGCCCCAAGCAGTTGTTTATGGATAGGTTAAAGGAAAAGCATTTACCGTCATCTGAAACGTCATTTATTTGTTTTTAAGTGTTTCTATACATCCTAGATATCCGCCACTTCACGGGCAGGTTATGGGGACCTCCTAGGCACGATATTTGAAGGAATTTTTGGTTTTTATTTTTAACCCTTATTTCATGGAAAACTCACTGTCCCTTTAAAAACATTTTTTTTAAACTTTTTGTTCTTGTTTCCTGTCCCCCAGGGCACTACCTGGACCCCCATACACCTTTTTATGGCAAATATGTAGCATATATGCCCTCTTGGAGGGCACTCTAAAAACCGAATTTTCAGCCCCATTGACTTGCATTGGGTTCGAGTTCGGGTTTGGGTTCGGACCCGAACAAATGGGAAGTTCGGGTTCGGGCTCGAACCAAACTCGGAGTGTTCGGCTCATCCCTAATGGCAATTACAGCAACACCTTGTATCTGTATTTGCCGCATAATGCCTGTGCATGGCAATTACAGCGACACCTTGTGTCATGAAGCTGACGTGGCGCTCCACGCTTCAAACCCCAAGATACTTTATGTTCATTTATATCGTGTGATATTAAATATATTTTACATTGTTTGGTTTTAGTTTAAATTAAGTTTAGTGTAAATGGCGTAGCTTTAGTTTTAAATATACTTATATTTCTTTAGGTAAAAATGTGTTTTTTATTAAAGATACTACCTGCAGCGAGTTCAAATGCTTTCTTTCGTATAGATTGTAAAATAGGTTTGAGTAATTTGTGATTAGGCAAAAGGGTTTTCTCTTTGTTCATCTGCTATCTGTTTACATGTCTCAGAGGTTGGGAGTCACCATTGCCTCAGCCAAAACCTAACTGATTTCCTTTACAATAGATTATGTAAATGTGTGATATGAAGAAAGAGGAATGTTTATTGTAAAAATCTGACATAATGTAATTAGCATTTTAGTAGGATGATGTACGTCATTTATGCAAATTATGGCTGTTGGCATTTTTGTTTCTTTAAAGCACAGAGAGAATCCTGTTAGAACATACAGCCGTGTCTGGTGTCTCCTTCAACTACGCTACACTACACACTCAACCTCAGAAGGCACAGAGCGGCCTTCTGGAAATTCCTAACGGCTCCAGGGCAGAGAAACAGAAGCAGGTGGGTCAAGCTGCTCGAGGCGCTGAGGACAGCGCTCCCAGTAGCCGAGCTGACCGCAACGAAGAGGTGTCTGGAGAGTCAGGACAGGCGGAAGAGAACGGTTCCGTCACACCTTGTATCTGTTATGTGCTGCATGATGCCTGTGTGTGGCAATTACAGCGACACCTTGTATCTGTATGTGCCGCATAATGCCTGTTTGTGGCAATTACAGCAACACCTTGTATCTGTATGTGCCGCATAATGCCTGCGTATGGCAATTACAGCAACACCTTGTATCTGTATGTGCTGCATAATGCCTGTGTATGTCAATTACAGCTACACCTTGCATCTGTATGTGCCGCATAATGCCTGTGTGTGGCAATTATAGCAACACCTTGTATCTGTATGTGCCGCATAATGCCTGTGTGTGGCAATTACAACAACACCTTGTATCTGTATGTGCCGCATAATGCCTGTGTATGGCAATTACAGCAACACCTTGTATCTATATCTGCCGCATAATGCCTGTGTGTGGCAATTACAGCAACACCTTGTATGTGCCGCAAAATGCCTGTGTGTGGCAATTACAGTAACACCTTGTATCTGTATGCGCCATATAATGCCTGTGTGTGGCAATTACAGTAACACCTTGTATCTGTATGTGCCGCATAATGCCTGTATATGGCAATTACAGCAAGACTTTGTATCTGTATGTGCTGCATAATGCCTGTGTGTGGCAATTACAGCAACACCTTGTATCTGTATGTGCCGCATAATGCCTGTGTATGGCAATTACAGTAACACCTTGTATCTGTATGCGCCATATAATGCCTGTGTGTGGCAATTACAGTAACACCTTGTATCTGTATGTGCTGCATAATGCCTGTATATGGCAATTACAGCAACACCTTGTATCTGTATGTGCCGCATAATGCCTGTATATGGCAATTACAGCAACACCTTGTATCTGTATGTGCCGCATAATGCCTGTATATGGCAATTACAGCAACACCTTGCGTATTTGTACTGTACAGGGATTTACACTTGCAGCTTCTTTGCAGTAGCACAGAGAGGACAACAGTGAGAGGTGACTGGGGATTAAAACACTTACTCAATGTTTTGAAGGTCCTGAGCTGAACTCATGGCTTTATGTCCGTGTTAACGCTCTGGCTGAATTATCTGACGCAGTGAATATGTGAGGATTTCTGGAAGTCGTTGCGGAGTCTCCGGTGTCTGAAAACAGAAGGATTTATATATTAAACCATGAATTAAAATATTACAGGTGATTCCAGACGTCAGAGACGCCTCATGTGTTAATCTTGACAGACTAAGATTCCTGAGCCCCCCAGGACCACTAATACAAAATGTCCACAAAACCCAACCATGAGCGAAAACTAGGGACTGTCCCTCCTGTACAGGGTCACTTGGGATGTGCGGCTGCACAGACCATCTCTCTATTCACCCAATTATTGCAAAAATAGATTGTGTTTTGTGGCTTTATTGTTGGAATTGTTTCAAAACTTCAGCTGAACATTCTCCTAATTAATGTCAGAATTGTTGGATTTAAAGGTTTTATTGTAATAAAATCATTCATTTTAATCAGTTCCATTAATCGGTTCGGCCAGTTGTCGGCTTTTTCCGGATCGATTCATTGGTCTATTAGACGGTTTTGCGTCGGTTTTTCGGATGCGTTTGTCAAACAGGACAAACTGTGACATCATTGACCTTTCGGTGCTCTCTGAATAACCCCTTCTGTGCCGTCACATCATCCTATGAGTCAATATCAGGAATTTGAGACGCCTCAAAGCCAGACGGATCCCAGGGATTTACGACGCGGCAGGCTCTCCGTCTTGCAGGGTGTGGTTTTTGTGGATATAAATATCACGCGTTTTATAAATAACTCGCCGACTGTTTTTTTCACCAATATCAAAACAACTTTCCTCCTGGGACGGTGAATCGGCGTAATATTAACCAGGACATGATTCATGCCACACACTGTGTGAACGAGGAGACGGCATCGTGCAGAGCGGCATGCTGGGAATCTGGGCACCGCGACGCCATCAAAGTGTGACGTTTAACACAAGTTCAGAATATAAAAGGGAGTGTTTAGAAATCAGGCGCCAATACAGCGCTCAGAGGTTAAAGGTGTGTGATGATCATATAAACCAGGGCTGTCAAAACCCCCCCCCTGATTTTTCTGAACTATAACTCCCATGATCCTCCTAAAGCCCTCTATTGTATTGAAAGAATTTGGGAATTATAGGCACCAAGAACTGGGGGGCCTCGAGTTTTACAGCCCGGATATCAACGAGTCGCTGCAGACAGGAAATAAAGTCAATATTTACATTTTGTTGCTTTTTTTTGTTTGATGCAAATCCCGGCTTGAACACAGGGTATTTTTAACACTGGGATGCAGGACGCGGGACACAGGACACGGGACGCAGGGCGCGGGATGTACGGCACAGAACGCAGGACACATGACGCGGGACACGGGACGCGGGACACAGGACACGGGACGCAGAACGCGGGACACGGGACACGGGACACGGGACACACAACACAGGACACGGGACGCACGACACAGGACACGGGACGCAGGGCGCGGATGTACGGCACAGAACGCAGGACACATGACGCGGGACACAGGACGCGGGACACAGGACGCGGGACACAGGACGAGGGACACAGGACGCAGAACACGGGACGCAGAACACGGGACGCACAACGCAGGACGCGGGACACGGGACACACAACACAGGACACGGGATATGGGACACACGACACAGGACGCGGGACACAGGGCACGGGATGTACGGCACAGAACGCAGGACACATGACGCGGGACACACGACGCGGGACACAGGACGCGGGACACAGGACGAGGGACACAGGACGAGGGACACAGGACGCACAACACAGAACGTGGGACACAGGACGCGGGACACAGGGCACGGGATGTACGGCACAGAACACATGACGCGGGACACAGGACGCGGGACACAGGACACAGGACGCGGGACACAGAACGCGGGACACAGAACACGGGACGCACGACACGGGACGCACAACACAGGACGCGGGACACGGGACATGGGACACACAACACAGCACGCGGGACATGGGACACAGGACACAGGACGTGGGACACAGGACACGGGACGCACGACACAGAACGCAGGATGCAGGACGTGGGACACAGAACGCGGGTCACAGGATGCAGGACACAGAACGTGGGACACGGGACGCGGGACGCAGGACACAGAACGCGGGACACGGGACACGGACGCACGACACGGGACGCACGACACAGGACACGGGACGCACAACACAGAACGCAGGACACAGGACACGGGACATGGGACACACAACACAGAACGCGGGACACAGGACGCGGGACACAGGACACGGGATGCACGACACAGAACGCAGGATGCAGGTCACAGGATGCAAGACACGGGACGCGGGACACGGGACGCATGACACAGAACGCAGGATACAGGACGTGGGACACAGAACGCGGGTCACAGGATGCAGGACACAGAACGTGGGACACGGGACGCAGGACACAGGACGCGGGACACAAGACGCGGGATGCAGGACGCAAGACACAGGACGCAGGACACAGAACGCAGGGGATTTTTGACACCGGGATGCAGGACACAGGATGTGGGACACAGGACGCTGGTTTTGTCGCTGCGCTGGTTAGGCCGCTGTGCTGGTTAGGCCGCTGCGCTGGTTATGCCGCTCTGCTGGTGAGGCCGCTGCGCTGGTTATGTTGCTGCGCTGGTTAGGCCGCTCTCCTGGTGAGGCCGCTGTGCTGGTTATGTTGCTGCGCTGGTTAGGCCGCTGTGCTGGTTAGGCCGCTGTGCTGGTTAGGCCACTCTGCTGGTTAGGCCGCTCTGCTGGTTAGGCCGCTGCGCTGGTTAGGCCACTCTGCTGGTTAGGCCGCTGCGCTGGTTAGGCCACTCTGCTGGTTAGGCCGCTGCGCTGGTTAGGCCGCTCTGCTGCTAAGGCCGGTCTGCTGGTTAGGCCGCTGCGCTGGTTATGCCGCTCTGCTGGTGAGGCCGCTGCGCTGGTTATGTTGCTGCGCTGGTTAGGCCGCTGCGCTGGTTATGGCGCTACACTGGTTAGGCCGCAGCACTGGTTAGGCCACTGTGCTGGTTAGGCCGCTCTGCTGGTTAGGCCGCTGCCCTGGTTTTGCCACTCTGCTGGTTAGGCCGCTGCACTGGTTATGTTGCTGCACTGGTTAGGCCGCTGCACTGGTTAGGCCGCTCTGCTGGTTAGGCCGCTCTGCTGGTTATGTTGCTGCGCTGGTTATGCCGCTCTGCTGGTGAGGCCGCTGCGCTGGTTATGTTGCTGCGCTGGCTAGGCCGCTCTGCTGGTGAGGCCGCTCTGCTGGTGAGGCCGCTTTGCTGGTTATGTTGCTGCGCTTGTTAGGCCGCTGCACTTGTTAGGCCGCTGTGCTGGTTAGGCCGCTCTGCTGGTTAGGCCGCTGCGCTGGTTATGTTGCTGCGCTGGTTAGGCTGCTGCGCTGGTTATGTTGCTGCGCTGGTTAGGCTGCTGCGCTGGTTATGTTGCTGCGCTGGTTATGTTGCTGCGCTGGTTATGTTGCTGCGCTGGTTAGGCTGCTGCGCTGGTTATGTTGCTGTGCTGGTTACGCCGCTGCACTGGTTAGGCCGCTGCGCTGGTTAGGCCGCTGGTACTCGGTGCAACAAATTGTGTAACTTGTGTCCGGCCAATTCCCTGATGAATAAAAGTAATTGTTACATAGTGCGCCCGTCGGCAATTACCTCCTAACAGTCTCTTAATGTGCCAGACATGAATCCCTCGGGATCTCCGGGAACGTTACACGGGATCATTAGATAATTATTGCGGTTACTGTATTCGTCGCCAGACTCTAAACCTAACTTTATCTTTCCTTTTTACATGTAATTACTGCAAACAAAGAGAGAAAGACAGCAGCATCTGGTTCATAATGTGTTTATAAAGGGTTTTATAGTGTGTTTTATAAGGTGTTTTATAAGGTGTATTAGTTCTTGGTAGTGTCGGTTTAATAATGTGATGTAAGAGGGTGAGTTCCAACGATTGTGAAGTGTTTACAGTAACGCAGGGATTTCTTTCAGCAGATTATGTTACAAATTGAACCCTTCTATTATGCAGGGGGAGGGGTATTGGCAGCACGGATTTGCTGAGCGGGGGAGGGGTCTTGGCAGCGCGGATTTGCTGAGCGGGGGAGGGGTCTTGGCAGCGCGGATTTGCTGAGCGGGGGAGGGGTATTGGCAGCGCGGATTCACTGAGCGGGGGAGGGATCTTGGCGGTGCGGATTCACTGAGCGGGGGAGGGGTCTTGGTGGCGCGGATTCACTGAGCGGGGGAGGGATCTTGGCGGTGCGGATTCACTGAGCGGGGGAGAAGAGTCTCGGTAGCGGATTAAGGATTCTAGCACATTATCCGGGTTATTTAAAGAGAATCATAAAGTCACGTTCGGTGACTTTTCGTTCTCTTCAATTCGGTGCGATTCGGCGATCCCATTTCGGAGACCTTGCGGTGTATTCAGCAAAAACCACAGGGCCGCCATAATGCAGGGAAAAGCTGCCGCAAACCATCTGAAAACTCACCGCAAAACAAGCACACTGAAACCCGCAAAAACATCTGGATTAACGCACTGAACACGCCGGAGAAACCCGAGCAGCCGCCGATCACAGCGCAGAGCAGCCGCCGGAAAAACCCGACACCGCAGACGAATGGAGTGAGAGAAAAAAACCAGTATGCGTGAATGTTTGAAAAGTGAAACGCTGTTTGCAGAGAAACTACTGAGCGAAAATGTCTGAAATTTACATATAATCCAATGAATGATAATAAAAAGGGAAGTTACAGAAAAATGAAAAAACGATTTAAAAAATAAACGGTTTATTAGATATTGGATTAAAAGGGGAATATTTTTAACATTAAAACCTATGGGATTCTCCTGAATAAACATGATCTGATAACGGGGCGATGTTTTTCACAAATCTAAAACATACATAATGCGGGGGAGGGGTCACAAAGGATAAAAAGCAGAATGGGTTAAATATCTCCTGAGTATCTATTTACTCATCTACACCGAGAGACACAATAATCCCATTATTAACACCATGAAGCAAAGTAACAACTAAATAGAAGTCCAGGTGCAGAGTTAACCCCTCGAGTTCTGCTGGATTCACACCCTGTAATGTGTATCTGTAACATTTAACAACAAATAAAAGTTATTACAAAAGAGGATAGATGGGGGGGGGGGTCCTGTGACTCCCAGGATTCCTGAATGCGCTCACCAAGTGACTTCAATTATATGTTAAATAAACAAAACAGCACTTGGCACCTTTTAGTTTTCTGTATGTTCTTGTGATTGTTTTGTGTCTTTGTACATATCAGGACTTTCCCCTGTGTAACCGAGCACTTGGCACCTATTGCCTATTTTTTGTATATTTTTGTGATTTGTTTTTGTGTTGTTTTTTTTCGCTGTGTATTTGTATTAACTTTGATTTGTGTTAATACTTTGTGTTTTTTTTATCTCCATCTGAGTAAAAGCTACGTTTTAACCCTTCACAGCCGCCCTCTGTATATATTTTTCCCATCAGCATGAATACATTATATGCATCCAGGAGAACACAGAGGATCTGGCAGTCCTAATCCTTGTGTCCCGGCTCACAGTAACCAGGATCAGTCTCCTCACTCTCAGCCGTCCACGTTACCCTCTCTCTGCCCCCCCTCCTTTGCCCAGTCCCTTTTATTACCTTCAGAGTGTAAGCTCATGGGTCGCCTGGCAGATCTCCTGCATGATGTGCTGTGACTCCAGCTTGTGCTGTTGTTCCTCTCTTGCTGGTATCTATGTGGGTGTGTGTTTTTTGCTGCTCATATTACAGTGTGTGGATTCGGTTTCTTTTCTACGTCACGCTGGCTGATAGACACACACATAGGCTGCGGCGCAGCTGTTCATTCGCAGCTTTCTCCGCTTCCTTCCTTCACGCGTGACGCGGAGCCAGCAATAACACATTAATAAAAGGGAGGTCAGGAACGGGTTAATGCTATCATCTACTATTAAGAAAAAAAAAACTCGCCTTCAGCGCACGAGCTCAGCGCACAGAGGGGAAATGGCTCCCAGAAACTGCGCGCGCAGCCAACAGAAACCAGATGTGCAGCGACGGACATTCAGTTTTAGGCTAGGGTCAAACGAAAGCATTTTTACACGCGAACGTAAAAAAGTGCGTCCGAACGAATTGACGTATTTTTTCACGGAGTGCGCGAAAACAGTCATACGATGCGCATTTTTCGTGCGTGATTTTTTCAGATCGTCAATAAAACTCTTTTTGCGTCTGGACGTTATGTTGGCTGGACATTAGCAGTGTCTGACGTCTCCTAATCACGCACACACGCCGCTATGCCGCAGCTGCGCACTCTGTACGTCCGTACTAGCGGTTCGGCATTCTCGAAAAAATGCGTTCGTTTTCCACTTGCGTTGCGCGGCCGGACTTTCGTGCGACCGTACTTCGTATATTGGCCGTCATTGCCCGTCATCTGCTGCTAGTGCGGCCGTAATTATGTGCGCCAGAACGCACGTTAAAAGTGCGCTGGTCTGACCCCAGCCTTATAGGTATGGAGGATCGGATGAAAATAATAATACCTTTTAGAAAGTCCATTTAATGGCGCAAAAACCAGTATATAATAATATGTGTAAAGGAGTAAAGCGGAGGATTCGAGCTAAACACAAACAGCGCAGAAATGGAAAAACAGCAGTGGTACAGAGGTCACATCCTAAGAAAAGAAGTGTGGGAACTCTGCGAGATTTCCTAACCCCCCCCCTTTTAGCAATTCTGACCTCACACAAACACTCAAATCTAATATTTTATGTATATACGTGGATTTTTGCAAAAATGTATGAAAATTCCTGTATTTATTGTGACTTAAGAGGGAAAGATGTGATCGATGACCTGAACACAAGCTTTATAGAGTCTGGGACCGGTGGGAATGTAGTTTCCTCTGCAAAGGTAGTGGAAGAACTGTGTTCCCCCTCAGCGCCCATGCGCTCCCCCTCAACTTGACCCCTGAGTGGGTACTTTCGAACAGACAATGGTAAAACCGCCTTGTCAGTATGGGGTTAAAGAGCAGCCTTCAGGGGGTTCAGCCACGATCCCTCGGGGTGCACCGGCCCCTGTGTGCCTTCATATTCCTAAATGCAGCCAGAGTCATGTTTTCCTGGACACCTATTACTATTTCATGCAGAGGGGGAAAAGTGCTGCCCTGCAACATGTATAATTCATGCACTGCAGGAAGGAAATCAATTCAGGTCTATGATTTCTTACCTGCAGCGTATGGATTACACATGGTACAGGGTGGCATTTTTCATGCACTGCCAATGAATAAGTTATGTGTCGAGGAAACCATGGCCGCCTTGTCAGCCCAAGATATTACTGTCAGGGTGTCACTGTTTTTGTCGGTCTTCGCTTTATTGTATAAGCGCCTTATTAAACGTTACATTTTATTTCTACGCATCTCCCCCCCCCACTGAAATGTATAAAGATTAAAAGAACAAAAGCAGCGACGTGACGGTATAAACCTCAAAATCTAAAGAGCAGACGGTTACTGTAATGGTAAGAAGAAAGCAGTGAGTGACAGGAGAGAGTGCGCTCAATCACAGCACAAATCACTGGCTCTAAGGCTGGGTTCACACTTGGACGTAGCGCTGCGTCGCACAGTGTGCATGTTTTTACGCGCATACGAAAAAACACGCGAACGCGCATTGCAACGCGTTCGCGGCTATGTTTATGGCCACAAACGTGCTGCTGTATGCCCGAAAAGAAGCTCCCAGACTTCTTTGGGCGCAGGAGGTTTTAAAGCACGCTCCCACCTCCTTTAAAACGCCCAGGTGTGAACGGGTCACATTGAAAACAATGGGATGTCCCAGTTCATGTGTTTTAAAGCGCGCACGAAAGTGCTTTAACCCCTTAGGGACCTTGGACGTACCATGTACGTCATGGCAGCGAGTCTCTTTTAGACCCACTGACGTACATGGTACGTCCTGCTGTGTTTTGAGCGCTGGAAGCGATCGAATCGCTTCCAGCAGCTCAAACGCCATTGCAGGATGCCTGGGAGTCCAGGCATCCATGTGTAGCGCTGTGTTAAAATCTTGCTGTGGCAGTACCTATTTTTGGCCACAAGATGGAGACTATCGCGATCAGAGACACTGGACATTGGGACTACAATTCCCGGCATGCTTTGCAAGGAGACAGGAAGTGGGTGGGGACTGGACCCTTATATCCTCCGCCTCGTGGAGAACGCGCCAGAGCGCGCCAGGAAACGAGAGAGAGCAGACGCAGTGCCGTAGATCGTAAGAGGGCCTAGGCCAGAGAGCAAGTGAGCCTGTCAGTTCTTTTACTGGGCCATTCAGCCTAAGAAGAAGGAGCCCTCCAAGGTTCCAGAGTTGCTGCAGATTGAACCAACCGAAGACCTCGAGTAAGGAGTCACCGCAAGTTGATCGGGTACAGAGAGCAGGCGGTGAGCTGGGCCAAAGTCGTGGACAAGCTACGGGAAGTCAGACAACGGATCCGGCTGCTAGTATCCCCAGTCAAGATCGAGCGGAGAGACGTCCTGGGTCAGCGGAGCCTAAAGCAACCGGTGCATGGGTGAGAGGCCTCCAAGGCCGTTTGTAATACAAAGAATATGCTGCTGTTTTCTCTTTAAAGTCCACAGGGCCCCAACTTGACTAGTCGAAGACATTCTTTAAGTAAATTCACTGGCCAGTTGA
Source organism: Leptobrachium leishanense (assembly GCA_009667805.1). Taxonomy (NCBI): domain Eukaryota; kingdom Metazoa; phylum Chordata; class Amphibia; order Anura; family Megophryidae; genus Leptobrachium; species Leptobrachium leishanense. Next base: position 87,999,751 of record CM019073.1, read on the forward strand.
ACAGTACCCGGGTACCATACACACACATACACACCTTTTACATTCCGGGACTTAACCTGTGCAGGACTCATTTTTGTTACGAATCGGAACAGGGGTAAAGATACGTTCCGAATATATTTTTCTCTTTTCCGCTGCGCGTTTACCGTGATACGAAGTGATTGTATATTCTGGGGTTCCGCTACGTGTCCCTTTTCGAATATTCATGCAACTGCATTTTCTTTTATGTTCGGTTACGAATATTTTATTTTCCAAAATACGACGCCTCGTGTTTCGGTTCTTTTCCGCTACGCGTTTTATCGCAATACGAAAGTACTGTAATAATATCTGTGAATACCGTATCTCAATATCTGCCTATTATTTTAGTAAACTATTTAAATGATAAAAACCCACAGCTGTGTTGGAGTATATTTATTCCCTAGTGCGGGGAGACTGACCCGTGGTTCATTTTCAGCGGCTCCTCCGGGAGTGAGCGCTACACGTGGGGGCTCGTTTCCGGGATCCAGTCTCTGGAAAAACCGCATCTAAAGGGTTAAATATGGATCCAGACACTGTTGCCGAGTGGTGTGAGGAGCACAGTAGTCAGTTAGAATGTTGTATAGTCATGGATATTCCCGCAGACACTTGGGCCGAAGAGCGGATCCGCCAGGCCGTGGCCACACTAGCACCAGATCATCGGGGGTTAATACTGGACATTAAAAAGAACCCAGATACTTCTCACACGTATGTTCTTCTCGAGTGGAGAAAGGGCGTTCCACCATGCTTTCAAGGCGCGAGCGTGAAACTGGCCGATGAGGTGGAAGTCCAACTAATTCAACCAAGTGCGCCACGTGGCGAATCCGCAAGTGTTCCCGCGCCTAGTCCGTTGGCCATGATCGGGCCTGAATTTATCGTGGCTATTGGAGATCTACTGGCTAAATGTCAGAAAACAAGCCCTCCTCACATTAACTTCGGTTATCGACGGTTAAGAAATTTTACAGGAAACGTACCAACTCCGGCGGGAGAAGAAACCTTTGAAGAATGGGTGGAACAGGCGATGCAGGCTCTGGATGAGTGGGACGTCCCTGAGGCCCAGAAAAAGCAAAGGATCACCGAGAGTTTAAAGGGACCTGCGTCAGAAGCGGTGAGAAACCTGAAACTGAGCAGAAAAGATTGTACTGCTTTAGATTACTTAAACGTTCTTGAAGAAGTTTTTGGGCGAACCGAAAAGGCGGCCGAACTGGTATACCAGTACGAACACACCTATCAGAGAAGAGGTGAAAGGATGACCGAGTACATGAGGCGCCTAGATAAGATTCTACACCAGATACTCCTGAATAAGGGGGCCGAACCGGCCGAAGTAGATAAGATCCGAATAAAACAGATCCTGAGGGGCTCTCAACCTCTAGATCCAGTAATGATGCAGCTGAGAAGCAGAACAGGTAACCAAGAATTGAAGTACCTGGAACTGATCCGAGTTGTACGAGAAGAAGAGGCTTTACTGGAAGAGAAATCCTTCAGGCGGGGGGAAAGGGCTTATGCACAACCTGTGAGACATAACGACGGCCTGCAGGCTGAAAGCGACTCTCTAGATACTTATGGATCGGACGAGGACGAACAAGAGCACCTAGTCGTTTTTAAATCTACAGAGAGGGCTGCCAAAGAATCGAACCTCTCTGAACGTGGTGAATTGTCCAAGACCATCAAGAAAGTACAGGAAGCTCAAGCTGAATTGCAACAAGCGCACGCGGAACTGTGCCGAGTGTTGATGAAGGTGACCGAAATGCAGGCAGAAATGCAGAAATTCCTCACAGGTATGCAGACGACGGGAGCCGCGGTGGCGTCTGGTCCAAGTCCTTTAACAAAATCCCAACAAGCAACTACGTCTCCGCTCTCTAAGAAGAGATGTTTTGGTTGTGGAGAAATGGGCCATTTCTGCGCACAGTGCAAAGGCCAAAAGCCTGAGAAGGATAGAGTCGAGGGACTGTTGAAAGCCCTAGAAGGACTGTTATCTACCTCACCGGCGGGAAACGCCAGAGGGCACAAGTGAAGGAGCAATCTAAGTGCCCGTAGGTTGAACCCCGGTCCAGAAACCAAGTCAAGACTAAGAGGGCGAGAAGGCCCAAAGCCGAGCCAACTGTTGAGCCTGTCAGAACTGAAAGAGTCACTCCCTTAGCATCCGGGTCTACGTCATGGGGAAGCAATGCACACCCAAAACCTGCACGGGCCAAGAAAAAGGCCAGGGTACAGCAAACTGGGTCTAAATGTCCGAATACCGCCACCAAGTTCCCTGACCAACTGATAGGTCCTTCTCCTATTGTGCCAATCCAAGTGGAAGGAGTCTACACCAAAGCCCTGTTAGATTCAGGGGCTCAAGTGACATTGATCTACAGAGACTTCTATGAGAAACACTTAAAACACATTCCTCTGCAAGAATTGAAGGATTTGGAAATATGGGGTATCGGCACTGAGAAACTCCCTTATGACGGGTACCTGCAAGTAAAGTTGGAGATCGGATCTGAAGTCATCGGACAGTCTGGAGGTTGTGATGCATTGGCCATTGTGTGTCCTCGACCCTCGGGTGCGAACAGAAGCTCCCTCATAGTGGGGACGAATACTGACCTAGTGCGGCGTCTCCTGACACCTATTGTATTGGAAGAAGGTTCGACTCAAGGAGTACACCCAATGTTACGTCCGGTCTATCAGAGGATGGTCGAAGAACGAAAGGCACCTGCTGAGGTGGGAAGACTGTGGAGACTGGGTGGGACAGAGAAGGTTCTGCAAGCGAAGAAGTAGCGAGCTTCCGGGTTTCAGTCAAGTTGAACGGATCACAACCAGGTCCCTATGTGGTGCTGGGAACCGATGTCAATCATGGGAGTGAAACCGGAGTCGAAGTAATTCCTGAAATAATCTCCACCAAAGCCCTGAAGAGAACACGAGGACGAGTCTCGGTCAGTGTGTGCAATGTGACAGATTCTCCAGTAGTCCTTAAAGCACGAATGCCTATCGGGCAAGTAGAGTCTGCTACACCCCTCTCTACCGATTTAGGAGGGGGAGTGGATAAAGAGATTCCAGATGAAAGATTCTACCCCAAAGACGCTCCCATTTCACCTGAGTGGAAGAAACGTCTTCAGTCTCAAGTCCTAAAGTGGAAGGAATTGTTCTCGAAAGATGAGTTCGATGTGGGCCTAGCTAAGAGTACTGAGCACTGCATTCGGTTACAAGAAGACAAGCCGTTTCGTGAAAGATCAAGGCGAGTTCCGCTGGGAGACTTGGATGATCTGCGAGAACAACTGAATGAATTGCAAAGAACCAAGGTGATTCAAGAGTCCAGGAGTCCATATGCATCTCCCATAGTGTTGGTCCGGAAGAAAAATGGTTCTGTCTGCCTATGTATAGACTACCGCACATTGAACCGGAGAACCATCCCCGATCAATATGCCACTCCTCGGATAGAAGATGCCCTACAGTGTTTGTCTGGAGCAAAGTGGTTTAGTGTACTAGACCTGCGAAGCGGATATCACCAGATACCCATGCATCCTGAAGACAAGGAGAAAACTGCGTTCATCTGTCCACTAGGGTTCTTTGAATTCAACAGAATGCCTCAAGGCCTTACGGGGGCTCCAGCCACGTTCCAACGGTTGATGGAGAAGACAGTCGGGGATATGAATTTAATCGAAGTATTAGTGTACCTGGATGACATAATTGTGTTTGGAAGACTCTGGAAGAACATGAACAACGTCTGGAGAAGGTCTTGAAGAGGCTCCATGAAGAGGGGCTGAAACTGTCTCTGGAGAAATGCCAATTCTGTCTACCGTCTGTTACGTATCTAGGACATGTGGTCTCAGCAGAAGGTGTTTCGACAGATCCTCGGAAGTTGGAGGCCGTAGCTTCTTGGCCTAGACCCCGGAACGTCACTGAACTTAGATCCTTTCTGGGATTCTGTTCATACTATCGAAGATTTGTGGGAGGATTTGCGAAAATAGCTCAACCATTGAACAAACTCCTGCAGAAGGAAACCACAGAAGAAGGCTGCAAGGTCTCTGACAAAAACCCGTCAGCTCCGGGGCCAAGGAAAGCTCGAGAGTCTATACAAGGTGAATGGACCAGTCAATGTGAAGGAGCTTTCGTAAAGTTGAAAGAGAGTCTAACCCGAGCTCCTGTTTTGGCCTATGCGGACCCTCACAAGCCGTATGAACTACATGTGGATGCCAGCCGAGAAGGTCTGGGAGGAGTCCTATATCAGGAGTATGGTGGATTGCTGAGGCCTGTAGCGTACGTGAGCCGGAGCCTTACGCTTTCAGAGAAGAACTATCCTACTCACAAACTGGAGTTCTTAGCCTTGAAGTGGGCAGTGGTAGACAAGTTAAAAGACTATCTGTATGGAGCCGAGTTTGTGATCAAGACGGATAACAATCCTCTTACCTACATCCTTACTACCGCAAAACTGGACGCAACGGGACATCGGTGGTTGGCCGCTCTGTCAGGGTTTCGGTTCAGCCTGAAGTACCGCTCTGGGGTGAATAATCGAGATGCTGATGCGTTATCGAGAAGACCCTACACTACAGAATGGACTCAGTTGACTCCAGACGGGGTGCAAGCTTTGTGTCAAGGAACAGAGCGCCGAGTCAAGGGAGGGATTGAAGCGGAGGCCATAGGAGTCATGGCTGTGGCTGTTCCTGAGTTTTACTGCAACCCTACGCAGTTAAGGGATGAAAATTTACCTACTTTTTCGAGACAGGACCTGAAAGCGGATCAGGCCAGAGACCCTTTAATTGCCTTGACCATAAAGGCCCTGACTGCAAACCAGCGAGAGATTTTGTTAACTAATTCCCCGAGTGGAGCCAGATTGGTCTATAAAGAGTGGGAGAGGTTAAAGATGCTGGATGGGGTGGTCTACCGAAGGGGCCCCTCAACCAACTCTGAAGAGATTCAACAGTTATTCCTCCCCACTAAACATAGGGAGAGTGTGTTGCGATCACTACATGATGAGCATGGACATTTGGGTGCAGAGAGAACTTTTAAGCTGGTGCGAGATAGGTTTTATTGGCCTTGCATGAGGGCTGAAGTAGAAAGTTATTGTCATTCCTGTTTGAGGTGTATTCAGAGAAAGACTCTACCGACTCGAACTGCTCCAATGAGCCATCTGCAGAGTCAGGGACCCATGGATTTGGTGTGCATTAGACATGTGCACAGCACAAAATTTTGTTTTGAACTAATGGATTAGTCCTAAAATGCAATTTATTTAGTTGCTAAAGAAATTCGTTTTTAGTTCTTTAGTATGAAAACTAATTTCATTCATCCGAAAACCAGTGGATACAATTATTATTGTAGTGGCTCCTCAGAGGGCTGAGATCGCTGCTTGTTACAGTATCTCTCTCTCTCAGCACAATGTGTCAGGCAAAGCTGTTACAGTAACTGACTGCTGCTCATCACAGAGCTCAGAGTTTCAGTAAAACTAGTAAATATTATTTTTATATATAAAAGGTCAGAACAATATTATTTCCTTGTTTTACTGAAACTCTGAGCGCTGTTACAGTCAGTTACTGTAACAGCTGAGCCTGATACATTGTACTGAGAGATAATATAACAAGCAGCCAATCTCAGCGCTCACAGCCACTGGATTTAAAGGGCTAAAAAAAAGGCTCCTCTCTGTATAATGTATAGAACATCCTCCTGCATTAATACCCCTCTCTGTATAATGTAGATAAAATCCTCCTGCATTAATACCCCTCTCTGTATAATGTATACAATATCCACCTGCATTAATACCCCTCTCTGTATAATGTATAGAACATCCTCCTGAATTAATTAATGTCCCTCTCTGTATAGAACATCCTCCTCATTTTACACCTTTCTCTGTATAATGTATACAACATCCACCTACATTAATTAATACCCCTCTCTGTATAATGTATAGAACATCCTACTGCATTGGCATGTGGAGTGTGCAGAACTTCTGAATGCAATGCTTATCCAGCACAGGAGAGGAAACTTTTACTTAAATGTATCTCTGTGGGGGAGACACAGGAATATAAAAGCAGGAGAGAGGGAAAATATTGACGTAATCGGTCTGAAAGCTCAGAGAAGAGATGACTGGTGCAAATTTATTTTTATAATAAAATACAGCACTTTAAATCCAGGGAAAACATTCAAATAAATCACACTGAAGGCTCGTAATGACAGAGTAACTGTGAGAGCTGGATACTAAATGTATCAGATGTAAAAAAAAAACTTTATAACAAGCAGCACTGGGAGAGGAGAGGGACTTTATATAATACGTGTATTATAGATGAGGAAAGGGGGATAGTGCTCCTGGATAATATAAAATGTATCAGACCTAAGCCCCTATTATGCAGAGAGGGAGGGGAGATAACACACGTTTTACAAAGTCTCTCTCTTCTCCCAGCACTGCTTGTTATAAAGGGGTTTTTACTATCCAGCCCTCCTCTGTCATTAGCTTTCAGTGTGATTTATTTGAATGTTTTCCTTCTCCAGCTGCTTTTATCATCTTGTCTGCCTCATAGACATGCAAGGGTTAAGTAAAGGTTTCCTCTCCTTTGCTGGCTGTCTGTGCTGCGAGTGAGTATTCTGGAGCTCTTTCACTGTCAGAGTTTCGGGTAGGGGTCGGGAAGGATTACGCATACAAACCTTTTCTGTAGCTTTGCGATGGTGCGCTCTTCATTGCTGGTCTCCTTCACTGATCAATGTAATATCAAAAAAGGACTGAAACTAAAATGTAGTGCATTTTATTTTAGTTTCTTTCGTTTTTTGTACTGCGCAGTTTCGTATCTCTTTAGTCAAACGAAAACTAAATTATCCCAAAATTCGGACTAAATCGTTTTAGTACTAAAACGAATGCACATGTCTAGTGTGCATTGACTTCTTGTGCTTAGAGCCGGATGCTAGTGGGCAAGGGAACATTCTAATAGTGACTGATCATTTCACTCGTTACGCCCAAGCATTTTCCACAAAAGATCAACGCGCTCCGACAGTGGCCAAGGTGTTGATGGAAAAGTTTTTTGTTCATTACGGACTGCCAAGGAGGATACACTCTGATCAGGGTAGAGACTTTGAAAGCAGACTGGTGGGGCAATTGTTAGAGTTGTTGGGAATCCAAAAGACCCGAACTACGCCATACCACCCTCAAGGTGATGCTCAGCCTGAAAGGTTTAATTGCACACTACTAAACATGCTGGGGACCTTGTCGAATGTGGAGAAGCAGAGTTGGAGTCGGCACATAGCTACTCTGGTGCATGCATATAACAGTACGGAGAGTGATGCAACTGGATACTCACCGTACCGTCATATGTTCGGAAGAGAGGCTCGACTGCCGGTTGATTTGGCATTTGGGTTATCTCTAGACCAGACATCAGTAGCTTCCCATAGAAACTACGTGGATAGACTTCGAAAGAATTTGGCTTCTGCATTTGAACAGGCCCGGTTGACCTCAGGAAACAGGGAACAAAGAAACAAAAGGAACTATGACTTGAAAGTCCAAATACAAGATCTACAACCCGGTGATAGGGTTCTATTGAAGAACTTGGGTGCTGCTGCGAGACACAAGTTGGCGGATAGGTGAAGTTCCCAGGTTTACATTGTCTGCAAACAACTGCCGGGTCTACCAGTGTATCAGATTCGCCCGGATGGAAAGGCTGGGCCTCTCAAGAACTGGCACCGGAATCATTTGTTGCCTTTTGAGAGAGGCTGTGAGGATGCCAGTTGGGGACGAATTGCCTTGGCCAAATCCGCCTGTTCCATGTTTGCCTCCTGTTACTCGGTCTCAACAGACCCGGGTTGCCGAAGAGAGCGAAAGAGACAGTGAAGAAGAGAGTTATTGTCTAGATTGGATGCGCTCGCCGGAGCCTGAAGAGGTTGTCGTTGTCCCTGAACGGTGGGAGAGTAACTTGAGGCCTGAAGCTCCTGAATTTCTGCTAGAAGTCCCTGAGACTGTTGAAATCCCTGAGCCTCTTGAATTTCAGTTGGAAGTCCCTGAGGCTGTGGGGATCCCGGTAGCTCCGGAAGCTTATTCAGGTGATTATAGTTCTATGCCTTCGCTGGAGGGATCATACTCTGAAGAAACGTCTGCTCCAGTGGAAGAGGAACTGATTGAGCCAGAACCAAAACGCTCTGTTCGACCGCCCCAACGACTCACCTACGACTCGCCAGGACATAGCACTGAAGAGGCCATCACCACAGTGCAGAGGTTGCCCGAAGTGTCTGCTATGCTAGCTGAGGTAGCCCAAAATATGAGTCAACTTGAGGAAGTATTTCTAACCCACTGCATGTATGCTGCTGAACCTGTGCATGTTATGTAAACTGTATTCAAATATTGTGGAAATGTAATGTAACTGTTGTACCTCCTTGGAGAGACCCAAGAGTTCTAGGAGGGGGAGAGTGTAGCGCTGTGTTAAAATCTTGCTGTGGCAGTACCTATTTTTGGCCACAAGATGGAGACTATCGCGATCAGAGACACTGGACATTGGGACTACAATTCCCAGCATGCTTTGCAAGGAGACAGGAAGTGGGTGGGGACTGGACCCTTACATCCTCCGCCTCGTGGAGAACGCGCCAGAGCGCGCCAGGGAACGAGAGAGAGCAGACGCAGTGCCGTAGATCGTAAGAGGGCCTAGGCCAGAGAGCAAGTGAGCCTGTCAGTTCTTTTACCAGGTCATTCAGCCTAAGGAGAAGGAGCCCTCCAAGGTTCCAGAGTTGCTGCAGATTGAACCAACCGAAGACCTCGAGTAAGGAGTCACCGCAAGTTGATCGGGTACAGAGAGCAGGCGGTGAGCTGGGCCAAAGTCGTGGACAAGCTACGGGAAGTCAGACAACGGATCCGGCCGCTAGTATCCCCAGTCAAGATCGAGCGGAGAGACGTCCTGGGTCAGCGGAGCCTAAAGCAACCAGTGCATGGGTGAGAGGCCTCCAAGGCCGTTTGTAATACAAAGAATACGCTGCTGTTTTCTCTTTAAAGTCCACAGGGCCCCAACTTGACTAGTCGAAGACATTCTTTAAGTAAATTCACTGGCCAGTTGAACAGTACCCGGGTACCATACACACACATACACACCTTTTACATTCCGGGACTTAACCTGTGCAGGACTCATTTTTGTTATGAATCGGAACAGGGGTAAAGATACGTTCCGAATATATTTTTCTCTTTTCCGCTGCGCGTTTACCGTGATACGAAGTGATTGTATATTCTGGGGTTCCGCTACGTGTCCCTTTTCCGAATATTCGTGCAACTGCATTTTCTTTTATGTTCGGTTACGAATATTTTATTTTCCGAAATACGACGCCTCGTGTTTCGGTTCTTTTCCGCTACGCATTTTATCGCAATACGAAAGTACTGTAATAATATCTGTGAATACCGTATCTCAATATCTGCCTATTATTTTAGTAAACTATTTAAATGATAAAAACCCACAGCTGTGTAGGAGTATATTTATTCCCTAGTGCGGGGAGACTGACCCGTGGTTCATTTTCAGCGGCTCCTCCGGGAGTGAGCGCTACACATGCAATGGCGGTTACAAGTGCCGGGGCACCTTGTGATCGCTCCCCGGGAGCGATCAACATCCGGTTTTACCGGAGAGGTGCCCGGCACTTGTAGAGAGCGCTGGAAGCGATCGGATCGCTTCCAGCAGCTCCAGGGCCATTGCACACTGCCTGGGAGTCCAGGCATCCGTGCAATGGCGGACAGAAGTGCCGGGGCACCTTGTGATCGCTCCCTGGGAGCGATCAACATCCGGTTTTACCGGAGAGGTGCCCGGCACTTCTAGAGAGCACTGGAAGCGATCGGTATCGCTTCCAGCTGCTCTGTGTATATTGCAGGGATGCCTCGACATCGAGGCATCCCTGCAATATGCTTACCTGCCGCCGGTCTGCTCAGTGATCGCTCCCCCCAAGCGATCACTTCCGGTAGCGGCAGGAAGTACTGAGTGCCACAAGGTATCGTGGCACTCAGTACAAAAAAGATCACATGAGTGATCAGGTGCTCTGCTGGGTGCCTCGAGGGATCAAGGCACCCAGCAGAGTAAAAAAAAGTGTAAAAAAGTGTAAAAAAACTAAATAAATGAATAAAAAGGTATAAAATAAAATAAACTGACAGCCAAGATGGCGCTGCCCTTCTAAGGGCAGGGTCATCTTGGGGCTGAGTGGGATGTTCCTAGCCTGCCTCATCAGAGAGGCAGGCTAGCAACATCCAATCAGAAGTAAGAAAAAATCTAAATAAAATTTCTAATTTGTCAGGTCAGGTCAATATTTTGTAAATATTGGCTCTGACCTCTGTGATTCTCCCTCCCTCTCCTCACTTGTGTTTTGGTGAGCGAGAGAGAGAGAGATCAGATTTGACAGGTTAGAGATTTTAGGTAGATTGAGTGAGATTAGAAAATATTAGGCAGATTTAGAGAGATTTTAGGGAGATTTAGAAGAACTGAGGCAGGTTTAGAGTGATTTAGAGAGATTTAGGTGTTTATTTGTATTTTCTTGTGAAACCCAACGGTTCTTCTAAGAACCAATAATCCGTTTATATATATAATAATTATAAAATTTTATAATCTATTATATATAATGTCTGAGAGGGTGTACAGCGCCGAGGAGGCATATGCCATCCTGGCGTCAGAATCTGAGGCATCTGCGTCAGACTCAGACCCTGATTTCGACCCTGCTAACTGCTCAGAGACGTCGCTAGGTACATTATCTACGCTGGCTGATGTATCTAGTGATGTTTCTGATGCAGATCCTGGGTCACCACCTGCCAGCAGGAGACGCACAGCTCCAGCTGAGGAGTGGGTAGTGCCTCATCGCCAGAGGCCAGATATCCCTCCTTTCACGGCAAATCCTGGCATCAATATTGATGTTGCAGGCTTTACCGCCACACAGTTTTTGCAGGTGTTTATGGGGGATGATTTGTTGGGCCACATCATGGCCCAATCAAATCTGTATGCCCATCAGCATTGTGCTGCGAAGCCAGACTCCTACTTGGCAAGGCAGCAATGGACCCCGCTAGATGTGCCAGAATTTCTGAAATTCTGGGCACTTACTATGCTGATGGGCATCATAAAGAAGCCCTCAATTCGCTCCTACTGGAGCAGTAGCCCCATCTGCTCTACCCCCATTTACCCCCAATCAATGTCACGTAGAAGGTATGAAAACATTTTGCATTTCATGCACTTCAGTGACAACAGCCTGTGCCCTCCTAGAGAGCATCCCCAGTTTGACAGGCTGTATAAAATCCGCCCCCTGATTACCCACTTCGCCGCCAGGTTTGCAGAGGCTTATACACCTGGAAGGAATATCTGCGTGGATGAATCCCTAATGAAATACAAGGGAAGGCTGGGATTCAAGCAGTATATTCCTTCCAAACGCTCCAGGTAGGGAGTGAAGGTGTATAAGCTCTGTGACAGCGAGAGTGGGTATACTCAGGCCTTCCGGGTGTACGAGGGAAAGGATAGTAGCCTTGACCCTCCAGATTGCCCAGAACACATGGGAACCAGTGGCAAGATTGTGTGGGACCTACTTTTTCCCCTGATGAACAAAGGGTACCACTTGTATCTTGATAATTTTTATACGAGTGTTCCTTTGTTCAAGCTGCTGTATTGTTTTGATACAGCAGCATGCGGTACTGTTCACAAGAACCGCGTAGGTTTCCCAGCACAGCTTGTCCGCACCCGGTTAAAAAGGGGGGAGACCTCAGCTCTGCGCCAAGAGGAGCTGTTGGCGGTCAAGTACAGAGACAAGAAGGATGTATACCTTCTATCCACCATCCACACTGAGAGGTCTGTGGAGGTCTCTGTACGTGGCAGAGCTGAGCGCATCAGGAAGCCAGTGTGCATCGCGGCCTATAACCGGCATATGGGTGGGGTTGATCTGGCAGATCAGCTGCTCCAGCCCTACCAGATTATGCGGAAGTCAAGCGCCTGGTACAAAAAGGTTGCAATTTACCTGATGCAAATTGCAACCCACAATGCCTTTTTGCTCTGCAAAAAGGCAAACCCCGGAGTGACGCTGTCCTTTTTACAGTTTCAGCTCCAGGTCATTTCGGGGTTTTTGTACCAGGATGCACCTGCTCCCCGGGCGGTGATGGGGGACAGAGTTGGGGCTACACATTTTATTTATAAAATCCCCCTACCGAGGGCAAACAGAAACCCCAAAAAAGATGCAGGGTGTGTTTCAAGAGGGGGCAGAGGAGAGACACAATCTTTTACTGCCCAGAATGCCCTGGACAACCCGGTCTGTGTCTTGGGGACTGTTTCAAGATGTATCACACTGTGCATGATCTGTGATTTTTTTCCTTTCTATTTTTTCTCACACTCCAGTTAGTTAGTTCAGTTTAGTTTTTTTTTTCTTTTACTGCACCAGACTTTTACATTTTATTCGTACATTTTTATGTTCTACAATTGGTGCTGTATTTTTCCAAAATCTTTGCACACCTATGCATGGGGGGCATGGGTGTACTCAGGAGACCTTGCAGAAAACAACCTGGAGAGTTTTCATGCAGTAACAAACAACCGTGTCTCCTAAATCACAGTCCAAATCTAATGTGGGTGTGAAAATGAAAAATGACCACCAAACAGTATCCAATTTGTTTGGAGCAAACGGTTGCATCCATGGCATAAAAACACTCCATTTACAATACTTTGGGGTGTTAGCTTACCAAATATATGCACGTTAATAAAATTGGGGTATGTAAAAAGGCCCCTAAAAAGAAGATAAGCAAAGAAGATACTGTATGTCAAATTAGAAAATTGACAAGCACATGTCAAAAGATTGGCGTAGCACCCCAAAAACAACAGAACAAATCTATATATGGGTGGTATCAATTTACTCAGAAGATGTTGCTGAACATATTTTGGGGTGTTTTTTGGCAGTAACCCATAACTGGATTTGACAATTCATGCCTAAAGTACAATGTGTGTGAAAAAATAACACAAAAAGTGACTACCTGAAAGTTTGACATAGAGCTAGTGCATCGAAAGTGTTAAAATACAACTCTTTGAAGCACCCTAGGGTGTGCCCTTTCTAAAAAATATATGGTTTGATGGGGGTAAATTACTTTGGCCGGCTTCAAAAATGTCCCAAATAGGACATGGGTGCATGATGACGAAATGTGAAAATTCCAAGTTGGAAAACTGAAATGCGCACCCCCCAAATAAGGCCTATTAGCCCCCAAATGACCCGACATACCTATACATGGGTGGTATCAATTTACTCAGAAGATGTTGCTGAACATATTTTGGGGTGCTTTTTGGCAGTAAACCTTAAAGTTCACAGTACATGTATTCTTAAATTGCGTTAAAAAAAAAAATTACCAAAACTTTTTTTTTTCTCAAACTTTGGCATAGATTTGTGGTAAAATTGTTTGCATGGAAAGAGTCAAAATACCCCAAGTTTAATACCTTGATTTGTGTACTTTAAAAATATATGTATATGTGGCGGGTTATTCAGCAATTAGTGACAGATATCAGTGTTACAATGTCACTAGCACTAGTTTTGAAAATAAACTCTTTGGAAATGGCAAAGTGCTACTTGCACTTATTGTTGCATAAAATAAGGAAAAAAGCGAGGAATATGTAAACATTGGGTATTGCTAAACTCAGAACTAAATTTAGAAACTACTAAGGAATTAAATTTTTTTGACGGTTGTTGATACATAAGAAATTTTGGGGGTCAAAGTTCGAAAAAGTGGTGTTTTTTCAATTTTTTTGTCATATTTCACAATGTTTTTTATAGTAAATTATATGAAATGATGAAAAAAATGGTATCTTTATAAAGTCCATTTAATGACGAGAAAAACAGTGTAAAATATGTGTAGGTTGCATAAACGAGTAAGAGGAAAATTTGTCCTAAACACTAACAGCGCAGAAACGTAAAAACAGCAGCACTCACTAAAGGACGGATTTGTGTAAAACCGCCCGGTCACTAAGGGGTTAAAGCGTCTAGGAGTGAACGGGGCCCAATAGCTTAATCAGCCATTTAACAGGATAATCATTAAACCAACAAGACGTGTTTGTAAAGACTTTCCCAGGCGGTGACGCTTCAAAAGGAAACAAGCAGACCACAGCGGTTAACCCCGCACGAGCTGACGTTCCCATAAACACAGTCAGGGTTATTCAAAGAGAATTGAACAGTCACTGCACGTTGTGACTTTTTTTGTTCAATTCGGTGCGATTTGGTGATCCCATTTCGGCGACCCTGCGGTGTATTCAGCAAGCACCACAGGGCTGCCGTAATGCAGGGAAAAGCCGCCGCAAACCCGACCAACACTCACCGCAGAACCCAGGGAATGCATGCCGAAACAGCTGGATTAACGAACACGCCGGAGAAACCCAAGCAGCCGCCGATCACAGTGCAGAGCAGCCGCCGGATAAACCCGACACCGCAGACGAATGGAGTGAGAAAGAAAAAAAAAAGTACGCTTGAATGTTTGAAAGTGAAACGCTGTTTGCAAAGAAACTACTGAACGAAAATGTCTGGAATTTACATAAAAAATCCAATGAATGAGAATAAAAAGGCTGTTACAGAAAAAAGAAAAAACGATTTAAAAAAATAAACGGTTTATTAGATATTGGATTAAAACGGGAATATTTTTAACATTGAAGCCTATGGGATTCTCCCGAATTAACCTGCCGAATGAAACCACCAAATTCCAGGGCATTTCGGGAATCTTTCACTGCTGGTTTGTGTTCTCTTAATAGCCGAAGCATTGCTTCTCTATGGGGATTTCACTGCCCTCGAACAGGCACCGAACAGGCACCGAATGTGCAGGCAATTCGCCAGGATTTGGTGTATTGCCGGCTTTCTGGATAGCCGAATGGCCAAGAAAGGTAACCGAACGCTGAATTTAACTGCTCCGTTACCTTTCGTCAGCAATTCGGATCTCTTTGAATAACCCTGATAACAGAGTTCCTGGCTGGTTCCTCTCGTTGTGCCGGAGTTTGCCGTGACTGGCTGAGGATGCTGAGAGTTACAATGTAAGGTCTTCCCATGTTATCGATTCGCTCTTTTCACCATATCGCTCTTAGCTTGGGGAGATCCTCTCGTGAGATCCCTGGCCTCTCAGCTCGTGTGGCCGGACCTGCAGGGTCTGTGTGTGATGGAGAATCACAGTAACCAGCCCAGGGCCGTGAAGCGGGGAGCACCATACAAACCCTGAGCCGGTAACAGAAGCCGCCATTCTCCACACTCTTTATAACACCTTCCCGTTATGATGATCCACATTGTTATAACAAAACATCTCGATAAAGTTATTTCCACTCAGACACAATAAATGCTTCATTTTCATTCATTTATTTTTTGCAGATTTGTTGGTTGAAACAATAATGCAGCTTTTTGTGGCGTCACATTCCCTTTAATGAAGCCATTCAATCAAGCTTTAATTCTCTGGACCGGAGCGATCGGCGTCTCTCGCACCGGCACGTGGATCTGCACCTGGTTATTGGCAATATTTACTGTGAATGCATCTTCCATAACCATCTTCGATGTAATCTCCTTCACAGAAGCATCCGGAGACACAATGAAGTGCACACATTCTAGAGGGCTGGTCCTTATTTAAACATGAGGTTGGACACGTAGTTCCACACTCTCGGTACTCCACGTGGTCTTGGCCACATTCAACTGAAAGAATAAGAGCAGAGATACATTGTGACAGATGATAAACGACAAAGTGTCCCCTTCCCGGACCCCGGAAACGCACTGACTTATTTTATCGGCCTGGAGCTGAGACGGGAAACCTTGGGAAGTCGTGCTGAAATTCACGTCTCCAGGAGAAGCCGAGCGCTCGGGCCACAAAGTGTCAATATTAGGGGAGGTGACACAAAGGGTAACGTTTTGGCTAAAAGGTTTTGTCAATCCCCCCTCCAAAAAAACTAACATGGACCACCCAGGTCAGAGATGCACAATGGGGGGGGGGGGTTATTCAGAAAATGCTCTATTTTTACTGTAAATTCCGCTTGGAAAAGCCGAGGAATTTTCTGGTCGTCGCGGGAGGATATTTCCCTTATTCTGATATTATATTTCCCTCTCTGTTACAGTTACAAGTATTTATAAAGCGCTAACGAGTTCCATAGCGTCTGTTATGGATTCTAGTACCCAAGCTGGGTGTTTCCGTCCCGGCGCCCCTTCCGCTGTGTTAGGTGAGAGAGAAGGTGATCGCAGCTCCACAGACTAGACGATACGTAGTACTGTGACCAAAGCTGAAGCTGACCCCTGCAGTGTGAGCACCAAACTCTGAAGTCCTTTATTCTGGGTTCTCCGTACAGACATTCAAACGTAAATGCACAGCCCAGCGTTTCCATGCTGCAAACCCTCCCAATAAGCCCCCCCAGCGTTTCCATGCTGCAAACCCTCCCAATAAGCCCCCCCCAGCGTTTCCATGCTGCAAACCTTCCCAATAAGCCCCCCACCGTGTTTCCATGCTGGTCTACTATCAAAAGGGCTGTGATATCCAGTCCAAACCAGTTAAATGCTTAGATTGTAAGCTCTTGAGCAGGACCATCTCTGTGTATTTAACTTGTATCTATATTGTTATTCTGTCTCACCCATTGTACAGCGCTATGGAACCTGTTATGGAAAACAGCACAGTATATCACACAACTCTACAGGGACAACGGAATATAAGAATATTAAATGCAAATAAACATTGTGGCGGCCGCTCTGTCACTGCGCTGTGCAATGCCCTCTGTCACGTTACACGTCTCATATTACACATGTATTTACTTACCTACGGCCGCTGTCTGTTGCACCAGAGCCAGACACAGCACTAAAACACAAAGACGATCATTATACAGGGAACAATAACAATGTAACACTCACTCATACTCACTGTGTGCATTAAACACAAATTATATAATCAAGCTGAGCCCCTTCCCGTGTCTGTAAATGTCTGATCAATCAATCCAGCACAGATTGGGAATATATTACCTGTATGAATGACGACGTTACAGGCCCCCCCAATTAAATTCGGTAAATCCGGTTACGGCTTCTGTTCTGCCAGTTATACTTTTAACCTGTGTGTAAATCCTGCACTTTTCTCCCTCAGCGCGCGCTGCGTCTCCCTCCAGCTCAGGGCTTCTGACATGTGGAAGTGCGTGCAGCTCTGTAACGCACACTGCGTACAATGTAAATTCTGCAATCATGCGGGATCTGCGTCCTTTTATTGGCGGGTTCTGTAGCGCCTGCACAGATCATTGGATTAACGCTGCACATGCAGAATCAATCCGTCAGCTCCTGCGTTCCAGGGCGTAACTACTGTGAGGGGTTAGAGACAGGATGATGTCAGCATGCAGAGTTATGACATCACTGGTGACCGGCAGCCGGGACATTCCCACTCCTGGCAACACAGCTGTGGGCCGAGAAAACCCCTCCACTTTACACATGATCGTATGGGGACCGAGAAGGGCGAAGGGGGGGGGGGCACTCCACACAGCCTGACCACTTTAAACAGCTAGAGTAGCCCAGGTGTGCAGCAGGGGCTGATCCAGACACAGGTTTCGGGGGGGGGCATTCTACCAGTTTTGGCCAAGAGCTGGTGTTGGGTTCACATTGACAGGCAGATATAATCACCCCCAGCCAGCTCACATGGATATATAGTCACCCCCAGCCAGCTCACATGGATATGCATCGCCCCCAGCCAGCTCACATGGATATGCATCGCCCCCAGCCAGCTCACATGAATATATAATAACCCCCAGACAGCTCACATGGATATATAATCACCCCCAGACAGCTCACATGGATATATAATCACCCCCAGCCAGCTCACATGAATATATAATCACCCCCAGCCAGCTCACATGGATATATAGCGCCCCCAGCCAGCTCACATGGATATATAAAATCACCCCCAGCCAGCTCACATGGATATATAGTGCCCCCAGCCAGCTCACATGGATATATAGCCCCATTCAGCTCACATGGATATATAGCGCCCCCAGCCAGCTCACATCGATATATATAGCCCCCATTCAGCTCACATGGATATATATAGCCCCCATTCAGCTCACATGGATATATATAGCCCCCATTCAGCTCACATGGATATATAGCGCCCCCAGCCAGCTCACATGGATATATATAGCCCCCATTCAGCTCACATGGATATATATAGCCCCCATTCAGCTCACATGGATATATAGCACCCCCAGCCAGCTCACATGGATATATATAGCCCCCCGCCAGCTCACATGGATATATATAGCCCCCAGCCAGTTCACATGGATATATCACCTCTGCTGGCCCTAGGCTCTGTCTGTGTTTTCCCTACGAGGCGAGTGGCCGCTGGCATGCAGCTTGGCCGTTCGGCAGTAACCACCAGACCAGCCGCGTTCTGGTCAAGTGGTTCCCATCCCAGGCGAGTGGCCAAGCTGCATTTCAGCAGCCGCTCGCCTCGTAGGGAGAAGAACGCCAGCAGCGGTGTTTTTCTTGGGGGGTGTGCATAATTTGATGTCGGCTTTCACTTCTCTTTGCTGCCTGCCTCAACACAGGACTGTGTTATCTCGGCTCTCTGGATTCCCCTTGTGTTGAGCTGCCAGTGTGACACCTGTAAAGGATTTTACAAGATAACCAAAATATAAATAATTGGATTATGCAATTAAGCCGCCCCCCCCCCCTGTACCGGCTAAATCCTGGTCTGCTCTATGTGAGACCCCACCCGATGGGTCGATTACACCCCTGAAGCAAATTCCTTAAAAACCTGCTCCCAATGACATATTGTGTCACCTTATATGGAAGACGTTACAATCACTTGGTACACGTGGCCGTCTCTGGTTATGGCAGGAGCTCCTCCATCTTGGATGTAGGTTATATATACTCCTGACTGTTGCTGAAGTGAGTTTGAAGGACATAGTAGGTTGTCGGTCTCACTTTGCACAAGCGCGCGCTCAATGTCGGGGTACAGCAAATCCTGACCTGTAATGGAGATTGGGGGGGGGAGACACACGGAGACTGGAGATAGGGCTGAACGGTTCTCTCCCAACACCCAGGTACTGCATCCCGAGCTCCGGTCACGTGACCCGAGGAGGACCGTGATACATGTGTGACACATTGTACAGAATGCGTGGGGGGGAAAGGGTTTGCGGTTCGCCGCGTTCTGAGGACCCGCAGCGCATTTAACACATTGAGATACAGCTTATTTTTTGCTTTTGTGTTTAAAAATATCATGTGATAAATATTTCAAAGTTATTATTTCCCCAAACTCACCCAATCCCAGGAGCAGAAGCAATGTGTTTGTCTTCATGTTTCTCCCCTTAGATCTGTAATACAGAGACACAGGGCGAGATGTCACAATACAGAGACACAGGGTGAGACGTCACAATACAGAGACACAGGGTGAAACGTCACAATACAGAGACACAGGGCGAGGCATCACAATACAGAGACATGGCGAGGCGTCACAATACAGAGACATGGCGAGGCGTCACAATACAGAGACACACGGTGAGACATCACAATACAGAGATAGGATGTTAAAGGGACATTACTAATCCTGACCACTTTGTGCTAAATTCCATAGGTTGTGATACAGTTACCGTTAAGATGTGTAAGTGTTAACGATACAATAAGTGACTTTACCGCGTGCCCCATATTACCTTCATGACGCTTAACCTGTAAGAAATCATTAACGCACCAGTGATTGCGGGAGCTTGCTGTACTTTGCGCGTCCTATACTTAATGGGGAGCGCATGATAAGTGAGTGATTACAAAGTGCTGGCACTAATTATCGCCGGGATGAGATGTTAAAAATTTTAGCTACGGCTCAAACCAGGTGCAAACTCCAGATTACACGAACCCGACCAAACACAAGATCGCCAGCCTATAAAACAGAATGAAGCGCAGCACATGTTCTATTGACCCCAGAATTATTATACAACCGATGTGGCGTATCATCGCTGCTGCTCTTCAGCGATTGTACTGCGTTACATCCACAGAAACCATCTCCGACGCCAGCGCGTGTTGGATAGAGGTGCATTCGTTTCGGAAAAATTAAGAATTTGGAGCGAATTTGATAAGTACTTCAGAATAGGGATGAGCCGAACACTCCGAGTTCGGTTCGAGCCCGAACCCGAACTTCTCATTTGTTCGGGACCGAACCCGAACTCGAACTCCATGCAAGTCAATGGGGCTGAAAAATCTTTTTTTTAGAGTGCCCTCCAAGAGTGCATATATGCTACATATTTGCCATAAAAGGTGTATGGGAGTCCGGGTAGTGCCCTGGGGGACAGGAAACAAGGACAAAAAGTTTTAAAAAAACGTTTTTAAAGGGACAGTGAGTTTTCCTCTGCCAGCCAGGCTTCTAGTGCTTTACAGTCCACCTCAGCTGCCAAAGCATCTAATGCAGCCTCCATGTCCACAGCTACTCCTGCTGTAGCCTCGCTATCACACACGGAGGAGTCAGCTGAATTGTTTGACTACAATGACAGTGACATGCTGCTTGAGGATGCACAGCAAGTACAGTGCTCTGATTCAATCTCTGAGGTTGAGGAAGGGAGTATAATCAACCTAGAGGAAGGGGGTGCCAGTGACAAACAAATAACTGGCACTCATATTGTCCCAGCAGCTGCAGTATACTGCCAAGTTGGCTCCAGTGACGAGGAGATAGGGGGTGAAGATGACATAGATGATGAGGTCACTGACTCCACCTGGGTGCCAGATCGAACTGAGGAATCAAGTGAGGAGGAGGAGGCACAGCAAACACGAGGCACAAAATCCTCTGTGACCAACCGTAGCACTAGCCAGTCCAAGGCATCAGATGTCAGAGCTGCTCCAGTGCAGAGCGCTGTTGTCTCAAAGAACACATGTAGGAACTCTGCTGTCTGGGAGTTCTTTAAGAAATGTGCAGCAGACCCCACCGTTGCTCATGTTAGAGAATGTGACTCATGCAGAGTGTCGCCTTCACTACAGACTGAGCTGTGACAAGATCTCCAAGCTCTACGCACAGCTGTGGTCTCATCCGAAGCCCAGGTCTGGCTCACAAATATCTGTACCAGGGATGTCCAAGCTGCTGTGCTGCTTAAGGTTCCTCACTACTGGGAACTTTCAGTGTCCCCTGTCTGAGCTAGGTGGTGTCAGCCAGAGCACCTTCTCCAAGATGCTGATGCCTCACAACGTAAAAAAAAATAAAAAAATCTGACATGGATGATGAGCATGAAATTTAAAACATGTGAGGTCATTAAAATATGTGATGTCATTAAAACATGTGATGTCACTTCGGGACTTTACCGATGTTCCCCACATCCCTTCTATCACATACTGACTGGATGGAAACACAAACCCCGGCGGCAGCCATTGTGACAGTAACACAAGCTTCAGTGTAATCCACACAGTCTCTGATACAGGTTTTAATTAACTTCTTTCATCTCCTCAAACACTAATAAATCATTTCTTGTTCCGTCACTTTGTTTCAGTGCAATGTCTATAAATATACGAATGCGAAGGTTAGGACGGATTGTGTTTCAGGCGTTACTGTCTGTACATTAAAGCTCGATTCTTGCAGCTGTCTTTCTATTAACAGATCTTTCTGGGGGGCTTTAACGCACTCATCACGTCCGGTAAAAGGAGCATTTTAGCAGCTGTGACCATTTCCTTGATTTCTGCATGAAAACGAGTTAATGGTATTTATTCTGTCTCCAGCATACTGCAGACTCTACTCTGTCATCCCGATCCTCCAGGATAACCGCAGGGGTGGGACTGTCTGTCTTATTCTCAGGGAGGAGCAGAGGGGATCGAGATCACCTTACAGAGGGATAGAGGAAAATGTCTGGCAGCAGAAAAATAAGAGAAACTTCTGCAGGTTAAGTATCAAGGTAAAACAATGTTTGAGAGGAATTTTCATGCATTTGGTGACAGATTTCAGGGACATCCCTGTGGTCATAATGTAAGGGACTCAGGTCAGGAGATGGCCGCCATCTTGAGCCGGGCGGCCATCTTGCTCAGAACATTGGTTCACTGGAATCTAAATAGTAGATATTAGATGAAATTAGGATGTAGCTTACATAGAATTCTAGGAATGTGTTAAACTAACAGCAAAGCAATTAAAACCTAATGAGGATCCAGGCCGTAGCTGCCACACAAGTGACAGGATGAAGAATAGATACATCAAGGTCAGAGAAGCAGGCTGTTGAACAAAGGGGAGTGTGAAACCAGACGAGGCCTTATCTAGAATATACAATAAACAAGCTTTAGGGAAATGGACATAGGCAGGAACCAGAGAGAGTGGTAAATCCTCTATTGTCAGAATAACATGATTTTTGACAATTTATTACCAATGTGTGGAATGTCTTTGTATTCGATTATGGGAGGTATGGACCCACGTGGGGTGGGATAGTGTCACAGCGGGGTGGGTTAATTGGGATGTACCTAATTATGTATTCAGGGTATAAGACCCCTTGTCGGAGTGAGATCGGGGCTCACTCTTAGCGATTGAATCCTGTGTGAGCATCTGTGACGTCACAATAAAGTTTGCCTTTCCTGAAGAGAATCGTGTCCAGTCAATCCTTGTCCGTGCCGGCCCGGCCTCGTCCCGAGTGAACCAGGTGGATTCCGGTAACAATATGACACGCGGAGCTGGAAGCGCATCAAATCCTGCAGAGATCAGATGGAAACCAGCGCTGGATTCAGGGGAGATTCTAAAGGGAACTATACAGGGTTATTCAGAGAGCGGTGAAAAGCAGGAGAATGACTGGATAATGAAGAATTCTAGGTCAAAATAGCCAAACCAGAAATTCTCCCATTTATCTCACTTTCCAAATCGGCTATTTTGACCTAGAATTTTTCATTCTCCAGTCATTCTCCTGCTTTTCACCGCTCTCTGAATAATCCTGATAGTGTTAAAACAGGACGGGGAGTGTGGAAGGGTTAATGTTTAACCCCTGTTTCCTACCATCTCCTGTTATTTAACCCTGCGGTGTCCATTTAAGTTATACAAGATCAGGGCTGCTCTCTTGATCAGAGCCTCACCTCCTGCCACGTGCATGCAGACACGAAAACAGACCCCCCCCCAGTTAAAATTCAACCCCCCTGCTAAATTTCACCCCCCCAAAAAAACAACTGCCTTAAAAAAAGACCTTTAGGTTAACCCTTGCAATGCTCTCCCAGGATCATGCCCACTATGGAAGACAGAGGGATGGAGTGCGGTCGCATTGTGCGACCAGGTGTTTATTGCTTCCAGTCTGCCTGAGCATCATAGGAAGTGTAGTCCTAAAGCAACCAGGGTGCCAAGGCATAGTGTCAAGCTACAAGCCCCCTCCCTCCCATTCTTCCTAAATGTATAGTGTTTGCAGTCTGTGTGATGCAATGGAATTCCGCCACATGCCATGATGATGTCACAGGGTGCGGCTGCCCAGCCGAGGGACTTTCCACATGCAAAAACGCTGACACGTTTCCCATAAATAAATAGCTGTAACCCTTGCCTGTCCACACACTATCCCATATAACCCCTGTGGTGAGCGCACACGCACATCACAAAGTGACTCAGGAAATAGAGAGACGGTGCGGCGTTACAGTTACAAGCATTTATAAAGCGCCAACAAATTCCTTAGCGCTGTACAATGGGAATAACAAATATACACATACGGAACAGAAGGAGGGAGGACCCTGCTCCAGAGCTTACAATCTAAGAGGAGAGGGGACCCTGCTCCAGAGCTTACAATCTAAGAGGAGAGGGGACCCTGCCCCAGAGCTTACAATCTAAGAGGAGAGAGGACCCTGCCCCAGAGCTTACAATCTAAGAGGAGAGGGGACCCTGCTCCAGAGCTTACAATCTAAGAGGAGAGAGGACCCTGCCCCAGAGTTTACAATCTAAGAGGAGAGAGGACCCTGCCCCAGAGCTTACAATCTAAGAGGAGAGAGGACCCTGCCCCAGAGCTTACAATCTAAGAGGAGAGAGGACCCTGCCCCAGAGCTTACAATCTAAGAGGAGAGAGGACCCTGCCCCAGAGTTTACAATCTAAGAGGAGAGGGGACCCTGCCGCAGAGCTTACAATCTAAGAGGAGAGGGGACCCTGCCCCAGAGCTTACAATCTAAGAGGAGAGAGGACCCTGCACCAGAGCTTACAATCTAGGAGGAGAGGGGACCCTGCCCCAGAGCTTACAATCTAAGAGGAGAGAGGACCCTGCCCCAGAGCTTACAATCTAAGAGGAGAGAGGACCCTGCTCCAGAGCTTACAATCTAGGAGGAGAGGGGACCCTGCCCCAGAGCTTACAATCTAAGAGGAGAGAGGACCCTGCCCCAGAGCTTACAATCTAAGAGGAGAGAGGACCCTGCTCCAGAGCTTACAATCTAAGAGGAGAGGGGACCCTGCTCCAGAGCTTACAATCTAAGAGGAGAGAGGACCCTGCCCCAGAGCTTACAATCTAAGAGGAGAGGGGACCCTGCCCCAGAGCTTACAATCTAAGAGGAGAGAGGACCCTGCCCCAGAGCTTACAATCTAAGAGGAGAGGGGACCCTGCCCCAGAGCTTACAATCTAAGAGGAGAGGGGACCCTGCCCCAGAGCTTACAATCTAAGAGGAGAGAGGACCCTGCTCCAGAGTTTACAATCTAAGAGGAGAGGGGACCCTGCCCCAGAGCTTACAATCTAAGAGGAGAGGGGACCCTGCCCCAGAGCTTACAATTTAAGAGGAGAGGGGACCCTGCCCCAGAGCTTACAATCTAAGAGGAGAGGGGACCCTGCCCCAGAGCTTACAATCTAAGAGGAGAGGGGACCCTGCCCCAGAGTTTACAATCTAAGAGGAGAGGGGACCCTGCCCCAGAGTTTACAATCTAAGAGGAGGGGGGACCCTGCACCAGAGCTTACAATCTAAGAGAGGGGACCCTGCTCCAGAGCTTACAATCTAATAGGAGAGGGGACCCTGCTCCAGAGTTTACAATCTAAGAGGAGAGGGGACCCTGCCCCAGAGTTTACAATCTAAGAGGAGAGGGGACCCTGCCCCAGAGTTTACAATCTAAGAGGAGGGGGGACCCTGCACCAGAGCTTACAATCTAAGAGGAGAGGGGGTGACACACTAGGCGAGGCAAGGCCTGGCCCAGAGGCTTCTGGGAGATGATTGGCAGCCCTGTATCAAGGCGGCTGATGTAACGGCATTTCTCGGGTTTAGTTCCTTGTTGCATCAGCCGTCTTGTTGCTGTTTTTTTCGCTGATTGGACGGTGGGTTTCTGCCTCTTTTATTGAATTTCATGTAAAGTTTGTTTGTACACCCTCACAGCTCCTGCAGCACCATCTGACCATGAACTGGTTAAACCTGCGTGTGCACAACCCACAACATGTTTCTAGTCTATGGATATGAAGTGACATGAGGCTAATCGTTCTCCAGAGACACAAACCAGAGCACAGTCAATATACTTACTAAGCAATAGATTGCAAGCTCTTTGGGGCAGTAGATCTCTCCTCCAGACGGGCAGACTGACACAACATAAAACGCTGCGTGAAGAGGTTACACTATCGGTTTATCATTTCAACACAATGTATCAATAATACACTGATAGTGTAACCTCTTCACGCAGTGTTTTATGTTGTGTCATTCTGTCAGAGGTCTCTGGGTGTTAACACATTCCATATGTTTATGTGATATTCTGTAATGGAAGCTATATCACTTCCCCAAGAGTAGCGGAGTTAGGATCCTTAAGGGCAACAATACTTTTTAGATAAACACAGAAATTGCATAAAAATACAGGTTATAATTCAAGAACCAAGAGACTCAAAGGATTAGCTGAAGTGCCTCTAGGCTCCGAGGGTTGAGACCGACAAAGCCTAGGACACGCTCAGAAACATGATATGAGGAACGACAGTTCGTGAAGTATGCAAGATGCAGGGCAGTCAGGGATGCAAAAACCAAACAGCTAGTGATCAACCCAGCAACCAGCATGGGGTTAAATCATTAAACCACACAGACAACTTAATACACACGATAGAGATTGAGAATAGTCAAAGCCAAGCCGGGTCAAATACAGGAGCAGGAATCTCATACAAGCAGGGTCGTCACCAGGGAATGCAATTAGATACAGGAAGTAGCGGTGCATGACCTTAACTCCACAACAGGGTGATGAGGCAAGGCCTTGAGTCCTGTTTTAAAGCCTGCGGCTCCTGGTAATCACACCTGACCCCGCCCCCTCAGATGCCAATCTGCCAGCAGAAAGTGCTGGGATCCGGCCAGCCTGTGGTCCCCCTTCTTGCCCAGACCGCCCAGGGGGCACAGCGGGGGCTGAGGATGTAACATATTCATTGCCGGCAATGTAAGGGTTGAGTGTATGCACGGACACGTGGCCCGTGAAGGGTTAACCATTGCAATGTGGTGAACTGCGCTGTCATCCTGACTAGGGATGGGCGTTCGGTTCGATTCGAACGTTGGCCGTTCGAAAGTTCTCGAACATCGAACTTTTTGGGACGTTCGCCAAAAGTTTAAAAAAAAAAATTCTTACAAAATCCTAAAAAAATCTAAAGATAAAGAGACTCTTTACTGCAGAATATTATAAGCAATGGTTTATTAGATATTGAATTAAAACGGGAATATTTTTAACATTGAATCCTATGGGATAAAACAATCTTGTTGTTAAAACATCAGGCAGACGAGAACCTCTAATCAGGCACTGTAGAGGGCAGCCCGCCGGGGCCTCCCAAGGACCCCTTGAGGAGCATGCGGCCACAGGATGACAGAGCTGCGACTGTGCGGGCTGGCCGGCTGGGTGCATGTGGCAGAGAGGTGGCACAGGGAGGGAGCCACGGCAGACCCCCCCCCATAACCAGGATCCAGGGAGCCCCCACTGACCACCAGGCTAAGGTAAGGCGACACATTTTTTTAAAAAAAAAAAATCCGAGGACATCTTTAAATGTCCCCTGGAACATAAAATAAAACTTTTTTTTCTTTCTAATACTCACCTGATTCCTGGATCCACAAACAAGTGCAGCCTCCTGTCAAGGCAACTACGCGCGCTGCTGCGAAAGACGCCGGGTTCAGCCGCTCACTATCTGTCTATCCTAGACCCAGGTAATGACTGCGTGGACAACAATCCCTGCACGCTCGCTTACCTATCTTCTCTTGAATTGGGTAGTGACTACATTTCCCACAATCCCTGTGCCCACTTTCTTATTCTATTAGTTACGCTGCCACCAGTTCCCCTGAACACTATGCGCGTCACAGCGAAAGAAGCAGCGCTAAGCAACCCACTATCCGTTTATCCTAGACCCAGATATTGACTGCGTGGACAACAATCCCTGCGCGCTCACTTACCTATCTGTCCCTGCATACTTTCTCTCACAACAGGCACGTAGATCGCAATAAAGTAGTCCCAGGATTGCAATGCAGTACCAATCTTCTCTTGAATTGGGTAGTGACTACATTTTCCACAATCCCTGTGTCCACTTTCTTATGCTATTAGTTACGCTGCCACCAGTTCCCCTGAACACTACGCGAGTCGCAGCGAAATACGCAGGGCTAAGCAACCCATTATCCATCTATCCTAGACCCAGATAATGACTACACGGACAACAATCCGCCACTCACAATTTCGTAGCTACTCGAGCTTAACACAACAAGCAATACTCCAGTCTCTTTAGTTAACAATGCAAAATGCGCAGCCTGCTTCCCTGCTACACTAATAGCATATCTTCTCGTTAAAGCTAGCATCAGACTGTAGAGGTGCTGCCTGGCAGTGTGCGGATTCATATGCTGCATTATTATACTGTAAAGGCGCTGCCCGGCAGTGTGAGGATTAATATGCTGCATTATTATACTGTAAAGGCGCTGCCCGGCAGTGTGAGGATTAATATGCTGCATTATTATACTGTAAAGGCGCTGCCCGGCAGTAAGGGGATTCATATGCTGCATTATTATACTGTAAAGGCGCTGCCCGGCAGTGTGGGGATTCATATGCTGCATTATTATACTGTAGAGGTGCTGCCCGGCAGTGTGAGGATTCATATGCTGCATTATTATACTGTAGAGGTGCTGCCCGGCAGTGTGAGGATTCATAAGCTGCATTAATTATTCTTCTTACAAATTTGGTTACTTAACCGGTTTGCATTTGGATTGTAATATTGTGACATCCAGGGCCCGGGTGGCGATCGGGGGCCCCGGACACATGGTGCTGCCAGCTGGCCGAATGCCAGGAGCTCCGGCGGCACCCGGTGCAGCTGTGAGTGATCAGGGGGCAGGGCGCGGCGTGATGACGCAGAGCCGCCGGGACCTTTAGGCTAGGGTCAGACGAGCGTGATTTCTACGGACTGTACGTCCGTGCAGTACGGACATCGTCAGTACGGAAGACGCAGTAGTGGTCACACAGTCTGTTTTTTCACTGAAATTATTTTTGACGGATGTAGGAGGGAAAAATAAATTAAAAAGCAAAACCATTTTGTCCGTGAAAAATGCTGGACGTATAAATGCAGTCCGTCTGACCACGTTCCATCACTCACACACAAAGCTATGCAGACGTTGCGGACGCAGCGCACTTTGTGCGGCCGTTCTAGGGGTTGTACGTTCTTGCCTAACCTGCGTCCGTTTGCCCCGGCCGTTGTGCGTCCGCAGTTCAGTGCGGACGTACTTCGTGTAACGGGCTCCGATGGGCTTCCTGTCATGCTATCACGGACGTACTTTTAGGCGCAATCACGGACGTGAACACTACGCTCGTCTGACAGCAGCCTTAAATCAGGAGCGCACGCTGTACACCTTGCCTTGTCGTGGAATTTCATTCCCGCATCGCTAGCTTACCGAATCAGTTTGTATACTTGTTATTTACCCTGCTTGTTCTGAGAACCCGATCTGTTGCCGGCTTTGCCTGCCATTTGACTATTCTCTTTGTGTGCCAATTCTCACATATACAGTAGCGCAGTACTAGTGCCTAAATGTTGTTGACCCAGTTTTCTTATAACAACTACTCTCGCTCTGTGCCCCTGTCTGGTATATTCCGCTGCTTGTTACTGCCGGAGCACTTCCATCCTGCCATACACTATAGCACAGTAATATTTGGGTGCACTGCCACTGACAAGTGTACCAGATTCATATCATTTTAATATTTGACTGCAGAGTCCACCACTGCACTCTTCCACAAAACCTCAGAGGGGTTTTGGTTACAGATGGTGGGACGGCACTGTTGCCGACACTAAAGGCCAAATTTTAAAGCACTTGTTGTTACTTTCATCCAAAGCCTGCATAAGTTTCACCATAACTTAGCCAAAAAAATCACTATACTTGTTCTGCGCTTCCTAAAATGTCTCCTCTTTTCATACAGGCTGCCGCCCCAAGCAGTTGTATATGAATAGATTAAAGGAAAACCATTTACCGTAATTTGAAACGTCAATTTTTTGTTTTTAAGTGTTTCTATAAAAAATCCGCCATTTCACAGGCAGGTTATGGGGACCTCCTAAGCACGATATTTGAAGGAATTTTTTGTTTTTATTCTTAACCTTTATGTCATGGAAAACTCACTGTTCATTTAAAAATGATTTTTTTTTACTTTTTGTCCTTGTTTCCTATCCCCCAGGGCACTACCCGGACCCCCATACACCTTTTAAGACCAATATCTTGCCTATATGCCCTCTTGCAGGGCACTCTAAAATTTGAATGTTCGAGTCCCATTGACTTGCATTGAGTTCGAATCGTGTTCCCATCCGAACTCGAACTTTTTCAAATGTTCAGGGGTGTTCGGCCCATCCCTAATCCTGACACTATTCTCCATTAAAAGGGCCAGTACCCCCAAAACATGAAGGGCCACATTACACTTGTACTTGTTGCTTATGTTAGTGTCACCTGTGTAAGCGTTAACGTTAGCCCTGGTGGCCCCAACGCGGGCGCAACATAATACAATCCAAACGCTAATGGGTGATAAAACCCATGGGTATATTTGTATTTTGTTTTTAATATTTAGCATTTTATTACTTTGTGTTTCTGTAACATTTCAATGTTTCTTGAATCCAGGACAAACTGAAACCAGAGAATCTCAATGTGTCCGTCCTGGAAAAATACTTTATAAATAAATATATGTTAGTGGTAGTGGATGAGGCAGAGGCAGGGGCTGGGCTGGGCAGGGGATGGGAGGGGAGGGGGCAGGGAATGGGGATGGGAAGGGGTGAGGGCGATGTTCAGCAGGAAGCTGCGATCACAAGGTCTCCTGGCTGCCCTTCGCAGCAGTCGCTTTACAATGAGGTGTTTTTTTACAATGTTTTTTTACAATGAGGGTCTAGAACCTCCCGGCACAGATTAGTTCTGGTTCTTTCGGGTCAGTAGACGTTGCTGCGGCCGAGCTTTCTCATCGATGAGGAGTTAAAAAGCGAGTGAAGGTGCAGAGCCAGGCGGCGCCTGCGGAGCGGAGTCACGTCTTACTTGCGGAAAGAAACAAAGTTTCAGGTAAAAATTTCACCTTCTCTTTGAGAGCCAATCAGCAGCACCGGGGGGGGGGGATCAGTATTATTTTTACATGAAATCTCGTTTAATTTTTTCAAATAATTGGTGTTCCTCTTTATGGATCAGCAGGGGGGCAGGCGGGATCAGCTGGGGGGGTGGGAGAGGACAGGGATGTGAGCTGGGGGGCTCCTGAGCTGGGGTGCCTGGCTTCTTTTACTCGATAAGCCACAGGCCCTTCCGATCATATCCCAAAAAGATGAGCTATTTATTTATTTATTTTTAAACTATTTTCCCAGGACGGATACATTGAGATTTCTCTGGTTTCAGTTTGTCCTGGATTCAATAACTTTGAATTGTTACAGAAATACAAAGTAATAAAATGCAAGACATGAAAAACACAAATATACAGATTAACCACTTGGCTGCTATGGACGCACTGAGCGCGTCCAGCCAAGTGGTTCTCCTGTGCTGAGCGCGTCCATGCACAGGAGGCCAATTGCTGCGCCCCACCGGTGCGGGCTGACATCTTGGATGTCACTCCGGGACGCCGGCGGGGTCATTAGATATCATTGCGGTGGTGCGATGACATCTAATTCAGGCGCCCCCCGTGTGTGCGGAGGAGGCGCCTGAAAGGGAGGGGGTAGGTCCTTCGGACCTCTCTCCCTCCCGATCGTCGGGGGGCACAGAGTTAAGGTAGGCACCACTTGGAAGGGCACAGCCTGCCCTTCCAAACGGTGGCTGTCATTAACACCTGGGGAGCCGGATAACGATTTGGCGCTGAAAAGCGCCGGATCGTGATCCTCTCCCGGAGCTGGCCGACATCTTGGATGTCGACCAAGCCTCCGGGAACTCCCCCTGCATAGCACGATGACGCCAGTCCTGGAGTTAACCCCTAGCTGCCAGCAATGGTGGAGATAAGGGATTGGAACCCCCTATCTCCCAATCCGTGGCAGCTAGGGGTTAATTTTTTATATCGTTGGATCGGTCAGTGCATGGCCTTTCCAACGATACCAAACATGATCAATGAAAAGATTTTTTATTTAAAAAAAAAAAATTTAAAAATTTAATAAAAATAAAAATATTTAAAAAAAATAAAAAAATAAAAATACGTTTTTTTGTTTTTGTTTTTATAAAGCAGCAATATTGTTCCCATTTCAATTATAATGTGAACAATGATGCTGCACTAACGATTTTTGTATGCGGTGCATTTGTTAAAAATAGCGACATTTTCCCCCCAAAAAAATGTAACGGGTCCCCATTTCTAATTTTTTTAACAAGCGCACCCCATACAAAATATAACCGCAAACGATCGCATGTTAAAATGTGAAAAAAAACTATTTACACATAGTAAATTATTGAAAATTCATATTTTATTGCATTTTTTGTTATAATATACAGACATGACATAACGTATACATATAATAATGACATATTATGAATCTACCGAGTCTGACGGAAAGAACGATATATAATATGTCTGGGTCATATATCAAAATATGGCTTCAAAACGCGGTTAAACATGATGAGCGAACGCGGTAAAAATTAGCTCAGCACGGAGGTGTGAAAAGCCTCAGCAGCGGAAGGGTTAACCCAGAAAATAAATATGTAGCAAATATAGTCACTATCAGTATGTGAGTTGCCCTCCCCACAACAAACTCCTCGCTGTCCGTTAGGTCGGGTTTGATCAGTCGTTCTTTGCGTTAGATCCAGCCCAGAGGAAGCGATATTGACTTTATCTGGGGGTCGGGGGAACCCATCATCAGCCCCCCCTTAGCACAAAACTGAATGAACAGGTAGCTGTTTCGTTAGATCTCACTTGATACACAGCAGAAATGTTGTATCACCTCGCTCCCATTAAAGCTGCCATATTGAATCCCATGATGGGATCGGCGGGATGTTTACCTTTGGTAAAATAAATTGTTCTGGCTCGCGGATCTTAGATCAAGTGGGTTTAGCGATAGAGCTCAGATAATTACGGAGATATCTCACAGGATTACAGGGATTTTAGGAACAACATAAGGGGGGAGGGGGGAGCCACACGGGAAAAATTCAGGTATAAATAATACTTTGTATTGAGTGCGGCAGCCACTGCAGTTCGGGTCTACGTAACACAGATTACATTATTGTTTTTCCCTGAATCGAAGGGTTAACACTTTTAGCTAGTCTAGGAAATACAGCACTTTAACCAAGTGCTCAGCCAGACATCCCGTGAGCTTACAATCTAAAGAACAAGGCTTATCCTGTATATTCCAGGTTGTGAAAGTCTTAATAATCAGTGCAGCGAAGAATAAAAAATAAAAGTCATACAGTATCTGGTATTAGTGGAGTCAGCTGCCTCTCCCGGCTGCTTGGTGGTATATCCCTTTTCCACCTTGTAAGTCAGTATAAAGAAAGATGTGCTGGAGTTGGCGCTTCTCAGTGGCGGAAGTACCAGGGTCGCAGCGGTCGCAGTTGTGACCGGGCCCTGGCATTCCGCCACTGTAGGGGGGCCCAGCGCCGCCCGCCAGATTCCGGCAATCAGCGCCGGAATCTGGGAGCCACGCGCTGGCCGTCCCTCTCCCTGCGAGCGGCCGCTGACATGCAGCTTGGCTGCTCACGTGGGAGAGAAACCACCTGACCAGCGCACGAGATCCTCTCGCGAGACCTCGCGCTGATCAGGTGGTTTCCGGCGAGCGGCCAAGACGCATGTTTCCAGCGGACGCTCGCGTCAGAGGAACGGAACGCCGGCAGAGCCTGCCCTGGGCCTGGGGCCAGCAGAGGTAAGAGCTGGGGGCAGTATATCCATGAGCTGGGGCAGAGCTGGGGCAGTATATCCATGAGCTGGGGCAGAGCTGGGGCAGTATATCCATGAGCTGGGCCAGTATATCCATGTGCTGGGACAGAGCTGGGGCAGTATATCCATGAGCTGGGGCATATCCATGAGCTGGGGCAGTATATCCATGAGCTGGGGCAGTATATCCATGAGCTGGGGCAGAGCTGGGGCAGTATATCCATGAGCTGGGGCAGAGCTGGGGCAATATATCCATGAGCTGGGGCAGAGCTGGGGCAGTATATCCATGTGCTGGGGCAGAGTTGGGGCAGTATATCCATGAGCTGGGGCATATCCATGAGCTGGGGCAGTATATCCATGAGCTGGGGCAGAGCTGGGGCAGTATATCCATGAGCTGGGGCATATCCATGAGCTGGGGCAGAGCTGGGGCAGTATATCCATGAGCTGGGGCAGAGCTGGGGCAGTATATCCATGAGCTGGGGCAGAGCTGGGGCAGTATATCCATGTGCTGGGGCAGAGCTGGGGCAGTATATCCATGAGCTGGGGCATATCCATGAGCTGGGGCAGTATCCATGTGTTGGGGCAGTATATCCATGTGTTGGGGCAGTATATCCATGTGTTGGGGCAGTATATCCATGTGTTGGGGCAGTATAACCATGTGTTGGGGCAGTATCCATGTGTTGGGGCAGTATATCCATGTGTTGGGGCAGTATATCCATGAGCTGGGGGCAAAAATATCCATGTGTGGCCTGGGGGCAATATATCCATGTGTGGTCTGGGGGCAATATATGTCCATGTGAGCTGGGGGCAATATATATATCCATGTGAGCTGGGGGCAATACTATCTTTTTTATATTGCAGGGAAACAAAAGGTTAAAATATGGATCTTTTTTGGGGGGGTTGGGGGGGCCCTTCATGGATTCTTGCACCGGGGCCCTCAGGTTTCTAGTTACGCCACTGGTGCTTCTTGTCCTGTTAGTGGTTCCTCCTGCTGCACTCCGTGGCTCAGACGTGTGGTTTCCTTACAGGGTTACCATCCCCCGTGTCCCTCAAAATATGAAATGACTCACATAGAGCAATATTGTATAAAATGGAGTGTAAACAAAGGAGAGGAATGTCGCACTCACGTTTGCTGGTGTCTTATCGATCAGACACCAGATTTATAGGCAGCCGGTGACTTCAGAAGATGCACCGGAGCACCTATCAGCCTCAGCCATCTCCTCGGAAAATCTAAGCTTCTAGGACCCGGGATAGGTGAAAAATAAGGCAAATTTTATTAGTAGTAAAATATACAGTATACTAAAACGCGTTTCGTATAAAAAGCTTCATCAGCTGGTGCTACCGTAAATGTGATCATGTACGTGAGTTCTTTAAATTGTCCATTTGCATCTGTTGTTTGTTTTGGTGTCCTTAGCAACCTTTTGCTTGGGATCCAAGATGGCCGCTGTGGACAAACTGAGCTTGTGCGTGACGTCACTGGTCATGTGGGGTGTGTGTTCCAGCTTCCAAAATGGCGGTGTGTGTCACTGTGGTCTTCTGGTGCCTCCCCTTTCAACTTCTATACAAGTGGAGATGCGCGGGGGATCGGCCAGTGATGCATAGCCTTGGCTTGTAGTTTTAATCAATCAGGAATGATTCTCAAAACATCATAAAAAAAACATAGAAAACATAAAATTTGCTTAATTTGTAAACATAAAGATTAAAGTATAAATGGAGAATCTACTTGAGAAAACATCTGTGCCTCTAATCTTAACCCCTTCACTGCTGAGCCATTTCAAGTCTTAAAAAAAAACATGTTTTTCTTTTTTTATTATTATTATTTTTTTTTTCTTTACTTTAAACATGGCCATATTTGGCTGGCATCATTGGAAACGCCATGCTCTGGCCTTTCTAATGATACCAAACATGACCCTGCTAGCTGCCAACAGTCGGGAGATATCGGGGTTCAAAGGAACCCCCTATCTTTCCTTAGGAGTCAATGAGGATGTTCCCCACACGTCCTCAGCAGTGAAAGGGTTAATAGACTATAGTGTTCAATGTGTTGTGGGGTATATAAACTAAACCAAATCAATTTGCTGTCAAAATGGAAACTGGATTTTAAGATAAATGTTATTTATTACATACAGTTATATCTGTGCCTGTATTACATGATCAGACCTTAATACCAAACATAATAGCAGGTTAATGTTTCCTGCACGAGTTTAGAATGAGAAATGCCGAAACAATGCATTAATTACACTTTATCTAAAACCAGAATAAAATTAAAACAATTCAGAGGAATAAAATGAAATGCTATTTTAGTCAAAAGACTAGGGCCCCTATTACATTCATCACGCAAATGCACTCACGCAGCGCAATTTGCGTTATCGCGCAAAAATTAACGCGGTATTATGATCCGAGCGCATTTTTTCAGCCTTCAAGTTTTCCCGCGCGCAAATCCGACGTGCAAAGCTGGGCGCAAATGAACGTTGCGTGCAGAAATCGGTGGACAGACTGTTTTTTCACGGGATTCAGCCAATCAGAATTAAGAACCACCATTTTCTAGGTTTCGGTTGTTGCGCCTGTCAAAGTCAATCTGCGTATCTGTGCTGCAGCAAAAAAATATTTTGACAAATTATAAAATTTTAATGTCTGGGCATGTGTAGAATGTGTAACTATACTGTGCTGTATTTTGTTTCTGGCCAGAACGTTCAGATTTGCACTTAACACCAGGTTTTCAAAAAAGTTAAAATTATGCGCGCAAACGTCGTTCGTAGAAAGTTGCGCATCGATTGTAATAACATCCGCTTAATGCATTTGCGCTCATAATGTTAAGTATAGGATGCGCGCACGCACTTGCGCTCGCGCTGGGTTCGCGCAGGGTCACTCGCGTTGGACATTAACGCGCATCGTTTTGCGCGAACGTCGTAATAGGACGTTATGCGCTAATGTTTTTTCCTCACGCAAATGCGCTGCGCAAAGAGTTTAACCCTTTCGCTGCGTCGGACGCGCTCAGGGCGTCCACTCGCAGGTAGGGTTCCGTCATCCGCCTCCGCGTCCGCCTCTGTGCTGAGGTCATTTTTACCGCTTTCGCTCATCATGTTTAACCACGTTTTGAAGCCATATTTTAATATATGACCCAGACATATTACATATCGTTCTTTCCGGCAGACTCGGCAGATTCATAATATGTCATTATTATATGTATATGTCATGTCCTGTCTGTATATTATAACAAATGCAATAAAATATGAATTTTCAATAATTTACAACGTGTAAAGTGTTTTTTTTCACATTTTAACATGCGAGCAATTGCGGTTATATTTTCTATGGGGTGCGCTTGTTAAAAAAATTAGAAATGGGGTCTCGTTACATTGTTTTGGGGGAAAATGTCGCTATTTTTAACAAACGCACCGCATACAAAAATCGTTAGTGCAGCATCATTGTTCACATTATAATTGAAATGGGAACAATATTGCTACATTAACAAAACAAAACAAAAACTTGTTTTTTATTTTAATTTTAATTTTTAAAAAAAACTTTTTCCATGGTCATGTTTGGTATCGTTGGAAAGGCCATGCTCTGGCCGATCCAACAATATCAAACATTAACCCCTAGCTGCCACGGATCATGAGATAGGGGGTTCCAATGAACCCCCTATCTCCACCATTGCTGGCAGCTAGGGGTTAACTCCAGGACTGGCGTCATCGTGCTATGCACGATGACGCCTGTCCTCAGGGGGAGTTCCCGGAGGCTTGGCCGGCATCCAAGATGTCGGCCAGCTCCGGGAGAGGATCACGATCCAGCGCTTTTCAGGGCCGAATCGTGATCCGGCTCCCCAGGGGTTAATGACAGCCACCGTTTGGAAGGGCAGGCTGTGCCCTTCCAAATGGTGCCTGCCTTAACTCTGTACCCCCGGCGATCGGGAGGGAGAGAGGTCCGAAGGACCTCCCCCCCCTCCCTTTCAGGTGCCTCCTCCGCACATGCGGGGGGGCTCCTGAATTAGATGTCATCACGCCACCGCAATGGCATCTAATGGCCCTGCCGGGTTCCCGGAGTGCTGGGCTGACATCCAAGATGTCAGCCCGCCCCTGGGGGGCGCAGCAATCTGCTGGATTCTAGCGGATTGCTGCCTTCTGTGCATGGACGTGCTCAGCGCGTCCATAGCACAGGAGAACCAATTGGCTGGACGTGCTGAGCGCGTCCATAGCAGCCAAGTGGTTAAAATGATATGAATCTGGTATAGACGTCAGTGGCAGTGCACCCAAATATTGTGCCTTTGGTAGCCGCAAGTGCCTTCACACCGTAAGTAACCCCTCTGTGGTATTGTGGAAGAGTGCAGGGTTGGACCCTGCGGTCAAATATTTAAATGATATGAATCTGGTACAGGCGTCAGTGCACCCAAATATTTTACCTTTGGTGGCAGCAAGTGCCTTCGCACGGTAACCCCTTTGTGGTATTGTGGAAGAGTGCAGTGGTGGAGGTTTTGGGAATGCAGAAGAGATCCCCGATCTATTCAGTTCCGTCAGCCTCAGGGGATTGATAGCTGCTGATCCAGGACTGATTAATTTTTATAAATGTCAGAGTCGGTGGACAGATGCACTCTTTTGTCTGTGACAAAACCTCCAAAGGCACTGAACGTCCTTTCAGAAAGCACACTGGATGAAGGGCAACCTAGTAGCTGCATAGCATATTGGCTAAATTCTGGCCAGTGATCCAATCTCAACACCCAGTAAGCCAGTGGATCATCTGCTGTAAAGGTATCCAGGTCTGCCCTTGCCCCTAGGTAGTCCTGCACCATATGGTGAAGATGCTGGCAATGGGTGCCTACATTTGACATCCCTGGGCGTCGTGGACTAAAAAATTTTTAAACAGCCATCAGTCAAGCGCCTTCACCGCTCTTCCTCTGATCATCCGCAGCCTCAGAAGCCCCTGTGTCATCACTTGGTAACCTACCAATGCCTGGAAAGGTGTTACACAAGTGTCGCTTTAGAGCGTCCTCAAGTTGTTTCATCCTGTCCTCCCTCTGTGCGGGCAGGATGAGCTCTGCAACTTTATGTGGATCAAGAAGGCTTGCCAAACAGTAACGATCCCTCTCCTTGATAGCACGAATCCTTGGGTCCTTTAGCAGGCTTTGCAGGATAAGGGAGCCCATGCAGCGTAGGTTGGAGGTGGCATTAGCTTCCGAGTCTTCCGGGTCAATGAGGATGACCCCATTGTGCACTTCCTCCTCCCAGCCACGTACTAGTCCTTGGGTTTCTGGGCACACAAAACATTCCCTTGAGGAATCCCCACCTTCAATGCCTCACTACTTAAATATTCCTCCTCCTCCTCATCCTCCTCATCCTCCTCCTATCTGATCTGAGGACCCGCAGGAATGCTTTCTGCATAAAGACTGGGGCCTTGAGAGCTAGGGAAGGCCTCTTCTTCCTCCCGCTGCTCTGCCTCTAGTGCCACATCTATAATTCCCCGCAGAGTGCGCTCCAGCAGGAACACTAAAGGAATTGTGTCACTGATGCATGCACTGTCCCTGCTCACCATCCTCGTTGTCTCCTCAAATGGTG
The DNA here is from genome assembly GCA_009667805.1 of Leptobrachium leishanense. Lineage (NCBI taxonomy): Eukaryota > Metazoa > Chordata > Amphibia > Anura > Megophryidae > Leptobrachium > Leptobrachium leishanense. The sequence goes on from CM019073.1 coordinate 88,038,368, forward strand.
AGAGTACAGTGCATGCATCCTTGATCATCAGTCCCTGCGGATGGGGGGGAAACCAAGTTGACCTGAACCTGTCCTTGTGCCATACTCACACAGGTACTCATTGATGGCCCTCTGCTGCCTGTGCAGATGCTGCAGCATTGCTAATGTTGAGTTCTACCTGGTGGGCATGTCACAGATCAGACGGTTTGTGGGAAGGTGGAATTCTCTTTGAATTTCTGCCAGGCGACCACTTGCTGGGAATGACTGTCTGAAGTGGCTGCAGACTTTTCTGACCTGGCTGACAAGCTCTGCCAGCCCTGGGTACCTGGTTAGGAAACGCTGTACCACTAGATTTAGGACGTGTGCTAGGCATGGTACATGCGTCAATTTACCCTTGCGTAGGGCGGAGAGAAGGTTGCTGCCATTATCAAAGATGACCATTCTCAGCTGAAGCTGGCGTGGTGTTAACCATCTCTGCACCTGCCTCTGCAGAGCTGACAGAATTTCTGGCCCGATGTGGCTCCTGTCCCCTAAACAAACCAGCTCAAGCACAGTATGGCATCTTTTTGCTTGAGCCATTGCGTATCCCTGCCATGCATTAGTTTAACTGCCACTTCGCCAGAGACATTGAAGGAGGAGGAGGAAGAGAAAGAGGCGGTGGAGCAGACAGACCTCATATAAGCAGCTTTCTGGAGGCGTGGTGGATGAGCAAGTTCCAGCACAGAGCCCCGTCCTGGATCCCTCCCAGCTGCAAGCAGAGTTACCCAGTGTGCCGTGAAGGAAATGTAACAGCCCTGTCCATGATTGCTGGACCATGTGTCTAAAGTAATGTGCCTCTTGCTGCTGATTGCCTTTCCCAATGACTCCATAACATTGTGTTCCACGTGCTGGTATAGTGCTGGAATGGCCTTCCGTGAAAAGAAATGGCGTTTTGGAACCTGCCACTGTGTACAGTACATTCGGCAAATTCACAGAAGGAAGCAGAGTACACCAGCTGGAAAGGCAGCAGCTGCAATGCAAGTAATTTTAGTAAGCTGGCATTTGGACGCTGTGCTTGGGGATGTTGGGACTATATTTTTTCTTACACTGCAGCAGCTGGGGCAACGTAATCTGACTGCGTAAATCTTCAGGTGATGGGATGCTGTCACATTCTGAGGAAGTACCTGGTACACCCATTACTGTAGCATCATCCCTGTCAGTGGAGGTTGTAGGCAATGACATGGCAGGACATATAGTGGGGGTAGAGACAGATGAGGAGGAGGACCTATGCAAAGTGTTGTGCCAACGGGATGCGTGGCAGGTTGTCATATGTCGCCTCAAGCACGTGGTACCCAAGTGTCTGATGTCTTTCCCACGCTTGAAACTCTTCAGACATAGTTTACAAATAGCAATGCTGCAGTCTGCTGCACATGTCATGAAGAACTCCCAGACAGCAGAGATCCTGGACGTGTGCTGCGAGAAAACAGCGCTCTGCACCTGAGCAGCTCTGACATGTGATGCCTTGGACTGGCTACGGTTGCTCATAGAGGACGTTCTGCCTCATTTTTGTTGTGCCTCCTCCTCCTCCCTTGACACCTCTGTTCGATCAGGCACCCAGGTGGAGTCAGTGACCTCATCATCGTCATCACCCCCTATCTCCTCGTCACTGGAGCCAACCTCGCAGTATGCTGCAGCTGCTGGGGAAACATGAGTGCCAGTTCTTTGTGTGTCACTGGCACCCCCTCCCTCTAGGCTGATTATACTCCCTTCCTGAACCTCAGAGTTTGAATCAGAGCACTGTACTTGCTGCGCATCCTCAAGCAGCATGTCACTGTCACTGTAGTCAAACAATTCAGCTGACGCCTCCGTTTGTGATAGTGAGGCTACGGCAGGAGTAGCTGTGGACATGGAGGCTGAATTAGATGTTTTGGCAGCTGAGGTGGACTGTAAACCACTACAAGCCTGGCTGGCAGAGGACTCGGAGGATGAGGACGGCCTGGTTAGCCAATCCACCAAATCCTCTGTATGTTGCTGCTGTTTAAGACGGCCAGCACCAGTTAGAAACAAGGACAAGCGTGCCCCTGCAGAGGATGCACCACGTCCACGATGATCAGGGGCACAGCCTTCCAACACAGAGGCTGCTTGCCCTCTCATCTGTCAGGGAGCGTCTGCCTGTCCTTTATGGTCTTTCTGACATGGTGAGTGATATATAGATTAAAGATATACAGAACTGTTATGCTCTCCACTTGTTCAGATATGAGGCTGTCAGGTTCACCATTGCTTTATTGCAGGACACTTACTGTTATATACAGGCTTGGATAACTACAAGAACACAGGATCATCCATCTGCCTTCATAACTGCATCACACTAACTGATTCCTGAAGATGGCTGCCGTGCCCTCTAACTAGTGGCTCTGCCCCAGGATGACACAGGTCAAAGTGATAGCACAGTCAGCTATAACACCTTCCTTCCCACCCCAAAAAAAACCCCAGAACAACATAACAAAAACCTAATAACAAATCAACAACCATAACAATCGAACACAGTTCATCTGATGAACTTGGAGAGTGTCACTGAAAAACTGATGACTAGTCTTCTGAAGATAATTGTGGGGCCAAATCATCATCCGTATCTTTCCGGGCCCTACCCGAGGACTGATGGAAGTCTCTTATCTGTTCTTGGAGATGTAAGCGGTCAGGAGGGCATCGGTGACGTTGGGGACGCCCACCAGCAGGCAGGGTGTTGGAGGTGGTAGGATTGGATGAAAGATCAACTGGTGGGGTCAAGGAGGGAACAGAGGGGTCAGGGGGAACCTCTGAACCAGAGTCACAAATACCCACAAGAGACGAGTCCAAAGTTTCTGAGTCAACCCAGACATTATTCCAGATGTCCTCCGACGCATTAGATGTGGACACTGCAACCCGTAGGGTTGGGGACGTCGAGGGTTCAGGCACCTGTGAACGAGACCGTAGCTGGTCTACATGTCGTCTGGTAATGGAGCCATCTTCCAGGCGGACTCTGTACATCTTGGGTCCCAAAGATTCTGCAACGGTAGCAGGTAGCCACCGAGTGTTGGCAGATCCATACGATCGAGTCCAGACCTCCTGGTGCAAAAACAGGAGACTCTTTGGACATCACCATATTTTCTTGGGATTGTAATACATGTTCATGAACGGTCTGAGGGCGAAGCATGTCGAAAGCAGTCCATGGCTGTCTTCCCAACATAAGCTCAGCTGGTGTTGTACCAGTGGTGGCATGTGGTGTAGTTCTGTAAGTAAAAAGGAAAGAGTCTAACTGCTGAGGCGATATGGACCTCTGGCTAGTCACAGCTACTGAGGCCTTGAAATAGTTCTTGAAAGTTTGTACAAACCGCTCTGCTTGCGTCTGATTCAACTCTGGTATATAGATTAAAGATATTCAGAACTCTGATATAAGTCGGCGATTTTACTGATATTTTCCCTGCAAGGCTTCCAATGTCCTCTACTCTCTCTCTCTCTGATTCACTTCCTCTCCTGCAGGCTGAAACACCCTGATAGCTGGCAACAGCCAGATTCAACTCTCAATAGATAAACAGATGAACTCTGATTAAACTGTGTTATTGTATGGTATCTAGAATTAGATCAAAGATATACAGATTTTCCAGAACAATGCTATAAATCAGTGATACACACTGTCCCTGATAGGCTGGTGTGCCAAGACAGATTCTAATTTGCTGAACTGTGGTATAACTCACTGATACACACTGATAACAGGCTGTGCCAAGACAGATTTAAATTCCAAGAAATCTCCAACAATGTCAGTGATACACCCTGACAGAACAATCTCCTCTCCTCTGATTCACTCCTGCAAACTCACACGCTGGGGCTGCAGGCAGGGAAGCCTTATATAGTGTGCTGCAGGACTTAGCTCTATGAGCCCATGATTGGGCAAAATTTGCCCAATCAGGACTCTGAGCCGTGATTGGCATAGTGTTGAACCCGTCTTGCACCAGACCTGTGGTCGTTTTCCGAACCTGCAGTGTGTTTGTGTGTGTGTCTGTGTGTGTGTGTCTGTGTGTGTGTGTGTGTCTGTGTGTGTCCCCTGCCGGCAGAGTTTGTGATTTCTCGGCCGTTATTCAGGGAATATGAATGATAACACGGTGACGTTTCTTTCACTCATGGTTCGTGTTTGAAGCCATTTATTATCAATCAAGTGCGTTTACTCTTTATAAATCATAACGACGACAGAAACTCCCCAAATCACCCAAAACCTTAACACACCCTGGTGATTTTGGCCTCATAACATGCGCACGAGTTGACACAATTGGCTATTAAAGGTCACCCTCCTCACCTGTGACCTGTTTGTTTGTAATCAGTGTGTGTGTATACTGTAATCCAGCGCTGATTAACACTTTGCACTTCCTAGATTTAACATGGGGAGCGCAAAGTACAGAAACCTCGCGCTGAAAAGCACAAGATACCAAACGCAAACGGGTTACTTAACCCCTTAGTGTTGGGATTGTAATATGATGCGCCCGCGCTCGGGTCACCAGGGCTAACGTTAACCCTCACACAAGTGACACTAACGTTAGCGTCAGGAATGTAACGTTGCCCTATATGTCCTTACAAACAAGCTGCAGGAGCTGATGTCATAACCAGAGACGGCCAGGTGTACAAAGTGATTGTAGCGTCTCCCATACAAGGTGACACAATATGTCATTTGTCTCGGGGGTGTAACCGGGAGGGTCTCACATACAGCAGGCACGGGGGGGGGGCAGACGGTTTATGTGATGAGGAACATAAATTACATATTCCATTTACTTATATTTTGGATTTAAAGTCCTTTACACTCACTGGTTCCGTTTATTCTTTTCCAGGACGGTTTTGTTTGAAGGAGGAACATAAAGCGTTAACCATTTGAACGCTGGATTGGAGAGAGCGTGAGGGACAGCACGGAGAGGGAGGAGGTGGAACACGGGCCGCTTGATGAGTGAGGCGGGGAGCCTGCAGCAAAATAAGGGCTCGCAACAGGAAGGCAAGCGTTTGATTGCAGGAGGTAAAGATGTGAGGAGGGAGAATTACTCTTCAGCTGAGGAACCGGAAAGAACCAAGCTGAGACCGGCAGGTCCAAAGACCTCCGAGGACGACAAAGGTCCTAGCATGCAAACTGAAGGAAAAGAGAGGAAAGCCGAAAACCTCTGTGATGAAGCCAAGGGTTTGCCGGGAGGGACCAAGGTGTTAGAGACTCAACCTAAGAGTCCGGAGAGAAAACTGGAAACGTTGGCAAAACAAGACCAAGCCGAAGAAAATGCAACTAGGAGCCTGTTGGATGGACCAAAGAGCTCTCATGGAAACACTAACATCCAGCAAGGATCAAAAAGCAACGCAAAGGACAAAAATGGCAGCCACGACCAAGGGGGCTATTTCCGTGGAGGAAACCAAACCTCACCAGGGAGGAGGCAGGGTGGTGAGACGATCATCCATGGAGACAATGAGGACTTGCATGTAGAGGAGAAGGAAGAGAGCAAGCTGAAGGAAAAGATGAGTTTCCGTGAAGGAACCAAGGCTTTGGGAGGTGACCCTGTGAGCAGCGGGGGGAAAGGAGAGACTTTGACAAATGGAGAAAAGTCACAAAGAAGCCGAACAGACAACAAGATGTCACTGAAACCAAACAGCCGCGTGGTGGACACCGACAACAGCAACCATGTGGAATGGAACAATTTCCGTGGAGGAAAGAAGGCTTTGGAGACTCAATCGAATAACATGGATGAGGAAAGCAAAGCCTTCATAAACATAACCAACACGATAAAGCAGCGGACAGAGCTCGTTCATGGAGACATCTCACACCCTGCCAGAGGAAGAGACCGTAAAAAGGCTGCCCCAACCGGGTATAAGAGGAGACGCCTGGAAAAGAATGGTGACGCAAAATGCGAGCGACCGGCACCTTGGAGGACACCGGGCGTTAAAAACGGTAAGAGGTTTCCCAGTCCACCATAATACCAGTGTACCAGCCTGATATCATGCCATGCATACCACGTGCCATAATACCATCCTGACATCATGCCATGCATACCATGTGCCATAATACCAGCCTGACATCACTCCATGCATACCACGTGCCATAATACCAGCCTGACATCATGCCATGCATACCACGTGCCATAATACCATCCTGACATCATGCCATGCATACCATGTGCCATAATACCAGCCTGATATCACTCCATGCATACCACGTGCCATAATACCAGCCTGACATCATGCCATGCATACCACGTGCCATAATACCATCCTGACATCATGCCATGCATACCATGTGCCATAATACCAGCCTGATATCACTCCATGCATACCACGTGCCATAATACCAGCCTGACATCATGCCATGCATACCACGTGCCATAATACCATCCTGACATCATGCCATGCATACCACGTGCCATAATACCAGCCTGACATCATGCCATGCATACCACGTGCCATAATACCATCCTGACATCATGCCATGCATACCACGTGCCATAATACCATCCTGACATCATGCCATGCATACCATGTGCCATAATACCAGCCTGATATCACGCCATGCATACCATGTGCCATAATACCAGCCTGACATCATGCCATGCATACCACGTGCCATAATACCATCCTGACATCATGCCATGCATACCACGTGCCATAATACCAGTCTGACATCATGCCATGCATACCACGTGTCATAATAGTAGATACGCATAATGTATACGCTACAAAATAGTGGTGGGTTGCTACATATTAGAACACTATATTCTAACAACAGACCAGGAGCAGCTGCAGCGCCTCGAGACGCAACAATTATTATCACCATTTATAAAGCGCCAACAGATTCCACAGCGTGTTACATTAAAAAGTGGGGACTTAAATAAAGTTACAAAGAAACTTAGGAAATAGAGACAAGAGGTGTACAGGTCCGGCTCACAGGAGTTTACAATCTAGAGGAGCAGAGGGTCCGGCTCACAGGAGTTTACAATCTAGAGGAGCAGAGGGCCCGGCTTCACAGGAGTTTACAATCTAGAGGAGCAGATGGGTCCGGCTCCGGCTCACAGGAGCTTACAATCTAGAGGAGCAGAGGGTCCGGCTCACAGGAGCTTACAATCTAGAGAGCAGAGGGTCCGGCTCACAGGAGTTTACAATCTAGAGGAGCAGAGGGTGCGGCTCACAGGATTTACAATCTAGAGGAGCAGAGGGTCCGGCTCTCAGGAGCTTACAATCTAGAGGAGCAGAGGGCCCGGCTCACAGGAGTTTACAATCTAGAGGAGCAGAGGGTCCGGCTCACAGGAGTTACAATCTAGAGGAGCAGAGGATCCGGCTCACAGGAGCTTAACATCTAGAGGAAGAGGGTCCGGCTCACAGGAGCTTACAATCTAGAGGAGCAGAGGGCCCGGCTCACAGGAGCTTACAATCTAGAGGAGCAGAGGGTCCGGCTCACAGGAGCTTACAATCTAGAGGAGCAGAGGGTCCGGCTCACAGGAGTTTACAATCTAGAGGAGCAGAGGTCCGGCTCACAGGAGCTTACAATCTAGAGGAGCAGAGGGCCCGGCTCACAGGAGCTTACAATCTAGAGGAGCAGAGGGTCCGGCTCACAGGAGCTTACAATCTAGAGGAGCAGAGGGTCCGGCTCACAGGAGCTTACAATCTAGAGGAGCAGAGGGTCCGGCTCACAGGAGTTTACAATCTAGAGGAGCAGAGGGTCCGGCTCACAGGAGCTTACAATCTAGAGGAGCAGAGGGTCCGGCCCCCAGGAGCTTACAATCTAGAGGAGCAGCGGGCCCGGCTCACAGGAGTTTACAATCTAGAGGAGCAGAGGGTCCGGCTCACAGGAGTTTACAATCTAGAGGAGCAGAGGGCCCGGCTCACAGGAGTTTACAATCTAGAGGAGCAGAGGGTCCGGCTCACAGGAGTTTACAATCTAGAGGAGCAGAGGGCCCGGCTCACAGAGAGTTACAATCTAGAGGAGCAGAGGGCCCGGCTCACAGGAGTTTACAATCTAGAGGAGCAGAGGGTCCGGCTCACAGGAGCTTACAATCTAGAGGAGCAGAGGGCCCGGCTCACAGGAGCTTACAATCTAGAGGAGCAGAGGGTCCGGCTCACAGGAGCTTACAATCTAGAGGAGCAGAGGGCCCGGCTCACAGGAGCTTACAATCTAGAGATCTATGACTATGATGTTTTTGTTCCTGATGCTGTAAATGTTGCATTTTAATTTTTTTCTTAAATTATTCTTTTTCCAGCTCTGATGTTCCTGTTGCTCTTCCAGCAGTTTGTCCGCGCGGCATCGGGTAAGAGTTCAGCTTCCCGTGTGTTTATAAACACCGTTATTATAGCACGTGTGATAAAGCGTAATAGTGTCTGCAGGCGCCGCGCACGTTATAGGGGTTATTCAGAGCGAGCCGAATTGCACCAAACAGTGAGTTTCCCCGTACGGTGCAATTTCGGGTCCATTCGGCTATAGTGAAATGCCCTGATGTTCGGTGGTTTTATTCGGCCGAGGTGATCAGGTGACCCCACCGAAATCTCTGTGCTCTGAATAACCCTTGTAGTAAAAATGAATAAAGACAAACACAAGTGAAACGTGTCACATTGTTGCGCACTGCGCGGTGTATTCACACAGCACTGAATTTCACTGCACTTTACCCGTTCATTTTCAACAAAAATATAATCCACATACTTTGTCGAAATTGGAGTTGCTGACGCAGGCACCGAATTTCTGTGAAAACGGCCAAATTGACCTCGGGGGGAAATTATCACTGAAGCAAAACTGAAAGGACGTTTCCTATTCTTCTAACAGGAGTAAAATGTGTCTAAATAATAAAAAGGTGCTTTAAAAAAAATAACCAAAAGGTCTGTTAAAAAAATAATAATAAAAAAAGTAATTAAAAAATTAAAAAAGGTCTTTTAAAAAAATAAAAAATAGGGTTTTTGTAAAAAATAAATAGAGCGCTGTAACAGATCTCAACACCCTGACAGGGTCACATCTGTCAATGCTGCTTCCTTGCTGGACCCCCGTGTTCTCCTCATGACTCTCGTGCCTTTTTCCTGGTCCTCGGCCGCAGTTTAAAGACGGGTACACATAGAGAGCCTGGCTAGTAACACCCAGAAATAAGATAACAAGATACACATGGACCTGACAATAGACAGATAGACAATAGCATTCTTGCATAATCACAGATTACACAAACATTCTGCACAGGAGAGGCCACTGAACTAATATCGATTATGGGGCCTGCACCCTACAAATATACCTCCATGCTCCTGCACCCCAAGTCCAAAGTGATTTACATCACAGGGGCCAATTTGAAGGTTGTTGTATAACCCTCATTGTGTTAGAAGTGTCGCAGATAAGAGGTGTAGGATCTGCTCATAGTAGCACCATGCTTGTGATGTCATCATGTGGTGTTTACATTCACTGATTACTGTGTAATATATCCTGGGGATTTGGGTTGATTTGGGCTGATTCGGTGACTTTCTGCCTCTTTTCTTGCAGCTGGTTCTCCAAGTAACTCCACGAATGGATCTCGTGTCTATCGATTCTGCTGCTCCAACTCGGCCAACCTGACACACGATCACCTGATTTTCCGATTCGAAATGAGCGCAGTGTGTGAATACACTGCCGGCAAAGTGTCAGAATGCGCTGACAACATCTACGTCTTCCTGCAGAACGACACGTGTGCGATCATGGAAACATCAGACTCCGAAACCAAACATTATTCCATGGAACACGGAGACGGAAAGCCATGCGCATCAGTGCCGTATGGTAGGTAATGGCAAAACGCGCCGACGCGACTGATAAAGGGACTCTTTGTGTTTCCACAGTGACTATACAAAGTAATGTCCACACATTGTAACAGCAAACCTGAAGCGTAAATAGCAAATATTCCAATCCGTCCGTCAAGACGTCCCTGTATAGGACTATGGAAACACAAACCCCTTACGATGGGCGGAGCTCACATGCTCCGCCCAATCCCGCTATACACAGGAAAATCCTAAAACGCTGTGAGTTCTGTGTGTGTGGGAGCAGTGACCTGGCGAGCACACCCCACACTCACAATGCGAGCGCCAGACCTGCCATCTTTTCCACCACACTCACACGTGTCTTCTTCAGGCTGAGGGGTGGAATATGAAAGATGATTGTGTGTGATATGGGGCATCAAACAGCTGCACACAGGGGGTTATTACAGTCTCTGATGGCAGGAGGGAGGTTCTGACTCCAGGGAACAGTCTGCAAGACCTGACCTTCACCCTGGGATGTCAGACCACGTGACACCTCGCTCTCCTCTGCGTGTGGTCACCACCAGGGCTTGTGCTGCGCAAACATTAAAATGTGACTATTTCACAATATATTCATCAACGTAAAACCTTCTCACCTTCTCTCTGTGTTTCAGATCTACCCAAAGTTTTAAACAGCTACCAAATGGTTAACCAGACCAACAACAATGTAACCAACCCCGACAAGATGGACGACTCGGGCGCATCTTATACATTGGCAATCTGCCTGATTATTGGCTTCCTGGTGCTGCTGGCGCTAGTGGCCTTTGGATTTTGGTACAATAAGAGAAGGTGAGACAAGCTTCCTCCTCCCCACGCGTTGCTTCCTCTTTCCCACACGTTGCTTCCTCTTTCCCACTGAAATGCTACCGCCTCCCCTCGTGTTGCTTCTTCCTCCCCTCGTGTTGCTTCTTCCTCCCCTCGTGTTGCTTCTTCCTCCCCTCGTGTTGCTTCTTCCTCCCCTCGTGTTGCTTCTTCCTACCCACGCCGGGCTTCCTCCTTCCCACACGGTGCTTTCTCCTCCCCGTGTTGCTTCCTCTTCTGCATGCAGAGCTTCCTTTTCCCCATGCAGCACTTCCTCCTCTGCACCCGGTGCTTCCTCCTCCGCACACGGTGCTTCCTCCTCCCCGTGTTGCTTCCTCTTCTGCATGCAGAGCTTCCTCTTCCCCATGCAGCACTTCCTCCTCCGCACCCGGTGCTTCCTCCTCCGCACACGGTGCTTCCTCCTCCCCCCGTGTTGCTTCCTCTTCTGCTTTGCAGAGCTTCCTCTTCCCCATGCAGCACTTCCTCCTCCGCACCCGGTGCTTCCTCCTCCGCACACGGTGCTTCCTCCTCCCCCGTGTTGCTTCCTCTTCTGCATGCAGAGCTTCCTCTTCCCCATGCAGCACTTCCTCCTCCGCACATGGTGCTTCCTCCTCCGCACACGGTGCTTCCTCCTCCCCCCCGTGTTGCTTCCTCTTCTGCATGCAGAGCTTCCTCTTCCCCATGCAGCACTTCCTCCTCCACACACTGTGCTTCCTCCTCCTCACACGGTACTTCCTCCTCCCGTGTTGCTTCCTCTTCCCCATGCAGCACTTCCTCCTCCACACACTGTGCTTCCTCCTCCGCACACGGTACTTCCTCCTCCCCGTGTTGCTTCCTCTTCCCCATGCAGCACTTCCTCCTCCACACACTGTGCTTCCTCCTCCGCACACGGTACTTCCTCCTCCCCGTGTTGCTTCCTCTTCCCCATGCAGCACTTCCTCCTCCGCACCCGGTGCTTCCTCCTCCGCATACAGTGCTTCCTCTTGTAACGGTGCGCTCGGTACAGACTGGACGGAGAGAAGTCTTGGTGGATCCAGTGATTTAATGGCATCTTTGTTGTTTTAGCAGGAATAATTCTACGTCTGTGAGAAACGGCGTATGTCAGCTATACAGTGCTGTGACAAATGGCTGTTTAGAAACCCTGGATAATGTCAAGCCTTCCGGAAAGGAAACGGCCAATGGAGTCTAGACTTCACACGTCTGAAACCGATATCGTGCTCCGTAAGAGGACACGAGAAACAAAAGCGTCCTCTGAACCTGTCCTGTTCGGCTCAATAATCCCCAGAAGATCCTGTGCGACCTTTTATCAAACGATGACCTGGGCATCATTCACTAAACGGCGAGCTCAGGCGAGTCGGCCGCCATCTTGCAAAACATACACATAGCGCCAGCATGAAGGCTGTGATTATTCAGACGCAGAGATTACTGTCCAGCTCATCTCCTGAGGATTCCATGCCGGGCCGGAAACTCACTGCTTAGTGAATAGACCCTGTGTCCGGCGCCCAGCGGCAATGACGGTGCATCGTGTGGTGGATCCACGAACGCATCTGAACTGCTCCATATCTTCCCCCTGTACCCAATGAGCCAACACTACGTTACTCCCCTCAGAGGAACAATGTTCTTAAAAGAGTTGCTGGGGGCTGCGTGTGAACCCCCCAGTAGAGAGCCGCTGGGGGGAGCTGTGTGTGAACCCCCCGCCAGTGCAGAGCCACCAGGGGCTGCGTGAGAAGCCCCCCTTATTGTGTATTGTTACGCCCTGGGTCGCGGTTTCAGCCCGGGTATTTATTTATGTATGTATTTATTTATTTTGCCGCGACATTACTGGTGGTGCCACGCGGTGCCGACCTGCCGGTGAGAAACCATGTGCCGACAGACGGACAGGGACGGACGCACCGCGTACCATAACCTCTGCTTATGGGGCTCAATCACATTTCTTATAATTCACTGTATTGCTTGACCCCTCCCCCGCAGCGCACAGAATGCTGGGTAACGCTTCCTTTATGATTTGGGAAATGAGCATTTTATTATAAATTCCCTCCGAATTTTTCTGGGATCAAATAACAGAAATGAATGGATTTAATCCGGTGTAATCATATAAATACACAGCGATACATTTATTATGCTCCGAGATGCTTCATGACGTCACCCGGCGGGCGATTACCTGACGTACGACACGTTTTATAACACACTCTCACTCATACATATATATTATTCTTTATTTATATAGCGCCAGCATATTCCGCAGCGCACACATAAACAATCCAAATAAACGCCCCCAGACTGTGTATAAGGTGTGTGTGTGTATAAAGACCCCCAGACTGTGTATAAGGTGTGTGTGTGTATAAAGACCCCCAGGCTGTGTATAAGGTGTGTGTGTATAAAGACCCCCAGACTGTGTATAAGGTGTGTGTGTATAAACGCCCCCAGACTGTGTATAAGGTGTGTGTGTGTATAAAGACCCCCAGGCTGTGTATAAGGTGTGTGTGTATAAAGACCCCCAGGCTGTGTATAAGGTGTGTGTGTGTATAAACGCCCCCAGACTGTGTATAAGGTGTGTGTGTGTATAAACGCCCCCAGACTGTGTATAAGGTGTGTGTGTGTATAAACGCCCCCAGGCTGTGTATAAGGTGTGTGTGTGTATAAACGCCCCCAGGCTGTGTATAAGGTGTGTGTGTGTATAAAGACCCCCAGGCTGTGTATAAGGTGTGTGTGTGTATAAACGCCCCCAGACTGTGTATAAGGTATGTGTGTGTATAAAGACCCCCAGGCTGTGTATAAGGTGTGTGTGTGTATAAACGCCCCCAGGCTGTGTATAAGGTGTGTGTGTGTATAAACGTCCCCAGACTGTGTATAAGGTGTGTGTGTATAAACGCCCCCAGACTGTGTATAAGGTGTGTGTGTGTATAAACGCCCCCAGGCTGTGTATAAGGTGTGTTTGTGTATAAAGACCCCCAGGCTGTGTATAAGGTGTGTGTGTGTGTATAAAGACCCCCAGGCTGTGTATAAGGTGTGTGTGTGTATAAAGACCCCCAGGCTGTGTATAAGGTGTGTGTGTGTATAAAGACCCCCAGGCTGTGTATAAGGTGTGTGTGTATAAACGCCCCCAGGCTGTGTATAAGGTGTGTGTGTGTATAAAGACCCCCAGGCTGTGTATAAGGTGTGTGTGTGTATAAACGCCCCCAGGCTGTGTATAAGGTGTGTGTGTGTATAAAGACACCCAGGCTGTGTATAAGGTGTGAGTGAAACGTAAATGAATGGCGTGTTTAAACTCGCCTCCGAGACATCTGATAATAATTATTATATGGAAATATAATCCAGTGTTTATTGAGGGACGCTCAGCCTGTGTTTACACATGTGCATAATGACCGAGTATAACAGTGACCGTATAATGTGATGCATGATGTCACTCCGGCCCCTCCTGACTCTGTCACCTCCATCCAAAAACATCTAAACAATTTGTAAATGTTACCCCAAAAAATGTGAACGAATTCCTCTCGATTCCATAACGACCTTCTGACCTCTCCTCAGATCCACAATCCATTACTAATTACCCATAATTACAGAGGAGCGCACACGCACACACACGCACACACACACACACACACACACACACACGCGCACGCACACGCACACTTTATAACTATACATGTGTTATATAATCTATATATCATGGGACTGAATGTTTGCCCGTGCAGGGTGACTAGAAAGTTTTGGTGAGGATTAGGTATTGGGTGAGGGGCCATGGTGGGAAGTTGGGTGGAGGGTTGGTAGGGTATTGGGTGAGGGGCCATGGCGGGAGGGTGGGTGGAGGGTTGGTGGGGTATTGGGTGAGGGGCCATGGTGGGAAGTTGGGTGGAGGGTTGGTAAGGTATTGGGTGAGGGGCCATGGCGGGAGGGTGGGTGGAGGGTTGGTAGGGTATTGGGTGAGGGGCCATGGCGGGAGGTTGGGTGGAGGGTTGGTGGGGTATTGGGTGAGGGGCCATGGCGGGAGGTTGGGTGGAGGGTTGGTGGGGTATTGGGTGAGGGGCCATGGCGGGAGGGTGGGTGGAGGTTGGTGGGGTATTGGGTGAGGGGCCATGGCGGGAGGTGGGTGGAGGGTTGGTGGGGTATTGGGTGAGGGGCCATGGCGGGAGGTTGGGTGGAGGGTTGGTGGGGTATTGGGTGAGGGGCCATGGCGGGAGGGTGGGTGGAGGTCACAGCAGATTTCCCCTTTTTGGTCGCACTATTGTAGTGTCGGCCTTACTAGGACCCTTTAATCACCCCTAGACGTTGCTTCTGGCTTGTACCCGCTTTACCCGGTGTCCGGGCCGGGATCACCCTTTGCTTTTGTAATGTGAGATTCTATGGGAAGAGGCTTCCCCATCTCTCATGTGCAAATCAGTCTCTGCAGAGCCCCGCCACGGCGTATGTATGTCTCCTTTGCAGGGCGCCTCTGGCTCACAAGCTCTTATATTATCATTGTTTTTTGCTTTCTGGCCTCATGTCATTTTTTGGTGTAAATGCAGAGTTTATACACTTTTTACTGAAAATGCAAATAATAAACATAAACACAAACAACAAAGTGCTGACTGCGGCGCGGTATCCTGTGAGTGCGGCGTCCTGCGAGGGCAGTGCAGCATCCTGCGACTGTGATGCGGCGTCCTGTGAGTGCGGTGCGGCGTGCTGCGAGGGCAGTGCAGCATCCTGCGAGTGTGATGCGGCGTCCTGTGAGTGCGGTGCGGCGTCCCGCGAGGGCAGTGCAGCATCCTGCGAGTGTGACGCGGCGTCCTGCGAGTGTGGAACGACGTCCTGCGTGTGCGGCGCGACGTCCTGTGCATGCGGCGCGGCGTCTTGTGTGTTTGCGGGTCACGCCGTGTCACTGCGCTCTGTGATTCTAATAAACTCTTATCTCTGATATAAAACGCATTCGAGTCATTTCTTAATTTCTTCTATTTCGCAGCAGAAGCTCCGCGGCTTCACACATTCACAACCGCAAAATCCGCACAATATATGTATACACATGGATCACACCACGAGGGACATTATTTTCCACTCGTTTTTAGACACGACCCTCTGGTCTCGTTTTGAAGCATTTTATTTTCCTATAAGACGTCCCTGTGCCCCCCCTCCTGAGCACCCCCACTCTGTGTGCACGGGCCTCTCTCTGCTCGTGTATGCGGCTGTGGACAGGGTCTGTGTCTTAGTTCACATGTTGTACCCGGCTGGCTTGGGGTGATAGGATTTTGCAGCTGTTTATTGAAGAAAAGAAAGCTCAGGACCAATGTGGGGGAGGGGTGGGTTGAAAAGATAAGAGTGGACGGTGCAGTGAAGATAGACCGTTCTGGTGTTAGACCCATTCTTTAAGGGAGCGACCCCCGACTGTGAGTAACCTGGATGAACCTGCCCCCTGGCATATATATATATATATATATATACACGCATGTGCACCCATACCCTGGCAGCCTCTAGTGATGAGCCGAACACCCTCGTGTTCGGTACGCATTCGAACTCGAACAATTTCAAAAGTTCGAATTCGAACACGAACCGAACTCAATGCAAGTCAATGGGACTCAAAGTTCGATTTTTAGAGTGTCCTCCAAGAGGGCATATATGCTACATATTTGCCATAAAAGGTGTATGGGGGTCCGGGTAGTGCCTTGGGGGACAGGAAACAAGGACAAAAAGTAAAAAAAAAAACGTTTTTAAAGGGACAGTGAGTTTTCCATGAAATAAGGGTTAAAAATAAAAAATAAAAATTCCTTCAAATATCGTGCCTAGGAGGTCCCCATAACCTGCCCGTGAAGTGGCGGATTTCTAGGATGTATAGAAACACTTAAAAACAAAAAAATGACGTTTCAAATGACGGTAAATGCTTTTCCTTTAATCTATCCATAAACAACTGCTTGGGGCGGCAGCCTGTATGAAAAGAGGAAACGTTTTAGGACACACAGAAGAAGTATAGTGATTTTTTTTGGCTAAATTATGGTGAAACTTATGCAGACTTTGGATGAAAGTAACAACAGGTGCTTTAAAATTGGGCCTTTAGTGTCGGCAACAGTGCAGTCACACCGTAGCCCCTCTTTGGTATTGTGGAAGAGTGCAGGGTTGGACCCTGTGGTCCAATATTAAAATGATATGAATCTGGTATAGGCGTCAGTGGCAGTGCACCCAAATATTGTGCCTTTGGTGGCAGCAAGTGCCTTCACACTGTAACCCCTCTGTGGTATTGTGGAAGAGTGCAGTGGTGGAGGTTTTGGTAATGCAGAAGAGATCCCCGATCTATTCAGTTACATCAGCAGCTATAACAAAACCGGGTCAGCAATGTTTAGGCAATTGTACTGCCCTACTGTATATGGTGAGAATCGGCGCACACCAGTACAGTAGCAACAGGAAGCAAACAGAACACGCAGGGAATGCACAGAGAGAATAGTCAGGCAAAGTCGGCAAGAGATCGGGTCCTCAGAACAAGCAGGGTCAGTAACAAGTATACAAACTGATTCGGTAAGCTAGCGATGCGGGAATAAAAGCTGAGACACACTGAGCGTGTAGCGATGCACAGCGTAGCGAAGCAAAGAGAAGCAAACATTTTGCAGGCTTGACTTCACTCCGCTCCGCCTCGCAGCGTTTCTACACTGCATTACGTTTGCTTCTCACCGCACTGGACAGGAATCCACTAACTAAATTAAAATGTACACACCAAACCATTTTATTTTCACAAAGCACATGTTATATAGGCAAAAAAAAGTTTCTACTGAATAAAATACATCAAAAATTATAGTTAATTTAATAGGAATAGTATAAAAATATAAAAAAAGGTAACCCCTGATCATGTATAGTATATGGACAGCGCTGTGTGTAGAGTAGGGATGCATTGATACCACACACAGACATATACGTATGTATCATCACGCAGACCTATATATACGAAACACCAAAAAAGAGCACTCCATATCATTGACCACCTTCATCCACCATTTTCTGCAACAAAAAAAAAACACATTTCAAAAATTCAAAAAACCTGACTGAGGTAAAATGATGGGGATTCAGTTAACAAAGTATGATCATAGTTTGCGTAAGCTGTCACAGTCGCCAATGTACCCCATCGTTGTCCTATCTAACTTGACTGTATCTGCATTTACAGAATTAACTCACCAAAGAACTTCCCAGCAGGCACTAGCCTTTATAGGCTGTCACGGCGGGACAAACCCGTGAACAGGGAGGGGTGCATACCCAAGAGAGTTGTCAGCTCTCCATATGTATAAAACAAACCACAGGGGGTTACTTTGTTAACTGAATCCCCATCATTTTACCTCAGTCAGGTTTTTTGAATTTTTGAAATGTGTGTTTATTTTGTTGCCAAAAATGCTGGATGAAGGTGGTCATTGATATGGAGTGCTCTTTTTTGGTGTTTTGTATTTAAAGTCTTAGATGCACCCGCTTGTGTTGTAAGTTTAGGATGAGTGCAACCCCCCTGTGGTTTGACCTATATATATGTATATATCAACACTCAGATATATATATACACCCACCAACCCACAGACCTCAGACCATATATATACATACGCACATGGGGGGGCGGCATGTGGACAATCTCAACTAAATGCGCCCCCCCCCCCATTTGGCTGATCCCTCCAGAAGAAATGTTGAACCCGACAGAGCAGAGAATATATATATTATTCTCTGCTCTATTGGGTTCAACATTTCTTCTGGAGGGATCAGCTAAATGGGGGGGGGTAATTAGTTGCCAAAATGTGTGTGTAATACAAGTCTGGATATATATATTTATATTGCTAGGAACCAAGATTTCACACCTGCAGCAGGACGCAATGACAAATTAGACAACTATATTGAAAAATTCCGCTTGAGAGTGACATCCCTGGTTAACACACAGCAGCAGCAGCAGAAAAAAATACCACCAAACCTCTCACCTGCAGAAAGGATGGCCCTAAAAAATCTATCCAGCAACAACAACATCATCATCAAGCCAGCTGACAAAGGGGGATCAGTAGTGGTCATGAACATCCAAGACTACATGGCAGAAGGTGACAGACAACTGTCAGATGTGAAATATTACCTTAAATTGACTGAAGACCCAACAAAAGAATACAAAACCCAACTTGGCATACTTATCAGGTCGTTCCCCAAACACCTACAGCAAGAATTGGAGAATCTGGTGCCTTCCAATCCTCGCATGGGCACGTTCTACATGCTGCCCAAAATCCACAAGCCCAGGAACCCAGGACGACCCATTATCGCAGGTATGGACACACTTACCGAACTAATTTCTGGCCTTATAGAGGGTATCCTGAAACCCTTAGTTACCCACACTGCCAGTTATATACAGGACACCACAGACTTTCTCAACAAACTCAGAGATATCCAGACACTACCGGCCGACACTATATTAGTTACTATGGATGTAGAATCCCTATACAGTAACATCCCACACAAAGATGGAATCAATGCCTGTCTCCAATCTCTCTCCTCCCACAATACTCCACATAAATATAGCGGTGACATTATTACCAAGCTGATTGAATTTATTCTCACACACAACTGCTTCAGCTTCAACAACAACTGCTACCTACAAATGACTGGGACCGCTATGGGTAGTAAAATGTCACCACAATACGCCAATCTTTTCATGGCAGATCTAGAACAGAGGTTCCTGAACACTCACCCTCACAAACCACACAAATATCTACGATACATTGATGATATTTTCATCATATGGACAGAAGGAGAAGAACGACTTCTATACTTTCACATGGCATTTAATACGTTCCACCCATCGATCAAACTCAAGATGGATTTTTCCAAGCACAGTGTGAGCTTCCTGGACTGTACCATATCAGCTGCCAACGGCACGCTGCACTCATCTGTGTACAGGAAACCCACAGACAGACCCAGCTACCGCCACAACACCAGCTTTCATCCCAACCACACCAAACAAGGCATCATCTATAGCCAGGCCATCAGGTACCACCGAATCTGCTCGGACACTGGGGACAGGGATAAACACCTGAGCAAACTGTCTGCATCATTCCAGCGGAAGGGCTACAAGGAAAGGACAATCTCTGAAAAAATCAAATCTGCCCTGAAAACACCGCGCGAACAGCTGTTGCGCTACAAAGAAAAGAAAAACACCACACGGATCCCTCTAGTTGTTTCCTACAACCCTACTCTAGAGGGAATTCGCAAAATCATCAAAGATCTGCAGCCACTGGTCACAGAGGACCCTACGCTCAAAGAAATATTCCCACAGCCCCCCTTACTGGCATTCAAGCAACCCCCAAACCTGAGGCAAAAACTGGTCCGCAGCAAACTCGCTCAGGAACAGGATGACATACAGAATGGGACCAAGCACTGTAACAAACCCCGCTGCAAACTGTGCCAACATATATGTGACAGCAGCACTGCGCGGCACAACAACGCCACTCACAACATCAAGGGATCATACCTTTGCACGTCAGCAAGTGTGGTATATATGATCCAGTGCATGGTGTGTGATAAGGGCTGCTATATTGGTGAAACTAGCCTTAAAATAAGTCTCAGGATGAACCAGCACAGACACTCCATCAGGAACCACCAGGAAAACACATATTGTACCCCAGTGGGACATCACTTCAATCTAGCAGGCCACTCCATCCAAAACCTCAGAATTAAAATCCTCAAAGGCCATTTTAAAGACCACCGGGAACACAAAACATATGAAATGAAAATGATCACATATTTCAACAGTATAAAACAAGGACTTAATGTAGATTCGGGTTTTCTAACCCACTATAATAACGTCACATAATATACATAATTCCTATTTTTCTGTGTCTTCCCCATACTCACTGTTTTGTGGTTTTTTTTTCTTTCGTTCTGTCCTTTCACATTCCCTTTGAAGTGACATGATTGCATCTTGCCTGAGACAATTAAATGTTCCCTTTTTTTTTCCCCTCTGACCATGCCATTTGGCAATGTACAACATTTAACACTCCCAACTGTGCGACCTATGAATGTCACTATGTTTAATTCTACTATTCTGATCAGTAATCTTCTATACCTGACGAAGGGATTATTACTCTCGAAAGCTTGTACTTTAAATGTAACGCTAAAGATATACACACGAAAGAAACAAACCACTGCCTGAGACCCCGCGCAGCCCACATGCCACCCCCCTCTACCTGACTGAATGTATCTAATATATATAATTAAATACATTCAGCCAGGTAGAGAAAGAAAAAAAAGGTTTTATTTTATGTTCCCGGGGACATTTAAAAATGTCCTCGGATTTTATTTTTATTAGAAATGTGTCGCCTTACCTTAGCCTGGTGGTCAGTGGAGCCTCCCTGGATCTTGGTTGTGGGGGGGCTGCCGTGGCCGCAGGTGCAGTGGCTCCCTCCCTGTGCCACCTGTCTCTGCCACATGCACCCAGGCGGCTAGCCAGCACAGTCGCAGCTCTGTCATTCGGCGGCCGCATGCTCCTCAAGGGGATCCTTGGGAGGCCCCGGCAGCCTGCCTCCTACAGTGCCTGATTAGAGGGCCGTGTCTGCCTGACGTTTTAGTAACAAGAATGTTTTATCCCATAGGCTTCAATGTTAAAAATATTAATTCAATATCTAATAAACCGTTGCTTATAATATTCTGCAGTAAAGAGTCTCTTTATTTCTAGATTTTTTAGTATTTTTAAAGCATTTTTTATACCTTTTTCAAAAAAAAGAAAATTTGGGGGAAAGTCACAAAAAGTTTGAAGTTCGCGAACTGTCGAACAGCCGATGTTCGATTCAAACTCCGAACAGATCGAACCGAACAACTCATCCCTAGCAGCCTCGACATTAAGCTGGTGGCTGTGGAGGACACGCCCAGCACCAAGTTGCAAAGCTGAATTTCGGGGTGCTGTTGGTCTTCTCCGGCAGCTGCTGACATCTTGGAAATCATAGGGAAAATTGAGAATTTATTGGGAGAAACGCAGCAGTTCGGCCATAATCTGGCATTTGTTGATGGAGATCTTGTATGTCCGGCCTCGCTGTGCGGTTTCCCCCGCGGTGCTCGCTCTATAAATAATACTTTGTGTTACACAGAATGTAAAGACTAGAGATCACATTTTTTGTGTAAATTGCCAGAATTTCACGTTTTTGTGGTATCTCTGTGTCACTGTGCCGCCCGCTCACTCCGTCACTTCCTGGAGCTGCTTCATTGTGTGCATGCGTGTGTGCGTACGTGCGTGTGTATTTGCGCGCATGTGCGGGTGTGTGTGTGTGCGTGTGCAGGTGTGCGGGCGTGCGTGTGCCGTAGCTGCGTTAATTTATGATCTTTGAACCAGGAAGTCCCGTATTTAACGAGGATTCCGCGCAGCGTTTCACGTCGTTCCTGTGAGTTTGGCGTTGCAGGGCGTCATTGAAGGTCAGAATTGCTTTAGGACGTTTTCAGAGAATTTTTGTGCTTTGAGTTTGTTGATTTGTGAATCCAAGTGTCTCCTTTATCATCGCCGCCCGTCCATGTGAGGAAACCCCTCCAGCCGTCACAACTAGGGATGAGCTGTTCGATCGGTTCGGAGTTCGATTCGAACATCGCCTGTTCGCATGTTTGCGAACTACGAACATTTCCGCATGTTCGCCGCATGTTCGCCCACAATGCACTTTTCCACTGGCCTGAAGCTTGTAATTGGCTACAGCCTTGCACCTGACCACAGGTCAGGTGCAAGACAGGTTCAAGACCATTACAATCACGGCTCAGAGTCCTGATTGGGCACATTTTGCCCAATCATAGGCTCACTGAGCTAAGTCCCGCAGCACACTATATAAGGCTTCACACAGCGCTTCAGCACGTGTTTGAGAGGAGATTGTTCTTGTGTTAGTGTGTGTTCTTACTGCCAGTCTGCCACCAGCTACTGGGGGTCTCATTTCTACAAAATATCTGGAAAATGTTCTAATCTGTGTTCTCACTCCCAGCAACTATTTTGGGGGTCAGTAATTTCTACAAAATATTTGAGAATTGTTATAATCAGTGTGTTCTCACTGGCTGCCACCAAGTATTTTGGGGGGTCAGTAATTTCTACAAAATATTTGGGAATTGTTATAATCCGTGTGTTCTCACTAGCTGCCACCAAGTATTTTGGGGGGTCAGTAATTTCTACAAAATATATGGGAATTGTGGTAATCTGTGTCTTGCGACTCACTGCCACCCATCAGGGGGTCTCACTGAGTTATAGGAGGTTTCTGGGAATTGTAATCTGTGTCTTGTCACTGGCTGCTAGCTATCAGGGTATCTCACTGAGTTATACCAGAGTTCTGGAAATTTTTAATCTTTATACCAGAGTTGAATCAGAGTTCTGTATATATTTAATCTATATATCACTCACCATGTCAGAAAGACCAAAAAGGACAGGCAGACGCTCCCAGGCACAGATAAGAGGGCAAGCAGCCTCTGTGTCGGGAGGCTCTGCCTCTGGTCATTGTGGACGTGGTGCATCCTCTGCAGGGGCACGCTTGTCCTTTCTAACTGGTGCTGGCCGTCTTAAGCAGCAGCAACATACAGAGGATTTGGTGGATTGGCTAACCAGGCCATCCTCATCCTCCAAGTCCTCTGCCAGCCAGGCTTTTAGTGCTTTACAGTCCACCTCAGCTGCCAAAGCATCTAATGCAGCCTCCATGTCCACAGCTACTCCTGCCGTAGCCTCACTATCACACACAGAAGAGTCAGCTGAATTGTTTGACTACAATGACAGTGACATGCTGCTTGAGGATGCGCAGCAACTACAGTGCTCTGATTCAATCTCTGAGGTTGAGGAAGGGAATATAATCAACCTAGAGGAAGGGGGTGCCAGTGATGACACACAGATAACTGGCACTCATATTGCCCCAGCAGCTGCAGTATACTGCCAAGTTGGCTCCAGTGACGAGGAGATAGGGGGTGATGACAATGATGATGAGGTCACTGACTCCACCTGGGTGCCTGATCGAACAGAGGAGTCAAGTGAGGAGGAGGAGGAGGCACAACAAACACGAGGCACAACATCCTCTATGACCAACCGTAGCACTAGCCAGTCCAAGGCATCAGATGTCAGAGCTGCTCAGGTGCAGAGTGCTGTTGTCTCAAAGCACACATCCAGGAACACTGCTGTCTGGGAGTTCTTTAAGAAATGTGCAGCAGACCCCACCGTTGCTATTTGTAATCTATAATAAGAAGAAGGTAGAGGGTAATCCTACAATGAATTAAAATCACTTAGAGGTGCATGTTAAATGAACAAATAGTATTTGAATCAATCCACGCACATCAAAAAACAAGATCGTTATCACCGTTCCATGGATGCCTAGGACCTGGGGTATGATTTCCTCCAGAGCCGGTGCACTTCAGGAACAATCAGTCAAGACGAAAGTTTGTCCAGTCAAAGGATTTTATTAATAAAAATAAAAATAAAGATAAGACTGCTCACGCTTGACGCGTTTCGTCAAAATACTTCATCAGGAGCAATATGTGCAGTCATAAGTACATGGTTAAAAATTAAAAGTGTATAGAAATATTATTATAATGTTCTAGCACACGTGTTTTTAATTTTCTTATGGTTCGCCCCACAACAACCATAAGAAAATTAAAAACACGTGTGCTAGAACATTATAATAATAATAAGAATAAAAAAGATAATTATTCGGTACCCGTACACTGCAATAGCTGTCCACATTTTAAATTTAGAGACCTAAAATTTATGGGACTAGAGAAAAATTAACCACATTGGAGAGGAGGGGATAGAAGCAAAAGGTTGGCTCAAAGAGAATCTTATTGGATCCATACACTTAAGTGTATGGCTCCTGCAGGGTTAAATGAGGAAATGGATATTTGCTGTTTTATATGAAAAATTAAATGACCCTGTTATATGTTTGCTGGTTGTTACAAAAAAAAAACCACAAAGAAAATTAATATTTCTAATACTTCTGTGCCTGATCAATGTTTAAATGTCAAAAGAGTTATTATTGACATAAAACCCGTATGTCGGGGAAATATATGTTTTTGTTTTTATTAGGAGATTTTAGAATTAAAATGGAATAAAAGATGACTATTCAGTCTTCCCAGTCTGGTATGAAAACATGGACACCTGTGCAAGCGCAAGAAGAATACGAAGAAAATACACGCCGGGTCTTCTAGAGAAAAATGCTGTGACATAGATGCGCTGTTAAATTAAAGGCATCGCATGAGAAATACGTCATAGAGGAAATAGGTGGGCAGACGCCGTGGAGGAAGTGGGATCCCGATCGCCATGTTTTCGGTGGAGGGAGAAAACACCACGGGAACCAGGCTGACGTAATTGTGATGAATAAGGGAGGGCTGTTTGGGGTTTAATTGACCAATTATGTTAATGAATGTGATTATAAAATGGCGATGTTCAGAATTGATTTCTATACACTTTTATTTTTTAACCATGTACTTATGACTGCACATATTTCTCCTGATGAAGTCTTTTGACGAAACGCGTCGAGCGTGAGCAGTCTTATCTTTATTTTTATTAATAAAATCCTTTGACTGGAGAAACTTTGGTCTTGGCTGATTTGTTCCTGAAGTGCACTGGCTGTGGAGGACATCATACCCCAGGTCCTAGGCATCCATGGAACGGTGATAACGATCTTGTTTTTTGATGTGCGTGAATTGATTCAAATACTATTTGTTCATTTAACATGCACCTCTAAGTGATTTTAATTTGTTGTAGAATTACCCTCTACCTTCTTCTTATTGTATACTGCTAATGGGTTACCGGGAGCCCGCAGAGGGAAGATCCTATCTTCATTAATAAGTTAAGTGATTCAGTGTGTGTTTTTTTATTTGCATATTTGTAATCTATGTCAGATGAGGCTCAAGCGTGGGAAAGACAACGGACGCTTGGGTACCACGTGCTTGAGGCGACATATGACCACCTGCCACGCATCCCGTTGGCGCAAAACTTTGCGTAGGTCCTCCTCACCTGTCTCTACCCCACTATATGTCCTGCCATGTCATTGACTCCAACCTCCACTGACAGGGATGATGCTACAGAAATGGATGTAACAGGTCCTTCCTCACAATGTGACAGCATCCCATCAGCTGAAGATTTACGCAGTCAGATTACGTTGCCCCAGCTGCTGCAGCATAAGAAAAAATATAGTCCCAACCATCCCCAAGCACAGCGTCTAAATGCCAGCTTAGCAAAATTACTCGCATTGCAGCTGCTGCCATTCCAGCTGGTGGACTCTGCTCCCTTCCATGAATTTGCTGAATGTGCTGTACCACAGTGGCATGTTCCAAAACGCCATTACTTTTCACGGAAGGCCATTCCAGCACTATACCAGCATGTGGAAGACAATGTTATCGAGTCATTGGGAAAGGCAGTCAGCAGCAAGGTGCATGTGACTTTAGACACGTGGTCCAGCAAGCATGGACAGGGCTGTTACATTTCCATCACGGCACACAGGTAACTCTGATTGCAGCTGGGAGGGATCCAAGACAGAGCTCTATGCTGGAGCTTGTTCATCCACCACGCCTCCAGAAAGCTGCTTGTATGAGGTCTGTCTGCTCCACCACCACCTCTCCCTTTTCCTCCTCCTCCTTCTCTGTCTCTGGCGAAGTGGCAGTTAAACCGAGTTTAAGTGGCAGGGGCTACGCAATGGCTCAAGCAAAAAGATGCCATACTGTGCTTGAGCTGGTTTGTTTAGGGGACAGGAGCCACACGGGCCAGAAATTCTGTCAGCTCTGCAGGGGCAGGTGCAGAGATGGTTAACAGCACGCCAGCTTCAGCTGGGAATGGTCGTCTGTAATGGCAGCAACCTTCTCTCTGCCCCACACCTTGGTAAGTTGACGCATGTACCATGCCTAGCACATGTCCTAAATCTGGGGGTAAAGCGTCTCCTAACCAGGTACCCAGGGCTGGCAGAGCATCTCAGCCAGGCCAGAAAAGTCTGCAGCCACTTCAGACGGTCATTCCCAGCAAGTGTTCGCCTGGCAGAAATTCAAAGAGAATTCCATCTTCCCACAAACCCTCTGATCTGTGACATGCCCACCAGGTGGAACTCGACATTAACAATGCTGCAGCGTCTGCACAAGCAGCAGAGGGCCATCAATGAGTACCTGTGTGAGTATGGCACAAGGACAGGTTCAGGTCAACTTGTTTTTTTTTTCCCTCGCAGTGGCTGATGATCAAGGATGCATGCACTGTACTGTCACCATTTGAGGAGGCAACGAGGATGGTGAGCAGGGACAGTGCATGCATTAGTGACACAATTCCTTTAGTGTTCCTGCTGGAGCACACTCTGCGGGGAACTAAAGATGTGGCTCTAGAGGCAGAGCAGCGGGAGGAAGAGGAGGCCTTCCCTAGCTCTGAAGGCCCCGGTCTTTCTGCAGACAGCATTCCAGCGGGTCCTCCTCAGATCAGACAGGAGAAGGAGGAGGAATATTTAAGTAGTAGGGGCATTGAAGGTGGGGATTCCTCAAGGGAGGGTTTTGTGTGCCCAGAAACACAAGGACTAGTATGTGGCTGGGAGGAGGAAGTGCATGATGGGGTCATCCTCCTCATTGACCAGGAAGACTCGGAAGCTAATGCCACCTCCAACCTACGCTGCATGGGCTCCCTTATCCTGCAAAGACTGCTAATGGACCCCAGGATTCGTGCTATCAAGGAGAGGGATCATTACTGGTTGGCAAAACTTCTTGATTCACGATACAAGGGTAAAGTTGCAGAGCTCATCCTGCCCGCACAGAGGGAGCACAGGATGAAAAAACTTGGATGCTCTAAAGCGACACTTGTGTAACACCTTTCCAGGCACTGGTAGGTTACCAACTGATGACACAGGTGCTTCTGAGGCTGCGGATGATCAGAGGAATAGTGGTGAAGGCCAAGGACGCTTGACTGATGCCTTTTTACATTTTTTTAGTCCACGATGCCCAAGGATGTCAAATGTAGGTACCCATTGCTAGCGTCTTCACCATATGGTGCAGGACTACCTAGGGGCAAAGGCAGACCTGGATACCTTTCCAGCAGATGATCCACTGGCTTACTGGGTGTTGAGATTGGATCACTGGGCAGAATTTAGCCAATATGCTATGCAGCTACTAGGTTGCCCTTCATCTAGCGTGCTTTCCGAAAGAACGTTCAGTGCCGCTGGAGGTTTTGTCACAGACAAAAGAGTGCGTCTGTCCACCGACTCTGTAGACCGGCTGACATTTGTTAAAATGAATCAGTCCTGGATCAGCAGCTATCAATCCCCTGATGCTGACATAACGGAATAGATCGGGATGTCTTCTGCATTCACAAAACCTCCAGCACTGAACTCTTCCACAATACCACAAAAGGGTTACGGTGTGAAGGCACTTGCTGCCATGAAAGGCACAATATTTGGCTGCACTGACACCTTTACCAGATTCATATCTTTTTAATATAGGACCGCATGGTCCACCCCTGCATTCTTCCACAATACCACAGAGGGGTTACTGTACGATGGCACTTGCTGGCCTGGCACCAAAGGCACAATATTTGGGTGCACTGCCACTGACGCCTGTATCAGATTCATATCCTCAGAGGGGTTACTGTGTGACGGCACTGATGCCGACGCTAAAGGCCCAATTTTAAAGCACCTATTGTTACTTTCATTCAAAGCCTGCATAAGTTTCACAATAATTTAGCCAAAAAAAAACACTAAACTTTTTCTGCGTGTCCTAAAATGTCTTTTCATACAGGCTGCCGCCCCAAGCAGTTGTTTATGAATAGATTAAAGGAAAGGCATTTAACGTCATTTTTTGTTTTTAAATGTTTCTATACATCCTAGAAATCCGCCACTTCACGGGCAGGTTATGGGGACCTCCTAGGCGCAATATTTGAAGGAATTTTTCCTTTATATTTTTAACCCTTATTCCATGGAAAACTCACTGTCCCTTTAAAAATGCTTTTTTTTACTTTTTGTCCTGGTTTCCTGTCCCCCTCCTCGGGAACCCCTATACACCTTTTATAGCAAATATCTAGCATATATGCCTTCTTGGAGGGCACTCTAAAAACCGAACTTTGAGTCCCATTGACTTGCATTGAGTTCGTTTTGAGTTCGAATTCGAACTTTTGAAAAGTTCGAGTTCGAATGCGAACCGAACTCTTGGGTGTTCGGCTCATCCCTATTTGTTAGTGACTTGGTGTGAGTGCTTGTATGGATGTGTACGTGTGTGTGTTTGTGTGTGAGTCAGTGTGTGTGTGTGTGTGAGTGTTTGTGTGAGTCAGTGTGTGAGTGTTTGTGTCTCCTGGATTTGGTTTGGGAGCTCCCTGACACGTTGTGACGCAGAGATTTGTTTGTGTGCGGCTGAGATACACATCCATAAAATTAATCCCAAGAGAGAAAAAACACACAAAACCCCCACTTTTATCGGACGTTAGGAATACGGCGTGAGAAATCGATGTGTAAAATAAGCGATGCTGCTGCTCGATTAACACGTGTGATAACCTGACCGTTAGGGCGTCCGCGCAGCACCCGATATCACATCACCGAATAACAAAACCTAAATATCTGCCAGACCTCACAAATTCATTGTGTATTTACAGCCGCGCTCTAAGTGTGTGTCTGTGATTTCTCTTTATTGGGCTGCGCTACCCGAGGGATCGCACTGTGTCCCTCCCATGTAACACACCGTGTCCCTCCCATGTAACACACCGTGTCCCTCCCATGTAACACACCGTGTCCCTCCCATGTACCACACCGTGTCCCTCCCATTTAACACACCGTGTCCCTCCCATTTAACACACCGTGTCCCTCCTATTTAACACACCGTGTCCCTCCTATTTAACACACCGTGTCCCTCCCATGTAACACACCGTGTCCCTCCCATTTAACACACCGTGTCCCTCCTATTTAACACACTGTGTCCCTCCTATTTAACATTCTGTGTCCCTCCTATTTAACACACCGTGTCCCTCCTATTTAACACACTGTGTCCCTCCTATTTAACACACAGTTTCCCTCCTATTTAACACACTGTGTCCCTCCTATTTAACACACTGTGTCCCTCCCATGTAACACACCGTGTCCCTCCTATTTAACACACCGTGTCCCTCCCATGTAACACACCGTGTCCCTCCTATTTAACACACCGTGTCCCTCCTATTTAACACACCGTGTCCCTCCTATTTAACACACCGTGTCCCTCCCATGTAACACACCGTGTCCCTCCCATTTAACACACCGTGTCCCTCCTATTTAACACACTGTGTCCCTCCTATTTAACATTCTGTGTCCCTCCTATTTAACACACCGTGTCCCTCCTATTTAACACACTGTGTCCCTCCCATTTAACACACCGTGTCCCTCCTATTTAACACACTGTGTCCCTCCTATTTAACACACCGTGTCCCTCCCATGTAACACACCGTGTCCCTCCCATTTAACACACCGTGTCCCTCCCATTTAACACACCGTGTCCCTCCTATTTAACACACTGTGTCCCTCCTATTTAACACACCGTGTCCCTCCCATGTAACACACCGTGTCCCTCCTTTTTAACACACCGTGTCCCTCCTATTTAACACACTGTGTCCCTCCCATTTAACACACCGGTGTCCCTCCTTTTTAACACACCGTGTCCCTCCCATGTAACACACCGTGTCCCTCCCATGTAACACACCGTGTCCCTCCTATTTAACACACCGTGTCCCTCCTATTAACACACTGTGTCCCTCCCATGTAACACACCGTGTCCCTCCTATTTAACACACTGTTCCCTCCCATTTAACACACCGTGTCCCTCCCATTTAACACACCGTGTCCCTCCCATTTAACACACCGTGTCCCTCCCATTTAACACACCGTGTCCCTCCTTTTTAACACACCGTGTCCCTCCCATTTAACACACCGTGTCCCTCCTTTTTAACACACCGTGTCCCTCCTATTTAACACACTGTGTCCCTCCCATTTAACACACCGTGTCCCTCCTATTTAACACACCGTGTCCCTCCTATTTAACACACTGTGTCCCTCCTATTTAACATTCTGTGTCCCTCCCATTTAACACACCGTGTCCCTCCCATTTAACACACCGTGTCCCTCCCATTTAACACACCGTGTCCCTCCTTTTTAACACACCGTGTCCCTCCTATTTAACACACTGTGTCCCTCCCATGTAACACACCGTGTCCCTCCTTTTTAACACACCGTGTCCCTCCTATTTAACACACCGTGTCCCTCCCATTTAACACACCGTGTCCCTCCCATTTAACACACCGTGTCCCTCCCATTTAACACACTGTGTCCCTCCCATTTAACACACCGTGTCCCTCCCATTTAACACACCGTGTCCCTCCTATTTAACACACCGTGTCCCTCCTATTTAACACACCGTGTCCCTCCCATTTAACACACCGTGTCCCTCCTATTTAACACACCGTGTCCCTCCTATTTAACACACCGTGTCCCTCCTATTTAACACACCGTGTCCCTCCTATTTAACACACCGTTGTCCCGTGTCCTCCCATTTAACACACCGTGTCCCTCCTATTTAACACACCGTGTCCCTCCTATTTAACACACCGTGTCCCTCCTATTTAACACACCGTGTCCCTCCCATTTAACACACCGTGTCCCTCCCATTTAACACACAGTTTCCCTCCTATTTAACACACCGTGTCCCTCCTATTTAACACACCGTGTCCCTCCTATTTAACACACCGCGTCCCTCCCATTTAACACACCGTGTCCCTCCCATTTAACACACAGTTTCCCTCCTATTTAACACACAGTGTCCCTCCCATTTAACACACCGTGTCCCTCCTATTTAACACACCGTGTCCCTCCCATGTAACACACCGTGTCCCTCCCATGTAACACGCTGTGTCCCTCCCATTTAACACACCGTGTCCCTCCTATTTAACACACCGTGTCCCTCCCATGTAACACACCGTGTCCCTCCCATGTAACACACTGTGTCCCTCCCATTTAACACACCGTGTCCCTCCTATTTAACACACTGTGTCCCTCCTATTTAACACACCGTGTCCCTCCTATTTAACACACCGTGTCCCTCCTATTTAACACACCGTGTCCCTCCTATTTAACACACCGTGTCCCTCCTATTTAACACACCGTGTCCCTCCCATGTAACACACCGTGTCCCTCCTATTTAACACATCGTGTCCCTCCTATTTAACACACCGTGTCCCTCCCATATAACACACCGTGTCCCTCCCATTTAACACACCGTGTCCCTCCCATGTAACACACCGTGTCCCTCCCATTTAGTGTCCCTCCCATGTAACACACCGTGTCCCTCCCATTTAACACACCGTGTCCCTCCCATGTAACACACTGTGTCCCTCCCATTTAACACACCGTGTTTGGTGCGTGTATGAATGAAGGCCACCATCTTTGCCTCTCCTTCGCTGGGAGCAGCTGGAGGGGCTTGGAGCTGCTCAGTGGAGCGGCCTTTTGGTTGCAGTTGTTGGGTACCCACTCTGGAGGGGTGCCTTGGAGTGGCGAGTGGGCTTGCGTTGCGGTGGCCATTGAGGCAAACGGAAACCTCATTTTTGTTGTGCATGGAACACATGGAGGCGAGCGCAGATGACACTCTTTTTCCTTGTTATGTTTTATACATTGACTGGGCTGTTACTCCTGGCAGTTGCTGCCGCTCCGAAAATAAGTGAGTATGGGCGCGACGCCATTTTTTTCTGTATTTACATATTTTGCAGATCACCTTGGAGAATTGCAGACTGAATCTTGCATTCACGGAGCAGCAAATCATATCACCTGTGCTGTGCTTCAGCTATCTGCAAAATCCGGCCTGGTTGGGGGTCACGAGGACAGGTTTGAGAACCACTGCCTTAGGGGCTGGATCATGGTACTCTCCTGGAGGTGGTCAACATCTTGGATGTCAGCCAAGCCTCCGGGATCTCCCCCACCTACTGACGTCATCATGCATGGATGCAATGCAGTCAGTTCGGGAGTTAACTCCTAGCTGCCACCTATGGTGGAGATAGGGGGGTACAATGACTCCCGAATCTCCCGATCCGTGGCAGCTAGCGGTTAATGTTTGGTATCATTGGAAAGGCCAGAGCATGGCCTCTTCAATGATAGCAAACATGACCATGTTATAAGTAAAAGAAAAATAATAATAATAAAAAAAAATTAACCCTGTTTTTTTTTATTTTTATATTAATGTAGCATTATTGTTCACATTTCAATTATGTGAACAATGATGCTGCACTAACGATTTTTTATTTGGGGGTTTTATTTAAAATGTAACAGGTTCCCAGTTCTAATTTTTTCAACAAGCGTCGCTGACAGAATAAATAACCGCAAATGCTCGCATGATAAAATGTGTAAAAAACACTCTACACGCTGCAGATGATTGTAAATTCAATTTGGTTTTTTACATTTTTTGTTATATCATTCTGGCAGGACATGACATATACATATAATAATGATATATTCTGAGTCTGCCGAAAAAAATGATGTATAATTTGTCTGGGTTGTCCAATAAAACCTGACATCAAATCGCGTTTAAACATGATGAGGAAAAACTGTAAAAATGAGCTCAGCACACAGGGGTGAAATGGTTCAGCAGTGAAAGGGTTAAAGTCACTTATCCTCACGTTAACCCTTACTCACCCAAACGCTGCAGTTGGCATTCACTAGGGAATAGGGCCCATAGATTCCAGGAGCCCATACTGGCAGTGGCGCTCAGTACTTCTCGACGGTATCTGCAGCCACCAAATATTCCTTTATTTTACTGTAACATGGTATTTTATCCACATATATAGCAAGGGAGAAGATACATAATGTAACGAAGAGCAAATAAACCTGTTGTATCAGACAATATGTGGTGTAAAAATAAAATGTATCATAATTAAAGTGAAAATAATGAATATTCTGCTGTAAAAATAGATAATTAATGGCAAAATAACATGATTTTATATAGAAAAGCCCATAATAATAATAATAATGTGTCTGGCACAAACGGATTCCCATAACAATGATTCAATTATTAAAGCGATGGACGCCCGTGTAAATGAAATAGAATTCTGTTATCTCTATTGTGCGTCGCGTTTCGCTCTAGTAATTAAATGGTTAATTAACTCTACAAATAATCTTAGTGAATAACCCCTTATGTGTCGCTCATTCAGAATTATTCTATAACATTTAAATTTGCCCCCAAATTGCACCGACTGGTTAATTCCATCATATCTGCAATTTGTTTGGGCAATTCGACCATTCAGTGATCTGTGTTTTCACCAAATCCAGGCGAACTCACAGAAAAATAGGATGCATTTTGCCACAATTTGCAGCGTTTGCCGACACTGAAATTGTCCCATAAAGAGTTAATGATTCGTTTATTTGCAGCGCGAAAAATTGCAGCAAAATGCCCAGATTTCAGTGTTTCCATTCGACAGGTGTAAACAGGCGAATCCCATCGGTTTTAATATAATAAATAAAGGTTTTTAATTTTTTACAAAAACCTTTTATAAATTTTTTTAAAAGACATTTTTTATTTTCCAGCAGATCTTTTAATTATTTTCTTAAAGACCCTTTTCTATTATTTTGACACATTTTCATACATTTTTATTGATTTAACCTCAAATTTTTGTTATTTCAATTTATCGGTTTTTGCCAAAGTCTGCATCTGGCGACTTCATTTTCGGCAAAATACTGTGACCGCTTGATAAATAGTGACTGCGATTTCGAAAAAATGGAATCGCTGAAGTGAGAAGAAATTCCCCGAAAAGAAAAGCGGTGTATTTTTAGGGGTTCCTCCATATATTCAGGGTGTGCGGGTGTGTTTTTAGGGGTTCCTCCATATATTCAGGGTGTGTGGGTGTCTTTTTAGGGGCTCCTCCATAGATTCAGGGTGTGTGGGTGTGTTTTTAGGGGTTCCTCCATATATTCAGGGTGTGCGGGTGTGTTTTTAGGGTCTCCTCCATATATTCAGGGTGTGTGGGTGTCTTTTTAGGGGTTCCTCCATATATTCAGGGTGTGTCTTTTTAGGGGTTCCTCCATATATTCAGGGTGTGCGGGTGTCTTTTTAGGGGTTCCTCCAGATATTCAGGGTGTGCGGGTGTCTTTTTAGGGGCTCCTCCATATATTCCAGTTGTGTGGGTGTCTTTTTAGGGGCTCCTCCATAGATTCAGGGTGTGTGGGTGTCTTTTTAGGGGCTCCTCCATATATTCAGGGTGTGTGGGTGTGTTTTTAGGGGTTCCTCCATATATTCAGGGTGTGCGGGTGTGTTTTTAGGGGTTCCTCCATATATTCAGGGTGTGCGGGTGTGTTTTTAGGGGCTCCTCCATATATTCAGGGTGTGCGGGTGTGTTTTTAGGGGCTCCTCCATATATTCAGGGTGTGCGGGTGTGTTTTTAGGGGCTCCTCCATATATTCAGGGTGTGCGGGTGTCTTTTTAGGGGTTCCTCCGTATATTCAGGGTGTGCGGGTGTGTTTTTAGATATATTTATATATATGATATTCCTGTGATGTTTGGTCGGCTCGTGGTGGCGTCGCCTGTAGATGGGCCGCACGCTGCGCTGAGCCGTTTCTCGCCCCTCACCCCTGGAATAGACTCGTTTTATTAAAGTCCAGGACGCTGAGCGCTCACAGTTTTGCCTCTTTATTTTTTTCCAATCAGACAGAATAATTTTTTCATAGTGAAAATAAATCCCGCCCCCTCCCCTCCCCTCCCCCACCTCGTACAGAAACATTCTGGATATTTAGTTGCAAGTTCTTAGAAAAAATAAGAACAGAGAATGGGGCAACGAGAGACGGGAAAGAACGAGGCATCTTACAGCAAGGGACAGGAGGATTGCAGGAGAAAAGAGAAGGACGGACGGACATATTTAACGCCTTCACTCCCAGCCTGAGACCTGAAGAAGCTCTGGCCGGGTCGGAAAGGGTTAAAAAGCAGGCACAGTATAAGACAGTAGAAGCTTGCTTTGCGAGGCTGCAGCCTTGGTTGGTTCGGTAAATCCCAGCATGCATTGTACTTACTTAATTTCGGCTACGCGGTAGCCCTACTAAACCATATGCTACTGAGGAAGCTCATTCCTGGGCGCCATCTCTACAGGACACGCGGCTCCCACGCCTCCATGTCATCAACCACAATGCATCGCTTCACTGATCTCTGGAGGAGCTACTGGTGGCCATCGAGGCATCGTGGGTCAAACCACCCATGGTCACCAGCTGATGACCTTCGGGAGTGGTAAGATGCCACCTCCTAACGTCGCATCTTCCAGAGATCACAGGGGAGGCGCTATTTGAGCTGTTTCTCAGCATGTTTGCCATTAATTCCTTCTGATGTGGTGGAGACGTGCTGCTCCTCAAGGCTTCACCGGTGCTTTCCATGCAGGTTATGCAAGAAGGTCAGACGAAGCACCGTGATGTCCTGGGCACCGTGATAACGTCAGCGAGGTGCATCAGTGATTGCAGAAACCCACATCGGGGCTTCACTAACTATTCATTATCCAGGGCCCAGGTATCAACACAGCGGCCGGGGATCTCCATGCTCCGGGGGAGCTGCTCCTATGTGGACCCTAAAATTATTCCTGCAGATGGTTTGCCTATGGTTTACATCCCTAAAATTCTCCCCCCACACAGCGCTGAATACTGGTAGAGCACGTGACGAGGACGGGTCTACTCTACGTCCCGGGAGATCCTTATTCCCTCCACCTCATTGAAAGGGAAATGGTGTGCGGTGCTGTGCGACGTGTGCCCTGCGGAGCCGGTCCATCCTGATAGCAAGGCGGCCACTTCCAAACTTCCTCATCCGGTCATACATAATAATATTATCTAATTTATTTCTGTATTAAAAAATAAATAACATGCTTTGATAAAAAGTCTTTAAACCCCTTCACCCACGGGTTTCACTGAGCGGGCGCCGAGGCAGATCCACACCCTATGGGCAACGAGACGCTTTTCCCTGCAGAGCCTTACTGTCGCCATAGGGAACATCGTTAAAGCTTTACAGACACAGGTTCTCCTTGGTTTAACTCCTTCAATACCAGGGCAGCCCGGTATTTGCAATTTAGTGTGCGATTCTCGGAGATGAAGGGGTTAACATAACATTTTTCAGGTTTTTTTTGTATCCATTTCTAGAAACAGAAGAACATGCAGATATCTGACACACAACATCTACACACGCGTCAAGAGAGCGCCAAGATCTGTCGCCGTGAGAACCTCTTCCACCTAAATCTAACGAAAAATCGAAATGAAACATCACATATTGTGACTCTGGTGCATAGAACTCTGCCACCATTTAATATCTGGTGCTTGGAACTCAGGCAGGTCCTGTGACTGAGGGCAGACTCATTTTATGCCATTTTAAAACATCCATTCTTTGTGAAAAACTCCCACGTGATGGAGGAGCTGACAGACGTGCACCAATAATCCCCTGTGACTGAGGGCCGGCTCGTTTTAAACCCTTCGCTCCCGGCGTAAGACTCACACGTGATGGAGGAGCTGACAGACGTGCACCAATAATCCCCTGTGACTGAGGGCCGGCTCGTTTTATGCCATTTTAACCCTTCGCTCCTGGCGTAAGACTCACACGTGACGGAGAAGCTGACAGACGTGCACCAATAATCCCCTGTGACTGAGGGCCGGCTCGTTTTATGCCGTTTTAAATCCTTCGCTCCAGGCGTAAGACTCACACATGACGGAGGAGCCGATAGACGTGCCCAAATAATAAAATTATAAAAACTGTCATTTTAAAAATCTCTAAGCAAAGCCTTATCAGACCGCTCGATGCTCTGTTAAATCGTGTGTAGTTGTTGTTATGTTGTGAGATATTTACCCGTCCCATTAACCAAATCCAGCAAGAGCCCGACCAAATCTCCACGAAGCCCCAAAACACGTCCCAGCGGGAACGATTGAAACCATGCTACATGATAAAACATAGAGGAGGAGCCATTATAAAATAGTTCTATTTTCATGGAAGCCTCTCGGATAATAGAATTCCTGATGCCCATTCCATTGCTGAGCTGGGGGTAACGGGAGGGACGTGCCTGGCGAGCTGCTCAAGGCAATGAGGAGCCGCTGGGCTGGAGGCCATGAAAAGGGCCCGGGATGATATCCAACCAGCAGGGCTCTGTGGGTGAAAGGGTTCGGGGACAGGAATTAGCTGGATCTGTGACCCGTTACAGTGTCCGGCGCTGTACCCGGCGGTGACAGCATGGCGAGGCTCAGTCTCCGCTGTTGGTTGATTTTTCTGGCTGGAAATAAAAGAGGATATGATTAGAGACATCTGATCCAGCCGCCCTGCGACACACTGGAAGGTCACAAAGCATCTCATGCCAAAATAAAGAGTCAATAATCTGAAGGAAACCCCCACCAACTTTGCAAAAGAGGTCCCAGTCACATGGCCTGTGCTGAGCTGAGTATGTAATGTGTATTCAAGAGGGTCAGGGAACAGGAAGTGAGCTGCTGCCACAGGAAGTGAGCTGCTGCCCCAGAAAGTGAGCTGCTGCCACAGGAAGTGAGTTGCTGCCACAGGAAGTGAGCTGCTGCCACAGGAAGTGAGCTGCTGCCACAGGAAGTGAGCTGCTGCCCCAGAAAGTGAGCTGCTGCCCCAGGAAGTGAGCTCCTGCCACAGGAAGTGAGCTGCTGCCACAGGAAGTGAGCTGCTTTATCCTCTATATGAAAGCAACAAACACCTGCACTTTGCCAAGTGATCAGAAAGTAGCATTGCTCTTAACTATTGCTGGAGCAGAAGCCTTGGACAATGACCTGAATCTGATGGGGACGGAGCTGGTCATGGAAAGATTTGCTGCATATTGTACACCAAAGAAACATGAAACATATGAGCGTTTTGTATTTAACTCCAGGGTGCAGCTGCCACATGAGACGTGGAGGAGTTTGTAATTGACCTAAGATTAAAAAGCAGGTCTTGTAACTTTTGTCCCTCTGCAAGAATCTTTAATCAGAGATAGGCTGCAATAAAACATGTGAGCGGCTGCTCATGGATTGTGATTTGACTCTGCAGAAGGCTGCGTCCATTTGTCAGTCTGCAGAGCAGATCAAAAAACAAATAGTCAGGAACTGGTTAATGAAGTCAGAAAACACAGATCTGCAGGTTCCAGAGCACAGTCCTTTCCACAAATGTCAGAGACCAAAGAATAAAGTGAATATACAAGATGCAAAGTACAGAGATGCTTCATGTGGGAAATGTGGAAAAATTCATGAGTTCCGCAAATGTCCAGCCTATGGAGAGAAATGTAGTATCTGCAAAAAATATAATCACTTTGTCAAACAGTGTCACAGCAAGCTACACAACTACATGCTGTTACAACATATACCTCCAGCTCCAGTGAGGAGGATCTTTTTGTGGATGTGGTCAATCAAGTACCTACAACAGATAGGGAATGGATTGTAGCGGTAGAAGCTCATGGTGCACTGATACCATTTAAAGTAGATCCTGGAGCAGAACCCAATGTTATTCCAGAGGCTCTATGGAAACAACTGCAACCTAGACCTAACCTTCAGAAACAAACTAAAGACCTGAAAGCATATAATGGTAGGGATGTGCGTTTCGGGTTTCGGAATTTCGGAATTTTCACGAAATTTCCCGATTCGTGTTTTCGGATGCGGCCGAATTTCCGAAAAATTTTAGATCCGAAAATTTCAGATCCGAAATGTTTTCCGAGCCGAAACGAAATATTTTCGGATTTTTCAAATGGACTTGAAATGTGTCAAACGAGGAGAACAGATGTTCCGAAAAACGAAAATTTTCCGACAAACAAAAATTTTCCGAAAAACGAAAATTTTCCGAAAAACGAAAATTTTCTGAAAACGAAAATTTTCTGAAAAACGAAAATTTTTCGAAAAAACGAAAAGTCGATACAAAAACGGACAAAATGACACGAAAAATACGAAAAATGGTCGATATTCCGAAAAATGTGCAATTCCGAAAAACGAAAATTTCCAAAATTACGAAAAGTCGATACAAAAACCGAGCACAGTGACACGAAAATACGAAAAATGGTCGATATTCCGAAAAAAAAATGTACCCGAAAAACGGGCCGAACCGAATCGAATCGAAACCGAAATCGGTCGAAACGAGCCGAATCGAAAAGTTTAAAAATCCGAAAAATCAAACCGAATCGAACCGAAAAAAAAATCGGTGCACAAGCCTATATAATGGACTTGACATTCCAACTGTGGGTCAATGCATCCTCACCCTAAAGCATAACTCCACAGTAACAAAACACCCGTTTATTGTGGTTCCTGGAGAAAAGGTTCCTTTAATTGGATTACAATCTATACAACAACTAGGGTTTATCACCAAGCTCTTTGAGATTACAGAATTGAAGCATGAGAGTCTCAATACCTTACTTGAAAAGTATAAGGATGTTTTCAGTGGACTTGGTAAACTTCCCATTAAATATAAAATTGCCTTAAAGCCGGAAGCACTGCCTGTTATTCATGCTCCTCGTAAAGTACCAGTCGCCCTACGAGACCCACTAAAAAAAGAGTTACAGCGCTTGATAAAGATGGATGTACTCGAGCAGGTACATGAACCAACTGAATGGGTTCATTCTTTGGTTACTGTGGCAAAAAAGGACGGTTCCCTAAGGTTTTGTCTGGACCCTAAAGCGTTAAATGCCAGTATTAAAAGGGAACACTACCAAATACCAACACGAAATGATTTTCTAGGGGAGATGGCTGGTGCTCAGCTCTTTACAGTTCTTGATGCCTCTAATGGATTTTGGCAGGTACCTCTGGAGTAAGGGAGCTGGCGCATTTGTACTTTCAATACACCCTTTGGGAGGCACGGTTTCAAGCGTCTTCCATTTGATCTGTGCTCCGCACCTGAAATATTTCACAGAACCATCCAGAAACTGTTTGATAGGGTAGAAGGTAACAAAGTATACATAGATGACATTTTGATATGGGGTGCTGACGAAGCTGCGCATAATGAACGACTTGAGAAAGTACTACAGATTGCACATGACAAAGGGTTAAAGTTTAATCAAACAAAGTGTAGATTTCTTCAATCAGAAATTCTGGAGTGAAGCCTGACCCTGCCAAGGTCAAGGCTATTAAGGACATGTCAAGCCCAGCAAACAAAGATTTGCAAAGATTTCTGGGAATGGTGACCTACTTGGGCAAGTTCATTGCGAATCTGTCAGACAAAACTAAACACATGAGAGGTTTACTAGTTAAGGCTGCTGAGTGGCGTTTGGGGAAAGGCGCAAGAGGCGGAATTTGTATTAATAAAGGAATTGCTAATGACAGTACCTACACGACAGTTTTACGATACTTCACGTATAACAAAACTTTCCACAGATGCCTCCAAAGATGGACTTGGTGCAGTCTTTTTACAACATGATGGCACAGGGTGGAGGCCTATTGCTTACACGGCCAGGGCATTTACAGAAACGGATATAAGTATGCCCAGATAGAAAAAGGAGACACTTGGTAAAGCGTTTGGCTGTGAAGCATCTCACAATTTTGTCTATGGGACTTCATTTATAACTGAAACTGATCATAAACCATTAATAACTATATCTCAGAGAGAGTTGTGGAAAGCTCCACCTAGAATTCAGAGACTGCTTCTCAAGCTGTAAAAATATGACTATGTGTTGGAGTTTTCCCCTGGCAGACATCTTTTAATCGCAGACACGTTGTCACGAATTTGGCCTGAAAGGACCAGGTCTCCGGATGATGGAGTCGATTCTGATGTGGATGTGCATATTAACAGCATTGTGATGTCGGGCGTGATCTCACCAGTCATGTGGAAAAAACTGCAACGAGCTACTGCAGAAGATGAAACTCTTCAAAATGTGATACTAGCCATACTTTCAACAAAAAAGAGAATTTACACACCGAAACAATACCTTGCACACAGGGATGAACTATCAGTGCTGGACAATGTACTGTTGAAAGGCAGGAGATTGGTAATTCCGGTTTCTCTCAGACGAGAAATGCTTCAAAAAATACATGATGGACATTTAGGAATACAAAAATGTAAGAGGAGAGCAATTCTTTTCTGGCCTTCCATGATGAGTGACATAGCA
Source organism: Leptobrachium leishanense (assembly GCA_009667805.1). NCBI lineage: Eukaryota > Metazoa > Chordata > Amphibia > Anura > Megophryidae > Leptobrachium > Leptobrachium leishanense. The sequence continues at coordinate 88,079,865 of CM019073.1, forward strand.
GCTTTAGTCTCTTCGTGCCCTACGTGTCAGGTGTTTCAGCCGGCCAGACCAAAAGAACCTTTACTTCAGGACGATATGGTGAAGATTCCTTGGCAGGCAGTGGGAGTGGATATATTTTCACTTGATGGACGTGATTACCTAGCAGTGCTGGACTCTTACTCATCATACCCTGAGGTTGCTAAATTCAAGAATACGTCCTCAGAGCATGTGTGCCGGAAAATACAAGCAATATTTTTGAGATTTGGCATACCTACAATCCTAAAGACTGACAATGGTCCCCAGTTTTCTTGCAGGTACTTTAAAGCATTTTCTGAAGAGTTTGGATTTCTCCACAGAACCTCTAGTCCAAAATATCCTCAAATCAATGAATTAGCTGAGTGTGGAGTTAAAATCATTAAGAGACTCTTTTCACTGGCGAGTCACTCAGGTTAAGCCCCACAGGTTGCTTTGCTTAATTATACACCTTTGGAGGGGGGCAAATCTCCTGCAGAATTGTTCTTCGCTCGTCAGATAAAGACTAAGTTACCGCAATTGAATTTGACACAGTATCACAATGACAGAGAGTTGCATACTTCCTACATTGCAAAGAAGGATGGAATTAGGGAACGTTAGAAAAGGAACTATGACAAAAGTGCAAAGAATGTAAAAATGCTGCAGGTTGGGAACACTGTAAAGATCTGGACTGGTCAGCGCTGGACGAATGAAGCTGTAGTGCTGCGTCAAGTCTCAGACTGGTCTTTTGAAGTTAAAACAAAGCATTGAGTGGTGTTTAGATGCAATCAGAAACATTTATTGAAGATACCATGTCACTCTCTGGACCTACCACAGTCACTGGACATGGATTATTTCAGTAATGGTGAGGATTCTGAAAAGGCTTGTTCTGATATGCAACATGACCACGACGTAATTCATCGGGAACCATTTCTGATAAATACCCCTGAGGAGCCCTCATTTGAGGATACTGATAATACAGAGGACATTCCTGCCACAGTAGAGCATCCAGGAAGAACTGTGCAACAGTCATCACAAGGGGACCAACATACATCAAGTGGCAGAGCTGTCAGAAAGCCACAAAGACACATTGAAGAATGTTAACTGTTGACACTAAACTCATAGACATTTCTGTTATACATAGTTATGTGTTCTAGTTGATTCATGCCAAAACACAGACATCTTGTTTCTGAGGAAATTGTTCTATTGTTATTATTAATGTTTGTGTTTTGTTGTTTGTCTGTTGAGCTGAGTAAGTAATGAATATTCAGGGAACGGGAAGTGAGCTGCTGCCACAGGAAATGAGCTGGTGCCCCAGGAAGTGAGCTGCTGCCACAGGAAATGAGCTGCTGCCACAGGAAGTGTTAGTGCAGGAGAGCCAGCTCAGAGTCAGGAAAGCAGCTCTCATCTCGGGAGGGATACAAAGTGAGCAAGCGAGGGTTTATGAGAGAGTCGGGAGGGTTACAAAGAGAGCAAGCGAGGGTTTATAAGGAGAATCGGGAGGTTACAAAGAGAGCAAGCGAGGGTTTATGAGGAGAGTCGGGAGGGTTACAAAGAGAGCAAACAAGGGTTTATGAGGAGAGTCGGCGGGTTACAAAGAGAGCAAGCGAGGGTTTATAAGGAGAGTCGGCAGGTTACAAAGAGAGCAAACAAGGGTTTATAAGGAGAGTCGGGAGGGTTACAAACAGAGCAAGCGAGGGTTTATGAGGAGAGCCAGCGAGGGTTACAAAGAGAACCAGCAGGGTTACAAGCAGAGCTGGCAGGGTTGTCAGAGCTGGCAGGGGGTTACAAGGAGAGCTGGCGTGGATGTGATGACAGTTGGAGGGGTGAGAGCCGGCAGGGGTTACAAGGAGAGCCGGCAGGGTCGTGAGAGCTGGCAGGGGGTTACAAGGAGAGCCGGCAGGGGGTTACAAGGAGAGCCGGCAGGGGGTTACAAGGAGAGCCGGTAGGGGGTTACAAGGAGAGTCGGTAGGGGGTTACAAGGAGAGTCGGTAGGGGGTTACAAGGAGATTCGGTAGGGTTGTGAGAGCCAGCAGGGGGTTAAAATTTATTATTCTATATTATGTATCACTCACGCTTACCTGATCCCCTGAGTCACTCGCCGCTCCGCGCTATTCTTGCGCCTGCACACCCAGACAGTTATCTTTAGTCTCGGAGGTTATTGCTAAATAATCTGAGCTGTGAAAACAGAGACACAGGGAACAACTCAGTCTGACTCTGTATAAAACACATTTCCATGTTATATAGAGCATAAAATGCTGCACCTTCAAACGGGGAACATTCTAGATCATTCAGCACAGTAACAAGGTGTATGATATGAGAAATCCTATGTCTCACAAAACAAGATCCTGAGGGGATCGCAGTGCCCATCCCATGAAGGGATCATGGTGCCCTGCACGAGGAGGTCATTGTGCCCAGCACGGGAGGAGGTCATGGTGCTGGGCACATGAGGGGATTCTACCGCCTGGCATATGAGGAGGTCACGGTACCCTGCACATGTAGAGGTCACAGTGCGCGGCACATAAAGAGGTCCCGCAGCAGGTGCTGATGCATTTGTCGCTCAGTCTGGCCGGGGTATCTATATTTATATTTGCCTTTATCGTTCCTTCCTGATATGTTTTTGAAGTACACTCGTTGGTTACGTACGCATTCTCTGGCACAGCTTCCTCTCCCGCCGCGGCGATCTTCCTATAACAATAGATCATTTCTGCCACCAGCCAGATCGTCAGGACAACAATGAGGACGTACATCATGATCTCCGACACAATGGAAGCGATGTCCCTGTTTTCTGGTCACGGAGGAAGAGACAGAGGAATTATTAGAGATTTTGGACGGATTTAGAAAACAATAATTCCTGATCTTTTCTAACCATAAATTAAGGAGGGGGGGCAGCCTGAGGAGGACACGGGCTGTCACCGTGGTGCTACAGGTTTGGCCATGGTCAGGCTTGCTTCTCTTCCATGGTGTCATCAAAATAGGAACTTGTTGGGCGGCAAAAAAAATGCACCAGACCCAATAAATTGGGAGTCAGATGCTCCAATTACCACCGGGGGGGACAGAGACACCTTCACGCTAGACGTGCACTCATGCAATTCATGCCTCCTCCTCACCTTTGGGCACCACCGTGATCTGGACACGTTTGGTGACATTAGTGTTGTAGTCGTGGTTGTCGAAGGTGAGCGTGCGATTGACCTTGCACAGATACTCCCCATAGTGGCTGTAGGAGACGTTGGAGATGACGATCGACATGTCCTGAAGGTCTTCCGTGTGTTTGCTCCCATTCCAAAGCAGGCGTCCTGTAAAACGCTCATCTACAACCAGTTCCTCAGGATAATTATAGATAAAAATCTACATGACGTGGATAAAACAGAAGAGGACACGAACCAGTGAGATGATATGACTGCACATTGCTCGCGTGTAACCGTGTGATGCCGCCGCGTCATACTGTGCTGATTCACGGATAACCGCGATTTATTTTATGGAAAACACGTAGTGCTCACCTTGTCGAATTCCTCCAACCCTCGTTCTTTGAAGAACCATTCCACGAAGGTGACGGCCTTCGTCTCGCCACGCTTTTTACAGGAAATGCAGCGGATTTTGAATTCGTGGCCCAACACGGCTTCCGTCTCAGACTCGACCTCTACGCAGCCGGCCCAGCAGGAGGACACTGCGGGGAGAAGGAGCAGAGTGATCCACAATGGCTGTGATACACAGCCCTCCCCCACAAATGATAAGTGTTTATCCCATTTATCTCCCAGCTTTAGGGAGTTATTCCCACGGACGTCTCCCTCCTGACCTGAACGCGCGCCACTTTACTGACCTGCGCATGCTGTGAAATAAAACCAAAAAACTGCAGACCTGTAACCACACCCCCTTTTATACTTAGTTTTATATAAAACAGATAAATTGATTATTATGGATCCTGGTACCCCAGGCGCCCTTTTCCGCTGAACCAGGAGGTATTCATACCCCCACAGAATAGCCGACACATAGACTGTGAGAGCAATCCTTGCAAATTGAACACCAAAACGCAGAATGCCTTTATTCAGAGGATTTCAGTCAGGCATTCAAATATAAAAAACACGCCTCCATGATTCCTTCCTCCAGATCCTCCCAAAGCCTCCCCCTCCCCACACAAACACACACACACACACACACTCTGGACTCCTAACAAAGGAGACTTGTGAAGAGTTCTGGTTACAGACAGATCTGGGGGAGGGGGTGGAAGCAGGGCAAATGGTTACAGATTGCAAGCTCTTGAGTAGGGTCCTCTCCCACTGTTCTGTGTGTCCAACTTGCATGTACATGTTATCCTGTCTTATCCATTGCACAGCGTTATGGAACTTGTTAGTGCTTTATAACAACTTGTAACTAACATACAGATACACACTTGGACAACAGCACATCACATCACACAACACTCTACCCTATATACAGGGGCAAGGAAATGTAAGAAAATTAAACGCAAATAAACATTGGGGCGGCCGTTCCGTCACAGTGATGCAGTAGATGCGGGTCCCAGTGATTCCATAATGTCATTTACTGGAGGAATATTCATACAGTGATGTCTGGGTATATATATAAATCTGCTTTAAACGCACATTTCACAGCCCGGCTCCCGATCGATATGATCTCTGGCTCACTATAACGATTATTCATCAACGACTGAATCTGCCCACGGTATGGTGAAACTCACCATATCTGAAACTTCAGGGCAGTTTGTATCTTCACTAACAGGGTTATTCAGAGATTCCCGAACTGGCCCCGAAATTGCACCGAACAGTGAGTTTCCCCATACGGTGACATTGCGGGCTGTTCGGCAATTCAAAAAGCAGGCAGTTTGCCAAATATTGGTGAATTGCCAGTGAAATACAGTGCTGTTCGACAGCAGTGAAATACAGTGCCTGTTCGGCGGCAGTAAAATACGGTGGCTGTTCAGCAGCAGTGAAATACAGTGCCTGTTCGGCGGCAGTGAAATACAGTGCTGTTCGACAGCCCTAAAATACGGTGCCTGTTCGGCGGCAGTGAAATACAGTGCCTGTTCAGCGGCAGGGAAATACAGTGCTGTTCGGTGGCAGTAAAATACGGTGCCTGTTCGGCGGCAGTGAAATATGGTGCCTGTTAAGTGGCAGTGATATACGGTGGCTGTTCAGTGGCAGTGAAATACAGTGCGGTTCGGCGGCAGGGAAATACAGTGCCTGTTCGGTGGCAGTAAAATACGGTGCCTGTTCGGCGGCAGTGAAATACGGTGCCTGTTCGGTGGCAGTGATATACGGTGGCTGTTCGGCGGCAGTGAAATACAGTGCCTGTTCAGCAGCAGTGAAATATGGTGCCTGTTCGGTGGCAGTGAAATATGGTGCCTGTTCGGTGGCAGTGATATACGGTGGCTGTTCGGCGGCAGTGAAATACAGTGCCTGTTCAGCAGCAGTGAAATATGGTGCCTGTTCGGTGGCAATGAAATATGGTGCCTGTTCGGTGGCAGTGAAATACGGTGCCTGTTCGGTGGCAGTGATATACGGTGGCTGTTCGGCGGCAGTGAAATACAGTGCCTGTTCAGCAGCAGTGAAATATGGTGCCTGTTCGGTGGCAATGAAATATGGTGCCTGTTCGGTGGCAGTGAAATACGGTGCCTGTTCGGTGGCAGTGAAATACGGTGTGTGTTTGGCGGCAGTGAAATCCCCCATAGAGAAGCATTGGTTTATCTATTCACATTGAGCAGCAGAGAAATGTCAGTGAAATGTCCTGCTGTTCAGTGGTTTAATTCGGCAGGTTTAATCAGGCGAATCCCATAGGTTTCAATGTTAAAAATATTCCTGTTTTAATCCAATATTTTATAAACCGTTTATTATTTTAATCTGCAGCAAAAAGTCTTTATTTATTTATTTTATTAGGCATTTTTCGGGATTTTTTTAAATCGTTTTTTCATTTTTCTGCAACAGCCCTTTTTATTATTATTCATAGGACCCAATATGTAAATTCCAGACATTTTCAATCAGTATTTTTTTTTGCAAACAGCGATTCAAATTTGACACTTTCAATCGTCTTGTTTGTTTTTTACCCCGTTCGCACTGTGTTCGTCGGATCATCGGCTTTTTTTCAGAGGTGTTCGGTGGGTTTTTGGCGATATATCAGATCCGATAATTTCACGTCGTGCTTCCCTATCTCTTGGCGCTGTATGAATACTGAAACTTTATTTATTCTGATCTATATAATAAAAGAGTAAGGCTTTGGCTGTCCGTCGCCAAAGCCTTACTGCGCATGCGCGCGCAACCAGCGGCGGTTGGTTGCGCGCGCATGCAACCGCCACGGCACGAGCCGGCTGCCGGCTCGCCGCGGCGGTTACACATGCACACAGCAGCCGGGTAGAGGCTGCGCTCGCAGCCTCTACCGGCTGCCGCGCGCATCCAACCCCAGAGCGGCGAAGGGAAAGTTTCCTCCGCCGCTCGGGGGGTTGGATGCGCGCGGCAGCCGGGTAGAGGCTGCGAGCGCAGCCTCTACCCGGCTGCTGTGTGCATCTAACGGGTCCCCGAGCGGCGAAGGGAAAGTTCCCTCCGCCGCTCAGGGGTAGGATGCAGAGCGCATCCTACCCCCCGAGCGGCGGAGGGAAAATTCCCTCGCTTCCGCTTTGAAGGACCCAAGCCCCGGTCACGTGACCGCGGCTTGGGTCCTTCAAAGACCGGAAGCGGGGAAATCTTCACTTCCCTGGCGCCGCTCGACAGGTAAGTATGAGCGCTGGTGGGGGGGGTCAATATCCACGAGCTGGGGGACCATATCCACGACCTGGGGGCAACTCCACGAGCTGGGGCAAATCCACGTGCTGGGCAAATCCATGAGCTGGGGCAAATCCATGTGCTGGGCAAATCCATGAGCTGGGGCAAATCCACGTGCTGGGCAAATCCATGAGCTGGGGCAAATCCATGTGCTGGGCAAATCCACGAGCTGGGGCAAATCCATGAGCTGGGGCAAATCCATGAGCTGGGGCAAATCCATGAGCTGGCAAATCCATGAGCTGGGGCAAATCCATGAGCTGGGGCAAATCCATGTGCTGGGCAAATCCATGAGCTGGGGCAAATCCATGTGCTGGGCAAATCCATGAGCTGGGGCAAATCCATGAGCTGGGGCAAATCCATGTGCTGGGGCAAATATCCATGTGCTGGGGCAGTATCCACATGCTGGGGCAATATCCACGTGCTGGGGCAGTATCCACGAGCTGGGGCAGTATACCCACAATAGACTGCCCTCTGGGCAGGCTGGGGCAGTATCCACGTGCGGGGGCAGTATCCACGTGCGGGGGCAGTATCCACGTGCTGGGGCAGTATCCACGAGCTGTGGCAGTATATCCATGAGCAGGGGCAGTATATCCACAATAGACTGCCCTCTGGGCCGGCTTTACAACTAGTGTAACATAATGCATTAGTGAGAATTGCAGAACTGTCTGTGGCCAGCAGGTGGCAGCAGAGCTTTCCTTATTCCAGGTCAGCCTGATACAGTTACACATATTTATAAAGCGCTAACAAGTTCCGTAACGCTGTACAGCTGATACACTGTAACTCACACCTGCAACATCAGCCTGTGATACTGACCCCTCCCCCACTATGAGGAGGAGCCATGGAGGCTTTAAATCCACAAGGAATATAATAATTATTATTACTGGTAACGTGGCTGCGGCAGAATACACGTCCCATGATGCTCAGCCATCCAGCAGCTCCTGCACCGGAAGATTTCTACTGTACGCAGCGTTTCTTTATAAATGCAGAGAGTTGGCCGTATCTGGGGGGGGGGGGTACACTTTGTGAAGGCGCAGCACAGCTTAAATAGTAAATGTGTGCGATTTGTTTGGGAACAAATAAAAATTCTCCTGGAATATCGACGATTCATGTTTTGAAATAGGAATCACATGTCGGCTGCGTCCGAAACTAAACGGAATATAACGAATCGATTCACTGTATAATATATTGCATTTGTTTGACAGCAGCCTCAGCCAATCACAGCATTTATTTATAAAGTGTTTTCCAGGACGGACACATTGAGATTTCTCTCGTTTTCAGTTTGTCCTGGATTCAAGAAACATTGAATTTTTGATTTGGAAAAATATAGGGCTCTATTACATTCCTCGCGCAGCGCAATTTTTTTTGCGACCACCGTTAAACGTTAACGCGTGTAAATTAATGCAGGTATTACAATCCGAGCACATTTTTTCATCCGTCCGAAAATATTGCGCGTAGAAAATACGTGCGAAAACGAGCGCAAATTAACATTGCGCGCAGAAATCAGTGTGCGGACTGTTTTTCACGCGTTTCATCCAATCAGAATTAAGAATCACAATTATCTCCCGTTAAGTTTTTGCGCCTGTCAAAGTCAATCTGCGTATATATGCTGCAGCAATAATGAAAACACGCACAGCTTCTCCATTTTATTGTTTGGGTATGTGTAGAATGTGTAACTATACGTTGCTGCGTATTTTTTTTTTCGTGCTGGTGTATTTGGTTTCGGCCAGGACGTTCAGATTTGCCGTTAACACCAGATTTTAAAAGACATTAAAATTATGCGCGCAAATGTCATTCGTAAAAATTTGCGCATCGATTGTAATAGCATCCGCGTACCAGCGCACGAACGCATTTGCGCTCACAATGTTAAGTATAGGACGCGCGCAGTACATTATGCTCGCGCAGCGTTCGCGCAGGTTCACCCGCGGTAGACGTTAATGCGCATTTTTTTGCGGACATTGTAATATGACGCTCAGCACAAAGGGTTTTGCCCCTCGCGTTAATGCGTTTTTGCGCACGCGTTAACATTTGCGTGAAAATTGTAATAGGGCCCGTAATGTATTCATGCTGATTGGCATTACATGAAAAATGCCACCCCACAGCATGTATAATCCATACACTGCAGGTAATGAATCCCAGGTGACCTGCCTCGATTTCCTTACTTCATATGAATTATTATTAATCTTTATTTATAAAGCGCCAGCATATTCCTCAGCGCTGTACAATAGGCACAGTATAGACAGACCCCAACATAAACCCCTCTAGATATAAAATACCACAAAGAAAGAAATCCGCCCGTATCGTCCAGTTTTATAAGCTTTCTGTGCTGCCCGGCGTTCCATTAGCCGTCCCGGCGCTGCTCGTGGCAGGTAACGGCTCATCCTAAATAATGGATGTGCTGCGTCCTCAGGATTCCACGTATTGTTATCCTGCCGATTCCACGTATTGTTATCCTGCCGATTCCACGTATTGTTATCCTGCCGATTCCACATATTGTTATCCTGCCGATTCCACGTATTGTTATCCTGCCGATTCCACGTATTGTTATCCTGCCGATTCCACGTATTGTTATCCTGCCGATTCCACGTATTGTTATCCTGCCGATTCCACATGTTGTTATCCTGCCGATTCCACGTATTGTTATCCTGCCGATTCCACGTATTGTTATCCTGCCGATTCCACGTATTGTTATCCTGCCGATTCCACGTATTGTTATCCTGCCGATTCCACATATTGTTATCCTGCCGATTCCACGTATTGTTATCCTGCCGATTCCACGTATTGTTATCCTGCCGATTCCACGTATTGTTATCCTGCCAATTCCCCTCTGGGATCCCGTTTTCTCGGAGCTGGCACCGGTGCCTCAGCCTGGCGCAGATCTCCTCACATGTGGCATCACATTGAGCATGATTGCAGCGCAGGGACTGGCCCGGCAGGAAATCCCAGCTCACCAGATTCAGAATTGTTGGGGGGGGGAGGATCTAACATGATCTATCCAGCAGTGAAATCGTTAACTCACTACCATGCATTTCCACCAGTCACCGTATTATGGGTGAGCAGAGGGTGGGACAAAGCGCTGCAAGTCATTAACCCTTAAGATGTGTTGCACAGACCCATGGTGTCTCAGCCCGGCCCTCCTCACTGGTCATTCTCTGGCTGCCGAAACGTCAGGACTTCAGGCTTCCTATGCTTTGCTTATGTTACACTGACATTACGCACAACAGGCTGTGCCACAAACCTCCCTGGGATTTGGATTAATTAGGATTAGGATTAATAGCTCGCTGGTTAATAATAATGGCTCAGTCAGTATAGCGCCCATGTCTTAAAAGGTCTCTTCTATTGGGGGCAGGCAGAAGGGAAAAGGCCCCCGGCACACGCAGTAATGAAGAAGGCCCGGGCTCCCGGCACACGCAGTAATGGAGAAGGCCCGGGCTCCCGGCACACGCAGTAATGGAGAAGGCCCGGACTCCCGGCACACGCAGTAATGGAGACGGTCCGGGCTCCCGGCACACGCAGTAATGGAGAAGGCCCGGGCTCCCAGTACACGCAGTAATGGAGAAGGCCCGGGCTCCCGGCACACGCAGTAATGGAGACGGTCCGGGCTCCCAGCACACGCAGTAATGGAGAAGGCCTGGGCTCCCAGCACACGGAGTAATGGAGACGGTCCGGGCTCCCAGCACACGGAGTAATGGAGACGGTCCGGGCTCCCAGCACACGCAGTAATGGAGAAGGCCTGGGCTCCCAGCACACGCAGTAATGGAGACGGTCCGGGCTCCCGGCACACGCAGTAATGGAGAAGGTCCGGGATCCCGGCACACGCAGTAATGGAGAACGTCCGGGCTCCCAGCACACGCAGTAATGGAGACGATCCGGGCTCCCAGCACACGCAGTAATGGAGACGGTCCGGGCTCCCAGCACACGCAGTAATGGAGACGGTCCGGGCTCCCGGCACACGCAGTAATGGAGAAGGCCCGGGCTCCCGGCACACGCTGTAATGGAGACGGTCCGGGCTCCAGCACACGCAGTAATGGAGACGGTCCGGGCTCCCGGCACACGCTGTAATGGAGACGGTCCGGGCTCCCGGCACACGCAGTAATGGATACGGTCCGGGCTCCCGGCACACGCAGTAATAGAGAAGGCCCGGGCTCCCAGCACACGCAGTAATGGAGACGGTCCGGGCTCCCGGCACACGCAGTAATGGAGACGGTCCGGGCTCCCGGCACACGCAGTAATGGAGACGGTCCGGGCTCCCGGCACACGCAGTAAAGGAGAAGGCCTGGGCTCCCGGCACACGCAGTAATGGAGAAGGTCCGGGCTCCCGGCACACGCAGTAATGGAGAAGGTCCGGGATCCCGGCACACGCAGTAATGGAGAAGGCCTGGGCTCCCAGCACACGCAGTAATGGAGAAGGTCCGGGCTCCCAGCACACGCAGTAATGGAGACGGTCCGGGCTCCCAGCACACGCAGTAATGGAGAAGGTCCGGGCTCCCAGCACACGCAGTAATGGAGACGGTCCGGGATCCCGGCACACGCAGTAATGGAGAAGGCCGGGCTCCCAGCACACGCAGTAATGGAGAAGGCCCGGGCTCCCGGCACACGCAGTAATGGAGACGGTCCGGGCTCCCAGCACACGCAGTAATGGAGAAGGTCCGGGCTCCCAGCACACGCAGTAATGGAGACGGTCCGGGATCCCGGCACACGCAGTAATGGAGAAGGCCGGGCTCCCAGCACACGCAGTAATGGAGAAGGCCTGGGCTCCCGGCACATGCAGTAATGGAGAAGGCCCGGGCTCCCGGCACACGCAGTAATGGAGACGGTCCGGACTCCCGGCACACGCAGTAATGGAGACGGTCCGGGCTCCAGCACACGCAGTAATGGAGACGGTCCGGGCTCCCAGCACATGCAGTAATGGAGACGGTCCGGGCTCCCGCACACGCAGTAATGGAGACGGTCCGGGCTCCCGGCACACGCAGTAATGGAGACGGTCCGGGCTCCCGGCACACGCAGTAATGGAGAAGGCCTGGGCTCCCAGCACACGCAGTAATGGAGAAGGCCCGGGCTCCCGGCACACGCAGTAATGGAGACGGTCCGGGCTCCCGGCACACGCAGTAATGGAGAAGGCCCGGGCTCCCAGGACACGCAGTAATGGAGAAGGCCCGGGCTCCCAGCACACGCAGTAATGGAGAAGGCCTGGGCTCCCAGGACACGCAGTAATGGAGAAGGCCCGGGCTCCCGGCACACGCAGTAATGGAGACGGTCCGGGCTCCCAGCACACTCAGTAATGGAGACGGTCCGGGCTCCCAGCACACGCAGTAATGGAGAAGGCCCGGGCTCCCAGCACACGCAGTAATGGAGAAGGCCCGGGCTCCCAGCACACGCAGTAATGGAGAAGGCCTGGGCTCCCAGGACACGCAGTAATGGAGAAGGCCCGGGCTCCCAGCACACGCAGTAATGGAGAAGGCCCGGGCTCCCAGCACACGCAGTAATGGAGAAGGCCCGGGCTCCCAGCACACGCAGTAATGGAGACGGTCCGGGCTCCCAGCACACTCAGTAATGGAGACGGTCCGGGCTCCCAGCACACGCAGTAATGGAGAAGGCCCGGGCTCCCAGCACACGCAGTAATGGAGACGGTCCGGGCTCCCGGCACACGCAGTAATGGAGAAGGCCCGGGCTCCCAGCACACGCAGTAATGGAGACGGTCCGGGCTCCCAGCACACGCAGTAATGGAGAAGCACTTAGCACTCATTTTTTGGAATGTGTGCTCTAATGCTTAGCACTCATTGCTCAGTGTACACACTTTAAAAACATAGGAGCGCTCTATATGTTGCGCATTTGCAATAAAGACACGCTGTGCTTCAGTTACAGCCTTTTTATTAGTCGTGTTCCTGTAAAAAGCAAATGCATCATTTAACCTCTAGCGCTGGCGGTGATGCAGAAGGCGTTTGCTCTCTCCATGCATCACAGACATTACCATGGAGCACTTCCTTGTCCATGACTCTCCACTCCCAACCATGCTCTCGCCATCTACTGGCTGGAGGTAATATTCAGCGCTCAACGCAATACAATGGAATTACTTTCTCTCTAGAGATAAAAGCAGAAAGTCTCAAATGTGCAGCAATAACCAAAAACAAGAACATAGAGGAACGTTCAGAGCTAATGTGCCACCTGTAGTCTAAGGACCTTATTACAATCTTTGCGCATTTGTTTTGCGCGCACGCAAATGCGCATTTACCGCGATTGACCCTGCGCGCATCCTATACTTAACATTGTGAGCGCCAATGCGTTAGTGCGCCGTACGCGGATGGTATTACAATCTTCGCGCAACGAAAGTTTGCGCGCATTTTCGTAACGTCTTTGAAAAGCAGGTGGTAACTGTAAATGTGATCGTTCTGGGCGAAACGAAACACATTCTACACATACCCAAACAATAACATTTATGAATTGTGTCATTGTTAAGTTTTTTATTCCTATTTTTTAGTTTGTAAATATTTTATTGGAAATGTGTGATTGATGTTGGCTGAATCCCGTGACAAATCCCGCGACAAAACAGTCTGCCCACCGATTCCTGCACGCAACGTTCATTTGCGAACGGCTTTGCGCGTTGGATTTGCACACGAAAATCTTGAAGAAAGAAAAAATGCGTTCTGATCGTAATACCACATTAACTTTCGCGCAATAACGTTTTTTTTCGTGCGCAAAAAAAATTGCGCTGCGCGAGAGCAATTGCGCAGAGAATGTAATATAGCCCTAAGTGCTGCCCTTGTTGGTCACAGAGGAATGCGCGGTTTACATGTCCGTGTGCCGAGGCCTCCGTCACGGGGTGAGTTTGCAGCATTTATAGCTGATTATTATTGATCAATGTTTAGGCCTCCGCGCACACACGGGAAATTATTTATTTTGCACTGGTCGGGGGGGCTGTGTGTGTGTGTGTGTGTATACAGTATATCCAGTTGTGCTGCTCAGTTTGCAGCCGCTGCCGGCAGAGTTTGTGATTTCTCGGCAGTTATTCAGAGAATATGAATGGTAACACAGTGACGTTTCTTTCACTCATGGTTCGTGTTTGAAGCCATTTATTATCAATCAAGTGCGTTTACTCTTTATAAATCATAACGACGACAGAAACTCCCCAAATCACCCAAAACATTTCCAAAACGTTTACACCCCCCCAGCTCTTAATAGCGTGTGTCGCCCCCTTTAACATCAGTGACAGCTTGAAGGGTTTTGCGGTGTTTGTGGATCGTCTCAGATGGTGAAGCTGCTCATTCTTCTGGGTAAAAAGTCTCCAGTTGCTGTAAATTCTTGGTCCGTCTCGCATAAACTGCACGTCTGGGATCTCCCCAGAGCGGCGATATGATATTGAGGTCAGGAGACGGCCAATCCAGAACCTTCACTTTATTCTGCTGTAGCCAATGACAGGTCAACTTGGCCTTGTGTTTTGGGTCATTGCCATGTTGGATTGTCCAAGTGCGACCCATGCGCAGCTTCCGGCCTGATGAAGGCACATTTTCCTCCAGGATTTTTTGATAACATACTGCATTCATCCTGCCATCAATTTTGACCAAATATCCTGTGTCTTTGTAGCACACACATCCCCAAAACATCAGCAATCCACCTCTGTGTTTCACAGTAGGAATGGTGGACCTTTCATCATAGGCCTCGTTGACTCCTCTCCAAATGTAGCGTTTATGGTTGTGGGCTCATCGCTCCAAATGACTTTGTGCCGGAAGGTTTGAGGTTTGTCTCGGTGCTGTTTGGTGTATTGTAAGCGGATACTTTTGAGGCATTTGTGTAGTAATGGCTTCTTCTGGCGACTCGGCCATGCAGCCCATCTTTCTTCAAGTGCCTCCTTATTGTGCGTCTTGAAACAGCCGCACCACATGTTTTCACAGAGTCCTGTATTTCACCTGAAGGTATTTGTGGGTTTTTCTTTGCATCCCGAACAATTTTCCCAGTAGTTGTGGCTGAAATTTTAGTTGTTCTACCTGACCGTCGTTTGGTTTCACAGAATCCCTAATTTTCCACTTCTTAGAGTTTGAAAGCTGCTGATTGGCTGATTCTCAATTCCTTGGATATCTTTTTATATCCGTTTCCTGTTTTATACAGTTCAACTACCTTTTCCCGCAGATCCTTTGACAATCCTTTAGCTTTCCCCGTGACTTAGACTCCAGAAACGTCAGTGCAGCACTGTATGAAAGATGCGAGGGTCTGTCAGGAGTCCAGAAATGTCAGTGCAGCACTGGATAAAAGATGCAGGGTCTGTCAGGAGTCCAGAAACATCAGTGCAGCACTGGATGAATGATGCGAGGGTCAGGTGTCCAGAAACGTCAGTGCAGCACTGGATGAAAGATGTAGGGTCTGTCAGGAGTCCAGAAACATCAGTGCAGCACTGGATGAACGATGCGAGGGTCAGGAGTCCAGAAACGTCAGTGCAGCACTGGATGAAAGATGCAGGGTCTGTGAGGACAGGAGTCCAGAAACATCAGTGCAGCACTGGATGAAAGATGTGAGGGTCTGTCAGGAGTCCAGAAAGGTCAGTGCAGCACTGGATAAAAGATGCGAGGGTCTGTCAGGAATCCAGAAACATCAGTGCAGCACTGGATGAAAGTTGCGAGGGTCAGGAGTCCAGAAACGTCAGTGCAGCACTGGATAAAAGATGTGAGGGTCTGTCAGGAGTACAGAAACATCAGTGCAGCACTGGATGAAAGTTGCAAGGGTCAGGAGTCCAGAAACGTCAGTGCAGCACTGGATAAAAGATGTGAGGGTCTGTCAGGAGTCCAAAAACTCACTGAGCTTTTATACACACTAATTCAAGTAAACAGATCACAGGTGAGGATGGTGACCTTTAATAGCCATTCAAACCCGTTTGTGTCAACTCGCGTGCATGTTATGAGGCCAAAATCACCAGGGTGTGTAAATGTTTTGATCCGGGTGATTTGGGGAGTTTGTTGTCTTTATGATTTATAAAGAGTAAACACACTTGATTGATAATAAATGGCTTCAAACACTAACCATGAGTGAAAGAAATGGAAACATGTTATCACTCATATTCTCTGAATAACGGCCGAGAAATCACAAATTCTGTCGGTAGCGGATACAAACTGAGCAGCACAATTGTATGTAATACTTTGCATTGTTGTTTGGGCTTAAGGAAGACCCTCTTATTACACTTATATAAAGGCTGTTGGCATACACTGCATTGTGCTTATACAGAGGCTGATCCCCTACACTGCACCGTGCTTATACAGAGGCTGATCTGATACACTGCACCGTGCTTATACAGAGGCTGATCTGATACACTGCACCGTGCTTATACAGAGGCTGATCCCATGCACTGCACTGTGCTTATACAGAGGGTGATCCAATACACTGTGCTTATACAAAGGCTGATCCCATACACTGCACTGTGCTCATACAGAGGCTGATCCCCCTACACTGCATTGTGCTTATACAGAGGCTGATCCCATACACTGCACTGTGCTCATACAGAGGCTGATCCCATGCACTGAGCTTATACAGCGCTGATCCCCCTACACTGCACTGTGCTTATACAGAGGCTGACCCCCTACACTGCATTGTGCTTATACAGAGGCTGATCCCCTACACTGCACCGTGCTTATACAGAGGCTGATCTGATATACTGCACCGTGCTTATACAGAGGCTGATCCCATACACTGCACTGTGCTTATACAGAGGCTGATCCCATGCACTGCATTGTGCTTATACAGAGGCTTATCCCATACACTGTACTTATACAGAGGCTGATCCCATGCACTGTGCTTATACAGAGGCTGATCCCATGCACTGCACTGTGCTTATAAAGAGGTTGATCCCATACACTGCACTGTGCTTAAACAGAGGCTAATCCCATACACTGCACTGTGCTTATACAGAGGCTGATCCCATACACTGCACTGTGCTTATACAGAGGCTGATCCCATGCACTGTGCTTATACAGAGGTGATGTTTGTGCAGACGCTTAGTCGCCGCTTTATTCAGGGCTCAGCGTTTATTCTCGGCACATCCTGCTGGCTCAGCGCAAACCTCCATTAATGCATCTCCAGGCGGGGGGGGGGGGGCTCCTCACCCTGCAGCGTATTAATGGAAAGAAGGACATTAACACCTTCCTGGCCGAGCTGCTGCAGAGCCTTATCTGGGCCCTGTTTCCTACAGAGCTGCGTTACCAAGACTTGTCCTCGGGTTCTTCTAACAGGCCAGGTTTGCAGGATATGTGAAGCAAAGCACAGCTCCTCCTAAGAGGACAGGTTTGCAGGATATGTGAAGCACAGCACAGCTCCCCCTTAGAGGACAGGTTTGCAGGATATGTGAAGCACAGCTCCTCCTAAGAGGACAGGTTTGCAGGATATGTGAAGCACAGCACAGCTCCCCCTTAGAGGACAGGTTTGCAGGATATGTCCCTACTTGACCCCCTGCAATCTGGCTTCCGTCCGCTACACTCAACTGAAACTGCCCTCACCAAAGTCACCAACGACCTCCTAACTGCTAAAAAACACGGCCACTATTCTATTCTCATCCTGCTTGACCTCTCGGCTGCTTTTGACACTGTTGACCACCCCTCCTTCTACAGACCCTCAACAGTCTGGGTCTCGTGACACTGCACTTGCTTGGGTTGACTCCTATTTATCCAACAGGTCCTTCTGTGTGTCCTTTGCTGGTAACTCCTCCTCTTCATTGCCTCTATCTGTTGGTGTACCTCAAGGCTCTGTCCTTGGTCCTCTGCTCTTTTCCATCTACACCTCCTCCCTGGGCAAAATCATCAACAGCTTTGGCTTTAATTACCACCTCTACGCTGATGACACTCAGATCTACCTCTCTACCCCTGATCTCTCTCCCCCTGTCCTTTCAAAAGTCAGTGACTGTTTATCTGGCATCTCCTCCTGGATGGCCTCCCACCACCTAAAGATCAACATGTCAAAGACTGAGCTCCTACTTATTCCTCCTCCAATGCCTCCCCACCTCCTGACTTCTCTATCACGGTGGAGGGTATCACCATTTCCCCATCAAACCAAGTTCGCTGTCTTGGAGTTACACTTGACTCTGCTCTTTCCTTCATCCCCCACATCAAGTCTCTTTCCTCCTCCTGCCGATACCAACTGCGTAATATTTCCAGAATTCGGCCATTTCTTACCGCTGTCACCACAAAACAACTCATACACGCCCTGGTAATCTCCCGACTCGACTATTGCAATAATCTCTTATCTGGCCTCCCTCTGTCCCGCCTCTCCCCCCTACAATCCATCCTGAACGCCTCCGCCAGGCTAATTCACCTCACCCGCCGCTCTGTCTCTGCCGCCCCCCTCTGCGAGTCCCTTCACTGGCTCCCCATCCACTGCAGAATTAAGTTCAAAATCCTTATCCTTACCTACAAAACCCTCACTAACTCAGCTCCCCACTACCTGTCCTCACTAATCACCAAATACACCCCAGCCCGCTCCCTAAGGTCAAACAGTGACCTGCGCCTAGCTTCTCCCCGCATCACCTCTTCCCATGATAGACTGCAGGATTTCTCACGCGCAGCCCCCACTCTCTGGAACGCTCTCCCTCGTACTGTCAGACTTTCCCCTAACTTCTCTTCCTTCAAACTCTCCCTTAAAACGTTCCTATTTAGGGAAGCCGACCCCCCAACTCACTGACGCAACCATCAATCACTCTCACCTTACAGTCCTCTCCTCCTGTTTCCAACCCCAACCCTCCTAGATTGTGAGTTCCTACGGGAATAGGGCCCTCATCTCCTCCTGTACTGTTTGTCAAATGTTGTTCAATGTATTGTAACCCTGTCTATACTGTGCTTATTGTACAGCGCTGCGGAATATGCTGGCGCTTTACAAATAAAGAATAATAATAAATAAAAAAGCACAGCACAGCTCCTCCTAAGAGGACAGGTTTGCAGGATATGTGAAGCACAGCACAGCTCCCCCTTAGAGGACAGGTTTGCAGGATATGTGAAGCACAGCACAGCTCCTCCTAAGAGGACAGGTTTGCAGGATATGTGAAGCACAGCACAGCTCCCCCTTAGAGGACAGGTTTGCAGGATATGTGAAGCACAGCGCAGGGAATATGACTTGCTGCTCAGGGATTGCAGAATTCAGACTGCATATCCTCATGGTGATCCTTAAAACCTGTCCTGTTAGGGGGACCTGAGGACCGCGGTTAGTGGGTCCTGAAGACGGATGCGGGAACCACTGCTATGAAAAGTCTGATGTGCAGAATGACTGCCGTGTAAAACACCTGGGGCCCTATTACAATCTTCACGCAAACGCTAACGTGCGCACAAAAACGCATTAACGCGAGGGGTAAAACACTTTGCGCTGAACGTCGTATTACAATGTCAGCGCAACAAACGCACGTAATCGTCTACCGCGAGTGAACCTGCGCGAGCTTACTGTACTGTGCGCGTCCTATACTGAACATTGTGAGCGCAAATGCGTTTGTGCGCTGCTACGCGGATGGTATTACAATCTATGCGCAGTTTGTAACGCACAGCATTTGCGCATCATTTTAGCAACTCCTAAAAGCTGGTGTTAAATTCTATCAACCTGCCGAACCCAAATACACCCGCCCAAAATATACGCAGCAAAGTATAGTTACACATTCTACACATACCCAAACAATAAAAAGGAGAAGCTGTGCGTGTTTTTATTATTGATGCAGCATATATGCGCAGATTGACTTTGACAGGCGCAAAAACTGAACGGGAGACAATTGTGGTTCTTAATTCTGATTGGCTGAATCGCGTGAAAATACAGTCCGCACACTGATTTCTGCGCGCAACGTTACTGCACGCGTGTTTTTGCGCGTCGTTTTACACGCATTATTTTTTGACGGATGAAAAAATGTGCGAGGATTGTAATACCGGCGTTGATTTACGCACGTTAACATTTAACACTTCGCACAAAAATTCACACTTTGCACGTGCGTTTTTGCGTGAAGAATGTAATAGGGCCTCTGGTCTGGTGGGGGATCCTGGCTGGGCGGGTAACTGGGTCCGATTGGGGGCCCCTGGGATATGCGGGTCACTCTGTCTGATTGGGGGGCCCCTGGGATATGCGGGTCACTCTGTCTGATTGGGGGGCCCCCCTGGATATGCGGGTCACTGGGTCCGATGGGGGGGCCCCCCTGGATATGCAGGTCACAGGGTCGTTCAATGCACAGGAGGCGGCCGTTCTCTGAGTATCAGTAATGAGTATCCGGCCATTCTACCTCACAGGATGGAATAATAATCGTGGTCGCTCCGCGGGGGCGGGGCTCATTACCTCCATTTTACCATTAACCTTTTCACCCCTTTAACTTGCCAGGGTCAGCTCTGTGGCAGTGAAAGAGTTGACATGATGGGGCCTATTCACTAAACGGTGAGTGAAGGTGTGCGGGGGAGACAGCTCGGCCGACGTCATTCTGTCTCATCCCCTCCCAGCAAAGTGATATCAAATCAGCAAACCTCCCCTCCCCCGGCTGTCGGACCCTCAGTCACTGGGGGGGGGGGGGCTGCCAGGAAATGGCTCGATCAATAATTAACCGGTAAAAGCATTAATGTTTCATGTGCCGTAATGTATATCGACCTGCACACACAGGCGCCCTGTAACCTGCATACACACATACCTGTATAACACACACACACAGGCGCCCTGTAACCTGCATACACACATACCTGTATCACGCACACACACGCGCCCTGTAACCTGCATACACACATACCTGTATCACACACACGCCCCTGTAACCTGCATACAACACATACCTGGTATAACACACACACAGGCGCCCTGTAACCTGCATACACACATACCTGTATAACACACACACAGGCGCCCTGTAACCAGCATACACACATACCTGTATCACACACACACACGCACCCTGTAACCTGCATACACACATACCTGTATAACACACACACACGCGCCCTGTAACCTGCATACACACATACCTGTATCACACACACACGCGCCCTGTAACCTGCATACACACATACCTGTATAACACACACACAGGCGCCCTGTAACCTGCATACACACATACCTGTATCACACACACACACGCACCCTGTAACCTGCATACACACATACCTGTATCACGCACACACACACAGGCGCCCTGTAACCTGCATACACACATACCTGTATCACACACACACAGGCGCCCTGTAACCTGCATACACACATGTCTGTATCACACACACACACGCGCCCTGTAACCTGCGTACACACATATCTGTATCACACACACACAGGCACCCTGTAACCTGCACACACACATACCTGTATCACGCACACACACACAGACATTATAACAGGCAACAATGTAACGGAGATACTAGTGAATTTAGTATATTGGGGGGAGCCCAGCACGGATACCTCCCCCCTGTCCAGCACGGAGACCTCCCCCCTGTCCAGCACGGAGACCTCCCCCTGCCCAGCACAGGAGACCTCCCCCTGTCCAGCACGGAGACCTCCCCCCTGCCCAGCACGAGACCTCCCCCTTGTCCAGCATGGAGACCTCCCCCCTGTCCAGCACGGAGACCTCCCCCTGCCCAGCACGGAGACCTCCCCCCTGTCCAGCACGGAGACCTCCCCCCTGCCCAGCACGGAGACCTCCCCCCTGCCCAGCACGGAGACTCCCCCCTGCCCAGCACAGAGACCTCCCCCCTGCCCAGCACGGAGACCTCCCCCTGCCCGGCACGGAGACCTCCCCCTGCCGGCACGGAGACCTCCCCCTGCCCGGCACGGAGACCTCCCCCCTGCCGGCACGGAGACCTCCCCCCTGCCCGGCACGGAGACCTCCCCCCTGCCCAGCACGGAGAACCTCCCCCTGTCCGGCACGGAGACCCCCCCCTGCCCGGCACGGAGACCTCCCCCCTGCCCAGCACGGAGACCTCCCCCTTGTCCAGCATGGAGACCTCCCCCTGTCCAGCACGGACCTCCCCCTGCCCAGCACGGAGACCTCCCCCCTGCCCAGCACGGAGACCTCCCCCCTGCCCAGCACGGAGACCTCCCCCTGCCCAGCATGGAGACCTCCCCCCTGCCCAGCACGGAGACCTCCCCCCTGCGTAAGGGCTTCAGCCTCAACCTAATATTTGGCTCCTCACTGAGTACATGTTTTTCAAGGCACGAATGCATGGCTGCTGTGAGCCGCGTCCAGCCGGTTGTTGCTCTGGTAAGCCGCGTCCAGCAGGTTGTTTCTCCGGTGAGCCGCGCCCAGCCATTTGTGGCTCCAGTGTGCCGCACCCAGCCGGTTGTTGCTCCGGGGAGCCATGCCCAGCCATTTGTTGCTCTGGTGAGCCGCGCCCAGCCGGTTGATGCTCCGGTGAGCCGCGCCCAGCCGCTGGTTGCTCTGGTGAGCCGCGCCCAGCCGCTTGTTGCTCTGGTGAGCTGCGCCCAGCCAGTTGATGCTCCGGTGAGCCGGTGCCCAGCCGCTGGTTGCTCCGGTGAGCCGCGCCCAGCCGCTGGTTGCTCCGGTGAGCCGCGCCCAGCCGGTTGTTGGCATGAGCTGATCGCGGTTCATTTTAAGACTATATTTTTTAAATTCCTGGTAATATTAGAATTGATGTTTTTGTTTTTCTGCCATACTGAGCGCGAGCTGGTTGGTGGATAAGCCCCGTTGTAGCATGCGGCATGGTAGAGTAAGATGGCGCGCGGGTGGCATGCCCTGACTAATGGCGTCCTGAGCGGCATGTTATCCCATTAGCAGGCGGCGAGCGTTGCCGGAGGAATTTCCACACGGCGTTAAGTTGTTGCACCTGTTTTCAGAGATCTCTGCACATCTATCATACGGCAGGCGCCGTTACCGCTCCGACAGCTGTGCGGGGGGAGAGGGGCCGCATTCGGAGATGGAAGCCCGGAGAAAGACGGATGAAGCCATTGGAAATTGGGACACCATTACCCCTGAGCCTCCAGGGTGGCATTTTCCGCTCTCGCGGCTAAGTGGTGCATTAAAACGTTTGGTTTCTGTGTTTTGTCACTGTCGGCGCTCTGTACCCCCTGCAGTGACGGCTTTATGGAATCTTCCTGCTTGAACACAGGTGGATTATTCAATATCCATGCATCTAACACCACCTGTGATCAAGGAAGGATGTTGGAATCCCAAAATGCCAGCTTAGCATCGTCAGCTCGTCATGGCCCAACGGAGTCTGGAAACGGAGTGTTTGCGTCCAGTGTTTGGAGAAAATGGAAATATGACTCGATGAACAAATTCAATCCACACTACCCAATGAGAGTGCAGGGCTGTGTGTGTCAGCAGGGCTCCGGTAACAGAGAGTAAGGCTCGGGTAACGGGGAGTAAGGCTCGGGTAACAGGAAGTAAGGCTCAGGTAACAGAGAGTAAGGCTCGGGTAACAGGGAGTAAGGCACAGGTAACGGAATAGGGCACAGGTAACAGGGAATAGGGCTCAGGTAACAAGGAGTAAGGCACAGGTATCAGGGAGTAAGGCACAGGTATCAGGGAGTAAGGCACAGGTATCAGGGAGTAAGGCACAGGTATCAGGGAGTAAGGCACAGGTAGCAGAAAGTAAGGCTCAGGTGACAGGTAGTGAGGCTCAGGTAACATGGAGTAAGACTTCGGTAACAGGGAGTAGGGCAGAGGTAACAGGGAGTAAGGCTCAGGGAATAGGGCACAGATAAGAGGAAGTAAGGCTCAGGTAACAGGTAACAGGGCACAGGTAACAGGGCACAGGTAACAGGGAGTGAGGTTCAGGTAACAAGGAGTAAGACTTCGGTAACAGGGAGTAGGGCTCAGGCAACAGGGACCTTTACTCTTTACAACACACAATTACACCCCAGCATGTACTCATATGTTGCTTTGCGTGTTTAGCAGAGGGAACGCCCGGGACGCACCACCCTCACTGCTTTATCAGGGGGATTAAGTCCCTATATTATACGGCTGATGCAAAGGACGCTGCGACACCTCCTGTACGGACACAATGTCACTGAATGTCAGTGTTTGTTTGCATGTGTTGTGTACACAGGGAATGAGCGGGGAACTTCTCTGTATTTGCCAGAAGAATGCCATCTCATACATAAAGAGGCGCTGCAGCAGCTACAGATTCATTATGATGGGAATCATGGGGACAGAGCTCTTGGATTACCCGCACGTGCCGTTAGGACGGGACCCCGGGTTTAGAAATGATTTTAAGTTACAAACCTGTGTCAGGGCGGCCAATGCGCTATTCATGCCACTACATGCAGGTCAGCCCAGGGCACCAAGAGTTAATGGGTGGGTCTTGCACCTGGCACTGGCTCCCCTTGCACCCCAATATAAACACTCACTGCCAGAAAGTCCAAACTCACCTGTCATGAGACAGAGCAGGAAGGTCCACCAAGCCTCCATGATGTGGCTTCTGGTCCGGTGGTTCGTCAGTGTCCCGCGCGTTCCGCTTGTTGCAGTTTGTTCTTTGGTTGTTTGTCTTTGTTGATACTCAGTGTCTTTATGTTCTACATCCTATGTCTCCTCCCATTCCCATTCGTTCGGCTCCTCGTCCCCCACAATGTCTCTTCACGTGGCGGAGTGGGATCTGCTGTCCCGATCCCTCGTTTTTCCTCCGATATTCCTCTTTCAGCCCCAGGACCCACCTCACAAAACCCAGTGTATTTTCTTGTTTTGGCCAGCACTTGTTGTCTTCGTTGCCCGACGTCTCTGCCTCCTCTTCTAGAAGATGTCACACGATCCTCGGCTGATCCTTCCCAGTGGCCTAATTTTAGCTTGGGATGATGAAGGTTCCCCACCCGCTCTCCCGTCCTCCTCCGACAGACCAAAATGCAGAACTTGGCAATGGGCGATGTGGTCCGGCGTCTCAGGCTGCGATTGGGAGATTCACTTTGGTGGAAGGAATCGTCTCAGAACCTAAAAAAGAGAAGATGACGCAATGTTATCTGTAAATACAAAGTCTGACGGCGCTGGGTGACGGTGGGACCCGTCCACGCTGTGATGTCATATTGTAACCAATACGATTTTTGGGATTCCGGGGATCAAGTAACAGCCGCGACGCTAACAGACCCCAGGCAGAAATACCTTCTCCGAGGAGAAGACATGTCCACTTCCACCATCACGCGGTGATCAGACTCTGGTCCTATTTACTGGGTATTTTAAGAGACTCGTGTTCCGGGCAGGACGTGACTAAAGAGCCCAAACCTCGCCCGATAGACCTCATGTGTGGGTCCAGCGCTTTACTACAAGATCCGTGACCCTGGCCTATGAATGATGTGTAGCTCTAAAGCGGCGTCCACCCCAACCCAAAACCTGACTCCTATCAAGCCATACCTCCCCCGATACCCCAAAACCTGACTCCTATCAATCCATACCTCCCCCGATACCCCAAAACCTGACTCCTATCAATCCATACCCCCCCCGTTACCCCAAAACCTGACTCGTTCAAGCCATACCTCCCCCATTACCCCAAAACCTGACTCATATCAAGCCATACCTCCCCTATTACCCCAAAACCTGACCCTCTACTAACACAGTATATGGACCCATACCTCCCCCTCCCCTAAGTCCCCACAATACCTCCTAGCTTACCCTCCCCCAGATCTGCCCCTAACTCCCTCCCCCGCCCCACCTTTATGCCCCGGGTAGTCCGTGTCCTGCCCTCGGTTGCTGGTTGGTGTCTACGGCGGCCCTGAACGCTATTAACCCATCGATACTTATTAGCTGTCACTGTGAATGTGACATTTGATCCATGTGACCAATGACACGTGAAACCTCACGCTCTCTGCAGGCGATACCGCAGGAAGGCCAGGATTGGTTGGTAGGTCTTAGCCACTTCCTGGTCTGAGCTCACACAGGAAGCTTGGAATCCTGGGAATTTGCAGAGATGAAAAAATAAACGACAAACTTCTTTCATATTTTCTGCCCATTCCTCGTGTTTTTAACCCATTGTAAGAAATGGATTATAGCGTTATGGGACGCGTCCGGCGCGCAGCTTAATGAATCCCATGTGGGACCGTCAGCATGCGGCTTGCCACACACACACACACACAGTGCGACGAGGAGACGCGAGTAATTATTTATGCTGCGTATGTAATTATTCGTGTGTAACACTCAGTAATTTGCACTTATTGAAGCCGCGTTATATCTGCATGGTGCCGCGCCGCGCGCCGAGTCTGCCGGGGGATTCGCCACATTAATAAATTAACCCAAACAAAACAACATTCTGCAAAATCAAATCACTCGCTCAGACCACATATATCTCTCTGATCACTCAGGGGTTAACGCTCATTAATAATTCTCATAGAGACAGAGACTTGAGCAATGTCGCCCACTTATACTATAGTGAGAAATCTCTGTCCATTCCAGGATCCCCATACCCTAAATATCATCCCATACTCTGACCCTCACCCCATACCCTAAATATCACCCCATACTCTGACCCTCACCCCATACCCTAAATATCATCCCATACTCTGACCCTCACCCCATACCCTAAATATCACCCCATACCCTAAATATCACCCCATACTCTGACCCTCACCCCATACCCTAAATATCACCCCATACTCTGACCCTCACCCCATACCCTAAATATCACCCTCATACCCTAAATATCACCCCATACCCTGCCCCTCACCCATACCCTAAATATCACCCTATACACTAAATATCACCCTATACCCTAAATATCACCCATACCCTAAATATCACGCTCATACCCTAAATATCACGCTCATACCCTAAATATCACCCTCATACCCTAAATATCACCCTATACCCTAAATATCACCCATACCCTAAATATCACGCTCATACCCTAAATATCACCCCATACCCTAAATATCACCCTCATACCCTAAATATCACCCTCATACCCTAAATATCACCCCATACCCTAAATATCACCCTCATACCCTAAATATCACCCCATACCCTAAATATCACCCCATACCCTAAATATCACCCCATACCCTGACCCTCACCCATACCCTAAATATCACGCTCATACCCTAAATATCACCCTCATACCCTAAATATCACCCTCATACCCTAAATATCCACACCCATACCCTAAATATCACCCCCTATACCTGACCCTCACCCATACCCTAAATATCACGCTCATACCCTAAATATCACCCTCATACCCTAAATATCACCCTATACCCTAAATATCACCCATACCCTAAATATCACGCTCATACCCTAAATATCACCCCATACCCTAAATATCACCCTCATACCCTAAATATCACCCTCATACCCTAAATATCACCCCATGCCCTAAATATCTCCCCATGCCCTAAATATCACACCCATACCCTAAATATCACCCATACCCTAAATATCACCCTCATACCCTAAATGTCACCCCATACCATGAGCCTCATCCCATACCCTAAATATCACCCTCATACCCTAAATATATCCCCATGCCCTAAATATCACCCCATACCCTAAATATCACCCATACCCATAATATCACCCTCATACCCTAAATATCACCCCATACCCTAAATATCACCCCATACCCTGACCCTCACCCATACCCTAAATATCACCCCATACCCTAAATATCACCCATACCCATAATATCACCCTCATACCCTAAATATCACCCCATACCCTAAATATCACCCCATACTCTGACCCTCGCCCCATACCCTAAATATCTCCCCATACCCTAAATATCACCTCATACCCTAAATATCACCCCATACCCTAAATATCACCCCATACCCTGACCCTCACCCATACCCTAAATATCACCCTCATACCCTAAATATCTCCCCATGCCCTAAATATCTCCCCATGCCCTAAATATCACCCCCATACCCTAAATATCACCCCATACCATGAGCCTCATCCCATACCCTAAATATCACCCTCATACCCTAAATATCACCCCATACCCTAAATATTACCCTCATACCCTAAATATCACCCTCATACCCTAAATATCACCCCATACCCTAAATATCACCCCATACCCTGAGCCTCACCCTCATACCCTAAATATCACCCTCATACCCTAAATATCACCCCATACCCTAAATATCACCCCATACCCTAAATATCATCCCATACCCTGAGCCTCACCCTCATACCCTAAATATCACCCTCATACCCTAAATATCACCCCATACCCTAAATATCACCCCATACCCTAAATATCATCCCATACCCTGTGCCTCACCCTCACACACTAAATATCACCCCATACCCTAAATATCACCCTCACACCCTAAATATCACCCCATACCCTGACCATCACCCCATACACTAAATATCACCCCATACCCTGACCCTCCCCATACCCTAAATGTCACCCCATACCCTGAGCCTCGCCCCATACCCTAAATATCACCCCCATACCCTAAATATCACCCCATACCCTAAATATCACCCCCATACCCTAAATATCACCCCATACCCTGACCATCACCCCATACCCTAAATATCACCCCCATACCCTAAATATCACCCCCATACCCTGAGCCTCGCTCCATACCCTAAATATCACCCCATACCCTAAATATCACCCCATACCCTAAATATCGCCCCATACCCTAAATATCGCCCCATACCCTAAATATCACCCCCATACCCTGACCCTCACCCCATACCTTAAATATCAACCCATGCCCTGGATCATACCCCCATACTCAGTATGTTGTTGTTCTCCTCTTATATTATGTGTCCCCTCCCCCCCGGTCACCCTTCACTCTCAGCGTCACGTTTGTTCTTCACCCCCTCTCTCTTTCTGCCTGCGATGCTCGGAAATTCATGATACATTTCTTACTCATCTCTCACATAAATAAATGTCAATATTAATCACAAGACGCTTCCCTTCCCTTCTGGAATATTCCCTGCACTGCCCCCCCCCCCATAACCCCCAGACCCAGGCTCCGTGCACAGATCCCTGGCTTTATTTCTTCTAAATTAGAGTATCAGCTCCTGGGTCTAATTTTATCCTTAGTGTCCGTCCGGTGCTCATTGGGGACCTTTGCCTGCATGTCGCAAACTGAGCATGAAGGTCGCTGTGAGCAGAATGGTGGCAGACGTGGGCTTCGAGTGACCAGGAAACCATCAGAGGGAAATAAAGTGCTCTTAAACCAGACATAATCAATAATCACACGGACGGAGATGGAAAGGAGACAACTTTAACCCTACGGGGATGGTTGGAGTTTTCACCCGGACAGTTCGGGTTTGTATTCACGTGTTGCGGTTTGGTTTTTTTTTAAGAAAGGATTTTCCCAGGAAGGATACATTGAGATTTCTCTGGTTTTCAGTATGTCCTGGGTGGCGAGTCTGTACCGTTAGGTGTCTCACCCAAGGACACTTACTGGAGAGGTGCTCTTGCCGAGATCGAACCTGTGTCTCCACAGTCTCTCCACGCCGAGCAGTGATGTTACCTTTACTCCACACAGCCAGTACCACCCAGCCGGTTTCCAGACGCCCTTCCACCCAGACACTGGATTCAGGCCCGAACTGGTGGCTGCTGTTCTTTTTGCCTGTGTAACTGTCTCTGTGTTGGCTGTGTAATTGTGTCTGTGTAACTGTCTCGGAGACCCGAAGATCCTCCTATAATAACCAGACCCAGAGACCCTATAATAACCGGACCCAGAGACCCTATAATAACCGGAGACCCTCCTATAATAACCAGACCTAGAGACTCTATAATAACCGGACCCAGAGACCCTATAATAACCGGAGACCCTCCTATAATAACCAGACCCAGAGACCCTATAATAACCGGAGACCCTCCTATAATAACCAGACCCAGAGACCCTATAATAACCGGAGACCCTCCTATAATTACCGGACCCAGAGACCCTATAATAACCAGACCTAGAGACTCTATAATAACCGGACCCAGAGACCCTATAATAACCGGAGACCCTCCTATAATAACCGGACCCAGAGACCCTCCTATAATAACCAGACCCAGAGACCCTATAATAACCGGAGACCCTCCTATAATAACAGGACTCGGAGACCCTCCTATAGTAACTGGACCCGGACACCCTCCTATAATAACCGGACCCAGAAACCCTCCTATAATAACCGGAGACCCTCCTATAATAACCAGACGCGGAGACCCTATAATAACCAGACCCAGAGACCCTCTTATAATAACCAGACCCAGAGACCCTATAATAACCGGAGACCCTCCTATAATAACCAGACCCAGAGACCCTCCTATAATAACCAGACCCAGACATCCTATAATAACCGGAGACCCTCCTATAATAACCGGAGACCCTCCTATAATAACCGGACCCAGAGACCCTATAATAACCGGAGACCCTCCTATAATAACCAGACCCAGAGACCCTCCTATAATAACTGGACCCGGAGACCCTATAATAACCGGAGACAGTCCTATAATAACCAGACCCAGAGACCCTCCTATAATAACCGGACCCGGAGACCCTATAATAACCGGAGACCCTCCTATAATAACCGGACCCAGAGACCCTATAATAACCGGAGACCCTCCTATAATAACCGGACCAGAGACCCTATAATAACCGGAGACCCTCCTATAATAACCGGACCCAGAGACCCTATAATAACCGGAGACCCTCCTATAATAACCGGACCAGAGACCCTATAATAACCGGAGACCCTCCTATAATAACCAGACCCAGAGACCCTCCTATAATAACCGGACCCGGAGACCCTATAATAACCGGACCCGGAGACCCTATAAGAACCAGAGACCCTCCTATAATAACCAGACCCAGAGACCCTAAAATAACCGGAGACCCTCCTATAATAACCGGACCCGGAGACCCTATAATAACCGGAGACCCTCCTATAATAACCAGACCCGGAGACCCTCCTATAATAACCGGACCCGGAGACCCTCCTATAATAACCAGACCCAGAGACCCTCCTATAATAACCAGACCCAGAGACCCTCCTATAATAACCGGACCCAGAGACCCTCCTATAATAACCAGACCCAGACATCCTATAATAACCGGAGACCCTCCTATAATAACCGGAGACCCTCCTATAATAACCGGACCCAGAGACCCTATAATAACCGGAGACCCTCCTATAATAACCAGACCCAGAGACCCTCCTATAATAACTGGACCCGGAGACCCTATAATAACCGGAGACAGTCCTATAATAACCAGACCCAGAGACCCTCCTATAATAACCGGACCCGGAGACCCTATAATAACCGGAGACCCTCCTATAATAACCGGACCCAGAGACCCTATAATACCGGAGACCCTCCTATAATAACCGGACCAGAGACCCTATAATAACCGGAGACCCTCCTATAATAACCGGACCCAGAGACCCTATAATAACCGGAGACCCTCCTATAATAACCGGACCAGAGACCCTATAATAACCGGAGACCCTCCTATAATAACCAGACCCAGAGACCCTCCTATAATAACCGGACCCGGAGACCCTATAAGAACCAGAGACCCTCCTATAATAACCAGACGCAGAGACCCTCCTATAATAACCGGACCCGGAGACCCTATAAGAACCAGAGACCCTCCTATAATAACCAGACCCAGAGACCCTAAAATAACCGGAGACCCTCCTATAATAACCGGACCCGGAGACCCTATAATAACCGGAGACCCTCCTATAATAACCAGACCCAGAGACCCTCCTATAATAACCGGACCCGGAGACCCTCCTATAATAACCAGACCCAGAGACCCTCCTATAATAACCAGACCCAGAGACCCTCCTATAATAACCGGACCCGGAGACCCTCCTATAATAACCAGACCCAGAGACCCTCCTATAATAACCAGACCCAGAGACCCTATAATAACCGGAGACCCTCCTATAATAACCAGACCCGGAGACCCTCCTATAATAACCAGACCCAGAGACCCTATAAGAACCGGAGACCCTCCTATAATAACCAGACCCAGAGACCCTATAAGAACCGGAGACCCTCCTATAATAACCAGACCCGGAGACCCTCCTATAATAACCAGACCCAGAGACCCTATAAGAACCGGAGACCCTCCTATAATAACCAGACCCAGAGACCCTCCTATAATAACCAGACCCAGAGACCCTCCTATAATAACCGGACCCGGAGACCCTCCTATAATAACCAGACCCAGAGACCCTCCTATAATAACCGGACCCGGAGACCCTCCTATAATAACCAGACCCAGAGACCCTCCTATAATAACCGGATCCGGAGACCCTCCTATAATAACCAGACCCAGAGACCCTATAATAACCGGAGACCCTCCTGTAATAACCAGACCCAGAGACCCTATAATAACCGGAGACCCTCCTATAATAACCAGACCCAGAGACCCTATAGTAACCGGAGAACCTCCTATATTAACCAGACCCAGAGACCCTCCTATAATAACCAGACCCAGAGACCCTCCTATAATAACCAGACCCAGAGACCCTATAATAACCGGAGACCCTCCTATAATAACCGGACCCAGAGACCCTATAATAACCGGAGACCCTCCTATAATAACCGGACCCAGAGA
Organism: Leptobrachium leishanense; assembly: GCA_009667805.1. Taxonomy (NCBI): domain Eukaryota; kingdom Metazoa; phylum Chordata; class Amphibia; order Anura; family Megophryidae; genus Leptobrachium; species Leptobrachium leishanense. Next base: position 88,112,069 of record CM019073.1, read on the forward strand.
CCCTATAATAACCGGAGACCCTCCTATAATAACCAGACCCAGAGACCCTATAGTAACCGGAGAACCTCCTATATTAACCAGACCCAGAGACCCTATAATAACCGGAGACCCTCCTATAATAACCGGACCCAGAGACCGTATAGTAAACGGAGACCCTCCTATAATAACCGGAGACCCTTCTATAATAACCAGACCCAGAGACCCTATAATAACCGGAGACCCTCCTATAATAACCAGACCCGGAGACCCTATAGTAACCAGACCCAGAGACCCTCCTATAATAACCGGACCCAGAGACCCTATAATAACCGGAGACCATCCTATAATAACCGGACCCAGAGACCCTCCTATAATAACCAGACCCAGAGACCGTATAGTAACCGGAGACCCTCTTATAATAACCAGATCCAGAGACCCTATAATAACCGGAGACCCTCCTTTAATAACCGGACCCAGAGACCCTATAATAACCAGAGACCCTCCTATAATAACCGGACCCAGAGACCCTCCTATAATAACCGGACCCAGAGACCCTTCTATAATAACCGGACCCAGAGACCCTACTATAATAACCGGACCCGTAGACCCTATAATAACCGGAGACCCTCCTATAATAACCGGACCCGGAGACCCTATAATAACCGGAGACCCTCCTATAATAACCGGACCTGGAGACCCTCCTATAATAACCATGAACATGTGGGTGCCGCATCCAGTGACCTTGCATGTACAATCTATATGTATCTGTCTGTATCTCCGTGATTCTATGTATCTCTCCGTCTGTGATTCTATGTATCTCTCCGTCTGTGATTCTATGTATCTGTCTGTGATTCTATGTATCTGTCTGATTCTATGTATCTGTCTGTGATTCTATGTATCTGTCTGTCTGTGATTCTATGTATCTCTGTGATTCTATATATCTGACTGTCTGTGATTCTATGTATCTGTCTGTGATTCTATGTATCTGTCTGTGATTCTATGTATCTGTCTGTGATTCTATGTATCTCTGTGATTCTATGTATCTGTCTGTGATTCTATGTATCTGTCTGTGATTCTATGTATCTGACTGTCTGTGATTCTATGTCTGTCTGTGATTCTATGTATCTGTCTGTGATTCTATGTATCTGTCTGTGATTCTATGTATCTCTGTGATTCTATGTATCTGTCTGTGATTCTATGTATCTCTGTGATTCTATGTATCTCTGTGATTCTATGTATCTGACTGTCTGTGCTTCTATGTATCTCTGTGATTCTATGTCTGTCTGTGATTCTATGTATCTGTCTGTGATTCTATGTATCTGTCTGTGATTCTATGTATCTCTGTGATTCTATGTATCTGTCTGTGATTCTATGGATCTCTGTGATTCTATGTATCTCTGTGATTCTATGTATCTGTCTGTGATTCTATGTATCTCTGTGATTCTATGTATCTGACTGTCTGTGATTCTATGTAGTGTATGTGTCTGTCTGTGATTCTATGTATCTGACTGTCTGTGATTCTATGTACAGTTGTGTTCAAAATTATTCAACCCCCAATGCTGTAAAGGGTTTTAGGGAATTTAGTGTACATTTGTAATTGTATTCAGAATGAAATCCTACAAGGACTTTTTAAAGAACCATATGCAACTAAAATGACATCAATTGGTTTTGTAATACAGTAGTAAATGTTTATTTTGTGAATTCTTCATTGACACAATTATTCAACCCCTTAAAGACCACCACTCTGAAGAACAGAGGTTCATTCAAGTGTTTTCAATCAGGTATTGAAAACACCTGTGGATGTCACGGAGCAGCAATAAAGCATAATAAGCACCAATTAGGCAGCTTTAAAATGACTGTGATACTCAGCTCCTTCTAGACATTTACTGGTGTGGTTACAAACATGGTGAAGTCAAGAGAATGGTCCAGGAAGACAAGAGAAGAGGTGATTACTCTTCACAGGAAGGGCAATGGCTATAAGAAGATTGCAAAGATGTTAAACATACCAAGAGAGACCATAGGAAGCATCATTCGCAAATTCAAGGCAAAGGGCACTGTTGAAACGCTACCTGGTCGTGGCAGAAAGAAGATGCTGACTTCGACTGCTGTGCGCTACCTGAAGCGTAGAGTGGAGAAAAGTCCCCGTGTGACTGCTGAGGAACTGAGAAAAGATTTGTCAGATGTGGATACTGAAGTTTCAGCTCAGACAATACGGCGCACACTACGTAATGAAGGCCTCCATGCCAGAACTCCCAGGCATGCTGTCTCCAAAGAATAAGAAGAGTCGACTGCAGTATGCCAAAAGTCATGTGGACAAACCACAGAAGTTTTGGGATAGTGTTCTGTGGACTGATGAAACAAAATTAGAACGGTTTGGGCCCATGGAACAATGCTATGTTTGGAGGAGGAAGAACAAGGCCTATGAAAAAAAGAACACCTTGCCTACTGTGAAGCATGGCGGGGGGTCAATCATGCTTTGGGGCTGTTTTGCTTCTGCAGGTACAGGGAAGCTTCAGTGTGTGCAAGGTACCAGGAATTCTCTTCAGTACCAGGAGATATTGGATGACAATGTGATGTAGTCCGTCACAAACCTGAGGCTTGGGAGACGTTGGACCTTTCAACAGGACAATGATCCCAAGCATACCTCCAAGTCCACTAGAGCATGGTTTCAGATTAAAGGCTGGAACATTTTGGAGTGGCCATCGCAGTCACCTGACTTAAATCAGATTGAGAACCTCTGGTGGGACTTAAAGAAAGCAGTTGCAGTGCGCAAGCCTAAGAATGTGACTGAACTGGAGGCTTTTGCCCATGATGAATGGGCGAAGATACCCGTAGATTGCTGCAAGACACTTGTGTCAAGCTATGCTTCACGTTTAAAAGCTGTTATAACTGTAAAAGGATGTTGTACTAAGTACTAAGATTGAATGTCACTTGGGGTTGAATAAAACTGATAATGATGTGAGCACAGAAAAGACATTTGTGGTTATTTCATTATAAATGTTATGTTATATTTGTCTGACCTACACGTGCCTCTTTGATTTAATTGTAAGCAAGATGACTGAATGAACAAAATCAATGTCAAACTGGCCAAAACACTCAATTTCAGTGGGGGTTGAATAATTTTGAACACAACTGTATCTGTCTGTGATTCTATATATCTGACTGTCTGTGATTCTATATATCTGTCTGTGATTCTATATATCTGACTGTCTGTGATTCTATATATCTGTCTGTGATTCTATATATCTGTCTGTGATTCTATGTATCTGTCTGTAATTCTATGTATCTGTCTGTGATTCTATGTATCTGTCTGTGATTCTATGTATCTGTCTGTCTGTGATTCTATGTATCTCTGTGATTCTATATATCTGTCTGTGATTCTATATATCTGTCTGTGATTCTATGTATCTCTGTGATTCTATGTGTCTGTCTGTGATTCTATGTAGTGTATGTGTCTGTCTGTGATTCTATGTGTCTGTCTGTGATTCTATGTATCTCTATGATTCTATGTGTGTTTGTGTTTCTGTTTGTGTCCATTTTTCTCATGTTTACTCGCTTTCCCTGCTCCTTGCTGACTTTGCTCTTTGCCTCCGTTACGTCCTCTGTGTGCGCCACATTGTCGCCGTGTCCTTCCTGCGTGGCTGTACGTGTCAGACCCTTTTCTCCGCGCTGTCTCTGGCCTCCCCTGCCATCCTGTCTCTGCAGCATCACACTAGCCTTCTCCTCCTCCTCCTCCTCCTGCTCATCCTCAGTGGATGCTGCAGAGTAAAAACAAAAGCACAAGGACAGGGACGATGCCCGCGGCTGGGCACGGGGTTTATGTCGTTACCTCTCAGCGCCGTCCACCGCGGTGTCCCCGGCCTCTTCAGGCGGCTGATGATGCTGCCAGGTGCTGGCGATCGCCGCTGAGACGCCCAGAACAGGTAACTGTGTCTTGCCGAGGGATTTGCAGGCTGCGAGCTGAGAGCGCAATGCAGCGTATTCCTGCGGTTTCCCAGGGAGACTGTATCTGTTGTGTATCTATGTGTGCGCTCCCTGCAGAGCCTCAGCGCGCCCCATCTCCCCGCAAATGCTGCGCTCCCTTCCCACCCTGTCCTGTGCTAGTCCTGTCTGTCTGCACCTCCTCCCCCTGGAGCGTCTCCCCCCGCTCTGACTCTCACTGCTGCATTGATGGGAATGGACGGAGAAGGAGGGGGCTTTCCGATGGTCCCTATTAGCATACACCGCGGCGGGGGGATGGGGGACATCGCCAGCGCTCATCTGCGCAGGATTCCTCCCTCGCCACGCTCCTCTCACCCAGGTGTCCCGACACCCTCTGTACACCGCAGCGATAACTGCTGGTGCTTTGATGATAAATGATTATGAAAGATGGAGAAAGCCCAGGGCAGACGCGTCTGAGGGGCCACACGTGCGTTGCATGAGAAAACGCAGTGAAGCTGCATTCACAGATCCACGGGAGAAACATTCAATGTATCCTGTGTGACGCCAAGAGGTGCGAGTCCTACACAAACCCCCCCAGGACCCACCGATCTGGCCGCGATCTGCAGGAACCGGCACGGGAGGAACATGAGGTCTGAGTTTGGTCACCACCAACAGAAAAACATGGACCAGAGGGGCGGCGGTGACCAGAGGGACCCAGTGACCAGAGGGACTGTGGCAACCAGATGGGACCCAGTGACCCAGAGGGATCACGGTGACCAGTGGGGCCCCAGTGACCAGAGGGGCCACGGCAACCAGAGGGACGGCAGTGACCAGAGGGACTGCGGCGATCAGAGGAACCACGGCGACCAGAAGGGCCTCAGTGACCAGAGGGACCGCGGCGACCAAAGGGGCCTCATTGACCAGAGGGACTGTGGAGACTAGAGAGGCCTCAGTGACCAGAGGGACTGCAGTGACCAGAGGGACTGTGGTGACCAGAGGCCCCAGCAACCAGAGGGACTGTGGCAACCAGAGGGGCCCCAGTGACCAGAGGGACTACGGCGACCAGAGGGACTGTGGCAAGCAGAGGGACCATGGCAACTAGAGGGGCCTCAGTGACCAGAGGGACCGCAGTGACCAGAGGGGCCTCAGCGACCAGAAGGACTGCGCTGACCAGAGGGACCCAGTGACCCTGAGAGACCGCGGTGACCAGATGGGCCCCAGTGACCCAGAGGGCCCACGGCAACCAGAGGGGCCTCAGTGACTGGGGAAACCCAGCGACCAGAAGTCCCGCAGCAACAAGAGGGGGCCCCAGTGACCCAGATGGACCGTGGCAACCAGAGGAGACCCAGTGACCAGAGGGACCACGGTGACCAGAGGGGACCCAGTGACCCAGAGGGAGTGCGGCGACCAGAGGGGACCAAGTGACCCAGAGGAACCGTGGCAACCAGAGGAGACCCAGTGACCAGAGGGACCACGGTGACCAGAGGGGACCCAGTGACCAGAGGGCCCACAGCACCCAGAGGGGCCTCAGTGACCAGGGGGACTGCGGTGACCAGAGGGGTCCCAGTAACCAGAGGGACTGTGTCGACCAGAGAGGCCCCAGCGACCAAAGGGTCCACGGTGACCAGTGGGGCCTCTGCGACTGGAAGGACTGCGCTGACCAGCGGGACCCAGTGACCCAGAGAGACTGCGGCGACCAGAGGGGCCCCAGTGACCCAGAGGGCCCGCGGCACCCAGAGGGGCCTCAGTGACTGGGGAAACCCATTGACCAGAAGGCCCACGGCAACAAGAGGGGGCTCCAGTGACCCAGAGGGACTATGGCGACCAGAGGGGCCTCAGTGACCCAGAGGGACCGCGGCGACCAGAGGGGCCCCAGTGACCAGAGGGACTACGGCAACCAGGGGGGTCCCAGTAACCAGAGGGACTGTGTCGACCAGAGAGGCCCCAGCGACCAAAGGGTCCACGGTGACCAGTGGGGCCTCTGCGACTGGAAGGACTGCGCTGACCAGCGGGACCCAGTGACCCAGAGAGACTGCGGCGACCAGAGGGGCCCCAGTGACCCAGAGGGCCCGCGGCACCCAGAGGGGCCTCAGTGACTGGGGAAACCCAGTGACCAGAAGGCCCACAGCAACAAGAGGGGGCTCCAGTGACCCAGAGGGACCGCGGCGACCAGAGGGGCCCCAGTGACCCAGAGGGACCGCAGTGACTGGAGGGGACCCAGTGATCCAGAGGGACCGCAGCGACTAGAGGGGACCCAGTGACCCAGAGGAACCACAGCAACCAGAGGAGACCCAGTGACCAGAGGGACTGTGGCAACCAGAGGGCCCACAGTGCCCAGAGGGGCCCAGTGTCCAGAGGGGCTATGGCGACTAGAGTGGACCCGGGACCAGAGGGGACCCAGCAACAAGAGGGACTGTGGTGACCTGAGGGGCCCCAGTGACCAGAGGGACCGCGGTGATCAGAGGGGTTTGCAGTGACCAGAGGGGCCCCATTGACCAAAGGGACCGCGGCGACCAGAGGGGTTCCCAGTGACCAAAGGGACCGCGGCGACCAGAGGGGCCCCAGTGACCAGAGGGACTGTGGCGACCAGGGGGCCCCAGTGACCAAGGAAAACTCCAAATGCAACATTAAATTTCACCTGTTTCAAGGTTTTGAAACAAAAGAGCAGAATCAAGGTGTGACTTGATCAGCAGCTCAACATTGAAGTGACGCTACACGCCAAAATCACGCTTCATCGGATCACTGCGCAAGCAGCATGATCTGAGCCCTGGAAAGCACAATGTATTACATGCAGGGGCATACCTAGAACATTTGGCACCCGGGGCGGATCCTATATTTGCCCCCCCCCCAACTTTAAAATGGAAAAAAAAAATACACACACGTGTTTTAATGTTTTCAAAAATATTTTTAGTTCTAGCATTCTGGCAGGACATGACATATACATATAATAATGATATATTATGAATCTGCCGATGGTGAATCATGTGTCCTCTGTGCTGTGCAATAAGAGGTGAGTGTAGATTCTTTTTGAATAATTGTTATTTTAAGTGATTTTGCAAACTCACAACATATCCATCCTCATGCTATGAACAAAAGTACACATGTGGCTGGTTTTGTTGATGGGAGTTGTGTGTGTGTGTGTTGGGGTGGCTGGTTTTGTGTGATAGAGTTGTATGGGTGGCTGTTTTTGTGTGATGGGAGTTGTGTGTGGGTGGCTGGTTATGTGATGGGGATTGTGTGTGGGTGGCTGGTTTTGTGTGATGGGAGTTGTGTGTGGATGGCTGGTTTTATGTGATGGAGTTGTGTGTGGGTGGGTGGCTGGTTTTGTGTGATGGGAGTTGTGTGTGTGCACTGGGTGGCTGGTTTTGTGTAGTGGGAGCTGTGTGTGGGGGGTGGCTGGTTTTGTGTGATGGGAGTTGTTTGTGTGTGCTGGGTGGCTGTTTTTTTGGATTGGAGTTGTGTGTGTGTCTGAATGTGTGCTGGGTGGCTGGTTTTGTGGATTGGAGTTGCTGTGCAGAAAATGGGTATGTGTTTTGTAGGTATGAGCTGCTGCTATGGTCTTTTTTCTTTACTATTCCAGTTTTTTGAGACTCCCTCTTACCTGTCCCTGTTTACCCTGGGTTGCCTATTCCCTGGTGATGCAGTGAATGCAGCCTGGTCCCCTCTATGCAGGACCTCACCATGAGCCAGGCAGCACAGTGCCAAATTTCTGATCACTGCAGTGCTGGTTAAGGAAAGATCTACTTTAAACAGCAGTAAGCAGACAGGGCTTCATATTCTGCTGATACCCCCCTTTACCTGTCGTTTACTGTCATCTTCTCTTTCTGCACACAAATCACATCCCCCTCCCCTCTCCTGGAGCTGCTGCGGGGCAGGGGAGGAGCTATGGAGGGAGGAGAGGGGGATTTTTATTCTCCTAATGCAAACGCCCTGCTCCACTGCTTGTTGTTTGAGAACACAGCTCAAAGCTGACACACACAGTGACAGTGGCACCTCCTAGTACCCCCTAATGACACCCCAATAATCACTGGCACTCTGGGCGGCCAATATACGAAGTACGGCCGCACGAAAGTCCGGCTGCGCAACGCAAGTAGAAAATGAACGCATTTTTTCGAGAACGTAGAACCACTAGTACTGACGTACAGAGTGCGCTGCGTCCGCATAGCGGCGTGTGTGCGTGATTAGGAGACGTCAGACGCTGCTCATGTCCGGCCAACATAATGTCCAGACACCCAAAGTTTCCTGGTTTGGATCCGTAAAAAAATCACGCACGAAAATGCGCATCGTATTACCGCTATCACGTCCACCGTAAAAAAATACATCAATGCGTTCGGACGCACTTTTTGACGGTCGCTGCGAATAATGCGTTCATTTGACCCCAGCCTTATACTGCACCTGTGCGCTGCATACACCTTATACTGCACCTGTGCGCTGCATACACCTTATACTGCACCTGTGCGCTGCATACACCTTATACTGCACCTGTGTGCTGCATACGCCTTATACTGCACCTGTGCGCTGCATACACCTTTTACTGCACCTGTGCGCTGTATACACATTATACTGTACCTGTGCGCTGCATACACCTTATACTGCACCTGTGCACTGTATACACCTTATACTGCACCTGTGAGCTGTATACACCTTATACTGCACCTGTGCGCTGCATACACCTTATACTGCACCTGTGCGCTGCATACGCCTTATACTGCACCTGTGCGCTGTATACACATTATATTGTACCTGTGCGCTGTTTACACCTTATACTGCACCTGTGTGCTGCATACACCTTATACTGCACCTGTGCGCTGTATACACCTTTTACTGCACCTGTGCGCTGTATACACCTTATACTGCACCTGTGCGCTGTATACACCTTATACTGCACCTGTGCGCTGCATACACCTTATACTGCACCTGTGCGCTGTACACATTATATTGTACCTGTGCGCTGTTTACACCTTTTACTGCACCTGTGCGCTGTATACACCTTATACTGCACCTGTGCGCTGCATACGCCTTATACTGCACCTGTGCGCTGTATACACCTATACTGCACCTGTGCGCTGCAGACACCTTATACTGCACCTGTGCACTGTATACACCTTATACTGCACCTGTGAGCTGTATACACCTTATACTGCACCTGTGAGCTGCAGACACCTTATACTGCACCTGTGCACTGTATACACCTTATACTGCACCTGTGAGCTGTATACACCTTATACTGCACCTGTGCGCTGCATACACCTTATACTGCACCTGTGCGCTGTATACACCTTATACTGCACCTGTGTGCTGCATACACCTTATACTGCACCTGTGCGCTGCATACGCCTTATACTGCACCTGTGCGCTGTACACATTATATTGTACCTGTGCGCTGTTTACACCTTTTACTGCACCTGTGCGCTGTATACACCTTATACTGCACCTGTGCGCTGCATACGCCTTATACTGCACCTGTGCGCTGTATACACCTTATACTGCACCTGTGTGCTGCAAACACTTTATACTGCACCTGTGCGCTGCATACACCTTATACTGCACCTGTGCGCTGCATACACCTTATACTGCACCTGTGCGCTGCATACACCTTATACTGCACCTGTGCTTTGCATACACCTTATAGTGAACCTGTACACTATATACAGACTTTACATACATGTGGGCTTATTGCAAGCTGTGGGCTTGGAGCTGCAGCACAGGCCTCCTGTTAATCTGGCCATGCCTGGATTCCTCGATTCCCTGATAGCGATATCTAACAGGGTTATTCAGAGACAGGTGAAAACCAGGAGAATTGGCAGGAGAATAGAACAATCTAGATCAAAAGCCGATTTGGAAAGTGAGTTAAATGGGAGAATTTTTCTGGTTTGGCTATTTTGACCTAGAATTTTCACTTCTCCAGTCATTCTCCTGAGTTCCACCTTTCTTTGAATAGACCTGATACTATAACAATAATATAATGTATATAAGCCTTTTATAGAATCATCAGACCTGACACATTCTGCTTGTGTGACGCCCTCAGACCGCCTGATCACCATGTGTTCGGAAAGCCCTGAGCAAAAATGGACTACAAGCTGGGCCCTCTGGACCTCTAGATTGTAAGCTCCTGTGAGCCGGACCCTCTGCTCCTCTAGATTGTAAGCTCCTGTGAGCTGGACCCTCTGCTCCTCTAGATTGTAAGCTCCTGTGAGCCGGACCCTCTGCTCCTCTAGATTGTAAGCTCCTGTGAGCTGGACCCTTTGCTCCTCTAGATTGTAAGCTCCTGTGAGCCGGACCCTCTGCTCCTCTAGATTATTATTATTATTATTCTTTATTTATAAAGCGCCAGCATATTCCGCAGCGCTGTACAATAGGCACAGTATAGACAGGGTTACAATACATTGAACAACATTTGACAAACAGTACAGGAGGAGATGAGGGCCCTATTCCCGTAGGAACTCACAATCTGGGAGGGTTGGGGTTGGAAACAGGAGGGGAGGACTGTAAGGTGAGAGTGATTGATGGTTGCGTCAGTGAGTTGGGGGGTCGGCTTCCCTAAATAGGAATGTTTTCAGGGAGCGTTTGAAGGAAGAGAAGTTAGGGGAAAGTCTGACAGTATGAGGGAGAGCGTTCCAGAGAGTGGGGGCTGCGCGTGTGAAATCCTGCAGTCTATCATGGGAAGAGGTGATGCGGGGAGAAGCTAGGCGCAGGTCACTGTTTGACCTTAGGGAGCGGGTTGGGGTGTATTTGGTGATTAGTGAGGACAGGTAGTGGGGCGCTGAGTTAGTGAGGGTTTTGTAGGTAAGGATAAGGATTTTGAACTTAATTCTGCAGTGGATGGGGAGCCAGTGAAGGGACTCGCAGAGGTGAGCGGCAGAGACAGCGGCGGTTGAGGTGAATTAGCCTGGCGGAGGCGTTCAGGATGGATTGTAGGGGGAGAGGCGGGACAGAGGGAGGCCAGATAAGAGATTATTGCAATAGTCGAGTCGGGAGATTACCAGGGCGTGTATGAGTTGTTTTGTGGTGACAGCGGTAAGAAATGGCCGAATTCTGGAAATATTACGCAGTTGGTATCGGCAGGAGGAGGAAAGAGACTGGATGTGGGGGATGAAGGAAAGGGCAGAGTCAAGTGTAACTCCAAGACAGCGAACTTGGTTTGATGGGGAGATGGTGATACCCTCCACCGTGATAGAGAAGTCAGGAGGTGGGGAGGCATTGGAGGGAGAAATAAGTAGGAGTTCAGTCTTTGACATGTTGATCTTTAGGTGGTGGGAGGCCATCCGGGAGGAGATGCCAGATAAACAGTCACTGACTTTTGAAAGGACAGGGGGAGAGAGATCAGGGGTAGAGAGGTAGATCTGAGTGTCATCAGCGTAGAGGTGGTAATTCAAGCCCAAGCTGTTGAATGATTTTGCCCAGGGAGGAGGTGTAGATGGAAAAGAGCAGAGGACCAAGGACAGAGCCTTGAGGTACACCAACAGATAGAGGCGATGAAGAGGAGGAGTTACCAGCAAGGACACACAGAAGGACCTGTTGGATAAATAGGAGTCAACCCAAGCAAGTGCAGTGTCACCGAGACCCAGAGAGTTGAGGGTCTGTAGAAGGAGGGGGTGGTCAACAGTGTCAAAAGCAGCTGAGAGGTCAAGCAGGATGAGAATAGAATAGTTGCCGTGTTTTTTTAGCAGTTAGGAGGTCGTTGGTGACTTTGGTGAGGGCAGTTTCAGTTGAGTGTAGGGGACGGAAGCCAGATTGCAGGGGGTCAAGTAGGGAATTGGAGGACAGGAAGAGGGAGAGGCGGTTGAAGACTAGTTTTTCTAAGAGCTTAGAGGTAAAGGGAAGCAGGGATACAGGGCGGTAGTTGGATGGAGAGTTGGGATCGAGGGATGGTTTCTTTAGTAAAGGGGTAACTAGCGCGTGTTTGAAGGCGGATGGAAAGGAGCCAGTGGAGAGAGATAGGTTGAAGATGTGTGGTGAGAGCAGGGGTGAGGGAGGAGAGAGGGGAGGAATTAGATGTGAGGGAATGGGGTCGAGCGGGCACATGGTGAGATGTGAGGAGGACAATAAGGAATTGACTTCTTCCTCAGTGGCTGGGAGGAAGCGGCAGAGGGTGGCAGAGGGGACCTGTGGGAGTGGAGGTGGCAGATAACTATCTTGTGTTGGGATGTTGCTTCTGATAGTTAGAGTTTTACTGAGGAAGTAGTCTGCCAGGTCTTGAGCGCTGAAGGCAGCTGAGGGGGAGGTGCAGGTGGGTAGAGGAGGGTGTTGAAGGTGGACTAGAGCCGTTTAGGGTTGGAGGACAGCGTAGATATAAGAGATGAGAAGAAGGATTGTTTGGCCAAGTGGAGGGCAGAGGTGTATGACCGGAGAATAAACTTGAAGTGAACAAAATCAGCTTCAGAGCGGGATGTCCTCCAGGCATGCTCTGCGGTGCGGGAGCATCTTTGCAGGTAGCGAGTCTGGAGGGTGTGCCAGGGCTGAAGCTGGCGGCGTGGGCCTTACAGAGTCGAAGAGGAGCAAGAGTGTCTAGAGCAGAGATAAGAGTAGTGTTGTAGTGATTAGTGGCAGCATCAGAGCAGGTGAAGGATGAGGTGTGAGGGAGGTGGTGAAGTAGGTTGGAGAATTGATGGGGGTCCACAGCATGTAGATTTCTGCGAGTGTGTGTGCGGGGTGGGGGAGCAGGGTGTTTAGGAAGTCCAGATAGGTTGAAAGAGAAGAAGGTGGTGGTCAGAGATGGGGAAAGGGTGACATTTGAACTCAGAAATGGAGCAGAGGTTGGAAAAGACAAGGTCAATAACGTGACCATCGCGGTGGGTAGGGAGGAGGGAGGATTGTGTGAGTCCAAGGGAGGACGTGAGTGAAAGAAGTTTGGAGGCAGCAGGAGTGGAAGGATCATCAATGGGAATGTTGAAGTCCCCGAGAATTAGGCATGGAAGATTAGAAGACAGGATGTGAGAAAGCCAGGTAGCAAAGTGGTCAAAGAACTGGGAGGTTGGTCCCGGTGGGTGGTAGATGACTGCCACCCTGAGGGCCAGAGGAGAGAACAGGCGGATGCAGTGTGTCTCGAAGGAGGAGAAGGAGAGGGATGGGGGTGGAGGGAGATGCTGGTAGGTGCAGGTGGGAGAGAGCAGGATTCCGACCCCGCCACCATTTCTCTCACCTGGTCTGGGGGTATGGCTCAAGTGTAGACCTCCATGTGAGAGAGCAGCAACGGAGGCCGCGTCAGAGGAGTTAGCCAGGTTTCAGTTAAAGCTAGGAGGTTGAAGGAGTTTGAAAGGAAGAGGTCATGGACGGCTGTGAGTTTGTTGCACACAGAGCGAGCGTTCCAGAGGGCGCAGGAGAAAGAGGACAGGCGCTGAGGGATTATGGGAATGAGGTTGCTGGGCTTGCAGGGAGGTGATTTATGTGCGATGGAGATAGGATGAGAGGGAAGTATTGGATGTGTTGTGGGGCCAGGGTTAGGGGATATGTCACCTGAATAGAGTAACAGCAGGAGGGTGAGAAAGAGAAGGTGGAATGGGATTTGTGGGAGTGGGAGTGATTGGCAGCACGAGAGATAGAGGGAGACCATGTTCTGAGGAAACAAAGGAGCTCATGCGAGGCCATCATGTGGGACGAGAGGGAGAGATGCAGATTGTGTAGGGGTCGGTGGTAGAGGGGCAGGAGTTCCATTTAAGGAGAAAGGTAGAAGTAAAGAGTAGAAGCGTGAGAGAAAGCATGATATAGATGTGTGTTTACCCGGAGTAAAAAGTGGGCCTTGCAGTTCCTTCCTCCAACTCCAGGAAATCAACTCTAAATGTCCACTTAGGATGCCACTTGGGAATGTCACTGGAGCCAAGGCTCAATGGAGTCACTCTTAGTTGTTATATAGGGCAGACTGATTACGTTTTAACTGCCTGAATGTAAACACCTGATGCTGGATGGGCTGTGTCAATAGGGCAGGAGATTCACATGCTAATTAGCAAAGCAAATGGTGGAGAAAAAAGACAAAAATAAATAAAAAATAAATAAAAAGAGACCAAGGTAACGTTACAATGTGGGTGCCTGCGAATACTGGGTGATGGGGGTCCTACCAGCAAAAGTATGCAGGGGATCAGTTGAGATGTGGGTGTCTGTGGATAATGGGTGATAAAGTCTTACCTGTGGAGAGAGGAGACACAGGAATTAGGGATCGCGATGGTGGATGGCATAGGGGATCTTGGATAAAACTCCAGGAAATCAACTCTAAACGTCCACTTAGGATGCCACTTGGGAATGTCACATAGATTGTAAACTCCTGTGAGCCGGACCCTCTGCTCCTCTAGATTGTAAACTCCTGTGAGCCGGCCCTCTGCTCCTCTAGATTGTAAGCTCCTGTGAGCCGGACCCTCTGCTCCTCTAGATTGTAAGCTCCTGTGAGCCGGGCCCTCTGCTCCTCTAGATTGTAAGCTTCTGTGAGCCGGGCCCTCTGCTCCTCTAGATTGTAAGCTCCTGTGAGCCGGACCCTCTGCTCCTCTAGATTGTAAGCTCCTGTGAGCCGGATCTCTGCTCCTCTAAATTGTAAACTCCTGTGAGCCGGACCCCTCTGCCTCCTCTAGATTGTAAACTCCTTTGAGCCGGACCTCTGCTCCTCTAGATTGTAAGCTCCTGTGAGCCAGATCCTCTGCTCCTCTAGATTGTAAACTCCTGTGAGCCGGACCCTCTGCTCCTCTAGATTGTAAACTCCTTTGAGCCGGACCCTCTGCTCCTCTAGATTGTAAGCTCCTGTGAGCCGGACCCTCTGCTCCTCTAGATTGTAAGCTCTTGTGAGCCGGGCCCTCTGCTCCTCTAGATTGTAAGCTCCTGTGAGGCGTACCCTCTGCACCTCTAGATTGTAAACTCCTTTGAGCCGGACCCTCTGCTCCTCTAGATTGTAAGCTCCTGTGAGCCGGCCCTCTGCTCTTCTAGATTGTAAGCTCCTGTGAGCCGGGCCCTCTGCTCCTCTAGATTGTAAGCTCCTGTGAGCCGGGCCCTCTGCTCCTCTAGATTGTAAACTCCTGTGAGCCGGGCCCTCTGCTCCTCTAGATTGTAAGCTCCTGTGAGCCGGACCCTCTGCTCCTCTAGATTGTAAGCTCCTGAGAGCCGGACCCTCTGCTCCTCTAGATTGTAAACTCCTGTGAGCCGGCCCTCTGCTCCTCTAGATTGTAAGCTCTGTGAGCCGGACCCTCTGCTCCTCTAGATTGTAAGCTCCTGAGAGCCGGACCCTCTGCTCCTCTAGATTGTAAATCCTGTGAGCCGGACCCTCTGCTCCTCTAGATTGTAAGCTCCTGTGAGCCGGACCCTCTGCTCCTCTAGATTGTAAGCTCCTGTGAGCCGGGCCCTCTGCTCCTCTAGATTGTAAGCTCCTGTGAGCCGGACCCTCTGCTCCTCTAGATTGTAAGCTCCTGAGAGCCGGACCCTCTGCTCCTCTAGATTGTAAACTCCTGTGAGCCGGACCCTCTGCTCCTCTAGATTGTAAGCTCCTGTGAGCCGGACCCTCTGCTCCTCTAGATTGTAAGCTCCTGTGAGCCGGGCCCTCTGCTCCTCTAGATTGTAAGCTCCTGTGAGCCGGACCTCTGCTCCTCTAGATTGTAAGCTCCTGAGAGCCGGACCCTCTGCTCCTCTTAGATTGTAAACTCCTGTGAGCCGGACCTCTGCTGCCTGCGTAGATTGTAAGCTCCTGTGAGCCGGACCCTCTGCTCCTCTAGATTGTAAGCTCCTGTGAGCCGGGCCTCTCTGCTCCTCTAGATTGTAAGCTCCTGTGAGCCGGACCCTCTGCTCCTCTAGCATTGTAAGCTCCTGTGAGCCGGGCCCTCTGCATCCTCTAGATTGTAAACTCTGTGGAGCCGGGCCCTCTGCTCCTCTAGATTGTAAGCTCCTGTGAGCCGGACCCTCTGCTCCTCTAGATTGTAAGCTCCTGTGTGCCGGACCCTCTGCTCCTCTAGAATGTAAACTCCTGTGAGCCGGACCCTCTGCTCCTCTTCTAGATTGTAAGCTCCTGTGAGCCGGACCCTCTCTGCTCCTCTAGATTGTAAACTCCTGTAAGCCGGACCCTCTGCTCCTCTAGATTGTAAACTCCTGTGAGCCGGGCCCTCTGCTCCTCTAGATTGTAAGCTCCTGTGAGCCGGACCCTCTGCTCCTCTAGATTGTAAACTCCTGTAAGCCGGATGAAAGTTTTTCGATGTGGGGCCAAAGGATAGATTTGGGTGTAACCACATACCTAGATATTTGATAGCAGTGACTGTGGGCAGCATATCGTTTGATTTTGTGCTGGGGATTTTGCATTTTATGTAGTTTAGGTTTTGTTCCAAAGAGCATTGTGACGGTTGTGTCAGTATTTAGTTATAGTTTGTTATCTTTGATCCACTTTTCTCCCTCTGTGAATTGTTCTTGCAGCACGGCCTCCAGCTGCGGGAGATTTGCTTTGCTGGTATAGGTTACGGTTGCTTCTTCGTACATGTGTACAGTTGGGGCTTTGCAGGTATAGGTTACGGGTGGCATCTGCGTACATGTGTACAGTTGAGGCTTTGCTGGTATATGTTACGTGGCATCTGTGTACATGTGTACAGTTGGGGCTTTGCTGGTATATGTTACGGTGGCGTCTGCGTACATGTGTACAGTTGAGGCTTTGCTGGTATAGATTATGGTGGCATCTGCGTATATGTGTACAGTTGAGGCTTTGCTGGTATAGGTTACAGTGTCGTCTGCGTATATGTGTACAGTTGGGGTTTGCTGGTATATGTTAGGGTGGCGTCTGCGTATATGTGTACATTTGAGGCTTTGCTGGTATAGATTATGGTGGCATCTGCGTACATGTGTACAGTTGAGGCTTTGCTGGTATATGTTACGTGGCATCTGTGTACATGTGTACAGTTGGGGCTTTGCTGGTATATGTTACGGTGGCGTCTGCGTATATGTGTACAGTTGAGGCTTTGCTGGTATAGGTTGTGGTGGCGTCTGCGTACATGTGTACAGTTGGGGCTTTGCTGGTATATGTTACGGTGGCGTCTGCGTATATGTGTACAGTTGAGGCTTTGCTGGTATAGGCGTGACATGTGTACAGTTGGGGCTTTGCTGGTATAGGTTACGGTGGCGTCTGCGTACATGTGTACAGTTGAGGCTTTTTTGGTATAGGTTTCGGTGGCGTCTGCGTACATGTGTACAGTTGAGGCTTTGCAGACATTGGGCAGATCGTTTATGAATATTGTGAATAGCAGGGGGCCGAGTATTGAGCCTTGGGGTACACTGCACGTGATTGGGAGGGGGAGGGAAGTGCTGTCAGAAATGGACACATATTGCGACCGATCAGACACATATGATTGGAACCAGGTTAGCGTGTGATCACCAATACCGGGAGTTTTTACGTTTTTGTAATAGGATGCCATGGTCTACTGTGTGAAAGGAAGATGCTCCAGTTAGGTTTCCTTGTTAATGTTTCGGCATAAAATGAGGTCATGTGACTCCCTGAATATACTGAATGAGCAGGTTTTTCCATCAATGGGTTTTTTCTCCCCTGATGGCACAGCGGGCATGTTCCAAGATGGCGATGCCAGAATTCATCGGGCTCATATTGTGCGAGTGGTTGCACCCTCACAAAACCCTGACTCTGTATACAGTAATACGGGGGGGGGTGTCTGGTTAAGGGTAGGATTCCATGGAGACGGGTTTATGAATCTCGACGCCTGGTCGAGCCTGTTCCTCAGGTTTAGCTGCAGGATGGGACCTGCACGGTGGGAGCCAGGGGAATTTGGAATTAATTGGCCAGTGACTAATCTCCTCCGGGGCCGCCGTGCTGGAAACAGGGAAAAGTAACCCTGCCTTAAAGGAGGAGGGGGACATTGAGAAGATGCAGGTGGTACAGAGCGCTGCCCGTTCGTTCCACCCAAAGCGATACCAGCTCCTGCATCATTCTGTTTTCCAGACAATCCATACATTGCTGGACAAGTCAGGAAAATGAGGGCGATTTGCTACCTGACTACAACTCCCACCATCCCCAGCCCCAAGAGGAAGCACGGCACTCTCTATAAAGCGCTCTCTATAAAGTGCTGCCGCGGATACTCTCTGTGTCAGGAATGAATTGTCAGACTGGGTTTTATGATTTCTTTAATATTCCATTAAATAAGGTCTGAGCGCTAATTAATTAATGATTATGATCCAATTAGCCTCGTTAATTCCCTGGAAGACGAGATTCAGTAATTACACTTTAAAATAAAGGCTGACGTTCTGTCTGTGAGACCTGCGCCCAGATGGGGTGCGTGGGGTGACAGGATATGGGGTGAGATAATGGGGTGACAGGATATGGAGGTGAGATAATGGGGTGACAGGATATGGAGGTGAGATAATGGGGTGACAGGATATAAGGTGAGATAATGGGGTGACAGGTTATGGGGCTGTGATAATGGGGTGACAGGATATAGGGGTATTAAGGTGAGATAATGGGGTGACAGGATATGGAGGTGAGATAATGGGGTGACAGGATATAGGGGTATTAAGGTGAGATAATGGGGTGACAGGATATAGGGTGAGATAATGTGGTGACAGGTTATGGGGCTGTGATAATGGGGTGACAGGATATGGAGGTGAGATAATGGGGTGACAGGATATGGAGGTGAGATACTGGGGTGACAGGATATAGGGGTATTTAGGTGAGATAATGGGGTGACAGGATATGGAGGTGAGATAATGGGGTGACAGGTTATGGGGTGAGATAATAGGGTAACAGGATATGGAGGTGAGATAATGGGGTGACAGGATATGGGGTGAGATAATGGGTTGACAGGATATGGGGCTGAGATAATGGGTTGACAGGATATGGGGTGAGATAATGGGGTGACAGGATATGGGGCTGTGATAATGGGGTGACAGGATATGGGGTGAGATAATGGGTTGACAGGATATGGAGGTGAGATAATGGGTTGACAGGATATGAGGTGAGATAATGGGGTGACAGGATATGGGGTGAGATAATGGGGTGACAGGATATAAGGTGAGATAGTGGGGTGACAGGATATGGGGCTGTGATAATGGGGTGACAGGATATGGGGCTGTGATAATGGGGTGACAGGATATGGAGGTGAGATGATGGGGTGACAGGATATAGGGGTATTAAGGTGAGATAATGGGGTGACAGGATATAGGGTGAGATAATGGGGTGACAATTTATGGGGGTATTATGGTGAGATAATGGGGTGACAGGATATGGGGCTGTGATCATGGGGTGACAGGATATGGGGTGAGATAATGGGGTGACAGGATATGGGGGTGAGATAATGGGTTGACAGGATATGGGGTTGTGATAATAGGGTGACAGGATATGGGGCTCTGATAATGGGGTGACAGGATATGGGGGTGAGATAATGGGTTGACAGGATATGGGGTTGTGATAATGGGGTGACAGGATATGGGGTGAGATAATGGGGTGACAGGATATGGGGCTGTGATAATGGGTGACAGGATATGGAGGTGAGATAATGGGGTGACAGGATATAGGGGTATTAAGGTGAGATAATGGGGTGACAGGATATAGGGTGAGATAATGGGGTGACAGGATATAGGGTGAGATAATGGGGTGACAGGTTGTGGGGGTATTATGGTGAGATAATGGGGTGACAGGATATGGGGCTGTGATAATGGGGTGACAGGATATGGGGCTGTGATAATGGGGTGACAGGATATGGGGTGAGATAATGGGGTGACAGGATATAGAGTGAGATAATGGGGTGACAGGATATGGGGCTGTGATAATGGGGTGACAGGATATGGAGGTGAAATAATGGGGTGACAGGATATGGGGGTGAGATAATGGGGTGACAGGATATGGAGGTGAGATACTGGGGTGACAGGATATAGGGGTATTAAGGTGAGATAATGGGGTGACAGGATATGGGGTGAGATAATGGGGTGACAGGATATGGAGGTGAGATAATGGGGTGACAGGATATAGGGTGAGATAATGGGGTGACAGGATATGGGGTGAGATAATGGGGTGACAGGATATGGGGAGATAATGGGGTGACAGGATAAAGGTGAGATAGTGGGGTGACAGGATATGGGGCTGTGATAATGGGGTGACAGGATATGGGGCTGTGATAATGGGGTGACAGGATATGGAGGTGAGATGATGGGGTGACATGATATGGGGCTCTGATAATGGGGTGACAGGATATGGGGGTGAGATAATGGGTTGACAGGATATGGGGTTGTGATAATGGGTGACAGGATATGGGGTGAGATAATGGGGTGACAGGATATGGGGCTGTGATAATGGGTGACAGGATATGAGGTGAGATAATGGGGTGACAGGATATAGGGGTATTAAGGTGAGATAATGGGGTGACAGGATATAGGGTGAGATAATGGGGTGACAGGATATAGGGTGAGATAATGGGGTGAAAGGTTATGGGGGTATTATGGTGAGATAATGGGGTGACAGGATATGGAGGTGAGATAATGGGGTGACAGGATATGGGGCTGTGATAATGGGGTGACAGGATATGGGGCTGTGATAATGGGGCGACAGGATATGGGGTGAGATAATGGGGTGACAGGATATAGAGTGAGATAATGGGGTGACAGGATATGGGGCTGTGATAATGGGGTGACAGGATATGGGGTGAGATAATGGGGTGACAGGATATAGAGTGAGATAATGGGGTGACAGGATATGGGGCTGTGATAATGGGGTGACAGGATATGGAGGTGAAATAATGGGGTGACAGGATATGGGGGTGAGATAATGGGGTGACAGGATATGGAGGTGAGATACTGGGGTGACAGGATATAGGGTGAGATAATGGGGTGACAGGTTATGGGGTGAGATAATGGGGTGACAGGTTATGGGGTGAGATAATGGGGTGACAGGATATGGAGGTGAGATACTGGGGTGACAGGATATAGGGGTATTAAGGTGAGATAATGGGGTGACAGGATATGGAGGTGAGATAATGGGGTGACAGGATATAGGGTGAGATAATGGGGTGACAGGTTATGGGGGTGAGATAATGGGGTGACAGGTTATGGGGTGAGATAATGGGGTGACAGGTTATGGGGGTGAGATAATGGGGTGACAGGATATGGAGGTGAGATAATGGGGTGACAGGATATAGGGGTATTATGGTGAGATAATGGGGTGACAGGATATGGGGGTGAGATAATGGGGTGACAGGATATGGGGTGAGATAACGGGGTGGCAGGATATGGGGGTGAGATAATGGGGTGACAGGATATAGGGGTATTATGGTGAGATAATGGGGTGACAGGTTATGGGGTAAGATAATGGGGTGACAGGATATAGGGGTATTATGGTGAGATAATGGGGTGACAGGATATGGGGGTATTATGGTGAGATAATGGGTGACAGGATATGGGGGTATTATGGTGAGATAATGGGGTGACAGGATATGGGGTGAGATAATGGGGTGACAGGATATAGGGGTGAGATAATGGAGTGACAGGATATAGGGTGAGATAATGGGGTGACAGGATATAGGGGTGTAATGGTGAGATAACGGGGTGTTGGCTGTTGCGGGAGCTCAGGTTTCTCCCCGGCAGGGCCTGTATGGGGCGTCCTCCAGAATCACAAGCTGGGGCCCTCAGTCTCCGTTCAGGAGCCAGGTCGTTGTTCATACATAATGCAGAGCTGCTGAGTCTGCACTTCCTGCATATAAAGCCATTAACCCTGTGAGTCCATGTTCATGGGGGGGGGCTCGGGCTGAGTTGTTCATTCCTTTAGATCAGTGGTTCCCAACCTTTTTTCATCCGAGTACCCCTGGAGGCCAATTTCCATAAATTGTACCCCTCATTTTAGAAAATCTTTCAGATTAATATCCTTTCCCTTTTTATGTTTCTCGAGTCTCGCCTCCATCTGTCCCGCAACAATCTCTCCTTTTTCCCTGCCTTATCTACCCTGGTCTCACACCTTCTACCCCATGCTGTTCCTCTTCTCCCCATCTCTCCCCCTCCAGTTTCTCCTTATCTACTCACCACTTCTTATCTTCTCCTCTGCATCTCCCTGTCTCCTCACTAGCTTTTCCATATCTCCTCCCAGCTTCTTCTTGTCTCTTCCATAGCATCTCATTATTTCCACCCCAGCTTCTCCAGATCTCCTTCCAGCACCTTCTCATCTTGTCCTTATCTTAACCCCTTCACCTCCCATCTCCTCCTTATCAGCTTCCCAGCTTCTTATTATCTATTCACATATTTATTACATATATTTTAATGACAACATAGAACAAATAGAACCAATATATATACAGTGGCAAGAAAAAGTATGTGAACCCTTTGGGATTACGTGGAGTTTTGCATGAATTGGTCATAAAATGTCTCTGATCTTCATCTAAGTCACAACAATTTGAAAAACACAGTCTGCTTAAAATAATACAACACAAACATTATATGTTTTCATGTGTTTATTGAACAGAACATGTAAACATTCACAGTGCAGGGTGGAAAAAGTATGTGAACCCCTAGCCTAATGACTTCTCCAAGAGCTAATTGGAGCCAGGAGTGAGCCAACCTTGAGTCCAATCAGTGTGATATTATTGGATGTGTTGCTGAAAGCTGTCCTGCCCTTTAAAAACACACACCAGTTTTGGGTTTACTGGTTTCAAGAAGCACTGCCTGATGTGAACCATGCCTCGCAGAAAAGAGCTCTCAGAAGACCTACGATCAAGAATTGTTGACTTGCATGAAGCTGGAAAGGGTTACATAAGTATCTCCAAAAGCCTTGATGTTCATGTGTCCACGGTAAGACAGACTGTCTACAAATGGAGAAAGTTCAGCACTGTTGCTACTCTCCCTAGGCGTGGTCGTCCTGTAAAGATGACTGCAAGAGCGCAGAATGCCTAATGAGGTAAAGAAGAATCCTAGATTGTCAGCTAAAGACTTACAGAAATCTCTGGCACATGCTAACATTTTTGTTGTCACATCTACTATAAGGAAAACATTAAACAAGAATGGAGTACATGGGAGGACACCACGGAGGAAGCCATTGCTGTCCAAAAAGAATATTGCAGCACGTTTGAAGTTTGCAAAAGAGCACCTGGATGTTCCACAGCACTACTGGCAAAATATTCTGTGGACAGACGAAACCAAAATTGAGTTGTTTGGAAAAAAACACACAACACTATGTGTGGAGAAAAAAGGCACAGCACATCAACATCAAAACCTCATCACCACTGTAAAACATGGAGGAGGGAGCATCATGGTTTGGGGCTGCTTTGCTGTCTCAGGGCCTGGACGGATTGTTGTCATTGGTGGAAAAATGAATTCCAGAGTTTAATCAAGACATTTTGCAGGAAAACGTAAGACCATCTGTCAGCCAACTGAAGCTCCGCAGAGGATGTGTGATGCAACAGGACAATGACCCATAGCATACAAGTAATTCAACAAAAGAATGGCTTCAACAAAATAAAATACGCCTTCTGGAGTGGCCCAGTCAGAGTCCTGACCTCAACCCGATTGAAATGCTGTGGCATGACCTTAAGGCCGGCTGCACACTAGACGTTTTTTTTAACGCACTAACGCGCGTTAAAAAAAAAATCCTCGTACTCGACACTCGTCTACCCCCCCTTGCGTTATCTTCCATAGGAGGATAGCGGAGCACCGTCGACGCGAATCCTAGCGCATCGCCATTCTAGAACGCTAGGATTCACGTCGACGGGTGCTCCGCTATCCTCCTATGGAAGATAACGCAAGGGGGCGTGGACGAGCGTCGGGTACGATGTTTTTTTTTTTTAACGCGCGTTAGTGCGTTAAAAAAAACATCTACTCTAGTCTAGTGTGCACCCGGCCTAAGAGAGCGATTCACACCAGACATCCCAAGAATATTGCTACACTGAAACAGTTTTGTGAAGAGGAGTGGTCCAAAATTACTCCAGATCGTTGTGCAGGTCTGATCTGCAACTACAGGAAACGTTTGGTTGAGGTTATTGCTGCCAAAGTCCAAAGGTTCACATAC
The DNA here is from genome assembly GCA_009667805.1 of Leptobrachium leishanense. Classification (NCBI taxonomy): domain Eukaryota; kingdom Metazoa; phylum Chordata; class Amphibia; order Anura; family Megophryidae; genus Leptobrachium; species Leptobrachium leishanense. The sequence goes on from CM019073.1 coordinate 88,135,905, forward strand.
TGTTTCCACCCTGCACTGTGAATGTTTACATGTTATGTTCAATAAACACATGAAAACATATAATGTTTGTGTTGTATTATTTTAAGCAGACTGTGTTTTTCAAATTGTTGTGACTTAGATGAAGATCAAAGCACATTTTATGACCAATTCATGCAAAACTCCACGTAATCCCAAAGGGTTCACATACTTTTTCTTGCCACTGTATATAAATCACGAGTATAACAGTCTGTAGTGATACCTTTTTTTATTGGACTAACATTACATTTAAAGTACAAGCTTTCGAGAGTGATCCTCCCTTCGTCAGGTATAGAAGCTTACTGATCAGAATGGTAGAATTAAACGTTCATAGGTCGCACAGTTGGGGGTGTTAGATGTTGTACTTCGCCAAATGGCATGGTCAGAGGGGAAAGAAAAAAAAAAGGGAACATTTAATTGTCTCAGGCAAATAAGACAACATTGATGCAATCATGTCACTTCAAAGGGAATGTGAAAGGACAGAACGAAAAAAAAGAAAAACACAAAACAGTGAGTATGGGGAAGACACAGAAAAATAGGAATTATGAATATTATGTGACGTTATTATAGTGGGTTAGAAAACCCAAATCTACATTAAGTCCTTGTTTTATACTGTTGAAATGTGTTCATTTTCATTTTATTTTTTTTGTGAAAGGATTTTACCAGGAAGGATACATTGAGATTTCTCTCGTTTTCAAGTATGTCCTGGGTGGCGAGTATGTACCGTTAGGTGTCTTGCCAAGGACACTTACTGGAGAGGTTGCTCACTGGGATCAAGCCCATGACTCCACAGGCTCTCTCCATGCAGAGCGGTGACATTACCTCTACTCCACCCAGCCGGTTTCATATGTTTTGCGTTCCTGGTGACCTTTAAAATGGCCTATGGGGATTTTAATTCTGAGGTTTTGGATGGAGTGGCCTGCTAGATTGAAGTGATGTCCCACTGGGGTACACTATGTGTTTTCCTGGTGGTTCCTGATGGAGTGTCTGTGCTGGTTCATCCTGAGACTTAGTTTAAGGCTAGTTTCACCAATATAGCAGCCCTTATCACACACCATGCACTGGATCATATATACCACAATTGCCGACGTGCAAAGGTATGATCCCTTGATGTTGTGAGTGGCGTTACCTAATATATATATACACACTTTATATATCACATAAGTGTATTTAACAACTCCCTTAGTATGCATGCGATAAATAAAATGGTGAGAAAATGAAAAAAAACTCACAGTAATGTGCAGTGTGTATGAGCGTAGCACAGAGCTACATAGCAATAAAACTCACACTCATACACACTGCACATTACTGTGAGTTTTATTGCTGTGGAGCTCTGTGATACAGTAATGTGCAGTGTGTATGAGCGTATCACAGAGTTCCACAGCAATAAAACTCACAGTAATGTGCAGTGTGTATAAGCGTGAGTTTTATTGCTGTGGAACTCTGTGATACGCTCATACACACTGCACATTACTGTATCACAGAGCACAACAGCAATAAAACTCACAGTAATGTGCAGGGTGTATGAGAATGAGCGTATCACAGAGCTCCACAGCAATAAAACTCACAGTAATGTGCGGTGTGTATGAGCGTGTTACAGTGCACATTACTAGGAATTTTATTGCTTTGGAGCTCTGAAATGCTCATACACACTGCACCACAGCAATAAAAGTCACACTCATACATACTGTACTATCATTACTGTATCACAGAACACCACAGCAGTATAACTCTCATGGTAAAGGAGATTATATATATATATATATACTGTATACAGCAGCGGCCAGTGATGCCCATCTCCCACAGTCATTGCCAGCTGTTAAGTCGCCCTCTGGTACGTGGGAAGCTGGCACCTGCTGGTGAGGGCACACAGGGTGGCACAGGTAATGTATGGGTTTGGTACAGGGAGAGATGCCTGGGCGGACAGGATGCTGGCTCCTGTGACACGTGGCACTCTGGGTGTCAGGGACCTGCACACTGTACCCCCTGAACTGCCAGGCACAATGTGGAGGGGGCACTCCACACAAAGGCCTACCCCAAATCGCTCTCTCCTCTTCATCCGGTAGCTCCTGCTTCTTCCTGCTCGGCAGCCCGACAGGAAGACCATGTGACGTGACGTCACATGCGCAGGCCTCAAACACACGCGCTGAGTCAAGGAGGAGTCAGGGGTCCTCTGTCCTGCTCGTCCCATCCGGAAATCCGTGCGGCCTCAGCGGCGAGGTCCGCCATTGGTTACGCGTACCACAGGTTGGGAACCACTGCTTTAGATAATGGTTTGCAGGAAATTTGCCGCCATCTTTCATGAGTTAGAGCGTCCTCCTGACCCCGTGTGCGAGCACGTCCTCCTGACCCCGTGTGAGAGCACGTCCTCCTGACCCCGTGTGAGAGCGCGTCCTCCTGACCCCGTGTGAGAGCGCGTCCTCCTGACCCCGTGTGAGAGCGCGTCCTCCTGACCCCCGTGTGAGAGCGCGTCCTCCTGACCCCCGTGTGAGAGCTCGTCCTCCTGACCCCCGTGTGAGAGCGCGTCCTCCTGACCCCCGTGTGCAAGCGCGTCTTCCTGACCCCCTGTGAGAGCACGTCCTACCGACCCCGTGTGAGCTCGTCCTCCTGACCCCGTGTGTGAGCGCGTCCTCCTGACCCCGTGTGAGAGCGCGTCCTCCTGACCCCCGTGTGAGAGCGCGTCCTCCTGACCCCGTGTGAGAGCGCGTCCTCCTGACCCCGTGTGAGAGCGCGTCCTCCTGACCCCGTGTGAGAGCGCGTCCTCCTGACCCCCGTGTGAGAGCGCGTCCTCCTGACCCCCGTGTGAGAGCGCGTCCTCCTGACCCCCGTGTGAGAGCGCGTCCTCCTGACCCCGTGTGAGAGCGCGTCCTCCTGACCCCGTGTGAGAGAGCGCGTCCTCCTGACCCCCGTGTGAGAGCGCGTCTCCTGACCCCCGTGTGAGAGCGCGTCCTCCTGACCCCCGTGTGAGAGCGCGTCCTCCTGACCCCCGTGTGAGAGCGCGTCCTCCTGACCCCCGTGTGCGAGCGCGTCCTCCTGACCCCGTGTGAGAGCGCGTCTCCTGACCCCGTGTGAGAGCGCGTCCTCCTGACCCCGTGTGAGAGCGCGTCCTCCTGACCCCCGTGTGAGAGCGCGTCCTCCTGACCCCGTGTGTGAGCGCGTCCTCCTGACCCCGTGTGAGAGCGCGTCCTCCTGACCCCGTGTGTGAGCTTGTCCCTCAATCCTCCTCGTCTGATTGGAGCAGGGATTAATGCCGCCATCTTTTATGAGCACATTCACCAGCATCCTGCGCGGCGGTACGGGTGACCGTCAGCTCTTCGCTTGCGGCGTTTTATATGCTCAGACCTGCAATATTTGGGACAAACCCGCTGTTAGTGGCGAGCGGGGGAGTCTTCTCATACGGCATTCACACCGGACAGGTTTGATGTTTCCATATCTTGAGGTGCCGAGAATCCGCTTTCATAGAGACCCCCCCCCCTCCTTAAAGCAACAATGGCACATTATTCATCCTGCGCCGCCGCCATCCAAAAAAATCTCAAACCCCGTCTGGCCTGTCAGTAACGCACAGGCAGGAACTGATCATTTTGTGATCTCAGACTCGGTTTCCTCTTATTTTCACTGATTTCTGGTTTTAATCTCCTGCCAGAGAAATACTTTACTATTCTTGGATGACGCCGAATAAAGAAACGGGGCGAGTATGTGTCAACCGCGCTCCATCCCATCCCGCCGTATCCCTGAGCCAGGACTGGCCACGCCCACTCCCTGCACAGCAATCTTCAACAAACAAAACTTTATTACTCCATCCAGTCTCTCTCTATCCCTGAGCCAGGACTGGCCACGCCCACTCCCTGCACAGCAATCTTCAACAAACAAAACTTTATTACTCCATCCAGTCTCTCTCTATCCCTGAGCCAGGACTGGCCACGCCCACTCCCTGCATGGCAAGATTCAACAAGGAGAACTTTATTCATAGGTCACTCTAGACAGGGACTGGTCACACCTCCTCCCTCACTAGAAGAGAGGTGTCAACAAACTTTATTGCTTACTCCTGGTCTTCAGCATGCACATGGAATGGCAACGCCTACATCCTCACTGGAAAAGAAAGAAACAAAACTTTATTGCTCTGTCTCGTCCCTGTGCATGTCCTGGCGTGAGAGGGTGGGGCAGCGGCTTTTTGGGGCAGTGCTGGACGGTTCGGGCAGTGGACAGGGTTACATGTATTCTCTTGTTTTCCAGTTTAGGGGATTTTAAGGCGGCGTCGCCTGATCCTCCCGTCACGGCCCAGAGACAGAATGAGACGAGACGCAGGAGACGCTTTCCAAAGATTTTAATAAATATTAGATACACATTCACACAATCGCTTCAAGTCTCAATAAATCCCTCTGCAGACAGTGTGCGTCTCGCAGTGAAGGCTGCTGGCCGTCCCTCCCGGGGGTTCGTGTTTCCGCAGGGGACGCGCTCTGCTGGTGACCAGTTTATATAAAAGAGAAGCCAGCTTCTGTAATGGAATCTCACGACCTTTGACCCCTGCGGCATCCACGACCCCTTTAGGATCTGTAGACCCAAGCGACGTCACCGGCTGTGACAGGCGGACCCCGCGGCACACCGAGCCCCTCCAAGCCATCACCACTGGCAATGAAATGATACAACATGGCGGGGGGCGTGAATGCTACCATGAAACCATGTGACGCCGCGCCGCTCGCATCACACTCTGCTTTCTAAACATCTCGCACGCACTGGATCCATCGCTTACAATCTCAGGAGACCCAGAACATGGGATGATATTAACCAATTCAGAGCCAGAGAGACCAAAATAAAGTCCACCCCTCCCCCCCACATAGACAATACCCTCTGCGTTCATTCCTATGTAACACTTTAAAGTGACAGTACATCGATATGTGCAAAATAACTCAATACAGTGTGTGGAGGAGCCGCAGGGCGAGCTCTCTCTAAAAGGAGTGTCAGCTTCTCAACCGAGCTCCCATCATTGTGATGAATGGGGGGGGGGGGCGTTTTCTTCATGTGACTTGACGTACGGTATATAAGGACCTCAGGAAGCTGGGGGGGCAGAATACTGGAGGTGCCTCATGCCCGTATACACTGTATTTCCCTTTATCAACGCCAAGCGGCAGGAGATGCACACGGGCCGCGCGTCTACACGCAGACACGCGATTTGCGCACATTGCAGCCAATCCGCTGCTATGATGAAATATTTTCTAAGGTCGGGTCAGGGCGGGACAGACCCCAGCCTTAAAAAATGCAACGAAAAAGCCAAAATAAAATGTATTCCTACAGATCCTGCGAACGCCCAGACTTCACAGCCGCTGCAGGGAGCTGCGACCAGACCAGGAAGTGGCTCAGCCAATCAGGAGCCTCTCATTCTGTGCTGAGGAATCTGAAGTCATCCCAAGAAGTCCTGCCCAGCAGGGGTGTGTGGGACGTGTGGGTTTAGCACTTAGCAGCGGTTTGATCCATCAGCTGAGATGAACGGAGCGCCTGCTGACGCAACGGCTCTGATTGGCAGCTCCGTGCCGGGTGAACAGGCCAAGCACACACGGTGGTGGTAGGGGGGTCCGACGTCTTGACGCTGATGTGATGAGGGGGCACACCGCCATTTTCCTATGACATCAGAGACTGCACCCGAGCTGACAAATGTTACCAGACAGGGACGAGTGCGAGTACAGAGGACGCTACGGCCGTGTATACAACGGGGCCCCGTCACCAAAACTAAAGAGGATTTATGTGAAATGTCTGAATCACACACACACACACTGACGAACACCCTCCATATGCCCCGCGCACAACCAGGAGCGCGGGCGCCACGTGCAGAGCCACAAAAAAGCCCCCGGGGTATAAAACAACCACATTAAACTCAATGGGGCCAGCCCATTCCGACACGCCGGGGGTCTGCGGACCCTCAGTCTAGCACTATATTACAACACAGCATGACGTGGGAGGACCTGGCAGTGCCACGCTGGCAGTGCCACGCTGGCCGGAGCCGCCAGATTAATACTCTGTGATCACTTCAATAAATTAAATGCGATTTACACCTAAAGTCAATAAATTACCTAAAAAGCAACTCACAGCGGACTACGAAGCCCATCATCCGCAGCCGCCCGAGGCTGAGAGGGCAGGAATGCCGGGTTAAACCTGTGCGCCCAGCAGATAAAAGATTAACCTCTGAAATGCCAAGACAAACTAATAACAATAAAATAATAAGAATCTGAATACAGCGAGTCCGACAAATAATAAATTAACCCCCGAAAACCTGCCCGAAATGGGGCGCACTGAACCGCCCGCAAAAAATAGCAACGCGACGGACGACATGAGAAATAAGTGCTCTCTACGAATAGCGGCGAGCTCCTCGGGGGCGGGGCAGCGGAGGGACTGAGGAACCAATAGCAGAAGTGAGGCTTAAAGAAAGGGCCTGAAAACCCACGACGACCCCAAAATCTGATCCCCAGACCCCGCTTCATTAACCGTACGGTGGCGTCTCATCCAACAGATTCGATTTGGGGCAAAACATGGTAAACGAGAGACTTAACAGGATCTGGGGGTCCCCAGCGGGCGGGGGTCTGTATAGGCAGAGCATGACTTACGTCGGGAGCTGATGATGTTCCAGATGCGCCGAGCTCCACGTTCTACTTATGACATGAACCCAGAATGCAAATGAGGTCACCCCCCCCCCTTACATGATTCTGGTTGCTGGGTCAGGGGCCCCGCGGGTATCATGAGACTGTGTGGTGCCGCTCACACATCACGGGCCCGCAAATCAACCCCAATATTTGGCCTTTCATAAGATGCAGTGTCAGGGTCCTGCGGGGGTCTGTAATCCCGTGAGGGGGTCTGTAATCCCGTGAGGGGGTCTGTAATCCCGTGAGGGGGTCTGCAGATCCAGCACATTCTTCCAGTGTGTGCGCTCAAGACCCTCTCGCAGGAACCTCTCGCGGCGACGTCCACTGCAGCAAACCCTGACGTCTGTAATTGTCCACAGCCTGAGCCCTGGGGGCGGCCGGGCTTTAACCGGGGGCGGCCGGGCTTTAACCGGGGGCGGCGGCCGCTTCTTGCAGGGATCCAGGGGATGTGGCTACTCCGAGGCCATGTCTGTGTTTTAACGGAATGTCCCCATGGGTTGGTTTTTCGGGTGGGAGGGTCTCGGTCATGACAGGGCATCCTCCTCCTGAGGGTCCGGCGTCGGGTCGCTGATCAGGACGCCTTGTTGCAGCCTCTGCAGGGACAGCCGCATCTAAAGAGAGAGAAAGCCAGATGATGACCAAGGACGTGGCTTGGTGTCCTCGTGTCACCTCGAGCAGAGGCAGGAGCTCAGGAGATGGTCCTGGCTCCGGCTTTGAGCAGATCATAGCACAGCCTGGCAAAGCCACCACACTCCACCGTAGTGAAGGAGATCAGTGAGAAGGAGCAGGAAGGTCTCCTAATGGTCCCCAGAGCCACGGAAGGGGTGAAGATGCCACATCATGTTCTCATGCACTTTGCAAGCTACAAGGGACCCAGTGAGACCTTCAGCTCCTTCAGCCAGATCTCCAGGAAAGGAGGCCAAGAGGACACCTTGGTACAGATCCCATCACCGGGTCAGCAAGCCGGGAGGAACATGGGATCCAAAAGAAAATAAATCCACGCTCCGTCACTCACGCGTCTACAGGAAGATGGTACAAACCTCGTCCAGGAGCTGCACGGACGCCCGTAACGTCTGCTTCCATTTCTGGACCTCCGCGCTGTGAAAACGTTTCTGCAGCTCCAGGATTTCTGCCCAGTCTGCGGCGGATTGAGGGAATCTCCTGGGAGGGAGGGGGGGGATAAAGGAGAGAGAGTGAACGGAGGCTGGAGGACCCCCTAACTCGACTCCAGGATAACACTGTGCCTGAACCCGCTCCTACATTCCCAAAGCGAGAGATTATTATTATTATTCTTTATTTATAAAGCGCCAGCATATTCCGCAGCGCTGTACAATAGGCACAGTACAGACAGGGTTACAATACATTGAACAACATTTGACAAACAGTACAGGAGGAGATGAGGGCCCTATTCCCGTAGGAACTCACAATCTGGGAGGGTTGGGGTTGGAAACAGGAGGAGAGGACTGTAAGGTGAGAGTGATTGATGGTTGCGTCAGTGAGTTGGGGGGTCGGCTTCCCTAAATAGGAATGTTTTAAGGGAGCGTTTGAAGGAAGAGAAGTTAGGGGAAAGTCTGACAGTACGAGGGAGAGCGTTCCAGAGAGTGGGGGCTGCGCGTGAGAAATCTTGCAGTCTATCATGGGAAGAGGTGATGCGGGGAGAAGCTAGGTGCAGGTCACTGTTTGACCTTAGGGAGCGGGCTGGGGTGTATTTGGTGATTAGTCAGGGCTTATAAACACTGGAATCCCTGGTGAGCGTGTGTATCACCGCGGCATGCCGCAGGGAGGGAGTGACATAGCGCCTGCGCGTATAAAATGCACACGTGCGGAGGACGCACCCAGTGAGTGGGGGGGTGATATCACAACGTCTTACCCTTGAGACACAGCGTAACTCTGCCAGGTCTGGAATGTGCGCGCCGTGTGCTCCAACGACCAAAGGCGATAGAAAAGCATCATGTTCAGGACCACGAGGACCAGCAGGCTGCGGAGACAAAGTGCGCGGCTTACACGAGGCATCGCGTCACCAAAGACATCCACCAACATAAAACCAAGCACAAAGCGCAGATTAAAACAGCCTGAAACATGATCGGCACCTGTGGACGGCTCTGAGGCTGCATGACGCGCACTCGGCTCACACAGACAATTCGTGGCGCGCACTCGGCTCACACAGACAATTCGTGGTGCGCACTCGGCTCACACAGACGATTCGTGGCGCTGCCCGCTCCTTGGGACGGCCGAGTCGGGTGCCTTGTTGTACTCACATGATACTGATGACGTACAGGGCGGTGGGGATCCTCTGCGTGGCGCCTCTGTCAGACAGGTGGGAGAGCTGCGAGGAAATACTGCCTGCAAAACAAAGCACGGGGTCTGTGTACAGCAGCAAGAAAAAGTATGTGAACCCTTTGGGATTACGTGGAGTTTTGCATGAATTGGTTATAAAATGTCTCTGATCTTCATCTAAGTCACAACAATTTGAAAAACACAGTCTGCTTAAAATAATACAACACAAACATTATGTTTTCATGTGTTTATTGAACAGAACATGTAAACATTCACCGTGCAGGGTGGAAAAAGTATGTGAACCTTTGGACTTAATAACTGGTTGACCCTCCTTTGGCAGCAATAACCTCAACCAAACGTTTCCTGTAGTTGCAGATCAGACCTGCACAACCATCTGGAGTAATTTTGGACCACTCCTCTTCACAAAACTGTTTCAATGTAGCAATATTCTTGGGATGTCTGGTGTGAATCGCTCTCTTAAGGTCAGGCCACAGCATTTCAATCGGGTTGAGGTCAGGACTCTGACTGGGCCACTCCAGAAGGCGTATTTTGTTTTGTTGAAGCCATTCTTTTGTTGAATTACTTGTATGCTTTGGGTCATTGTCCTGTTGCATCACCCATCCTCTGCGGAGCTTCAGTTGGCGGACAGATGGTTTTACGTTTTCCTGCAAAATGTCTTGATAAACTCTGGAATTCATTTTTCCATCAATGACAACAATCCGCCCAGGCCCTGAGGCAGCAAAGCAGCCCCAAACCATGATGCTCCCTCCACCATGTTTTACAGTGGGGATGAGGTTTTGATGTTGGTGTGCTGTGCCTTTTTTTCTCCACACATAGTGTTGTGTGTTTTTTCCAAACAACTCAATTTTGGTTTCACCTGTCCACAGAATATTTTGCCAGTAGTGCTGTGGAACATCCAGGTGCTCTTTTGCAAACTTCAAACGTGCTGCAATATTCTTTTTGGACAGCAATGGCTTCCTCCATGGTGTCCTCCCATGTACTCCATTCTTGTTTAATGTTTTCCTTATTGTAGATGTGTCAACAAAAATGTTAGCATGTGCCAGAGATTTCTGTAAGTCTTTAGCTGACACTCTAGGATTCTTCTTTACCTCATTAAGCATTTTGCGCTGCGCTCTTGCAGTCATCTTTACAGGACGACCACGCCTAGGGAGAGTAGCAACAGTGCTGAACTTTCTCCATTTGTAGACAGTCTGTCTTACCGTAGACACATGAACATCAAGGCTTTTGGAGATACTTTCCAGCTTCATGCAAGTCAACAATTCTTGATCGTAGGTCTTCTGAGAGCTCTTTTCTGCGAGGCATGGTTCACATCAGGCAGTGCTTCTTGAAACCAGTAAACCCAAAACTGGTGTGTGTTTTTAAAGGGCAGGACAGCTTTCAGCAACACATCCAATAATATCACACTGATTGGACTCAAGGTTGGCTCACTCCTGGCTCCAATTAGCTCTTGGAGAAGTCATTAGGCTAGGGGTTCACATACTTTTTCCACCCTGCACTGTGAATGTTTACATGTTCTGTTCAATAAACACATGAAAACATATAATGTTTGTGTTGTATTATTTTAAGCAGACTGTGTTTTTCAGATTGTTGTGACTTAGATGAAGATCAGAGACATTTTATGACTAATTCATGCAAAACTCCACCTAATCCCAAAGGGTTCACATACTTTTTCTTGCCACTGTATACTGCACGGGGTCTGTGTATACTGCATGGGGTCTGTGTATACTGCACGGGGTCTGTGTATACTGCACGGGGTCTGTGTATACGGCACGGGGTCTGTGTATACGGCACCGGGTCTATGTATACAGCACGGGGTCTATGTATACAGCACGGGTTCTATGTATACGGCACGGGGTCTGTGTATACGGCACGGGGTCTATGTATACAGCACGGGGTCTATGTATACTGCCTGCAAAACAGAGCCTCCCCCCGCAGATCCTCGTACCTGAGGTCCTAGTGCTCCGGGCCCCCCGCTCTGTCTCCAGGGGGGGGGCCGTCATGCCCAGAGGGTCAGGGTGATGACTCTTCCAGCTCAGTGTTCGTTTCCTGCGCCGCAGCGCCGGCTTCTCTCTGCCGCCAAGCTCTTCAACACAGCATTGTTCCAGCCTCACCAACGCGTCGGCTGCAACGGGCACGGAGCGGGAGGAGAGAGATGTTACAGTGAGACGCCGGGCGTGCAGGACCCTGACTGTGCCCCGTGACCCGAGCGTTCTGTGCCCCGTGACCCGAGCGTTCTGTGCCCCGTGACCCGAGTGACCTATACCCAGTGACCCGAGCGATCTATACCCAGTGACCCGAGCGATCTATACCCAGTGACCCGAGCGACCTATACCCAGTGACCCGAGCGATCTATACCCAGTGACCCGAGCGATCTATACCCAGTGACCCGAGCGACCTATACCCAGTGACCCGAGCGACCTATACCCAGTGACCCGAGCGATCTATACCCAGTGACCCGAGCGACCTATACCCAGTGACCCGAGCGACCTATACCCAGTGACCCGAGCGATCTATACCCAGTGACCCGAGCGATCTATACCCAGTGACCTTAGCGATCTATACCCAGTGACCCGAGCGATCTATACCCAGTGACCCGAGAGATCTATACCCAGTGACCCGAGCGATCTATACCCAGTGAGCCGAGTGATCTATACCCAGTGACCCGAGCGATCTATACCCAGTGACCCGAGCGACCTATACCAAGTGACCCGAGCGACCTATACCCAGTGACCCGAGCGATCTATACCCAGTGACCCGAGTGATCTATACCCAGTGACCCGAGCGATCTATACCCAGTGACCCGAGCGATCTATACCAGTGACCCGAGTGACCTATACCAGTGACCCGAGCGATCTATACCCAGTGCCCGAGCGACTATACCCAGTGACCCGAGTGATCTATACCCAGTGACCCGAGTGATCTATACCCAGTGACCCGAGCGACCTATACCCAGTGACCCGAGCGATCTATACCCAGTGACCCGAGCGATCTATACCCAGTGACCCGAGTGATCTATACCCAGTGACCCGAGTGATCTATACCCAGTGACCCGAGTGATCTATACCCAGTGACCCGAGCGATCTATACCCAGTGACCCGAGTGATCTATACCCAGTGACCCGAGTGATCTATACCCAGTGACCCGAGCGACCTATACCCAGTGACCCGAGTGATCTAGGCGATTGAATTCCCAGGCTGGATTCATATCATTCCGCCGCTCGGCATTGTGGGAGCTGAGTTGTAACAGACAGGTACGAAACGACTTTGTGGCGACAGGCCGGGTCTGGTTTAAAAGAAAGATGTGTTGGAGCTGGTGCTTCTTGTCCTGTTAGTGGTTCCTCCTGCTGCACCCCGTGGCTCAGACGTGTGGTTTCCTTACAGGGTTACCATCCCCCGTGTCCCTCAAAATATGAAATGACTCACGTAGAGCAATATTGTATAAAATGGAGTGTAAACAAAGGAGAAGAATGCCGTACTCACATTTACTGGTGTCTTATCGATCAGACACCAGATTTATAGGCAGCCGGTGACTTCAGAAGATGCACCGGAGCACCTATCAGCCTCAGCCATCTCCTCGGAAAATATAAGAATCCAGGACCCGGAATGCGAAAAAAATGCGAATTTTATTACTAATAAAATATACAGTATAACAAAATGCCTTTCGCATAAAAAGCTTCCTGTGATCATGTGCGTATATTACAGTATTACCAACTGAGGAAGCTTTTTATGCGGAACGCGTTTTGTTATACTGTATATTTTATTAGTAATAAAATTCGCATTTTTTTTCGCCTATTCCGGGTCTTGGATTCTTATATTCACCGAGGAGATGGCTGAGGCTGATAGGTGCTCCGGTGCATCTTCTGAAGTCAACGGCTGCCTATAAATCTGGGGCCATATTACATAGCTGGTGCTAACTTAACCAGAGCTGTTGTAAACTTCCCAGAGCCATTATAGCCTATGGAGGTTTTCAGTTTACACCAGCTCTGGTTAAGTTAGCACCAGGTATGTAATACGGCCCTATGTGTCTGATCGATAAGACACCAGCAAACGTGAGTACGACATTCTTCTCCTTTGTTTACACTCCATTTTATACAATATTGCTCTACGTGAGTCATTTCATATTTTGAGGGACACGGAGGATGGTAACCCTGTAAGGAAACCACACGTCTGAGCCACGGGGTGCAGCAGGAGGAACCACTAACAGGACAAGAAGCTCCAGCTCCAACACATCTTTCTTTATACTGACTTACAAGGTGGAAAAGGGATATACCACCAAGCAGCCGGGAGAGGCAGCTGACTCCACTAATACCAGATACTGTATGACTTTTATTTTTTATTCTTCGCTGCACTGATTATTAAGACTTTCACGACCTGGAATATACAGGATAAGACTTGTCCTTTAGATTGTAACCGTCACATTACTTCGTTTTATCCTATTTGCACCATTTTACTTGCATTGTATTGAGGTTGTTTATTTACCATCAACCACCAGGTGGCGCCAGTGGCACAGATTATCCTCATTTTTACATGGGGTCTGGTTTAAAGATCAGAGCAGCGTCCCCCCCCCACTACCCAACCCTGAACCCCTGAAATGAATGCCCCCCCCACTACCCAAACCCTGAAATTCACTGAATGCCCCCCACTACCCAAACCCTGAAATTCACTGAATGCCCCCCCACTACCCAAACCCTGAAATTCTGTAAATGCCCCCCCCACTACCAAACCCTGAAATTCACTGAATGCCCCCCCTCCACTACCAAACCCTGAAATTCACTGAATGTCCCCCCCACTACCCAAACCTGAAATTCACTGAATGCCCCCCCCCCCCCCAGAATCTGCCTCTGGACGGGAACGCACCCAGCTGAGAAAAATGCTCCTCCATCCCGTTCCACGAGTTCTTCTCGATAATGCTTCGCACCAGGCTCCATGGCTGCTTCCGGTAACAGATCTCCGAGGACACCCTGCAGGAGCGAGGACAGGAGCGAGGGAGGGCGCAGAGAGGGAGCAGCGGAGACCGTGGCATGGGGAACAATCCAGAACACCGGGGGGAGAGAAACGGGGTACAATAAAAAGGGGAATCCTGAGACAGGCGATGCAGTGGGTCCAAGCGGGCACAGTGGGGTTCGAGCAGGCGCGCGGTGCAGTGGGGGTTCGAGCAGGCGCGCGGTGCAGTGGGGGTTCGAGCAGGCGCGCGGTGCAGTGGGGTTCGAGCAGGCGCGCGGTGTAGTGGGGTTCGAGCAGGCGCGCGGTGCAGTGGGTTCGAGCAGGCGCGCGGTGCAGTGGGGTTCGAGCAGGCGCGCGGTGCAGTGGGTTCGAGCAGGCGCGCGGTGCAGTGAGTTCGAGCAGGCTCGCGGTGCAGTGGGTTCGAGCAGGTGCGCGGTGCAGTGGGTTCGAGCAGGCGCGCGGTGCAGTGGGTTCGAGCAGGAGCAGTGTGTTTTGGGCGGGCGTGCAGTGCAGTGTGTTTCTAGCAGGCGCGCGGTGCAGTGGGTTCTGAGCGGGTGCAGTGTGTTTCGAGCGGCATGCGGTGCAGTGGGGTTGAATGGGTGTGCGGTGCAGTGGGTCTGAGCGGGCACACGTCGCAGTGACTGGGCATGAACAGATGGATCAATCAGATGGAGACGCGGTGAAGCCGGTACCTGAGCCGGGCCTTGTTCTTGGAGACGCTGGTTATGCAGTACCGGTGGGCGGTGTAGAAGTAATCCTGGTACGGAATGCCCTGAGTTATCACCTGGGCATCGAGAACGCAGCCCGAGCCCTTCAGCGCGTACATCATCTGCGCGGAGAAACGGCACACGATCAGAGAGAACATAAAGCTAATCGAGCGCAGGAAGAAGCCTGGAGGCAACGCGGAGCACTGAACCCGCGCGTCCGGAGCACTGAACCCGCGCGCCCGGAGCACTGAACCCGCGCGCCCGGAGAACTGAGCCCGCGCGCCCGGAGAGCTGAGCCCGCGCGCCCGGAGAGCTGAGCCCGCGCGTCCGGAGAGCTGAGCCCGCGCGTCCGGAGAGCTGAGCCCGCGCGTCCGGAGAGCTGAGCCCGCGCGTCCGGAGAGCTGAGCCCGCGCGTCCGGAGAGCTGAGCCCGCGCGTCCGGAGAACTGAACCCGCGCGCCCGGAGAACTGAACCCGCGCATCCGGAGAACTGAACCCGCGCGCCGGAGAACTGAACCCACGCGCCACGGGTCAGACACTCCATATGGAGTCAATCAGAAGCTCTGAATATGTTGCTCTTACCTGGGTCTCCACAGCAGGGGCAGATTTTGGACCCAGCGGGTTGTTGATGGGGATGGTGTAGTTGATGACCCGAGACTGTTTGCCGCTGCTGTCTCGCGCCCAGGCGCTAACCACCACATCTGCACAGAGACCAAGCAGAGACAGGAGGTCAGAGACAGCCAGACACCGCGTCTGCCCACCCCGGGCACCGCGTCTGCCCACTCCGGGGGGTGTAATCAGGTGGTCCTGAGTGAGATGCCCCCCCCAGAGGGTGACTGAAGGGAGGAGGGTCTGGTTTTGGGCACAAGGCGCGCGACATGGTCTGCGGGAGGCGTCTGACCTGTGAATTTGCGCACGTCCATGAACTCGCTCATGAACTGCGTGTCAGAGGTCAGCGCGTGCTGCAGCCGCTCGGCACTGATGTGATACACGGTGTTAATGAGAAGCCGGCCCGGCAGGTCCGATGAGACGACGTCCTTAGCCAAGCAGCTACCGTCTGAAAGAGAAGAACCAATGGATTAAACCATGAGGATCGAGGGGCGTCTCCTCCCTGCCCCCCAAAACAAAAACTGAGGATCGAAGCAGGAGCTGAAGCAGCGGATCGGACGGAGCTGAAGCAGCGGAACGGACGGAGCTGAAGCAGCGGAACGGACGGAGCTGAAGCAGCGGAACGGACGGAGCTGAAGCAGCGGATCGGACGGGAAAGCCGCACGAAACACTCCCTAAGGGAGACAGACCTGACGGGGAGCACATCGACCTTCATCCAGAAGGCGGCTTGGAGTGGGGGGGTTTTCGGGCCAGTGGAGACGCAGTAAACGAAGCTCTGGGTGAGGCCGGGGCACGAGGACATTCACACTCACCCTCATCCTGAGTTGAGCTTGGGGTTGAGTTGTTGCTGGGATCGGTTGGCAGGTCCTCGCTGGGCAGGACATCCAAGGCCGGCAGAGAGTCCAGTAACCCTGTGCCGGTCATCTCCGAGAGAGGAGTCACCGTCTGGCTGGAGGAGCCGTCCAGCTGGGAGTCCGACTGGGCGTCCGACTGCCCGGTGAGGTCTTCTGCAGGCTGCAAGAAACTGACATTAATCCCGACCACTCCATGGCCACATCGCAGACTCCAACACCAGGACACACAAGATGGATAATGACCACACCCTGGGCCAACGAGAACACAAGAAACTCCACCAAAAAAAGGTCAACCAACCCTTTGGACACTGAAAACCAAATTACCAGGATCTCCGTGAGATACAGACTTTAAATCACGCAACACTGACCAGCAGGTGTGACACAAACAGGGCCGGGACCATAACAATGGGGCAATGCAGTGTGGGTATTGAGCAAGATGTGGACTGTGCTCCTCCCTGGATTCCAAGACTGGGAGCCCATGAGCTTACTTTGTACCCAGGAGGAGGGGAGCGTGGGCAGGGCGGGGGCCACCAGTCACGCCAGCCTTTCACCAGCATGTCTAGCGTTGTCATAAACACAATGTGGCGGAGCCGTCTTGCCGTTACCATGCTGTCGCAGCTGGCGAGGGAGGTGAAGGAGTCTGTGGCCGGCAGAGGGGGGCTTGTTCCGAGTTTGGGTTCAGACCGGGATGAAGCGTCGCTCAGATCTGGGCACTCGGGGAACTCCTCACTCACCCTGCAAAAAAGGAAGCACAAGTGATTCAGCACAAGCCCGACTCGTGCAATCACCGCCCCGGCTCGCCCAAGCACTGCCCCGGCTCGCCCCAGAATCGTCCTGGCTCGCCCCAGCACCGCCCCATCACCGCCCTGCAGAAAGCAAGCACAAGGGATTCAGCAAAAGAGTGTGCACAGGCCCGGCTCGCCCCAGCACCATCCCAGCTCGCCCCATCACTGCCCTGCAGAAAGGAAGCACAAGGGATTCAGCAGAAGAATGTGCACAGGCCCGGCTCGTCCTATCACTGCCCAACTCGCCAAAGCACCGCCCCTGCTCGCCCTACCACCTCCCCGACTCGCCCTACCACCGCCTCGCACTACCACCGCCCCGACTTGCCCTACCACCGCCCCGTCACTGCCTCGCACTACCACCGCCCCAACTCGCCCTATCACCGCCCCGCCTCGACCTATCACCGCCACGCACTACCACCGCCCCGACTCACCCTACCACCGTCCTGGCTCGCCCTATCACCGCCCCGGCTCGCCCTATTACCGCCCCGACTCGCACTACCACCGCCCCGACTTGCACTACCACCGCCCCGACTCGCACTACCACCGCCCCGACTCACATTACCACCGCCCTGACTCGCACTACCACTGTCCTACCACCGACTCGCCCTACCACCGCCCCGACTCGCCCTACCACCGCCCCGACTCGCCCTACCACCGCCCCGACTCGCACTGCCCCGACTCGCCCTACCACCGCCCCGACTCGCACTGCCCCGACTCGCCCTACCACCGCCCCGCACTACCACCGCCCCGACTCGCCCTACCACCGTCCTGGCTCGCCCTACCACCGCCCCGGCTCGCCCTACCACCGCCCCGACTCGCACTACCACCGCCCCGACTCGCACTACCACCGCCCTGACTCGCATTACCACCGCCCTACCACCGCCCCGACTCGCCCTACCACCGCCCCGACTCACCCTACCACTGCCCCGACTCACCCTACCACCGCCCAAACTCGCCCTACCACCGCCCCAACTCGCACCGCCCCGACTCGCACTACCACCGCCCCGACTCGCACTACCACCACCCCGACTCGCCCTACCACCGCCCCGACTCGCACTACCACCGCCCCGCACTATCACCGGCTCGCATTATCACCACCCCGACTCGCCCTACCACCGCCCGACTCGCCCTATCACCGCCCCGACTCGCCCTATCACCGACTCGCCTTACCACTGCCCCGACTCGCACTATCACCGCCCCGACACGCAATACCACCGCCCGCACTACCACCGCCCCAACTTGCACTGCCACTGCCCCGACTCGCCCTTCCACCGCCCCGACTCGCCCTTCCACCGCCCCGACTCGCCCTTCCACCGCCCCGACTCGCCCTATCACCGCCCCGACTCGCCCTACCACCGCCCCAACTCGCCCTACCGCCGCCCGACTCGCCCTATCACCGACTCGCCTTACCACTGCCCCGACTCGCACTATCACCGCCCCGACACGCACTACCACCGCCCGCACTACCACCGCCCCGCCCTACCACCGCCCCGACTCGCACTACCACTGCCCCGACTCACCCTTCCACCGCCCCGACTCGCCCTTTCACCGCCCCGACTCGCGCCCTTCCACCGCCCCGACTCGCCCTACCACCGCCCCGACTCGCCCTATCACCACCTCGACTCGCCCTACCACCGCCCCGACTCGCCCTATCACCGCCCCGACTCGCCCTTCCACCGCGCCGACTCGCCCTATCACCGCCTCGACTCGCCCTATCACCGCCTCGACTCGCACAATCACTGCATACGTTTACAATAAAAAAGGTGGCGTTTTATGCAATTTACCCCATTGGCATCATTATTAACGCACGTCCGAGTGACCTGCTCAGGAACTGGAAATTCATGGGAGATTTATGCTCTGGGGTGACGAGGGTTAATGAGGGCGTTGAGGATGGTATTGAGTCACACTCACCCCAGTCCGTTCAGCAGGTCTCGTGAAGACACATAGTCCTCGTCCTCCTCGCTGGTCAGTCCAAGCTCAGTGCCATAACATTGATGCACAATGTGCCAGAGCTCGCGGGGGGACAGCGTCTGCCGGGCACACAATGAAAGGACAAGGTCACAGGTTTACTAATCAAGAACCGGGATGTTTCCTTGATGTGACGACATGAGGACA
>CM019073.1:88154961-88349486 GCA_009667805.1 Leptobrachium leishanense
GTGCGGAGGAGGAGGAGCTGCTGCAGGTTTCTGAATGTGTGTCTGGATGCTCTCTCCCTGGTTTTGTTATATATGTATCTGTCCTGTGTCTGGATGCTCTCTCCCTGGTTTTGTTATATATGTATCTGTCCTGTGTCTGGATGCTCTCCCTGGTTTTGTTATATATGTATCTGTCCTGTGTCTGGATGCTCTCTCCCTGGTTTTGTTATATATGTATCTGTCCTGTGTCTGGATGCTCTCTCCCTGGTTTTGTTATATATGTATCTGTCCTGTGTCTGGATGCTCTCTCCCTGGTTTTGTTATATATGTATCTGTCCTGTGTCTGGATGCTCTCTCCCTGGTTTTGTTATATATGTATCTGTCCTGTGTCTGGATGCTCTCCCTGGTTTTGTTATATATGTATCTGTCCTGTGTCTGGATGCTCTCCCTGGTTTTGTTATATATGTATCTGTCCTGTGTCTGGATGCTCTCCCTGGTTTTGTTATATATGTATCTGTCCTGTGTCTGGATGCTCTCTCCCTGGTTTGTTATATATGTATCTGTCCTGTGTCTGGATGCTCTCCCTGGTTTTGTTATATATGTATCTGTCCTGTGTCTGGATGCTCTCCCTGGTTTTGTTATATATGTATCTGTCCTGTGTCTGGATGCTCTCTCCCTGGTTTTGTTCTATATATATCTGTCCTGTGTCTGGATGCTCTCCCTGGTTTTGTTATATATGTATCTGTCCTGTGTCTGGATGCTCTCCCTGGTTTTGTTATATATGTATCTGTCCTGTGTCTGGATGCTCTCTCCCTGGTTTTGTTATATATGTATCTGTCCTGTGTCTGGATGCTCTCCCTGGTTTTGTTATATATGTATCTGTCCTGTGTCTGGATGCTCTCCCTGTTTTGTTAATATATGTATCTGTCCTGTGTCTGGATGCTCTCTCCCTGGTTTTGTTCTATATATATCTGTCCTGTGTCTGGATGCTCTCCCTGGTTTTGTTATATATGTATCTGTCCTGTGTCTGGATGCTCTCCCTGGTTTTGTTATATATATATATATATATATATCTATATCTCTGTCCTGTGTCTGATGTTTCTCTTTTTCGTTTCTCCAGCTGGATGGATACATGACAGAGAACTTTGTCACTCAGGCCTTCGCCTCTCTGGGTGAGAGTGTCCTCAGCGTCAAGATCATCCGTAACCGGGCAACAGGGTGAGAGGACTGAAAAAACTGAGGAGGACGAGGAGGCGGGCCTGTTGTTTGGAGGGAGGGGCCTGTCGGGGGGAGGAGGCGCCTGTAAATTGTTGGGGGCACTTGCTTGACAGTACGTGACAGTGAATTTTGCAGACACGGGGCGAGCGGGCACTTTGGGGCGAGCAGGCATGTTCTGCTGATGGGCCCCTGTGCCAGAACTGGTTAAATCCTGGTTTTTGTTTTGTTTTGGGGGGGGGGGGGGTCACAGTGTGTGTGGGATCAGGTCCCTCTGGTGAAGCTTCCCGTCTGTCCTCAGACGTGTCTCGCTCGTCAGTGCTGTCATGGCTGCCTCTGAGGTGTGACCCCTGGGTCAGGGGGTGCTGCGGACCCTCACGCTCGCTCCTCTCTGCCCCCGCAGGCAGCTCGCTGGATATTGCTTTGTGGAATTTCCTGATCGCGCCTCGGCTGAGAAATGTCTGCAAAGACTCAACGGGAAACACGTCCCGGGAACCTCCTTTGTGAGTACAAGGAGAGAAAGTCCGTCCTGGCTCTCTGTATAGCGAGGGCAGCCCCCGCAGATAAACCAGGGGGGCTCTGTATAGCGAGGGCAGCCCCCGCAGATAAACCAGGGGGGGCTCTGTATAGCGAGGGCAGCCCCCGCAGATAAACCAGGGGGGGCTCTGTATAGCGAGGGCAGCCCCCGCAAATAAACCAGGGGGGGCTCTGTATAGCGAGGGCAGCCCCCGCAAATAAACCAGGGGGGGCTCTGTATAGCGAGGGCAGCCCCCGCAAATAAACCAGGGGGGGCTCTGTATAGCGAGGGCAGCCCCCGCAAATAAACCAGGGGGGCTCTGTATAGCGAGGGCAGCCCCCGCAGATAAACCAGGGGGGGCTCTGTATAGCGAGGGCAGCCCCCGCAAATAAACCAGGGGGGGCTCTGTATAGCGAGGGCAGCCCCCGCAAATAAACCAGGGGGGGCTCTGTATAGCGAGGGCAGCCCCCGCAGCTAAACCAGGGGGGGCTCTGTATAGCGAGGGCAGCCCCCGCAGCTAAACCGGGGGGGCTCTGTATAGCGAGGGCAGCCCCCGCAGCTAAACCGGGGGGGGCTCTGTATAGCGAGGGCAGCCCCCGCAGCTAAACCGGGGGGGCTCTGTATAGCGAGGGCAGCCCCCTCAGCTAAACCGGGGGGGCTCTGTATAGCGAGGGCAGCCCCCGCAAATAAACCGGGGGGGCTTTGTATAGCGAGGGCAGCCCCCGCAAATAAACCGGGGGGCTCTGTTATAGCGAGGGCAGCCCCCGCAAATAAACCGGGGGGGCTCTGTATAGCGAGGGCAGCCCCCGCAAATAAACCGGGGGGGCTCTGTATAGCGAGGGCAGCCCCCGCAAATAAACCGGGGGGGCTCTGTATAGCGAGGGCAGCCCCTGCATATAAACCAGGGGGGGCTCTGTATAGCGAGGGCAGCCCCTGCATATAAACCAGGGGGGGCTCTGTATAGCGAGGGCAGCCCCTGCATATAAACCAGGGGGGGGGGAATAAGGAGTTGAATCCAATATAAAGCATTTTATTCACATTTTTCTTTTAGGCAAAGAGATTCAAGTTGAAGCACGCGCTGTATGGGAAGCCGCCCGAGCCTGGGTGAGAAGCAGTGGCTGAGCCGGGGAGGGGGGGTGACTCTGGGTTATAAGGGGGGGGGGGGGTCTGTGCTGTAAATACGGGGGGGGGGGGGTGTGCTGTAAATACTGGGGGTGACTCTGGGTTATAAGGGGGGGTCTGTGCTGTAAATACTGGGGGGGGGTCTCTGGGTTATTCCCTCCTCCACGTTGCTGAGTAATGTCTTTAATATGTTTCTCTTGTTGCAGTAAAAGTTCATCCGAGCAGCCGATCTCAAACAGGTACGTGTCTCTCTCGGCGTGTCGCTCTCGGCGTGTCTCTCTTTCTCTCTCGGGGGCTGATGGGTTCTAGCCCCGGTGGGAGGAGGGAGTGCATGCAGTGTTTTCCTGATTGGGGTGTCATAGCTCCCCCTCATGGACTCCTCCACGCAGGGTATTTGTCTTGGCCGCGCGCTGATCCCAAGAGGGATGCGGCGTCTCATGTGCCAGGACCCACGCATCGGTGGTGAGGTGCGACCACGCCTGCGCAAAGCTGGTCAGCCGACCTTCTCCCCCCGAGGAAGGAATAATCTGAAGGGCGCTCACCTGAGGGCCTCCTGTAGTAGGAGGATCTGCCTCCTCGGTCGGCTCCGCCATGCCAGGGTCTGGCTCTGGATGGGAAGAAGCGAGAGACGGTGCTGGGGTTGTCGGCAGAGTTGAAGGATGAGCCTGAGGAACGGCTAGGACATGCGTGGCCGGCAGAGCGACCCCCCCCCTGCCTCTGCCAGCCCTGTGGGAGACCCGTCCCGGGAATACCGTCTTCATTGTGGTAGTCTTATCCAACATGGAGAAGGCCCCCAGCAAAAGGGTCACCAAAGAGCTGGCCTTCAGCCTTGGCTCCCAAGTCGGTGGTGGCCATGTGGGTCAAGTTAGTATCCAAGAGGGAGCGCTGCAGCCATTCCTCAATCTCTGAGGGGTCTAGTGGGGTATCGGACAATTTGCCATGAGTGACGACAATATCCAGGGCTTTAGCCAAAGGGCCAACCGTGTCAAGTAGTTTATCCTGACAGGTCTTCATGGCAAAATCTATGCCCTTCTTAGCCGACCAACCTTTTGTTGGCGACGAATTGCTGGAAGGCCTAATCAGCAGTGGTGGGCCGAGGGCATTCAGCCCGCAGGTTTAATCTGGTTCCCTTATCAAGTGGGCAGCGCATAACACTGTCGACCCAGCATTCAATATGGGGTTGGGGGCACCATGGGTGGAGCTTGGGTGGGAAATCTCACAGGGGTTAAACATGGGATTTCCCGCTGGGTCGAAAAAATCCTATACCCAACCTGTTTAGGGGGCGGCTCCACCATAAGGTCCTCATCCTGCTCCGAGCTGTATAAATCAATGGAGTCATCTCCTTCATCGCCCTCAGCATCACCTTCCCCTGAATTTGTCCCTCTTGGGTCTCTTCATCTCGGCCGCATTGGTTGCCCCGCGGTCAGGGGCTCTTTTGGGAGAGTCTGGCTCGTGAATCAGTAAAGGCAGTGCTGCGGCGACGCCAGCCCCTCCAGAAACACCCGGTGGGTGTGATTATATGGGGATCAATCTGCCCTATGGCTGAGGGGTCTAAAACCCTTTGAGGGGAGGCGTCCTGGCTGGGTGGAGTAGAGGTAACATCACTGCTCTGTGTGGAGAGAGCCTGTGGAGACACAGGTTCGATCCCAGCAAGAGCACCTCTCCAGTAGGTGTCTCGCCCAAGGACACTTACTAACGGTACAGACTCGCCACCCAGGACCTACTGAAAACAAGAGAAATCTCAATGTATCCTTCCATGTTGGTTCCCCCCCCCCCTGTTATGACATCACTGCGCTGTGGGCTTGTACAGAATACATGTTTTTTGCGTCGTGTAAAAAAACACCTGGGATTCTTGTAATGGTAATTCCTCTTTCTGTATCGCCGCAGTGATGTAGCGCAGCAGCAGGTCAGTGAGTACGTTCAGGCCTTCAATTACTACAGCCAGCAATTCCAGCAGGTGCTGAGTAGCAACAAGAGCGCCGGCTACACCTACCAACCCTACGGCTACACGCAGGACTCGTGGCAGGTAACGGGACACTGCGGCGGCGCCTGCAATCCGTTAACCCGCTGCATTGTGTGTGTGTCCTGCTCACGCGCGCCTCCCTTTCTCTTCTAGGGCTATGACGACGCGGCGGAGGAGGAGGAGGAGGAGGATTCATCGGAAGGTGGGGGATCGCGCGGAGATTAACTGGCAGCTCTCACTGTGCGCGTTAGATACATCGTGTAGTGTTGGGGATAGATGGGATCGTCCCTGGCCACGCATTCCGCTCCACGCAGACCTGTGTCACAAAGCATAAGATCCAACCGAGGCGGCGTGTCACCAGGGAGGACATGCCCTAAACCTCACCGTCCAATACAAACCAAGCAGAATCTGCTTACATTACCTCCACGCGACGTGCGAAACGCGCTGCCGGCTTTATCACATGCAGTGACCTGCCATTTAAACATGGCGTCCGCAGGCCACTCCCCTCTTATGTCACACTCCAGATGCTTAAGTGCAAGGGTCACGACCCCCATCTCCCATCATGCTGCTCACCTCAAAGCATGTAGAGCATTTTGGGAAAAATAGTTTGAGCATCTGGGAGGCTGCAGCGCAGCTTGGTGTAACGCGCGGCCCAACACCAACAGCAAGTCCTGTTCATTGATGTGATACAACGGCTAGTGCAGGTGTTACTGAGGGGAGGGGGGGTCTCGCGCTCTGTGTCGGACGCCCTAAACCTCACATTCATTAACGGCTCCTACATAAAGTATAGTTAATGCGTGGCAGCTGTTCCACGTGGTATGTCCGTGCCGCCGCCTCCCGCGCTGTGCGTGACCTTATCATAGAGAATAGCGTGTAATATCAGGATGGCGCTCGCTGCACGTGTCCGTAAAGCTGTGTGCGCTGAAAGATGCGTCTCTGTGTTTGCAGATCCTGCGCCGAAGGAGGACCTGAGGGAAGCAGACCGTCACTTCATGGAGCAGAGCGAGGAGCTGTACGACGCTCTCATGGACTGTCACTGGCAGCCGCTCGACTCGCTCACCTCCAAGATCCCAACAGGAGAGTATGTGGAGACCCGGTAACGCCATCCTCTGCACGCCCCGATCGCGGGATCACCTGTGTGATGTCATACACATTTAACCCGTGACATCACGCATCTCACGCCAGAGGGAGTGTCTGTAATGTGACCGGGCTGGGTGAGCGATGTTTGTGATCCCCAAATCCTGCAGGGCTTTTCCTTGGACTGAAAACGTCTCTGGATTCAGAAACCTGCCGTCCCGGCTCCAACGTCTGCAACCATCACTTTATTGTTTGGGATTTAACCCCGTGTTTGTGGGGGAGTTCATGGTTTCCATCATGTTAGTGTCATTATGCTGGAGGTGCACAGTATTAACGCTTCACAAAGCATCAGAACCAAGAAGCGCCGCAGCGCCCCTCTGCCTGCTTTACATGTGACCCTCATAGCGATGGGATCCCGTGTAAAACGGTCCATGACTTTGTTTTGACATCTGCACGAAGCAGGCCCCAGATGCTCAGCGTGTCGCCGGGCCGCCCGCTCAGCGTGTCGCCGGGCCGCCCGCTCAGCCGCCATTGAAGGACAAGCCGTAATGTCTGCTTGCAGGAAAGCTTTCAGCAACGCATGAGTTTGTTTCTCAAGTACAAATTTAACCCTTGCACGTTCTCTTGTAGCAGATGGCGGCCACACACGCTGGTGCGCAGGTTATTAAATGTTGTTTTTGAATAAAGAGAATTTCGAGGTTTGAAGCTGTAGCGTTGCAGGACTCTTCGCCCGCTCGCCCGGCGCCCGTCACTGCACCAGGATTATATGATTTACTTTATGTGCCGGGGGATCCGGAGTGTAACGTGCGTCCAGAAAAAACTGAACCATGACGTTCAGAGAAAAAGTACCGTAAAATAGCCGTGTAAAGTACAGAAGGGACCTTAACGAACCTTTTAATAGGAAATCGTAATTACAAAAAACCCAAAACACAACATTTACCACAGACACACATCATAAAAAACAAGAATATGTAAACGGTATGAGGTCTATTGGTCGGGCTGTTGCATTGATCAAGAGCTCCATCAATGGTCCAAGTGTATAGATAAACCAATTCAGATGTTCAGTTAATGAAAGGCACCAGATTAGGATTTATAATCCACACAATGTGCCCTAGTCTTAAAACACATAGAGAGAGAGATCTCTGCAATGAGAATTGGTGAAGCCGCCATCATGTAACGGATTGAATAGTGACATCAATTGTCTAAAGCCAATATCTGCCAATAAACGCTGGTGCAGAAGAAGTAAAGGAAATGCTTTACAAAGTATCAATAGCTACATTAGTCTGTGTTTGGTGCAGAGATTCCTTATTCAAGGCGATGAATCTGCATAAAAACATGGCTTGGAATTAGCAATGAAACAATATAAAGTATAACCACAAGGTGGAATAAAGTGACTGGCCGCCCAGCACGACATTTACTGCCAAGAGTATTTACTAGAAATGATTCAAAGCATAATAACCTGCAAGAGTTAACTTCAAATCTCCACAATTACACGGACAATTTACTTGCAATAGTAGTTACTCGTTGAGCGCTGGGGGAGAGCTGGGGCGAGGGGGAGAGCTGGGGGCGAGGGAGAAGCTGGGGGCGAGGGGGAGAGCGGGGGGAGAGCTGAGGGGGAGAGCTGGGGGGGAGAGCTGGGGGCGAGGGGGAGAGCTGGGGGCGAGGGGAGAGCTGGGGGAGAGCTGGGAGGGGGAGAGCTGGGGGCGAGGGGGAGAGCTGGGGGCGAGGGGGAGAGCTGGGGCGAGAGGGAGAGAGGCTGGGGCGAGGGAGAGAGCTGGGGGAGAGCTGGGGCGAGGGGGAGAGCTGGGGTGAGGGAGAGAGCGGGGGGAGAGCTGGGGGAGAGCTGGGGGCGAGGAGAAGAGCTGGGGGAGAGCTGGGGCGAGGGGGAGAGCTGGGGGAGGAGGGAGAGAGCTGGGGGAGAGCTGGGGCGAGGGGGAGGAGCTGGGGGAGAGCTGGGGCGAGGGGGAGAGCTGGGGGGGGTGAGGGAGAGAGAGCTGGGGCGAGGGGGAGAGCTGGGGTGAGGGAGAGAGCTGGGGAGAGCTGGGGGCGAGGAGAGAGCTGGGGGCGAGGGAGAAAGCTGGGGGCGAGGGGAGAGCTGGGGGCGAGGGAGAGCTGGGGCGAGGGGGAGAGCTGGGGCGAGGGGAGAGCTGGGGAGAGCTGGGGCGAGGGAGAGAGCTGGGGTGAGGGGGAGAGCTGGGGGGAGCTGGGGCGAGGGAGAGAGCTGGGGCGAGGGAGAAAGCTGGGGGCGAGGGGAGAGCTGGGGCGAGGGAGAGAGCTGGGGGCGAGGGGGAGAGCTGGGGCGAGGGGGAGAGCTGGGGCGAGGGAGAGCTGGGGCGAGAGGAGAGCTGGGGCGAGAGGGAGAGCTGGGGGCGAGGAGAGCTGGAGAGCTGGGGCGAGGGGGAGAGCTGGGGGCGAGGAGAAAGCTGGCGAGAGAAAGCTGGGGGCGAGGGAGAAAGCTGGGGGCGAGGGGGAGAGCTGGGGCGAGGGAGAGAGCTGGGGGAGAGCTGGGGGCGAGGGGGAGAGCTGGGGCGAGAGGGAGAGCTGGGGCGAGGGAGAGAGCTGGGGGCGAGGGAGAGAGCTGGGTGCGAGGAGAGAGAGCTGGGGGAGAGCTGGGGGCAGAGCTGGGTGCGAGGGAGAGAGCTGGGGGAGAGCTGGGGGCGAGGGAGAGAGCTGGAGTGCGAGGGAGAGAGCTGGGGCGAGGGAGAGAGCTGGGCGAAGGAGAGACTGGGGGCGAGGGAGAGAGCTGGGGATAGGGAGAGAGCTGGGGCGAGGGAGAAGCGGGGCGAGGATGAGAGCTGGGTGCCAGGGGGAGAGCTTGGGGGCGAAGGAGAGAGCTGGGGGCGAGGAGGTGAGAGCTGGGGGCGAGGAAGAGATGGTGGGGAGGAGAGAGCTGGGGGAGAGCTGGGGGCGAGGGAGAGAGCTGGGGGAGAGCTGGGGCGAGGGAGAGAGCTGGGGGAGGCTGGGGGGTGGGCGAGGGAGAGAGCTGGGGAGAGGCTGGGCTTGAGGGGGAGAGCGGGGGCGAGGGAGAGAGCTGGGGGAGACTGGGGGCGGGAGAGCTGGGGGCGAGGGAGAGAGCTGGAGCTTAACCAACACAAAACTGCGCAATATATTATCTCTACAAATTTATACTTGATATTGCATGACGAGTTCTGATTAAGCTCCAGCTATCCATCTGGGGGGGATCAGGCCGTGCACGTGAGGATCAGGCCGTGCACGTGGGGATTCAGGCCGTGCACGTAGGGGGGGGATCAGGCCGTGCACGTGGGGGGATCAGGCCGTGCACGTGGGGGGAATCAGCCCTCGTGATATCTGGCTCTGCTATTAAGCATGTAGGGCCTTTGAGGAGATCCTGCTTTAACTCCAGATCTTTCCTTCCGTCCTGTGTTTTGGGATCCAGAATTGTAGGGTCCAGAGGTGTCCAAAAGTTGGACTTTTTGTATCAGGTCTTATCTTCACCACCACCTCCTCCTCAAGAAACGCCCTGGGGCAGGTGTGGAGTAAAAGCAAAGGCCGTGTGTAGATTCAGTATGTTACCGGATCCATGCCGTGTGTAGATTCAGTATGTTACCGGATCCATGCCGTGTGTAGATTCAGTATGTTACCGGATCCATGCCGTGTGTAGATTCAGTATGTTACCGGATCCATGCCGTGTGTAGATTCAGTATGTTACCAGATCTCTGTGGATCCATGCCATGTGTAGATTCAGTATGTTACCAGATCTCTGTGGATCCATGCCATGTGTAGATTCCGTATGTTACCGGATCCATGCAGTGTGTAGATTCAGTATGTTACCAGATCTCTGTGGATCCATGCCATGTGTAGATTCAGTATGTTACCAGATCTCTGTGGATCCATGCCGTGTGTAGATTCAGTATGTTACCGGATCCATGCTGTGTGTAGATTCAGTATGTTACCGGATCCATGCTGTGTGTAGATTCAGTATGTTACCGGATCCTGCTGTGTGTAGATTCAGTATGTTACCGGATCCATGCTGTGTTAGATTCAGTATGTTACCGGATCCATGCTGTGTGTAGATTCAGTATGTTACCGGATCCATGCCGTGTGTAGATTCAGTATGTTACCAGATCTCTGTGGATCCATGCCGTGTGTAGATTCAGTATGTTACCGGATCCATGCTGTGTGTAGATTCAGTATGTTACCGGCCATGCCGTGTGTAGATTCAGTATGTTACCGGATCCATGCCTGTGTAGATTCAGTATGTTACCGGATCCATGCCGTGTGTAGATCAGTATGTTACCGGATCCATGCCGTGTGTAGATTCAGTATATTACCGATCCATGCCGTGTGTAGATTCAGTATTTACCAGATCCATGCCGTGTGTAGATTCAGTATGTTACCGGACCATGCCGTGTGTAGATTCCGTATGTTACCAGATCTCTGTATATCCATGCCGTGTGTAGATTCAGTATGTTACCAGATCCATGCCGTGTGTAGATTCAGTATGTTACCGGATCCATGCCGTGTGAGATTCAGTATATTACCGGATCCATGCCGTGTGTAGATTCAGTATGTTACCAGATCCATGCCGTGTGTAGATTCAGTATGTTACCGATCCATGCCGTGTGTAGATTCCGTATGTTACCAGATCTCTGTATATCCATGCCGTGTGTAGATTCAGTATGTTACCGGATCCATGCTGTGTGTAGATTCAGTATGTTACCGGATCCATGCCGTGTGTAGATTCAGTATGTTACCGGATCCATGCCGTGTGTAGATTCAGTATGTTACGGATCCATGCCGTGTGTAGATTCAGTATGTTACCGGATCCATGCCGTGTGTAGATTCAGTATGTTACCGGATCCATGCCGTGTGTAGATTCAGTATGTTACCGGATCCATGCCGTGTGTAGATTCAGTATGTTACCGGATCCATGCCGTGTTGTAGATTCAGTATGTTACCGGATCCATGCCGTGTGTAGATTCAGTATGTTACCGGATCCATGCCGTGTGTAGATTCAGTATGTTACCGGATCCATGCCGTGTGTAGATTCAGTATGTTACCAGATCCATGCCGTGTGTAGATTCAGTATGTTACCGGATCCATGCCGTGTGTAGATTCAGTATGTTACCGGATCCATGCCGTGTGTAGATTCAGTATGTTACCGGATCCATGCCGTGTGTAGATTCAGTATGTTACCGGATCCATGCCGTGTGTAGATTCAGTATGTTACCAGATCTCTGTATATCCATGCCGTGTGTAGATTCCGTATGTTACCAGATCTCTGTGGATCCATGCCGTGTGTAGATTCAGTATGTTACCAGATCTTTGCGGATCCATGCCGTGTGTAGATTCAGTATGTTACCAGATCTCTGTATATCCATGCCGTGTGTAGATTCCGTATGTTACCAGATCTCTGTGGATCCATGCCATGTGTAGATTCAGTATGTTACCAGATCTCTGTGGATCCGTGCCGTGTGTAGATTCAGTATGTTACCGGATCCATGCAGTGTGTAGATTCAGTATGTTATCAGATCCATGCCGTGTGTAGATTCAGTATGTTACCAGATCTCTGTGGATCCATGCCATGTGTAGATTCAGTATGTTACCAGATCTCTGTGGATCCATGCCGTGTGTAGATTCAGTATGTTACCGGATCCATGCCGTGTGTAGATTCAGTATGTTATCAGATCCATGCCGTGTGTAGATTCAGTATGTTACCAGATCTCTGTGGATCCATGCCGTGTGTAGATTCAGTATGTTACCGGATCCATGCCATGTGTAGATTCAGTATGTTATCGGATCCATGCCGTGTGTAGATTCAGTATGTTACCAGATCTCTGTGGATCCATGCCATGTGTAGATTCAGTATGTTACCAGATCTCTGTGGATCCATGCCATGTGTAGATTCAGTATGTTACCGGATCCATGCAGTGTGTAGATTCAGTATGTTACCAGATCTCTGTGGATCCATGCCATGTGTAGATTCAGTATGTTACCAGATCTCTGTGGATCCATGCCGTGTGTAGATTCAGTATGTTACCGGATCCATGCTGTGTGTAGATTCAGTATGTTACCGGATCCATGCCGTGTGTAGATTCAGTATGTTACCGGATCCATGCCGTGTGTAGATTCAGTATGTTACCGGATCCATGCCGTGTGTAGATTCAGTATGTTACCGGATCCATGCCGTGTGTAGATTCAGTATGTTACCGGATCCATGCAGTGTGTAGATTCAGTATGTTACCGGATCCATGCCGTGTGTAGATTCAGTATGTTACCGGATCCATGCCGTGTGTAGATTCAGTATGTTACCGGATCCATGCCGTGTGTAGATTCAGTATGTTACCGGATCCATGCCGTGTGTAGATTCAGTATGTTACCGGATCCATGCCGTGTGTAGATTCAGTATGTTACCGGATCCATGCCGTGTGTGTAGATTCAGTATGTTACCGGATCCATGCCGTGTGTAGATTCAGTATGTTACCGGATCCATGCGTGTGTAGATTCAGTATGTTACCGGATCCATGCCGTGTGTAGATTCAGTATGTTACCGGATCCATGCCGTGTGTAGATTCAGTATGTTACCGGATCCATGCCGTGTGTAGATTCAGTATGTTACCGGATCCATGCCGTGTGTAGATTCAGTATGTTACCGGATCCATGCAGTGTGTAGATTCAGTATGTTACCGGATCCATGCCGTGTGTAGATTCAGTATGTTACCGGATCCATGCCGTGTGTAGATTCAGTATGTTACCGGATCCATGCCGTGTGTAGATTCAGTATGTTACCGGATCCATGCCGTGTGTAGAATCAGTATGTTACCGGATCCATGCCGTGTGTAGATTCAGTATGTTACCGGATCCATGCCGTGTGTAGATTCAGTATGTTACCGGATCCATGCCGTGTGTAGATTCAGTATGTTACCGGATCCATGCCGTGTGTAGATTCAGTATGTTACCGGATCCATGCCGTGTGTAGATTCAGTATGTTACCGGATCCATGCCGTGTGTAGATTCAGTATGTTACCGGATCCATGCCGTGTGTAGATTCAGTATGTTACCGGATCCATGCCGTGTGTAGATTCAGTATGTTACCGGATCCATGCCGTGTGTAGATTCAGTATGTTACCAGATCTCTGTGGATCCATGCCATGTGTAGATTCAGTATGTTACCAGATCTCTGTGGATCCATGCCATGTGTAGATTCCGTATGTTACCGGATCCATGCAGTGTGTAGATTCAGTATGTTACCAGATCTCTGTGGATCCATGCCATGTGTAGATTCAGTATGTTACCAGATCTCTGTGGATCCATGCCGTGTGTAGATTCAGTATGTTACCGGATCCATGCTGTGTGTAGATTCAGTATGTTACCGGATCCATGCTGTGTGTAGATTCAGTATGTTACCGGATCCATGCCGTGTGTAGATTCAGTATGTTACCGGATCCATGCCGTGTGTAGATTCAGTATGTTACCGGATCCATGCCGTGTGTAGATTCAGTATGTTACCGGATCCATGCCGTGTGTAGATTCAGTATGTTACCGGATCCATGCTGTGTGTAGATTCAGTATGTTACCGGATCCATGCCGTGTGTAGATTCAGTATGTTACCAGATCCATGCCGTGTGTAGATTCAGTATGTTACCGGATCCATGCCGTGTGTAGATTCAGTATGTTACCGGATCCATGCCGTGTGTAGATTCAGTATGTTACCGGATCCATGCCGTGTGTAGATTCAGTATGTTACCGGATCCATGCCGTGTGTAGATTCAGTATGTTACCGGATCCATGCCGTGTGTAGATTCAGTATGTTACCGGATCCATGCCGTGTGTAGATTCAGTATGTTACCGGATCCATGCCGTGTGTAGATTCAGTATGTTACCGGATCCATGCCGTGTGTAGATTCAGTATGTTACCGGATCCATGCCGTGTGTAGATTCAGTATGTTACCGGATCCATGCCATGTGTAGATTCAGTATGTTACCGGATCTCTGTGGATCCATGCCGTGTGTAGATTCAGTATGTTACCAGATCTCTGTGGATCCATGCCGTGTGTAGATTCAGTATGTTACCAGATCTCTGTGGATCCATGCCGTGTGTAGATTCAGTATGTTACCGGATCCATGCCGTGTGTAGATTCAGTATGTTACCGGATCCATGCTGTGTGTAGATTCAGTATGTTACCGGATCCATGCTGTGTGTAGATTCAGTATGTTACCGGATCCATGCTGTGTGTAGATTCAGTATGTTACCGGATCCATGCCGTGTGTAGATTCAGTATGTTACCAGATCTCTGTGGATCCATGCCGTGTGTAGATTCAGTATGTTACCGGATCCATGCCGTGTGTAGATTCAGTATGTTACCGGATCCATGCCATGTGTAGATTCAGTATGTTACCAGATCTCTGTGGATCCATGCCGTGTGTAGATTCAGTATGTTACCAGATCTCTGTGGATCCATGCCGTGTGTAGATTCAGTATGTTACCGGATCCATGCCGTGTGTAGATTCAGTATGTTACCGGATCCATGCTGTGTGTAGATTCAGTATGTTACCGGATCCATGCTGTGTGTAGATTCAGTATGTTACCGGATCCATGCTGTGTGTAGATTCAGTATGTTACCGGATCCATGCTGTGTGTAGATTCAGTATGTTACCGGATCCATGCCGTGTGTAGATTCAGTATGTTACCAGATCTCTGTGGATCCATGCCGTGTGTAGATTCAGTATGTTACCGGATCCATGCTGTGTGTAGATTCAGTATGTTACCGGATCCATGCCGTGTGTAGATTCAGTATGTTACCGGATCCATGCCGTGTGTAGATTCAGTATGTTACCGGATCCATGCCGTGTGTAGATTCAGTATATTACCGGATCCATGCCGTGTGTAGATTCAGTATGTTACCAGATCCATGCCGTGTGTAGATTCAGTATGTTACCGGATCCATGCCGTGTGTAGATTCCGTATGTTACCAGATCTCTGTATATCCATGCCGTGTGTAGATTCAGTATGTTACCAGATCTTTGCGGATCCATGCCGTGTGTAGATTCAGTATGTTTAGAGTAAAGATCTCTGTGGATCCATGCCGTGTGTAGATTCAGTATGTTACCATCTTGCGGATCCATATGTGTGTGTAGATTCAGTATGTTACCAGATCTCTGTGATCCGTGTGTAGATTCAGTATGTTAACCCATGCCCCAAGATTCAGTATGCCGGATCCATGCCGTGTGTAGATTCAGTATGTTACCGATCCATGCCGTGTGTAGATTCAGTATGTTACCGGTGTCCAGATTGTGTATCAGTACCTGGATCCATGCGTGTGTAGATTCAGTATGTTACCGGATCCATGCAGTGTGTAGATTCAGTATGTTACCGGATCCATGCAGTGTGTAGATTCAGTATGTTACCGGATCCATGCCGTGTGTAGATTCAGTATGTTATCGGATCCATGCCGTGTGTAGATTCAGTATGTTACCGGATCCATGCCGTGTGTAGATTCAGTATATGTTACCGGATCCATGCCGTGTGTAGATTCAGTATGTTACCGGATCCATGCCGTGTGTAGATTCAGTATGTTACCGGATCCATGCTGTGTGTAGATTCAGTATGTTACTCGGATCCATGCTGTGTGTAGATTCAGTATGTTACCGTCGTCATCCAGCTGTGTGTAGATTCAGTATGTTACCGGATCCATGCCGTGTGTAGATTCAGTATGTTACCGGATCCATGCTGTGTGTAGATTCAGTATGTTATCGGATCCATGCTGTGTGTAGATTCAGTATGTTACCGGATCCATGCCGTGTGTAGATTCAGTATGTTATCGGATCAATGCCGTGTGTAGATTCAGTATGTTACCGGATCATGCCGTGTGTAGATTCAGTATGTTACCTCGGATCCATGCCGTGTGTAGATTCAGTATGTTACGGATCCATGCCGTGTGTAGATTCAGTATGTTACCGGATCCATGCTGTGTGTAGATTCAGTATGTTACCGGATCCATGCCGCGTGTAGATTCAGTATGTTACCGGATCCATGCTGTGTGTAGATTCAGTATGTTATCGGATCCATGCTGTGTGTAGATTCAGTATGTTACCGATCCATGCCGTGTGTAGATTCAGTATGTTACCGGATCCATGCCGCGTGTAGATTCAGTATGTTACCGGATCCATGCCGTGTGTAGATTCAGTATGTTACCGGATCCATGCCGTGTGTAGATTCAGTATGTTACCGGATCCATGCCGCGTGTAGATTCAGTATGTTACCGGATCCATGCAGTGTGTAGATTCAGTATGTTACCGGATCCATGCAGTGTGTAGATTCAGTATGTTACCGGATCCATGCCGTGTGTAGATTCAGTATGTTACCGGATCCATGCCGTGTGTAGATTCAGTATGTTACCGGATCCATGCCGTGTGTAGATTCAGTATGTTACCGGATCCATGCCGTGTGTAGATTCAGTATGTTACGGATCCATGCCGTGTGTAGATTCAGTATGTTACCGGATCCATGCCGTGTGTAGATTCAGTATGTTACCGGATCCATGCCGCGTGTAGATTCAGTATGTTACCGGATCCATGCCGCGTGTAGATTCAGTATGTTACCGGATCCATGCCGCGTGTAGATTCAGTATGTTACCGGATCCATGCAGTGTAGATTCAGTATGTTACCGGATCTCTGTGGATCCATGCAGTGTGTAGATTCAGTATGTTACCGGATCCATGCCGTGTGTAGATTCAGTATGTTACCGGATCCATGCCGTGTAGATTCAGTATGTTACCGGATCTCTGTGGATCCATGCAGTGTGTAGATTCAGTATGTTACCGGATCCATGCAGTGTGTAGATTCAGTATGCTACCGGATCCATGCAGTGTGTAGATTCAGTATGCTACCGGATCCATGCCGTGTGTAGATTCAGTATGTTATCGGATCCATGCCGTGTGTAGATTCAGTATGTTACCGGATCCATGCCGTGTGTAGATTCAGTATGTTATCGGATCCATGCCGTGTGTAGATTCAGTATGTTACCGGATCCATGCCGTGTGTAGATTCAGTATGTTATCGGATCCATGCCGTGTGTAGATTCAGTATGTTATCGGATCCATGCCGTGTGTAGATTCAGTATGTTATCGGATCCATGCCGTGTGTAGATTCAGTATGTTACCGGATCTCTGTGCATTGATGCCAAGCTGGATGGAGTAGAGGTAACATCACTGCTCTATAACCGTGGAGACACAGGTTCGATCCCGGCCAGTGCACCTCTCCAGTAAGTGTCCTCAGGCGAGACACCTATCGGCTGTGGAGTCCAGTGGTAACGTCTCTGCTCTTCGACTGTGGCTGCACTTCCAAGTTCAGACCCCAGCAGCAGTTTGTGTCCGCTGTGTAACGTGTTCTTGCTGTGTGTGTGTGTCGTTGTGGTGTGGATGGCGCCGGGGTATTGGGATGGAGTGAGCTCGCGGTGCAGTGAGGAGTGGAGTATGGTGGGTGAATAGGAAAGGGACAGTGTTGATATTGCAGAGGGACAGGAGGTTGCTGGAATCCGGTGAGACGGCTGGAATCTGGTGAGACGGCTGGAATCTGGTGAGACGGCTGGAATCTGGTGACTGTCAGGAACAGGGAGGCAGATGGGGTTTTCAGGAATAACAGGATTCTCAGCGTGTATAACTTCACCTTGTCAGGAATGAGCGATAAGGTACAGCCCTTTATTCAGAGTGTGACGTGTGCGTTGATAACTCTTACGCTGTTTGCAGATGTTGCAGGAATAGGGGTGTTCTGGCACATATGGGAACTTCTCATGTGGGGACCGGCGCACTTTCGGTGACGTTTCAGCCGCTCACAGTAAGGAACCAGCAGCAATGCGCATGCGCGCGCGTACCGCCGATTCGTCAGACACGCTAGCAGCCATCTTGGAAAAACAGGCGACCGGCGCACCGCTTTGACGTCATCAAAACCCGACGCCATACTGTATCCTATTGCGCATGCGCACGGACCTTTGGGCCGTCAGAGTCTCACTATATTGTGTGAATGCGTCCTCTATCTGCCCTAAATACTGTATAACTGCCTTAAATACTGTATAACTACCCTCTATACCCTGTAACTGCCCTCAATACTGTATAACTACCCCCTGTAACTGCCCTAAATACTGTATAACTACCCCCTGTAACTGCCCTAAATACTGTATAACTACCCTCTATATACTGTATAACTACCCTCTATATACTGTAGAACTGCCCTCTATATACTGTAGAACTGCCCTCTATATACTGTATAACTACCCTCTATACCCTGTAACTGCCCCTATATATACTGTATAACGATGGTAGTTATACAGTGTATAGGGGTAGTTATACAGTGTTTAGAGGGCAGTTATACAGTATTTAGGGGCAGTTACAGGGTATAGGGGTAGTTATACAGTGTTTAGAGGGCAGTTATACAGTATTTAGGGGCAGTTACAGGGTATAGGGGTAGTTACACAGTATTTAGGGCAGTTACAGGGTATAGAGGGCAGTTATACAGTATTTAGGGGCAGTTACAGGGTATAGGGGTAGTTACACAGTATTTAGGGCAGTTACAGGGTATTGAGGGCAGTTACAGTATTTAGGGCAGTTACAGGGTATAGAGGGCAGTTATACAGTATATAGGGGCAGTTACAGGGTATAGGGGTAGTTACACAGTATTGAGGGCAGTTACAGGGTATAGGGGTAGTTATACAGTATTTAGGGCAGTTGTACAGTATATAGGGGCAGTTACAGGGTATAGGGGTAGTTATACAGTATTTAGGGCAGATAGAGGACGCATTCACACAATATAGTGAGACTCTGACGGCTCAGAGGTCCGCGCGCATGCGCAATAGGATACAGTATGGCGTCGGGTTTTGATGATGTCAAAGCGGTGCGCCGGTCACCTGGTTTTCCAAGATGGCTGCTAGCGCGTCTCCGACGAATCGGCGGTACGCACGCGCATGCGCATTGCTGCTGGTTCCTTACTGTGAGCGGCTGAAACGTCACCGGAAGTGCGCCGGTCCCCACATGAGAAGTTCCCATATGTGCCAGAACAGGGGCAGCACAGGAAGTATGCTGCCCGGAGCGTCAGAGGATGGATGTAGACCCCCCCCCCCCCTATTGCCTTTATCTGTAATTACAGCCCTCGCTGCGCGGTGACCCTCAGAATAATGAGGAGCTGATGCACCACTGAACACAGCACCGATATTAACCATTTCCTGACTCACAACAAACATTGTTTCATTTAAAGCAGTGTTTCCCAAACCCGTCCCTAGGACCCTCAGCCAGGCCAGATTTTGCAGATCACCTTGGAGAAATACAGACTGAATCCTGCAATCAAATCAAAATAAGCTTTATTGGCAGGAACAAATACATTTATAGCATTGCCAAAGCATATGGGGGGGGGGGATGGGCAAGTCCATGGACATTATCAGGGGTAAGGGGTAATGTGAAGTGGGATGGGGGCGAGTCCGTGTTGGGGATCTCACTGAGCAGCAAATAATTTCCTGCATTGAATCGGGGGGGGGTGTAATGAACAAGGGGTGGGGGCTGTATCGGACAAAGCTGGAGTGAATTGGGGTCTGTAATAAACCGGGGGGCTGTAACTGGAGTGAATCAAGGGGCTGTAATGTACGGGGGATGGGGATGCCTGTAATGGCTGAAGCTGGAATGAAACGGGGGTGTAACAGATCCCCATCCCCCAATTGGGTCACATCTGTTAAAGCAACTCAGAGATCGGACCCCCGTTCTCCCACCAGCAATCTTTCATTCCTTGGTCCAGCCCATAGCGACAGTTTAAGGACGGTTACACTGAAAGTGCGGTGATAGCATTCACAAGAAATGAGGCAGCGCGGTGATAGCATTCACAAGAAATGAGGCAGCGCGGTGATAGCATTCACAAGAAATGAGGCAGCGCGGTGATAGCATTCACAAGAAATGAGCAGCGCGCGGTGATAGCGTTCACAAGAAATGAAGGCAGCGCGGTGATAGCGTTCACAAGAAAGAAATGACTGCAGCGCCGGCGGTGATAGCTTTCACAAGAAATTGAGGCAGCGCGGTGATAGCATTCACAAGAAATGAGGCAGCGCGGTGATAGCATTCACAAGAAATGAGGCAGCGCGGTGATAGCATTCACAAGAAATGAGGCAGCGCGGTGATAGCATTCACAAGAAATGAGGCAGCGCGGTGATAGCATTCACAAGAAATGAGGCAGCGCGGTGATAGCATTCACAAGAAATGAGGCAGCGCGGTGATAGCATTCACAGGAAATGAGGCAGCGCGGTGATAGCATTCACAGGAAATGAGGCAGCGCGGTGATAGCATTCACAAGAAATGAGGCAGCGCGGTGATAGCATTCACAAGAAATGAGGCAGCGCGATGATAGCATTCACAAGAAATGAGGCAGCGCACAGA
Source organism: Leptobrachium leishanense (assembly GCA_009667805.1). NCBI lineage: Eukaryota > Metazoa > Chordata > Amphibia > Anura > Megophryidae > Leptobrachium > Leptobrachium leishanense. Next base: position 88,175,208 of record CM019073.1, read on the forward strand.
TCTTGGGGTTAGAACAGTCAGACAGGAACTGAGCCTTTAATGAAACATGAGCTAAACATGCTGCGACACAACAGATATCTACCCGCGGTGTCTAGCTGCGACACAACAGATATCTACCCGCGGTATCTTACTGCGACACAACAGATATCCACCCGCGGTGTCTTGCTGCGACACAACAGATATCCACCCGCGGTGTCTTACTGCGACACAACAGATATCCACCCGCGGCGTCTAGCTGCGACACAACAGATATCTACCCGCGGTGTCTTACTGCGACACAACAGATATCCACCCGCGGTGTCTTGCTGCGACACAACAGATATCCACCCGCGGTGTCTTACTGCGACACAACAGATATCCACCCGCGGTGTCTTGCTGCGACACAACAGATATCCACCCGCGGTGTCTTGCTGCGACACAACAGATATCCACCCGCGGTGTCTTACTGCGACACAACAGATATTCACCCACGGCATCTTGCTGTGACACAACAGATATCCGCCCGCGGCGTCTTGCGTGACACAACAGATATTCACCCGCGGCATCTTGCTGTGACACAACAGATATCCACCGCGGCGTCTTGCTGCGACACAACAGATATCCACCCGCGGTGTCTTACTGCGACACAACAGATATCCGCCCGCGGTGTCTTACTGCGACACAACAGATATCCGCCCGCGGTGTCTAGCTGCGACACAACAGATATCCACTGCGGCGTCTTGCTGCGACACAACAGATATCTACCCGCGGTGTCTAGCTGCGACACAACAGATATCTACCCGCGGTGTCTTACTGCGACACAACAGATATCCACCCGCGGTGTCTTGCTGCGACACAACAGATATCCACCCGCGGTGTCTTACTGCGACACAACAGATATCCACCCGCGGCGTCTAGCTGCGACACAACAGATATCTCTACCCGCGGTGTCTTACTGCGACACAACAGATATCCACCCGCGGTGTCTTGCTGCGACACAACAGAGATATCCACCCGCGGTGTCTTACTGCGACACAACAGATATCCACCCGCGGTGTCTTACTGCGACACAACAGATATCCACCGCGGTGTCTGCGTGCTGCGACACAACAGATATCCACCCGCGGTGTCTTGCTGCGACACAACAGATATCCACCCGCGGTGTCTTACTGCGACAACAACAGATATCACCCACGGCATCTTGCTGTGACACAACAGATATCCGCCCGCGGCGTCTTGCGTGACCACAACAGATATTCACCTGCGGCATCTTGCTGTGACACAACAGATATCCACCCGTGGAGTCTAGCTACGACACAACAGATATCCACCTGCGGCGTCTTGCTGCGACACAACAGATATCCGCCCGCGGCGTCTAGCTGCGACACAACAGATATCCACCCGCGGCGTCTAGCTGCGACACAATAGATATCCGCCCGCGGTGCCTGGCTGCGACACAACAGATATCCACCGCGGTGTCTAGCTGCGACACAACAGATATCCACCGCGGCGTCTTGCTGCGACACAACAGATATCCACCGCGGCGTCTTGCTGCGACACAACAGATATCCACCGCGGCGTCTTGCTGCGACACAACAGATATCCACCGCGGCGTCTTGCTGCGACACAACAGATATCCACCGCGGCGTCTTGCTGCGACACAACAGATATCCACCCGCGGTGTCTTGCTGCGACAACAGATATCCACCCGCGGTGTCTTGCTGCGACACAACAGATATCCACCGCGGCGTCTTGCTGCGTGACACAACAGATATCCGCCCGCGGTGCCTGGCTGCGACACAACAGATATCCACCCGCGGTGTCTTGCTGCGACACAACAGATATCCACCGCGGCGTCTTGCTGCGTGACAACAGATATCCCCACGTGGTGTCTAGCTGTGACACAACAGATATCCACCGCGGCGTCTTGCTGCGACACAACAGATATCCACCCGCGGTGTCTTGCTGCGACACAACAGATATCCGCCCGCAGTGTCTAGCTGTGACACAACAGATATCCACCGCGGCGTCTTGCTGCGACACAACAGATATCCACCCGCGGCGTCTTGCTGCGACACAACAGATATCCACCCGCGGCGTCTAGCTGCGACACAACAGATATCCACCGCGGCGTCTTGCTGCGTGACAACAGATATCCACCCACGGCGTCTTGCTGCGACACAACAGATATCCACCGCGGCGTCTTGCTGCGACACAACAGATATCCACCGCGGCGTCTTGCTGCGTGACACAACAGATATCCACCGCGGCGTCTTGCTGCGTGACACAACAGATATCCACCGCGGCGTCTTGCTGCGTGACACAACAGATATCCACCGCGGCGTCTTGCTGCGTGACACAACAGATATCCACCCGCGGCGTCTAGCTGCGACACAACAGATATCCACCGCGGCGTCTTGCTGCGTGACAACAGATATCCACCCACGGCATCTTGCTGCGACACAACAGATATCCACCCGCGGTGTCTCTGCTGCGACACAACAGATATCCACCGCGGCGTCTTGCTGCGACACAACAGATATCCACCGCGGCGTCTTGCTGCGTGTACACAACAGATATCCACCCGCGGCGTCTTGCTGCGTGACAACAGATATCCACCCGCGGCGTCTTGCTGCGTGACAACAGATATCCACCCACGGCATCTTGCTGCGACACAAGAGATATCCCCCCGTGGTGTCTAGCTGTGACACAACAGATATCCACCGCGGCGTCTTGCTGCGACACAACAGATATCCACCCGCGGTGTCTTGCTGCGACACAACAGATATCCACCCACGGTGTCTTGCTGCGACTCAACAGATATCCGCCCGCGGTGTCTAGCTGTGACACAACAGATATCCACCGCGGCGTCTTGCTGCGCGACACAACAGATATCCACCCGCGGTGTCTTACTGCGACACAACAGATATCCGCCCGCGGCGTCTTGCGTGACACAACAGATATCCACCACGGCGTCTTGCTGCGACACAACAGATATCCACCGCGGCGTCTTGCTGCGACACAACAGATATCCGCCCGCGGTGTCTTACTGCGACACAACAGATATCCACCGCGGCGTCTTGCTGCGACACAACAGATATCCGCCCGCGGTGTCTTACTGCGACACAACAGATATCCACCCGGGTGTGTCTAGCTGCGACACAACAGATATCCACCCGCGGTGTCTTGCGTGACACAACAGATATCCACCCGCGGTGTCTAGCTACGACACAACAGATATCCGCCCGCGGCGTCTTGCTGCGACACAACAGATATCCACCCGCGGCGTCTAGCTGCGACACAATAGATATCCGCCCGCGGCGTCTAGCTGCGACACAATAGATATCCGCCCGCGGTGTCTAGCTGCGACACAACAGATATCCGCCCGCGGTGTCTAGCTGCGACACAACAGATATCCACCGCGGCATCTTGCTGCGACACAACAGATATCCACCGCGGCGTCTTGCTGCGACACAACAGATATCCACCCGCGGCGTCTAGCTGCGACACAATAGATATCCGCCGCGGCGCGTCTAGCTGCGACACAATAGATATCCGCCGCGGTGTCTAGCTGCGACACAACAGATATCCGCCCGCGGTGTCTAGCTGCGACAACAACAGATATCCACCGCGGCATCTTGCTGCGACACAACAGATATCCACCGCGGCGTCTTGCTGCGACACAACAGATATCCACCGCGGCGTCTTGCTGCGTGACACAACAGATATCCATCGCGGCTTCTTGCTGCGTGACACAACAGATATCCATCGCGGCGTCTTGCTGCGACACAACAGATATCCACCCGCGGCGTCTTGCTGCGACACAACAGATATCCACCCGCGGTGTCTTGCTGCGACACAACAGATATCCACCCGCGGTGTCTTGCTGCGACACAACAGATATCCACCGCGGCGTCTTGCTGCGTGACACAACAGATATCCGCCCGCGTTGCCTGGCTGCGACACAACAGATATCCACCCGCGGTGTCTTGCTGCGACACAACAGATATCCGCCCGCGGTGTCTTGCTGCGTGACAACAGATATCCACCCGCGGTGCCTGGCTGCGACACAACAGATATTCACCCACGGCATCTTGCTGTGACACAACAGATATCCACCCGCGGCGTCTTGCTGCGACACAACAGATATCCGCCCGCGGTGCCTGGCTGCGACACAACAGATATCCACCCGCGGCGTCTTGCTGCGTCACAACAGATATCCACCCGCGGCGTCTAGCTGCGACACAATAGATATCCGCCCGCGGCGTCTAGCTGCGACACAATAGATATTCACCGCGGTGCCTGGCTGCGACACAACAGATATCCACCGCGGCGTCTTGCTGCTGCGACACAACAGATATCCACCGCGGCGTCTTGCTGCGTGACACAACAGATATCCACCCGCGGTGCCTGGCTGCGACAACAGATATTCACCCACGGCATCTTGCTGCGACACAACCGATATCCACCGCGGCGTCTTGCTGCGTGACACAACAGATATCCACCGCGGCGTCTTGCTGTGACACAACAGATATCCACCCGCGGCGTCTTGCTGCGTGACAACAGATATCCACCGCGGTGCCTGGCTGCGACACAACAGATATCCACCCGCGGCGTCTTGCTGCGTGACAACAGATATCCACCCGCGGTGTCTAACTGCGACACAACAGATATTCACCCACGGCGTCTTGCGTGACACAACAGATATCCCCCCGCGGTGTCTTGCTGCGACACAACAGATATCCGCCCGCGGTGTCTAGCTGCGTGACACAACAGACACCCCTCCCCCGCCTTGGTGTCTGGGATATAATTAGATTAGGAACAGGACAGGTAATGGAATGAACTCTCGACACCAACGGTTATTCAGAGAGAGGTGAAAACCACGAGAATGACTGGCGAAGTGAAAATTAATTTTAGGTCAAAATAATAGCCAAACCAGAAAAATTCTCCCATTTATCTCCCTTTCCAAATCGGCTATTTGCTCTACATTGTTCTCTTCTCCTGGTTTTCACCTCTCTCTGAATAACCTTGCTAGGCAAATGCACAACATCCCAACAAGAGAGAACAAAAGCAGATACAATAATCTGTCACTGATTGTAAACCTATTCTAGATAGGGAGAGATGGAAAAAGATACAGTGACCCCCACAGTAATCCCATAAACCAGTGGTTTCCACCCCTGCTCCTCAAGTACCCTACACCAGGGATATGATTTGCTGCTCAGTGATTGCAGGATTCAGTCTGCATTTCCTCAAGGTGATCCTGCAAACCTGGCCTGATGGGGGGGGAGGGTTCCTTGAGGACCGCGGCTGGGAACCACTGATGTTAACCTTACAGGGTTATTAAGAGAAAGGTGAAACTCTGGAGAACTTTTGGAGAATGGAAAATTCTAGGTCAAAATAGCTGATGTGGAAAGTGAGTTAAATGGGAGAATTTTTCTGGTTTGGCTGTTTTGACCTAGAATTTTCACTTCTCCAAAAGTTCTCGAGTTTCACCTTTCTCTGAATAATCCTGTAGTAACAGATAAACATAGACCATAAAGCTAATGACCTTATTCGCACATAACGCAGACAGCCTCGAATTGTATGTACAGGGCGACTTCGATATCGGAGAGGGCAGCGAAACAATAAACATCCGGCCTGCACCCCACAAATACATCTCTAGGCCCATGTACCCCAAGTACAAAGCTACTCTCGTTACAGGGTGCTGGAATGTGGCCAAAGCTAGAATGGATCAGGGGCTGCATTGGATTTGGGGGCGGTGAGGGCCAGAGCTGTAATAAAGCGTGGGTTTTAAAGAAGCAGGTGCTGTAACAGCCAGCGCTGTAATAAAGGGGGGCTTGCAATGAAGCGGGAGCTGTAACAGCCAGCACGGTAATAAAGGGGGGCTTGCATTGAAGCGGGAGCTGTAACAGCCAGTGCTGTAATAAAGCTGGGCTTATAATGAAGCGGGAGCTGTAACAGCCAGTGCTGTAATAAAGCTGGGCTTATAATGAAGCGGGAGCTGTAATAAAGCAGGGGCTTATAATGAAGCGGGACTTGTAATAAAGCAGGGGCCATACAATCAGCGCTGTAATAAAGCGGGGCTTATAATGAAGCAGAGGCTGTAACAGCCAGCGCTGTAATAAAGCAGGGCTTGTAATGAAGCGGGGCTGTAATAAAGCAGGGCTTGTAATGAAGCGGGGCTGTAACAGCCAACGCTGTAATAAAGCAGGGCTTGTAATGAAGCGGGGGTTTTAATGAAGCGGGGCTGTAACAGCCAGCGCTGTAATAAAGCAGGGCTTGTAATGAAACGGGGGTTTTAATGAAGCGGGGCTGTAACAGCCAGTGCTGTAATAAAGCAGGGCTTGTAATAAAGCAGGGGTTTTAATGAAGCGGGGCTGTAACAGCCAGTGCTGTAATAAAGCAGGGCTTGTAATGAAGCGGGGGTTTTAATTTATTTTATTTTTATTTATAAAGGAATTTACCAGGAAGGATACATTGAGATTTCTCTCGTTTTCAAGTATGTCCTGGGTTCGAGAACATTGAAGTGTTACAGAAATACAAAATAATACAATGTAAGATATTAACACAAGACCAAATACACAGATTAACAGAAAAATAAATATGGAGGAAATAAGGCTAGGGTCAGACTGAGGCAGTGCGAACGCGCGTTCTGGCGCACATAATTACGGCCGCACTAGCAGCAGATGCCGGGCAATGACGGCCAATATACGAAGTACGGTCGCACAAAAGTCCGGCCGTGCAACGCAAGTGGAATTTGAACGCATTTTTTCGAGAACGTGAAACCGCAGGTACTGACGTACAGAGTGCGCTGAGTCCGCTAGCGGTGTGTGTGCGTGATTAGGAGACGTCAGACGCTGCTAATGTCCGGCCAACATAACGTCCAGACACAAAAAGGGTTTTATTGATGATCCGTACAAAATCACGGACGAAAATGCGCATAGTATGACCGCTATCACGTATTCCGTGAAAAAATACGTCCATTCGTTCGAACGCACTTTTTCACAGACAACATAAAAATGCGTTAGTCTGACCCTAGCCTAAAGTCATTATGTTACATGTATACAGGTGCATTCCGTATTGAGGTATGTTAATAGGGAGCTCTTAAGGGACTTTAGACTGGGGGAAGATTTGATGGCGTCTGGGAAGTTATTCCATAATTGTGGTGCTCTGTAGGAAAATGAGGATCGAGCCATTTTCTTTTTGTTTTGTGGTATTGCAAGTAAGGTGCTGGTCCTGGATCGGAGGTTATAGGATGAGGGAACTGCCGGGGGAAGCAGCATATTCAGGTAGGGTGGCAGCTTCCCAGAGATGCTCTTAAACACCAGGTTGGAAAGGTGAAGGGTGCGTCTGGATTCCAGCGACGGCCAGTTTAGTTCTTTTAACATGTCACAATGGTGGGTCATGTAGTTACATTGTAATGCAAAGCGGCAGAATGAGTTATACAATGTAGTAAGTTTCTGGAGGTGTGTTTGCGGGGCGGCTGCATACACTACATCTCTGTAATCAATAGCCGGCATAAGCATTTGTTGTACAATCTGCTTTCTTACCGCGGGACTCAGGCAGGATTTGTTTCTGTACAGGGCACCTAGTTTGGGGTAAAGTTTAGATGAGAGTTTTTCGATGTGGGGCCAAAGGATAGATTAGGGTCCAACCACATACCTAGATATTTGAGAGAAGTGACTGTGGTCAGCGTGCCATTTGATTTTGTCCCAACACATATATGGGGTGTTTGCAATTTGTGTAGTTTAGGTGCGGTTCCAAAGAGCATCGTTACAGTTTTGTCAGTATTTAGAAAAAGTTTGTTGTGTTTGATCCACTTTTCTACCCCTGTGAATTGTTCTTGCAGCGCGGCCTCCAGCTGTGGGAGATTTGGTTTGCTGGTATAGGTTACGGTGTCGTCTGCGTACATGTGTACAGTTGAGGATTTGCTGGTATAGGTTGCGGTGGCGTCTGCGTACATGTGTAAAGTTGAGGCTTTGCAGACGTTGGGCAGATCATTTATGAATATTGTGAATAGCAGGGGGCCGAGTATCGAGCCTTGGGGTACACCGCACGTTAATGAAACGAGGCTGTAACAGACAGTGCTGTAATATTTATTTATTTATTTATTTATAAAGGATTTTACCAGGAAGGATACATTAAGATTTCTCTCGTTTTCAAGTATGTCCTAAAGCAGGGCTTGTAATGAACCAGGGGTTTTAATGAAGCGGGGCTGTAACAGCCAGTGCTGTAATAAAGTAGGGCTTGTAATGAAGCAGGGGTTTAAAGAAGCGGGGCTGTAACAGCCAGTGCTGTAATAAAGCAGGGCTTGTAATGAAGCGGGGCTGTAACAGCCAGTGCTATAATAAAGTAGGGCTTGTAATGAAGCAGGGGTTTAAAGAAGCGGGGCTGTAACAGCCAGTGCTGTAATAAAGCTGGGCTTATAATGAAGCGGGGCGTGTAATAAAGCAGGAGCTGTAACAGCCAGTGCTGTAATAAAGCAGGGCTTGTAATGAAGCAGGGGCTGTACAACCAGCGCTGTAATAAAGCAGGGCTTGTAATGAAGCGGGGCCGTAACAGCCAGTGCTGTAATAAAGCAGGGCTTGTAATGAAGCGGGGGTTTTAATGAAGCGGGGCTGTAACAGCCAGTGCTGTAATAAAGCAGGGCTTGGTTTAATGAAGCGGGGCTGTAACAGCCAGTGCTGTAATAAAGCAGGGCTTGTAATGAAGCGGGGCTGTAACAGCCAGTGCTGTAATAAAGCTGGGCTTATAATGAAGCGGGGCGTGTAATAAAGCAGGAGCTGTAACAGCCAGTGCTGTAATAAAGCAGGACTTGTAATGAAGCAGGGGCCGTAACAGCCAGTGCTGTAATAAAGCGGGGCTTGTAATGAAGCAGGGGACGTAACAGCCAGTGCTGTAATAAAGCAGGGCTTGTAATGAAGCAGGGGCTGTACAACCAGCGCTGTAATAAAGCGGGGCTTGTAATGAAGCGGGGGCTGTACAACCAGCGCTGTAATAAAGCGGGGCTTGTAATGAAGCGGGGGCTGTACAACCAGCGCTGTAATAAAGCGGGGCTTGTAATGAAGCAGGGGCTGTACAACCAGCGCTGTAATAAAGCGGGGCTTGTAATGAAGCGGGGGCTGTACAACCAGCGCTGTAATAAAGCGGGGCTTGTAATGAAGCAGGGGCTGTACAACCAGCGCTGTAATAAAGCGGGGCTTGTAATGAAGCGGGGGCTGTACAACCAGCGCTGTAATAAAGCGGGGCTTGTAATGAAGCGGGGGCTGTACAACCAGCGCTGTAATAAAGCGGGGGTTTAATGAAGCGGGGGCTGTACAACCAGCGCTGTAATAAAGCGGGGCTTGTAATGAAGCGGGGGTTTAATGAAGCATGGAGAGGGGTTGTATGGCCAAAGCAGGAGTGAATCGGGGTGCTCTAACCTCAATACTAACATACATATAATTTATTCATGCTGACGGGCAGTACATGAAATATTCCACCCCGCAGCATGTATAATCCATACTGGGCAGGTAGGGAATCCCAGGTGACCTGCCTCGATTTTCATCATGTGGCATATGAATTATACGGGGCAGCACTTTTCCCTGTGCTCCCCCTCTGCATGAAATTGTAATGTGTGTCCAGGAAAACATGGAGGGTCCGGCCTCCCCTGACCCCAATACTTACACTGAGTCTGTGCCAACCCTGGTACAATGGTATAACCCGCCTCCCCCCCCTTATCAGCTTGGAGCATAGTGCGCTGCGGATGTGACGTCACCAGAGCGCACCGGAAGCAGAGCCCGTAGACAGAGTGCGGCGGCGGTGACACAGGGAAACAGAGGAAAATGGAGGAGCTCGGGATAATCATAGAGAAAAGCAGCGGCCAGGTACCGGGAGAATACACACCCCGGGGGCAAAGATTAGATCACATTACCCGGGGCTGAGCGCGGGTTATATTATATTATATTCTCTGGGTGCGGGTTATATTATATTATATTCTCTGGGAGCGGGTTATATTATATTATATTCTCTGGGCGCGGGTTATATTATATTATATTCTCTGGGTGCGGGTTATATATATTATATTCTCTGGGAGCGGGTTATATATATTATATTCTCTGGGCGCGGGTTATATATATTATATTCTCTGGGTGCGGGTTATATTATATTCTCTGGGTGCGGGTTATATTATATTCTCTGGGTGCGGGTTATATTATATTATATTCTCTGGGTGCGGGTTATATATATCTCTGGGCGCGGGTTATTATATTATATTCTCTCTGGGTGCGGGTTATATTATATTCTCTGAGCGCGCGGTTATATTATATTATATTCTCTGGGCGCGGGTATATTATATTCTCTGGGTGCGGGTTATATTATATTATATTCTCTGGGTGCGGGTTATATTATATTCTCTGGCGCGGGTTATATTATATTATATCTCTGAGCGCGGGTTATATTATATTATATTCTCTGGGCGCGGGTTATATTATATTATATTCTCTGGGTGCGGGTTATATTATATTATATTCTCTGGGTGCGGGTTATATTATTGGGTTTTATATATATATTATATTCTCTGGGTGCGGGTTATATTATATTCTCTGGGTGCGGGTTATATTATATTCTCTGGGCGCGGGTTATATTATATTCTCTGGGCGCGGGTTATATTATATTATATTCTCTGGGCGCGGGTTATATTATATTATATTCTCTGGGTGCGGGTTATATTATATTCTCTGGGCCGCGGGTTATATTATATTATATTCTCTGGGTGCGGGTTATATTATATTATATCTCTGGGCGCGGGTTATATTATATTATATTCTCTGGGTGCGGGTTATATTATATTATATTCTCTGGGCGCGGGTTATATTATATTATATTCTCTGGGAGCGGGTTATATTATATTCTCTGGGTGCGGGTTATATTATATATTTCATTCTCTGGGAGCGGGTTATATTATATTATATATTCTCTGGGCGCGGGTTATATTATATTATATTCTATTCTCTGGGCGCGGGTTATATTATATTATATTCTCTGGGTGCGGGTTATATTATATTATATTATATTCTCTGGGCGCGGGTTATATTATATTATATTCTCTGGGCGCGGGTTATATTATATTCTCTGGGCGCGGGTTATATTATATTATATTCTCTGGGCGCGGGTTATATTATATTATATTCTCTGGGCGCGGGTTATATTATATTATATTCTCTGGGCGCGGGTTATATTATATTATATTCTCTGGGTGCGGGTTATATTATATTCTCTGGGCGCGGGTTATATTATATTATATTCTATTCTCTGGGCGCGGGTTATATTATATTATATTCTCTGGGTGCGGGTTATATTATATTATATTATATTCTCTGGGTGCGGGTTATATTATATTCTCTGGGCGCGGGTTATATTATATTATATTCTCTGGGCGCGGGTTATATTATATTATATTCTCTGGGCGCGGGTTATTATTATATTCTCTGGGTGCGGGTTATATTATATTATATTATATTCTCTGGGCGCGGGTTATATTATATTATATTCTCTGGGCGCGGGTTATATTATATTATATTCTCTGGGCGCGGGTTATATTATATTATATTCTCTGGGTGCGGGTTATATTATATTATATTCTCTGGGTGCGGGTTATATTATATTATATTCTCTGGGTGCGGGTTATATTATATTATATTCTCTGGGCGCGGGTTATATTATATTCTCTGGGCGCGGGTTATATTATATTCTCTGGGTGCGGGTTATATTATATTATATTCTCTGGGTGCGGGTTATATTATATTCTCTGGGCGCGGGTTATATTATATTATATTCTCTGGGCGCGGGTTATATTATATTATATTCTCTGGGCGCGGGTTATATTATATTCTCTGGGTGCGGGTTATATTATATTATATTCTCTCTGGGTGCGGGTTATATTATATTATATTCTCTGGGTGCGGGTTATATTATATTATATTCTCTCTGGGCGCGGGTTATATTATATTATATTCTCTGGGTGCGGGTTATATTATATTATATTCTCTGGGTGCGGGTTATATTATATTATATTCTCTGGGTGCGGGTTATATTATATTATATTCTCTGGGTGCGGGTTATATTATATTATATTCTCTGGGTGCGGGTTATATTATATTATATTCTCTGGGTGCGGGTTATATTATATTCTCTGGGTGCGGGTTATATTATATTATATTCTCTGGGTGCGGGTTATATTATATTATATTCTCTGGGCGCGGGTTATATTATATTATATTCTCTGGGTGCGGGTTATATTATATTATATTCTCTGGGTGCGGGTTATATTATATTATATTCTCTGGGTGCGGGTTATATTATATTATATTCTCTGGGTGCGGGTTATATTATATTCTCTGGGTGCGGGTTATATTATATTCTCTGGGTGCGGTTATATTATATTATTTCTCTGGGTGCGGGTTATATTATATTATATTCTCTGGTGCGGGTTATATTATATTCTCTGGGGCGGGTTATATTATATTATATTCTCTGGGCGCGGTTTATATTATATTCTATTCTCTGAGCGCGGGTTATATTATATTATATTCTCTGGGCGCGGGTTATATTATATTATATTCTCTGGGCGCGGATTATATTCTCTGGGCGCGGGTTATATTATATTATATTCTCTGGGCGCGGGTTATATTATGTAAGCGGGGCCCCGCTCTGGGCGCAGGTTATATAGATGTCGTTTTGAGCAGAAGCCGCTCCATTCATTCTGTGAGATTTATGAAATGGCTTATATCTGGCTCTCCAACCCCCACTACTGTGAGCCCCATGTGGGGGCCGGGGCTCCTTCGCTGCTCATGCTTTGTTTCTGGATCCAGGATGAAGCTCCATCGCTGGTGCCTTCTCGCCCAGTGACCGCTCTTTCCTTCCTGGGCCCCGAGCCGGAAGATCTGGAGGATTTATACAGTCGCTACAAGGTGAGTGTTCTGCATCCAGCCCGATCCCGGCACGGCTCCTTCCCATTGGCCCGATCCCGGCACGGCTCCTTCCCATTGGCCCGATCCCGGCACGGCTCCTTCCCATTGGCCCGATCCCGGCACGGCTCCTTCCCATTGGCCCGATCCCGGCACGGCTCCTTCCCATTGGCCCGATCCCGGCACGGCTCCTTCCCATTGGCCCGATCCCGGCACGGCTCCTTCCCATTGGCCCGATCCCGGCACGGCTCCTTCCCATTGGCCCGATCCCGGCACGGCTCTGGGTGTGTCGTCCAAACTTGCCCTGCCTAGGATGTGTAGATGGGTTGGTATTAGAGACCCCTTCGTTGACCCGCCTACCGGGAATACAGGGTGGTCCCTTCGCTGACATGGCTGCTTTTCGCTCCACAGAAGCTGCAGCAGGAGCTGGAGTTTCTGGAGGTCCAGGAGGAATACATCAAGGATGAGCAGAAGAACTTGAAGAAGGAATTCCTGCACGCCCAGGAGGAGGTGAAGCGCATCCAGAGCATCCCGCTGGTCATTGGACAGTTCCTGGAGGCAGTGGATCAGAACACGGCTATTGTGGGCTCTACCACAGGTAACACTGCACCAGCTCTCTGCCCGTCATGTGAGGCCTTACTCGTTCTCGTGTAGCAAACTGTTGCATCATATCTCGATTTTTACATAGTTTTGGTCCTTGTTGGGTGGCGTGCCAGATCTCCGCCTCTCTCCATTACGTGTAGTCGTGGTTGTCGGGTGGCGCCGTATCTCTGCCTCTCTCGGTGCTGCTGAGTGATGATGCTCACTCCTGGTTCCATTCCTCCAGTTTTCACGTTTTTGTCTTTTTCCCCCTACAGGGTCTAATTACTACGTGCGGATCCTGAGCACCATTGACCGTGAGTTGCTGAAGCCGAACGCGTCGGTGGCCCTTCACAAGCACAGCAATGCCCTAGTGGATGTGTTGCCTCCTGAGGCTGATAGCAGCATCATGATGTTGACTTCTGGTGAGCTGCTGCATTGCGCCCTGTGTATCCGGTGAATCGACTCGCAGCAGAATTTATTACACAAGCTGCCCGGGACTTTCTGGCCGTTCCACGTGTCCGGCTGCGCGCCGTGTGTGAGCTGAACGGACGTAGCGGCTGGCTAGAGTAAACCGGGCTGATTTCCTGTTCTTCCATGAATAAAATGTGCCGGGGGACAAGCTGTCCAGTAATGCTCCCGGGGACGTTTCCAGTGGGCTGGGGGTTCCTGTTGACATGTTCTGGGATTGAGTCTTGCCGGCGGTTCACGTGGCACCTGGGTATTCACTCGGTGTAATCGGTGCGCCCCTCTCCCTTGATTTGCTGCAGTGTGTAGCGCAGGGCCGGGCCGCGTCCAATGTATGGGGTAATTATCCTGTCCCAGCCTGGAGGACGCTGAGGACCGGTGACTGCTGGCCATGCCTCTGCTCACTGCCTTTACATGCAGGATGGGCCTGTGTCTATGGTTGCCGCATCGGGTGTGGCTAATGTCCCGTGATGACGTTGCCGGTGTGTCTCTTGATCTGCAGACCAGAAGCCGGACGTCCTGTACTCTGATATCGGTGGGATGGACATCCAGAAGCAGGAGGTGCGCGAGGCGGTGGAGCTCCCACTCACTCACTTTGAGCTCTACAAACAGGTAAGGGGGCGCTGCGCACGAGGGACCATCCATCATCGCTGGTGACCACGGTGGGGCTCTCTCAGATGTGCAGGCTGTGGTGTGTCTGTTGTTCAAGCTCTGCTGCTTCTCGCTCGGCCTCCCAGCTCTCTTGTGTGTTGAGCTCCATGGGAGGGGCCGGTGTGTCGTATTCTTCTGACGTCTTCCATTTCCGCTCAGATCGGCATCGACCCTCCCAGAGGTGTCCTGATGTATGGACCACCGGGATGCGGGAAGACTATGCTGGCCAAAGCCGTGGCTCATCATACCACAGGTGAGAGAGGACACACACCTCTGGGTGAGGGAGTTTTTTTTTCCCTTGATGTGAGTGCTGAACCGGTGCGCTGCCGGTACTGGAGTTGTGGTTGTGCTGGCATCCTGTGTTACCTGTATGTTGTATGTCCCTGTGACTCTTCTTTCCGCGTGTCTTGCAGCGGCGTTTATTCGCGTAGTCGGGTCTGAATTTGTCCAGAAATACCTTGGTGAGGGGCCGCGCATGGTCAGAGACGTTTTCCGGCTCGCCAAGGAGAACGCTCCCGCCATCATCTTCATCGATGAAATAGATGCCATCGCCACAAAGAGGTTTGACGCCCAAACTGGAGGTGAGTGATGGTTACCATCCTGGCTAGGATAAAGGTTTCCCTGCGCCCCCCCCCCCCCCAACCCCTCCTTATCCAGTGACATGCAGTGAGCGACTCCCAGATTCCTTTTCTTTCCAGCTGACCGCGAGGTCCAGAGGATTCTGCTCGAGCTCCTCAACCAGATGGACGGCTTCGACCAGAACGTCAACGTGAAGGTGAGGGACTGATCACAGAAGGAACGCGGCAGAGCTTCACCCCGACTCCTGCAGCTCCTGCTGATACAGATCTAAACCTGTATCACGCTGTCAGCGTCTGGAAAGGGAAAGGGGGGGGGGGGGAATTAAGGGGAAAAGTCCAAGAATGTGCCGGGGCTTTACATGAAGGCTCAGTGTGCCAGCGTGCTGCGGTGGGATGGGCCGGCGCGTTAAGCGGTGGGAGGGGCTGGCGTGGATTATTTATGTCCGCTGACCTCAGCACTGAGGGCTGTGACCTGATCCGGGGTGTGCTTGTCCTCATTTTGCCGCAGGTGATCATGGCCACTAACCGAGCAGACACTTTGGATCCAGCTCTCCTACGTCCCGGGCGACTGGATAGAAAAATCGAGTTCCCCGTGCCGGATCGCAGACAGAAACGCCTCATCTTCTCCACCATCACCAGCAAGATGAACCTGTCTGAGGAAGTGGACCTGGAGGACTGTATCCTCTGCTCGTGTCATGAAGTCACAGTCCTAACTCTTGTAGCAGGCTGCGGCTTTTCAACTACAACTCCCATGATGACTTTCTTACAAAGCAACATGGAGGTTGTGGTTCTGCATCAGACGGGCGTCTCCTGGTTGGCTGGTCCTGATCTAGAATAATTTAGCAAATCACTGATTCCCGCACCCAGAAATCACCGGGACAAATGGCAATGGCACCAGAGACTGGTGGAGCTGCACCAACTCTCTTTCTGCAGGGCGGGGGTGGGGGCAATGTTTAATACAGTATGGGGGGTGTTTTTTCTCTTAAAGGATAAATTAAATCTGGCTCTTTGACTCCTTAACTCGTCCCCAGACGTTGCTCGTCCTGATAAGATTTCCGGTGCTGACATTAACTCCATCACCCAAGAGGTTTGTACTTCTCGTTTTGCTGTTAACTTGACTTGGGCCTCTTTATGCTGACCTTGTACACACTGGGCCTGGTTGACGTTCCTTCACCGCACAACAGCCTTGGAATTCGGCCTTTATCTTCCTGATGTTTTTGTCTCGTCGCAGTCTGGCACTCTGTGCCCCCTCCCCATACCATCTCATGCAGTCTGTCACTCTGCGCCTTCTCCCCATACCATCTCATGACAATCCGTCACTCTGCGCCCCTCCCCATACCATCTCATGACAATCCGTCACTCTGCGCCCCCTCCTCATATCATCTCATTGCAGTCCGGTGCCCTGTTCCCCCTGTAAACTCTTGGTAGTTTGTGTACAAGGTCATGTGTGTCCACCTTGGACATGGCGTCTGCTTTACGTTATATTAGACGCCACTCCCCGGGTCAGCTTTACGTTATATTAGACGCTGCTCCTCGGGTCTGCTTTACGTTATATTAGACGCTGCTCCTCGGGTCGACTTTACGTTATATTAGACAGCGCTCCTCGTGCCGGCTTTACGTTATATTAGACGCCGCTCCTCGTGCCGGCTTTATGTTATATTAGACGCCGCTCCTCGTGCCGGCTTTACGTTATATTAGACGCTGCTCCTCGGGTCGGCTTTACGTTATATTAGACGCTGCTCCTCGGGTCGGCTTTACGTTATATTAGACGCCGCTCCTCGTGCCGGCTTTACGTTATATTAGACGCCGCTCCTCGTGCCGGCTTTATGTTATATTAGACGCTGCTCCTCGGGTCGGCTTTACGTTATATTAGACGCTGCTCCTCGTGCCGGCTTTACGTTATATTAGACGCTGCTCCTCGGGTCGGCTTTACGTTATATTAGACGCTGCTCCTCGGGTCGGCTTTACGTTATATTAGACGCTGCTCCTCGTGCCGGCTTTACGTTATATTAGACGCTGCTCCTCGGGTCGGCTTTACGTTATATTAGACGCCGCTCCTCGGGTCGGCTTTACGTTATATTAGACGCTGCTCCTCGGGTCGGCTTTACGTTATATTAGACGCTTTACGTTATATTAGACGCTGCTCCTCGGGTCTGCTTTACGTTATATTAGATGCTTTACGTTATATTAGACGCTGCTCCTCGTGTCGGCTTCACGTTATATTCGATGCTGCTCCTCGGGTCGGCTTTACGTTATATTAGACGCTGCTCCTCGGGCCGGCTTCACGTTATATTAGACGCTGCTCCTCGGATCAGCTTTACGAGTTGGCGCCGGTCACTTTGTTGCTGCTCTGGATTGTTTCTTTGCATATAAAGCCATTGCTCGTTTAACGCGTGTGATCTTTGTGCTGGTGGTTTCACTCCTTGTCTGTAGCGGCAGGATCGGTTTCCATGGAGATTAAAATCTAGATCCTGCCCCTTCCGTATCTGCAATGATGTAAATGTGCCGGCGCGGCTTAATGTGTGTTCCTCCTCTCTGTCCAGGCCGGGATGCTCGCCGTGAGGGAAAACCGTTACATCGTGCTCGCTAAGGACTTCGAGAAAGCGTATAAAACGGTGATCAAGAAAGACGAGCAGGAGCACGAGTTCTACAAGTAGTGAGCGGCGCGGCCTCTGCCTGAATCACCGAATCACGTTTTTGTTACAGGTTGTGTTGGATGTTTAATAAAATCCCGGATAACTCCCCGATTCCGGCCACTGCTTTCTATGGGGAGGGGGTACTGACGATGTGACCTCACCTAAATGCGAGGACGCACAGGATGGAAGGATTCTGTCCTCATGAGCCGTGTTGGGCCTGGTGTTAGCATTCTTGGGTGCGCGGGTTACAGCTCGGCTGCGCGTTTGGAAAGGAGACTTTTAAGCCAATTATTAAAGGGTCCCCCCCCCCCCCCCCCGGTGAATTGGAATTAATATCCAGTCCCTCCCACAAAGCGATCAAAACTATTACATAATACGTTCCCCAGGACGTACATTGAGATTTCTCTCGTTTTAAAGTATCTTTCCGGGTAAAATACTTTATAAATATAGAATAAATGATACATAACATGGACACATCCCATCTGTAAACATTGTATGGACACAATGCTGCATAATGTATCCACGTGATCCGGACAGGTTCCGACAAAATAAATTCCGTTTTATACAATGTATAAAAGTGTCACAGACACAATCCAGGACATACTTGAAAACGAGAGAAATCTCAATGTATCCTTCCTGGTAAAATCATTTATAAAACGGACGCAGAATGAGAACACCTGCAGTTTGTTACGTCAGCATCGGTTGTCACCTCACGTGACCCGTGATACAAGATGGCCGCAAAACGTGAAAAATGCATCTTGTGTGACTGAAGTAGTGGAGACAGTTACTGTGGCGCAGCGGCTTCCACAGCCAAATACGAGGCCGGCTGACAGGAGCAAGAAATGTCGCCACATGAGATGTTTGTGCTGGAACACGGCCCGGGTCACAGGAACAAGGTGATCCAACACGACGCAAAAACAGACGGTACGAAACATTCTGCAGAAACAGGTGAAACGGACTCCTTAAACTGCGCACTAAGTGAGGATAAGCTCAAACGTCAGGGTCAGAGACCTCAATCCTCCAACTGTTTGAAACTGCTTTTCCCTTGAGGCTCCGTCACGGTAATGGCCGCCTCATTATTATGGGAGCTGTAGTTGTGAAACTTCAGGGCAGCTCCTTCCTGCGCTCCCCCTCTGCACATCACAGAGCAGCTCCTTCCAGCACGCCCCCCCCTCTGCATGTCACAGAGCAGCTCCTTCCTGCGCTCCCCCTCTGCACATCACAGAGCAGCTCCTTCCTGCGCTCCCCCTCTGCACATCAGAGCAACTCCTTCCTGCGCTCCCCCTCTGCACGTCACAGGGCAGCTCCTTCCAGCACGCCCCCCCCTCTGCACGTCACAGAGCAGCTCCTTCCTGCGCTCCCCCTCTGCACATCACAGAGCAGCTCCTTCCAGCACGCCCCCCCCTCTGCATGTCACAGAGCAGCTCCTTCCTGCGCTCCCCCTCTGCACATCACAGAGCAGCTCCTTCCTGCACTCCCCCTCTGCACGTCAGAGCAACTCCTTCCTGCGCTCCCCCTCTGCACGTCACAGGGCAGCTCCTTCCAGCACGCCCCCCCCTCTGCACGTCACAGAGCAGCTCCTTCCTGCGCTCCCCCTCTGCACGTCACAGAGCAGCTCCTTCCTGCGCTCCCCCTCTGCACATCACAGAGCAGCTCCTTCCTGCGCTCCCCCTCTGCACATCACAGAGCAGCTCCTTCCTGCGCTCCCCCTCTGCACGTCACAGAGCAGCTCCTTCCTGCGCTCCCCCTCTGCACATCACAGAGCAACTCCTTCCTGCGCTCCCCCTCTGCACGTCACAGGGCAGCTCCTTCCAGCACGCCCCCCTCTGCACGTCACAGAGCAGCTCCTTCCTGCGCTCCCCTCTGCACGTCACAGAGCAGCTCCTTCCTGCGCTCCCCCTCTGCACATCACAGAGCAGCTCCTTCCTGCGCTCCCCCTCTGCACGTCACATGGCAGCTGTTTCCTGCGCTCCCCCTCTGCACGTCACAGAGCAGCTCCTTCCTGCGCTCCCCCTCTGCATGTCACAGGGCAGCTCCTTCCTGTGCTCCCCATTTTGTATGAATGAGCTATTTGTCCAGTTACACACAGCAGGTGTGTGTGTGTGTGATTGTTGCGTCTTTACTCTTGGTGTTCCCCTGTGATTGGATGTGATCAGGAATGCTGGGAGGTATCCTGAGGCACTAGCGGGGGGGGGGGGGGGGTGTTACCATTCAGCAGGTTTAGAGCATTATTTATCTCCTGGTGCTTTGCACCTCGGGGGGGGGGGGTGTTCAAGGGGCTCCTCCCTGATCGCGGCCGGCGTTAAATGAATTTCTGTTTAAACACAGACAGGAACATGATTAGCTTTTTATGTGTGCAGGGTCAATGCGTGACCCCTGACCTTGCGGGCAGATCGTGCGACTCTCCCGTCGCCGCGTCCCACCAGGTGGGACTCAGGGCTAATTAAATCTGCTGGAATACAAATGACTAATCCGAGGCTTCACGGAAACTCAACACCGGCCATTGTGTTCTGCTCATTATTCCCGGGAACTCGATCTGCGTCCACACAATGAAAAGCACCTCGCTCACTGCGTGAACCTCGTGGTGCGGCAGGGGAACCGCACCAGATACGGCATGTGCCAACGCGGCAGGCCTCACCGAATGTCGGCGCAAAGCATGATACAAAGTAACAGCGGCTGAAATAAGGCGCACGTGGAGCCGCTAATCGCCCTAAAGTTTTGGGGGTTTATGGGGGGGTGGAGGCTTCCTCATTCTGTAAAAGCTGTGCCCGGATCCTTATTCCCTCGCCGCCGCCGCCATCACTAACCCGGAATTTGTTGGGGATTACAAAGGTTGGACAGTTTGGAAAAGAAATCTCTCGGGATGTTTTAACCAAAATTTGCAAATCCTCACTTTTCGTCAGTGGAAGGTCCTCCCCCCCCCCCCCCCCCCCCCATCATCACACAGGCTGCGGCCTCAGGGCTTCCTCGGGGTCTGCGGACTGACTGTCTCTTTGGGCCAGTGTAGGAACCAAATAGAAATATTGTTTAGTGGCCGTCGGTTCCAGGCTCTATCCATCAGTTCCAGGTGCAGTGGAAGCCACCTAGACCTGTCCGTCATGTGTGAATCCTGATTTGGACCAGGAGTCCCCTCATAGGTTGGACGAGGAGTCCCCTCATAGGTCGGATCAGGAGGCCCCTCATAGGTCGGACCAGTAGGCCCCTCATAGACTGGATCAGGAGGCCCCTCATAGATCGGACCAGGAGTCCCCTCATAGGTCGGACCAGGAGGCCCCTCATAGACTGGATCAGGAGGCCCCTCATAGACTGGATCAGGAGGCCCCTCATAGATCAGATCAGGAGGCCCCTCATAGATCGGACCATGAGTCCCCTCATATCGAATAAGCGAGTCGGGGCCCCTCAGGCTGGCCCGGTGTTCCATTCCACGCCGAGGCATACAGTATATCTTGCGGGCAGGGGATGGACGCTCTGCAGGACGGCACAGTCTCCGTCCCTCGGGATCAGCTCCAGGGATGGAGTAAACCTGGAGCTTTCTGTTTTCCTCGCGTGTTCGGATCAGTATGCGGGTTCTGGGATCTCAGCTGCTCTGTCGCTCGAGGCGCCATTCATACACGTTTCCAGGCTGATCCTTCACACTCACAGTGAGCGCCTCGCAGGGCTCCTCTTCACTCTGGCCGTGATTTCTCCGGTTATTACACGTGATCTGGATATTATCACATGACCCCCCCCCCTCCCAGAAGAAGAGGGGGGGGGGAAGAAATTTTTGTTAAACGATCTGTAGTTTGTTGAATTGTGGGTAATTTCATGGAGTGTGTGAAACATTCCACGCGATACAGTCTCTCTGTGCGGGAAGTGTCTCAGCGGCCGCAGTCCCGGGCGGGGAGGTTAGTTAGTTACTGCACCAACCATTGCTTTCGGACTTTCTGAGGTCGATAACACGAGAAACGTGAAAGTAGGGAATAATAAAGTCTATAATCCGGGATTACCATGGAAACCACATAGCGGCTGCCGGTGCTTCCGGTCATTTCTTGATTCTCATTATTGCCGGAAAAGTTTTTTTTTTTTTAAATGTTTATTATAAACACTTTCCTCCTGCGCTCAGCGCCGGTACAGGCAGTTTTTGGACCGGTATCACCGAACGAGATTCTGGGATTACAATCAGCAAAAGGGCTTATCCGCTAAACAGCGAGCTGGGAGAATTCCCCACAGATCCATCAACATGGGATAAACGGTGAATTTTTTTTTTTTGGGACGTTTTGGTATTTTATCCAGAATTTCTCAATCTGATTGCACACATCTCACAGCTGGACTTTCTGCGTTAATGCGGCGTGTCTGGTCATGGTGCTCTGACGCTGGAGCCGCCTGTGGAAAGATTCCCCCCAGGGAGGTTTCAGTGATGGGAGTTGGAGTCCAGTCTTGGCTGTATTGCCGATGCGGACGCTGCAAAGCTTTCGGGACGCCCTGATCCTGGGACCCGCGGGGGCCGTGATATGATCCAAGGTCCTGATTAGATGAATCGATGCAAGGAATCGGAGGGGAATTTGTACAAAGTGTCAGAACGAGGAGACGGAGAGAAAACACGTCCTGTAATTACAGGGAGAGACACGCCGGGGGGGGGGGGACACAGGAGAGTGGGAAGAGGCAGAGCGGGACAGGACGACGAGCGGCTCAGATACTGTGACAGTCACACAGCGAGGACCAGGCGGCAACGACTGACATCCTGCCGGGATCAGGATCCAGTATCAGGAGCTGGGATCAGGAACAAGAGTGGAGTTCCAGGACTATGAGATAAGGAGCAGAACCTGGATAAGGAGGGGGATCAGGAGCAAGGACTGGGAGCTGAGGTAAGGAGTCAAATCCAGAAGCTGGGATCAGGAGCCTGGATAAGGAGGGGGGATCCAGATCTAAGACCGGGAACCGGTACTGGAAGCCAAATACAGAAACTGGGATCCAGTAACGAAATGGGTTTAGGAGCTGGAGCTGGGATCCAGTAGAGAGGATGATATTCATAGGCGTCGCTACAGGAGGGGGAATTGCTCCCCCAGGTTATTCCTTGCCCCTCATGTACCCCCCCCACCCGCCAGGGATCAGCATCGAGCTTCCGCCGCTTCATTCAGATCGCTGTATCTCCGTACCCTGCGTCTTACATGGTTGATCGAGGTGTCATCGGAAATGGCTGAGTCTGACCATATTCCGTGCAAAGAAAAAAATTATAAATAATGAAATACAAACTTAACTTTCTCTTTTTTTCACACAGTTTAAATGGCTCAGCAGTGACGGGGTTAACGGTCAGGCTATAGATCACATTGTGTATTACTTTCATTTTTCCCTTGGTTTAGTTGTATATTAAGGGTTAATGGGCAGGTTTCTTCCTCACATTGTATACATTTTATTTTTCCTTGATTACTGGCATTTTAGGGGTTAATGGGTAGGCTATATGCCTGTGTATAGATTTCATGTTTTCACATAATTACTGGCATTTTAGGGGTTAATGGGATGGATACATGCCTCACACTGTATTCACTAACAGGGTTATTCAGAGAGCGGTGAAAAGCAGGAGAATGACTGGAGAATGAAAAATTCTAGGTCAAAATAGCCAATTTGGAAAGTGAGATGAAAGGGAGAATTTTTCTGGTTTGGCTATTTTGACCTAGAATTTTTCATTCTCCAGTTATTCTCCTGCTTTTCACCTCTCTCTGAATAACCCTGTTAATGTTTTCCTTGATTACTGGCATTTTAGGGGTTAATGGGATGGATACATGCCTCACATAGTATTCATTTAATGTTTTTCCATGATTAATGGCATTTTATGGGTTAATGGGATGGATACATGCCTCACATAGTATTCATTTAATGTTTTTCCTTGATTAATGGCATTTTAGGGGTTAATGGGTAGGCTACATGCCTCACATAGTATTCATTTAATGTTTTTCCTTGATTAATGGCATTTTAGGGGTTAATGGGTAGGCTACATGCCACACGGTTTATTATTTTTATTGTATTTCCTAGTTTAATGACATTTTAGGGGTTATTATGGAGTTAGAAACTAAAGGGTCTATTCATCTTTAAATCCAGGGCATTTTTTCAGGGGGTACTCGCCGGTACTCAGTACCGGCACCTCACCACCAGCCCAAACTAACAGGAGAGAGCACGATGCTCCTCCCTCCTCCTGCAGTGTCAGGCAGAGAATCGGAAGCGCTCAGCAAATCATGTTGCTCCTGAACGCTTCCGATTGTCAGGAGTGTATGTAGGGACCGATAACCCCCTCTTCTCCCAGTAAGTGACAAGGGGGGGGCTGGTTAAATAAAATCTCCCCTCTGTTTCTTCAGTGCCCCAGCTCTGGCAGATATGTGTAAACCTGCTGCAGCCCCCTCTCTCTGCAGCCGCTGAAACTTTGAAGAGCATGGGGAGGGGGCGGTGCAGCATATTTACACAGATCTTCCAGAGCTGCAGATTGTCAGGCAAGCGGTGTGATCAGAGGAGCTGGCACTGTAAGGCGGTACAGGTGGCCGCCTAAGAGCGCAAGACCAGAGGCGCGTTCAGTTCCTCAGCAGCTGCTGAATTGTTCCATTACAGCAGTTTCATTTGCTGCAGCCGTCTCACCGAACGCTTTGGCTGTGAATATGGAAGCGAAAGGGCAGAGATTGCTTAATGAAAGGTGCTGTTTCTGCAAAATCCACTATTGTCCATTTTATTACCACTTTAGTGTTAATGTTTACCATGTTCCAATATATATTTGGTGTTTTGCTCCACCAAACCTTCAAACTGACACATTTCCTTATTGGATTATTTGCTGCGTGGAGGCGGCCATCTTTCCTACGTCACACTCAGCTAACCCCGCAGCACCTCTCCACCTGGCTGCGAGTGCTAAATTAGCAGTGCTGAGCTGCAGAACGGCGTTCAGTGGCAAGTTGCTAACTTAGCACTTGCAGCGGTTGAGCAACTGAACGCGCCTCAGGAGGGGGTGCAAAAAAAATTTGAATCCTTGGTCACTTGACAGGGATCCAAATTTTTAATCTATCTGCTGGCGCTGTGTCCCTGCTGCTCCTCCTCTAAGATGCAGCCAGTGCCCAGCGAGCTGCATTGTATCTGCCAGGTCAGAGAGTAGACCCCCCTGCGGTGCTGGATACGGAAGCCTGTGCTCTCTCTCCTGGTCCCTTCCTCCTTGCTGGTGCCTGGCTCTCTCTGATGATGTCAAGAGGAGGACATGCCAAAAGAAGTCTACACTGCCGCCCTACCTCCAGCCTCCCCAGCAGTTCCAGACAGTGTGTGGTGCACCCTGGAAGGTGAGAAGGTGGAAATTTAAGTCCTGGCTGCATTGCTCTACAGGGACTCCGTAACAGGCGGCCTCAGAACAAAGAAAAAAAACTGCTGCTGCTTCCAAATACACTTCAAAACAGCATTTAAAAATATCAGCTCTGGCAACACAGGTATGTTCACCTGGTCCTGCTATTACCACCATGTGGGTGTGTTCTCAAGGTCAAACACCCTCTCATTGGAGTCCCCCAATATTACTCAAACAGTACTTGGTGGATAGTGGAGTTTCATTGCTGTGGAGCTCCTACACACTGTGCATTACTGTGAGTTTTATTGCTGTGGAGCTCATACGCAAACAGCGACAGGATGGAGCTCAGCGCCGACAGGATCGAGCTCAGTGCAGACAGCGACAGGATTGTACTCCGCACAAACAGCAACAGGATCATACTCGGCACCGACTCGATCGTGCTCAGCGCAGACAGTGACAGGTTTCAGCGCAGTGACAGGTTTCAGCGCAGTGACAGGATCATACTCAGCGCAGACAATGACAGGTTCCAGCGCAGTGATAGGATCATACTCAGCGCAGACAGTGACAGGTTTCAGCGCAGTGACAGGATCATACTCAGCGCAGACAGTGACAGGTTCCAGCGCAGTGACAGGATCATACTCGGCACCGACTCGATCGTGCTCAGCGCAGACAGTTACAGGTTCCAGTGCAGTGACAGGATCATACTCGGCACCGACTCGATCGTGCTCAGCGCAGACAGTGACAGGTTTCAGCGCAGTGACAGGATCATACTCGGCACCGACTCGATCGTGCTCAGTGCAGCGCAGTGACAGGTTTCAGCGCAGTGACAGGATCATACTCAGCGCAGACAGTGACAGGTTTCAGCGCAGTGACAGGATCATACTCAGCGCAGACAGTGACAGGTTTCAGCGCAGTGACAAGATCATACTCAGCGCAGACAGTGACAGGTTTCAGCGCAGTGACAGGATCATACTCAGCGCAGACAGTGACAGGTTTCAGCGCAGTGACAGGATCATACTCAGCGCAGACAATGACAGGTTCCAGCGCAGTGACAGGATCATACTCAGCGCAGACAGTGACAGGTTCCAGCGCAGTGATAGGATCGTACTCAGCGCAGACAATGACAGGTTCCAGCGCAGTGATAGGATCGTACTCAGCGCAGACAATGACAGGTTCCAGCGCAGTGATAGGATCATACTCAGCGCAGACAATGACAGTTCCAGCGCAGTGACAGGATCATACTCAGCGCAGACAATGACAGGTTCCAGCGCAGTGATAGGATCATACTCAGCGCAGACATTGACAGGTTCCAGCACAGTGATAGGATCATACTCGGCGCAGACAATGACAGGTTCCAGTGCAGTGATAGGATCATACTCAGCGCAAACAATGACAGGTTCCAGCGCAGTGACAGGATCATACTCAGCGCAGACAATGACAGGTTCCAGCGCAGTGACAGGATCATACTCAGCGCAGACAGTGACAGGTTCCAGCGCAGTGATAGGATCATACTCAGCGCAGACAGTGACAGGTTCCAGCGCAGTGATAGGATCATACTCAGCGCAGACAATGACAGGTTCCAGCGCAGTGATAGAATCATACTCAGCGCAGACAATGACAGGTTCCAGCGCAGTGACAGGATCATACTCAGCGCAGACAGTGACAGGTTTCAGCGCAGTGACAGGATCATACTCAGCGCAGACAATGACAGGTTCCAGCGCATTGATAGGATCGTACTCAGCGCAGACAATGACAGGTTCCAGCGCAGTGATAGGATCGTACTCAGCGCAGACAGTGACAGGTTCCAGTGCATTGACAGGATCATACTCAGCGCAGACAATGACAGGTTCCAGCGCAGTGATAGGATCATACTCAGCGCAGACATTGACAGGTTCCAGCGCAGTGATAGGATCATACTCGGCGCAGACAATGACAGGTTCCAGTGCAGTGATAGAATCATACTCAGCGCAGACAATGACAGGTTCCAGCGCAGTGACAGGTTCCAGCGCAGTGATAGGATCATACTCAGCGCAGACAGTGACAGGTTCCAGCGCAGTGATAGGATCATACTCAGCGCAGACAATGACAGGTTCCAGCGCAGTGATAGGATCATACTCAGCGCAGACAATGACAGGTTCCAGCGCAGTGACAGGATCATACTCAGCGCAGACAGTGACAGGTTCCAGCGCAGTGATAGGATCATACTCAGCGCAGACAGTGACAGGTTCCAGCGCAGTGACAGGATCATACTCAGCGCAGACAATGACAGGTTCCAGCGCAGTGATAGAATCATACTCAGCGCAGACAATGACAGGTTCCAGCGCAGTGACAGGATCATACTCAGCGCAGACAGTGACAGGTTCCAGCGCAGTGATAGGATCATACTCAGCGCAGACAGTGACAGGTTCCAGCGCAGTGATAGAATCATACTCAGCGCAGACAGTGACAGGTTCCAGCGCAGTGATAGAATCATACTCAGCGCAGACAGTGACAGGTTCCAGCGCAGTGATAGAATCATACTCAGCGCAGACAGTGACAGGTTCCAGCGCAGTGATAGGATCATACTCAGCACAGACAGTGACAGGTTCCAGCGCAGTGATAGGATCATACTCAGCACAGACAGTGACAGGTTCCAGCGCAGTGACAGGATCATACTCAGCGCAGACAATGACAGGTTCCAGCGCAGTGATAGGATCATACTCAGCGCAGACAGTGACAGGTTCCAGCGCAGTGATAGGATCATACTCAGCGCAGACAGTGACAGGTTCCAGCGCAGTGATAGGATCATATTCAGCGCAGACAATGACAGGTTCCAGTGCAGTGACAGGATCATACTCAGCGCAGACAGTGACAGGTTCCAGCGCAGTGACCGGATCATACTCAGCGCAGACAGTGACAGGTTCCAGCGCAGTGACAGGATCATACTCAGCGCAGACAATGACAGGTTCCAGCTCTGATGGAGCTCTGATACGCTCATACACACCGCACATTACTGTGAGTTTTAGGCTAGGGTCAGACTAACGCATTTTTCACGTTGTCTGTGAAAAAGTGCGGTCGAACGAATGGACGTATTTTTTCACAGAATACGCGATAGCAGTCATACTATGCGCATTTTCGTCCGTGATTTTGTACGGATCATCAATAAAACACTTTTTGCGTCTGGACGTTATGTTGGCCGGACATTAGCAGCGTCTGACGTCTCCTAATCACGCACACACGCCGCTATGCGGACGCAGCGCACTCTGTACGTCAGTACTAGTGGTTTGACATTCTAGAAAAAAATGCGTTCGTTTGTCACTTGCGTTGCGCGGACGAATTTTCGTGCGGCCGTTCTTCGTATGTTACCCGGCATTGGACGTCATTTGCTGCTAGCACGGCCATGATTTCGTGCGGCTAAACGCACGTGAAAAAATGCTTTCGTCTGACCTTAGCCTAATTGTTGTTGACATTGTGGACCAGGAGGAGTCCAGTGTATGGTAACGTGTGTTGGGGGCAAAATACGTTTTTGCGTAGCGTCGGCTCCGGTCATGGATTCCCGCACCTGGGACCTGAGGTTTCCAATTACACCTCTGTGTCTGTCCATGTGTTTATGGTATGTATTTTGAGGATGTATGTGTGTGAGGAGAGGTGGGTGTGCGGCTGTATGTGTGTGAGGAGAGGTGGGTGTGCGGCTGTATGTGTGTGAGGAGAGGTGGGTGTGCGGCTGTATGTGGGTGTGCGGCTGTATGTGTGTGAGGAGAGGTGGGTGTGCGGCTGTATGTGGGTGTGCGGCTGTATGTGTGTGAGGAGAGGTGGGTGTGCGGCTGTATGTGGGTGTGCGGCTGTATGTGGGTGTGCGGCTGTATGTGGGTGTGCGGCTGTATGTGTGTGAGGAGAGGTGGGTGTGCGGCTGTATGTGGGTGTGCGGCTGTATGTGGGTGTGCGGCTGTATGTGTGTGAGGAGAGGTGGGTGTGCGGCTGTAATGTGGGTGTGCGGCTGTATGTGTGTGAGGAGAGGTGGGTGTGCGGCTGTATGTGGTGTGCGGCTGTATGTGTGTGAGGAGAGGTGGGTGTGCGGCTGTATGTGGGTGTGCGGCTGTATGTGGTGAGGAGAGGTGGGTGTGCGGTTGTATGTGTGTGAGGAGAGGAGGGTCTATGGCTGTATGTGTGTGGGGAGAGGTGGGTGTGCGGCTGTATGTGGGTGTGCGGCTGTATGTGTGTGAGGAGAGGTGGGTGTGCGGTTGTATGTGTGTGAGGAGAGGAGGGTCTATGGCTGTATGTGTGTGGGGAAAGGCGGATGTGCTGCTTTATGTGTGTGAGGAGAGGTGGTTGTGCGCCTGTATGTGGGTGAGGAGAGGTGGGTGTGCGGCTGTATGTGGGTGTGCGGCTGTATGTGTGTGAGGAGAGGTGGGTGTGCGGCTGTATGTGTGTGAGGAGAGGTGGGTGTGCGGCTGTATGTGTGTGAGGAGAGGTGGGTGTGCAGCTGTATGTGTGTGAGGAGAGGTGGGTGTGCGGCTGTATGTGTGTGAGGAAGGTGGGTGTGCAGCTGTATGTGTGTGAGGAGAGGTGGGTGTGCGGCTGTATGTGTGTGAGGAGAGGTGGGTGTGCGGCTGTATGTGTGTGAGGAGAGGTGGGTGTGCAGCTGTATGTGTGTGAGGAGAGGTGGGTGTGCGGCTGTATGTGTGTGAGGAGAGGTGGGTGTGCGGCTGTATGTGTGTGAGGAGAGGTGGGTGTGCAGTGAGTTATGGTTACATGTATTTATTGTGTTTCTGTTTTCTTGGTGTGGATGTGTGACGCATCGTTCGCTTGTGTTTGGCGTCGGGCGCCTTCATGCTGCAGCCGAGACATTTGGGGGAATGGGGTGCAGTCTCCTGTCAGCGTGATCACTTCATTTAGCTGAAGTTGTCATAGTGGCGCGTGTGTCCCGTTTATTGTGCAGCGCTGCAGGATGTGTCGCCGCTCTATAAATATTGGATAATATCACACGACGCCTGAAACGTGAGAGTCTCTGCATAAATAATGAGCCGACTCATTCCAGGCCGGTAAAACAATGATGCATCACCCGTCCGGTGCCAGAGGGGCGAGCCCGGAGTCCCTTCCCTCTGGCGCGGTAAAGGCTGCACACTCACTGCGTCTTCCTCCTGCAGAGGCCGAGCGAATGGGCCGGCGAGTAATACCATGAAAGCCCCCACTTAACCCTTCATTCAAAGAACAGCCCGCTACCTTCATGGCAGACGTGAAGGGGTTAACGGCTTTATTTGCCGTCTGGACCAGAATGAAATCATTTCACCCTCTTAATATTTTATCGACAGCACAAGGTGAGTGTGAAAACTTCCAGCCCCCCCCCCCGGATAATTAACAGCAATGCAGAGGAGATGGGGGGGGGGAGACACGCGGGGGGGGGAGACACGCGGGGGACCGGGCATCCCTGACTCAAGTCTGGGACAAAACACCCCATTGGCTGAGAGTGATTGAACTACACCCCCCCCCCATGTCTGCAGAGGGTGAGGGGGTAAAAATTCATAAATTGGGTATAAATCATCCCAACACCCGCCCGCATGCCTGGTTACCACAGCTTTTCTGCATCTGCCGCCACCGACACGTTGCCCATTGTGTTGTCTCGGCTATTGTTCTCCACAGGCTATAAATCTTGGGGTTTGCTCAGTGCACCCCCATCTATCATCCCTGCAGGACCAGAACCTATAACTCAACTGCCCCACAATGGCTGGAGGTGCCTCGTTCCTCTTGGGGGAGGTGGTGGGGGCACCTTGATCCTCTCTGGGGGTGGTGCCTCAATCCTCTCTGGGGGGCACCTCAATCCTCTCTGGGGGGCACCTCGATCCTTTCTGGGGGGCACCTCGATCCTTTCTGGGGGGTACCTCAGTACTCTTGGGGGGCACCTCGATCCTCTCTGGATGGGGCACCTCGATCCTCTCTGGGGGGGCACCTCGATCCTTTCTGGGGTCACCTCGATCCTCTTGGGGGGCACCTCGATCCTCTTGGGGGGCACCTCGATCCTCTTGGGGGTGGCGTCTCACATGGGGGATTCTCATTGCAGCAAAACAGTTTGATAAAGATTGAGGTGTGTGTGGTGGTGGGAGTTTGCGACCCAAAATAAAACCAACATAACGAGGGCGAGCGGGAAATGTGAGCCGCGTCACTACAGACGGCACCGGCAGCCACGGTGCAGCGATGAGCCCGTCTCGGCAATACAATCTGCGTCCTCTGCTGGATAGGAATTGCCGACATGCAGCGCACTGCAGATTGTGACGTGACGCGGACGCGCTGTCTCGCACGTCATGTTACTGTGTGTGCAATTGTTCGCTTTGTGTTTCATGTTTGCCGTGAGTTTTAGCGCGCAGATTGTGGTAAAAATGGGGAAGTGTCACTGACCCCCCCCCCGTGACCTCAAACGGCTCTGGGTTAAAAATAAGGTATTTTATTGAATCTCCAGCAGGCGGGGGAGGGGGGCATTGTTGGGGGGGTGCATTGTAAAACTCACACTGAACAAGCTTCTCTCTGGTAACGGTGCCTTCAGTATTTTCCCCTAAATCGGAGGGGAGCAGGTACAGAGGCGAGGGCTGGCAGGCGGCCCCGGGGCCACACGCAGATACGGAAGCACCTGACACATTGAAACACAAGCGGCTCTGCACAAACTCCAAGATCGGAGTCGATGATCGCTTTTGTTTATGGATTAAAAACTGGTTTAAAGATAGAGCACTGAGAGGTGTTAAACGTTGGACGCGTGCGGTAAGTGCGCTGAGAGGTGTTAAACATTGGACGCGTGCGGTAAGTGCGCTGAGAGGTGTTAAAAGGTGGACGCGTGCGAGAAGTAAAAAAAATCCCCCCCCCAAAAAAAACAATAAATTAAAAGGTGTTTTGCTGCAGTTGAAAATACTAAACTTTAGAGATTAAAATACTTTTGAAATTGAATCCTCTGGGACTGAATCCCTTCTATACGGGACGGTCTCCCGGCTGCCGCGGAACGGCGGTATAACTCTACAATTCATCTTTTTCATAGCACTTGTACCCAGGGCTGGCCCGACGATGGAGCAGTGCGGTGCACTTGCTCAAGGCGGCAGAATTTTAAAACGGCAAATCAGCGGCCGCTGCACTATTTTTTTTGTTGCGCCGCAGCAGCATCTTTGCCGCCAGCGCACAAGGGCAGCGCCACCGAACAGATTTGCCGCTTTAAAATCGCCGCTGGTGCCAGCGATCCTCTCCCTAGAGGCGAACGGCCGCTGACATGCAGCTTAGCCGCTCGCCTGGGATAGGAACCACCTGACCAGCGCGCGATCTCGCGAGAATGCGGCTGCGCAGCTGGTCATGCGGTTTCCAGCGAGCGGCCAAGCTGCATGTCAGTGGCCGCTCGCGTCCTGGTATAGAGAAGAATGCTAGCGGAGCCAGCAGAGGATGTGAGAGGGAAGCTGGGGGCAAATAAATCCATATGAGCTGGGGAAATATATACCCATGTGGGCTGGGGGGCAAATATAAACATGAGCCTGGGGCAATATATACCCATATGAGCTGGGGGGCAAATATATCCATATGAGCTGGGGGCAAATATATCCATATGAGCTGGGGCAAATATATCCATATGAGCTGGGGCAAATATATCCATATGAGCTGGGGGAAAATATATCCATATGAGCTTGGGGCAATATATACCCATATGAGCTGTGGGCAAATATATCCATATGAGCTGGGGGCAATATACCCATATGAGCTGGGGCCATATATATCCATATGAGCTGGGGGCAATATATACCCATGTGAGTTGGGGGCAATATATATCCATATGAGCTGGGGTAATATACCCATGTGAGCTGGGGGCAATATGTACCCATATGAGCTGGGGGCAATATATGTCTATGTGAGCTGGGGCAAATATATATATCCATGTGAACTGGAGCAAATCTATATATCCATGTGAGCTGGGGCAAATATATCCATATATTCAGGGTGTGTGTCTTTTTAGGGGCTCCTCCATATATTCAGTGTGTGCGGGTGTTTCTAGGGGTTCCTCCATATATTCAGGGTGTGCGGGTGTCTTTTTAGGGGTTCCTCTGTTAGATTTTAATTTCCTGTATAAAATATAAATATTTTGTCTTGAAAAGCCTGTTTTGATAAAATGGGCTGTGAAATTCCCCCCCTCTATTTTGTTTCTTTAAATTCTGCATAGACAGTTGTTCCTTCTGTAGGATAAGGGATGTGACCGATTTCCTGTTATGTTCAGTGCAGGAAAATGCGCGCAGAAGTGGGAAGATAGGAAAAAGATTTTTGTAAACCATATAAGGTAATAAGTGTTTGTTGAACTGTGTTGGTTAAACTTTGACGTGGGAACGTATCTGTATGCTGATTGTTTTATTTGATGTCAAAGAATTTATAGC
This sequence comes from Leptobrachium leishanense, assembly GCA_009667805.1. Classification (NCBI taxonomy): domain Eukaryota; kingdom Metazoa; phylum Chordata; class Amphibia; order Anura; family Megophryidae; genus Leptobrachium; species Leptobrachium leishanense. The sequence continues at coordinate 88,208,700 of CM019073.1, forward strand.
CAGTCTGTCTAACAAAAGATACCCAGACATGACCTGAAGCTACATTGCCGTGGCTGATTTTGGTGTCTCTCGCCAAGGCGTAGCGCAGCATAGCGCAGCATCTTACTTCAATTTTGATATATAAGAGGAAACTTGAAAAAGGTTTATGGCATCCATATATAGTAATTATAATAGAATTTTAATTTAACAGTTGGTGTCAGAAGTGGGATCTAATAATTCAATTGTCTGATATGATTTATTTCATGTTAAACAATTGCCTATATAGATAAAAGAATCTCACTGTGTTGTTGTTGTAGGACGCTCTGTTTGTTTTTCATTGTTTACACTTGCTGTTATATTATGCTTGTTTGTTTATCTTAACTCGCCCGATAGAGAGCTGTTAATGAGCGGTGACTCACTCGTTGTGTTATGTTGATGTACCCTGATAAGCTCTAGTGCTGAGTATTCGTTATGTCACTCACCCAGGAAACTGAAAGACATTTCTAGCGTTTGAGTAAATGTGTTTGTCTTTCTGTCTGTGTCAGTATTGTAGCTCCTTTGTGTTCTGGAGTTTCTGGCTCGTCCATGTCATGGAGCCGATGTAACGCTCCATGCTTCAAACCCCAAGAGACTTTATGTTCAATTGTATCGTGTGATTTTAAATATATTTTACATCGTTTGGTTTTAGTTTAAATTAGTTTAGTGTAAAATGGCGTAACTTTAGTTTTAAATATACTTATATTCCTGTAGGTAAATGTGTTTTTGTATAGCCAGTAAACAAGCTTTACTGCTGTGTAATTTATGCAACAGGGCTTTTCCCCTTATCTGGCTGCATATTTGATTCAAGAAGTTTGTGATAGTGTTTGTCTTTAATCTGATGTGTTAGAACAATAGATTATGTAAATGTTTTGTGAGCTAAAGGCTAAAGAATGTTTATTGTAAATATCTACCTGACATAATGTAATTAGCATTTTAGAAGGACAATGTGCATCATTTATGCAAATTATGGCTGTTGGATTTCAGCATAAGTAGTGGCGTTTTTGTTCATTAAAGCAGAGAGAGAGAGAATCCTGTTGGAACATACAGCCGTGTCTGGTGTCTCCTTCAGCTATGCTACACTACACTACACACTCAACCTCAGAAGGCACAGAGCGGCCTTCTGGAAATTCCTAACGGCTCCAGGGCAGAGAAACAGAAGCAGACGGGTCAAGCTGCTCGAGGCGCTGAGGATAGCGCTCCCAGTAGCTGGGCTGACCACAATGAAGGGGTGTCTGGAGAGTCAGGACAGGCGGAAGAGAACGGTTCCGTCACATTGGTGGCAAGCGGTGTGAATAGAGGCACTCCAACACCAATACACCCCGGGATGGCCAACTATACAGCCTGCAAGCAGGACACCCTGAAGGACCTGCTGGAGAGCCATGGAAGGAACGAATACTAAAGTAAGGGTCAAAGGCACAAGTGTGGCGCAACCAGGAGCGAGATGGAAACGCTCAAGGAGGTAAAAAGACACCTCAAGCAATATGGTCCAAACCCTAGCATGGACCTGTTCCAGAGCGTTTGGAATGAGGTCTGTTTATTGCAGAAAGGGGAAGCTGTGCGGGACCAGGAAGATTTTAAACCTCTGCATTTGGAATACAATAAATACAAGCTCTCAGGCTGGATTAAGCCAGGGGACATTCGTAGCCAGGAGGAGAACTGGCTGGCAACTACACCACACACCCAGAGGGTGCCTACAGACTTGGATTGGCATAGACCAAGGATTTTGGAAGCATCGGCTTCTGCCAACGCCAAGACCCAAACAAAATATGCCTCTGCACCAACCGTGACCATCCCCCCACCCTCAAGTAAGGCTAAAAAGAAGCGGAGGGTGGACGGGTGAAAGAAATGGAGGAGGTGTTGGATCCAGAATGCAAATTTTGTGACCCGTTTCGAGGGGAGGTAGAGACATTGAAAGGGCAACTAGAAGCTGCCACCCAGAGCGAGAAAGAGACTGACCTGCAATTGCAGCGGCTACAGGATCAGCTGCAAGATGGCCAGAGAGAGCTGGATGAGGTGAGACTATCCAGAGATGCTGCGGAGGTGAATGTACAGCGCCTGGAGACGGAAATCACTGGCTGACGGGACTTACAGCTGCTGAGTGAGCAAAGGATAATGCTGCTCGGGAGCGAGAGGAGGCCATAGCCATTGGAGTTTTAAAAGTCCAGGCAACCATGGGGGAAAAGTGTCTCCTGGAATCCCAGATTATGGAGCTGACAGAGAAGCTTAAAGATGAGCAGAGTAACGCTGAGCGAGTAGGTGAGAATCTCAAAAAGGCCAGACTGCTGAATGAGCAACTGAGAGCAGACGGCGAGGCAGAGCAAAGCAAGGCCCAGCTACTCGAGAAGGCACGTCAACAGCTGGAGGGTCAATGCCAAGAGCTAAAGGCTGAACTCCAGGTTTCTATCACTGCCTGGGAAGGAAAATGTCAAGCGCTTCAGGAGCAGCTTGATGCAGACACCAAGCAACGCCATAGTATAGGGGAGCAGTTGCGACACTCTGAAAGCAGACTGTATACGGCACAGCAACAGCTGGAAAATGAGAGGCTCCAGACAGAGCTGCACCATCAGGTACAGGCCGAGCTGCAAGCTTCAGTTGCTGAACTGAAAGCAAAGACTTTACAGCTAGAAGTACAGCTGGACGCCAAGATTAAACAACAGCAGGCTGTCAGGGAAGAGGCTGCGCTCCTTCCCACTGCACAAGGGAGACGCAGTACAGGTGACCCGGATCCCCAGCTTGAGGGGACGGCGATTATGGAGCCTGTGGACTTAATTTTGTTCGAGAGCCCTGTTGCGTTCACAACGGATTTGAGAAAAAACCTAAGGCTGGATGCTGTGCTGGCATCGGAGTGTGCCTTGTCCCCGACGAACCTGGGGAACTCTTCTCACCTGTCCAGGAGACCAAGAGGATTGGTGAGTGACCACCCTGAAAAGCTACCAGATTCCTGGCCCCAGGAAGAATTGCGCCCTTTTAGGATTGTGGGGATTGGCGTGGGCTGGGCCTCTTTTGAATGTTTGGGAAGGGGGCATCAGCAGAAGAAGAGACTGGGGACTGTAAATGCTGACTGGGTTCTGGTCCTGGGGCTTCAGAAATATGCTGGAGAAAAAGACATGTGGGGAGGAGGCCCAGTGTGCCCACTACCGAACAATTTTTCTCTGGACTGTGGTGGCATATTTCGTGGCGCACTGGACAAGAGGGGTGTCTTGCCTCTTACCCCGGGACTATGGACCAACAACCCTCCAGCGACCATCAGACCCCGCTGACTTTGCTTATGTGCCCGCAACCTGGAACTTTGAAGATGGCACAGAAAAGGGGCAAGGTGAGAGGTCTCGTCAGTGGCAAGCGATCCGTTTGGGATCTAAGCTTGCCCTGCCGTTCTGGAAGGGTGGACATATGTCATGGAACTGATGTAACGCTCCACGCTTCAAACCCCAAGAGACTTTATGTTCAATTGCATCGTGTGATTTTAAATATATTTTACATCGTTTGGTTTTAGTTTAAATTAGTTTAGTGTAAAATGGCGTAACTTTAGTTTTAAATATACTTATATTCCTGTAGGTAAATGTGTTTTTGTATAGCCAGTAAACAAGCTTTACTGCTGTGTAATTTATGCAACAGGGCTTTTCCCCTTATCTGGCTGCATATTTGATTCAAGAAGTCTGTGATAGTGTTTGTCTTTAATCAGATGTGTTAGAACAATAGATTATGCAAATGTTGTGTGAGCTAAACGCTAAAGAATGTTTATTGTAAATACTTATCTGACATAATGTAATTACCATTTTAGTAGGACAATGTGCGTCATTTATGCAAATTATGGCTGTTGGATTTCAGTATAAATGGTGGCGTTTTTGTTCATTAAAAGTCAGAACTCTCAGAGACTGAGACAGAGAGAATCCTGTTTTAAAACATACAGCCGCGTCTGGTGTTTTATTTCAGCGACGCTACACTATACTCCACCTCAGAAGGCACAGAGCGGCCTTCTGGAAATTCCTAACGGCTCCAGGGCAGAGGAACAGAAGCAGGCGGGTCAAGCTGCTCGAGGCGCTGAGGACAGCGCTCCCAGTAGCCGGGCTGACTGCAACAAAGTGGTGTCTGGAGAGTCAGGACAGACGGAAGAGAACGGTTCCGTCACAGTCCATATCTGCTTGTAATTGTGAGCATTTTATTTTAATTGATTAGATTTGTCCAGTTTCTTCTTTTATAGCAAAATGATTTCCTGTGCTCCCATTTGAAGAGCAATTTTCTTTTACGCGCTATTACAATTTTTTTGCGTTCTTGCCATTTTTTGCGCGCGTTGCTGTTTGTTTGCGCGCTGTTTTATTTTATAACCCAACTGATTCTAAAGGATTTGCAAACTGTTTTTTCTTTCAGATTTCACAATTTTTTTTTCTTTTCTATTACTTCTTGCCATTGATTACGTCTGTTTATTTCACTGTTTGTCTTTACTAATTATTAATGTATGTGTTTATCTTTGATGTTTTGTATTTTATTACACTGTACAGCTGTCTGTGTTTCTGTGTGTATAGGGACTGATTTACTTTGGAATATGCCGCTTTGCAGTATAAAAAAGAGTTGATTGCTGTGTGTCCGTGTTTATCCCCCTAAGCCGCTGTAAAAGAAAGCAGCCCTCCCTTAATTCAGGCTTGTGATAAGTTTTTTTTCTTCTCTTATCTCTCTTCCTGATCTAAATGTGAGGTTTTTTTTGTAATGCAAGTTGGATAATGGAATATGTAGTTATTTTTGTTGTTCTGTTAGGATGCTATAAAGGGATAATTGGATAAGTATTTCAAATAGCACATCTAATGCCTTAAATATATAATAGTAATTAAATTCTGGAACTGTTAATGCTTTATAAAAACTGTAGCTGTGGCTGTTGAGGAATTGGGCGCGGCTTGAGCGCGTTTGGCTGCATACATATGTGGAATAAAGAAAGAAATTGTGGGAGCTGGATTTACTGTGAATGAATGATATGATAAAAAAAACTATTTAGTGTATCAAGGTGATGGGCGTCGTCAATCTGTCTTAATATAAGTTATAAATTTTCCCAAAAGAGGCGTGGTCGGTTATTTTCCTCTGGTCTTTATTTGAGTCCAGCACAAAGGGATTGACCACACCTTAATATAGGTTATATGTTTTGTATAAGGGACAAGCATGCCTGTATAGTTTCTTTGTAGCTGAATGACTGATAATCTCTATTAAAGATATAATTATAGTAATATTTGAGTCCCCTATTGAATAATTGCCAAAATGGCTGACTGAGGTCATTTACAGGTTTTGTAACCTGTATAATGGAATATATATGTAGGTTCATCATAATACAGTAGACAAAGAGGTCCTGTTTAAGAGCTTGCAATCTAAGAGGACGGAGTGATATTGAAGGATTAAAGTTTATGTGGAAAGAGCCTACAGGTTTTTTAGCGCTGTACAAAGGAATGTATGCAGGTAATTTCAGGTGATGAGTGGGGATAGAAGGTTTTTTTGTTGACAAAAGGAGATAAAAGATTGTAATTTAATATCTTGATTATTGTTTGTTTTCTTTTCAGGAAAACATTTGATTCATTTGGTCATATTGCTAATTGGGGATCTGTGCACATAAATAATTGATAATTATCTTTAGTCTCAATTTTTAAGCATGCCCTTCTATACTTTCTTTCCCAGTTTATGATATTTTTGTTATGTGTTTTTTATTTGAATTGAAAAGCATTTTAAGAAACAATGGTGACCGTTGCAAAAGTAAAAAAAAAACATTTTTTTTACATTCTTCTCCTAGCCCAGTCCATTTTGTCTTCCTCATGGCCACTCCTCGTGTCCGTAAATGTGCTGCATATTTTTTTCTTCTTTTCCAAAATGGATTCTCTTCTTTCTTTAAAAATTATATGGTTAAAATACTTTAAAGTTTTTGACAGGTTAATAATACCTTTTTTTCCCCAAGTTTTTTACTTTAGGTGAAAATTACCCATGCATTCCAACTTGGATCAAGCTAGATGGAAGATTATTGAATACCAATATTGATAAAGCTGTTGGAATTGAAGGAAATTTACTCAAACACATTATCATTTCAAATTACAATGTTACATCAACCGGATAATAAGGAATTATCAGACACTAGGCAATAAAACATTCTAATTTATCAACAACTCATCGATAAATCATGTGATTAAAGAAGATCATTGATTTGGAAATAAAATTTAAGATATGTCAGTTTTACAAAACAGTTATTTTCAACCAATAAGACAGAAGACAAAGAAAGAAGAAGATAATGTATTTTTTATATGCTGATGGATTATCATTGTGTTGTCTAAGTGATAATTATTCTGTGACTTTTATTATTTTATATTTTATTATTTTTGTTGTTCGGTTACAATCAATATTGTTCAAATTCCCTGACAGATTTAGGCTAGGGTCAGACTAACGCATTTTTCACGTTGTCCGTGAAAATGTGCGTTCGAAGAATGGACGTATTTTTTCACGGAATACGCGATAGCGGTCATACGATGCGCAGTTTCATCCGTGATTTTGTAGGATCATCAATAAAACACTTTTTGGGTCTGGACGTTATGTTGGCCGGACATGAGCAGCGTCTGAAGTCTCCCAATCACGCAAACACGCCTCTAGCGGACGCAGCGCACTCTGTACGTCAGTACTAGTGGTTTAACGTTCTCGAAAAAATGCGTTCATTTTCCACTTGCGTTGCGCAGCCGGACTTTTGTGCGACCGTACTTCGTATATTGGCCGTCATTGCCCGTCATCTGCTGCTAGTGCGGCCGTGATTAAGTGCGGCTGCACGCGCGTTCGCACTGCCTCAGTCTGACCCTAGCCTTAGGATTATGGAAGATCACATCCAATTAAAATTAGAGTTAATTAATGTATTTAGGAACATATAATTTAATGTATTTGCATAAATACATTTCATGACATATATAGTGGTAAATGGAAAGTTTTAATTCGGTAAAATTAATGTTGTTTTTATTTTTTCGATTTTATTTTAGGATTGGTGTGTTTTTTTTAAACACCAGGTTTGTTTCAAAACACCGAACAAGACTGAATATGGATGGGGGGCGTGACCGGCTACCAACGGAGGCGAATGTGCTTTGATGGAGCTCTGCTCATCCGCCGCCATTAGGGACCTTCGGATGGCTTTTTCTGCTTTTTCTGCTTTAAAGGTACCGGGGTGGCTGGCCACCGGAGTTGTGCTGTCCGGAGGCTGCATGGTCCCCCCCCTCCGGACCTGAGACAGCCCGTTTCACACCTTGGGTGCCGGCAGAGTGCGATCCACCGGCGGCCATCTTGGGGCCTGGGCTTCGGCGCCTGCACGTCCGGACTCTCCTTCAGCCTCCTTCACAGGGTTCTGGGTTGCGGCAAGCCACGGGATGGAGGGCCCCTGTCCTCCGGCTGCTGCTGTCGGACCCGCAGCAGAGTTAACGGGGGTGGATGCGGATTGGCGGCGGCTGGCCTGCCCATCCCCCATGAAGACTTTGGGAACGGTGTTGGAGGGCCTTGAGCCCTGCTTGACGCTGATGCCTGGGGATGACAAGAGCCCAATTACACGTGGCATGTGGCGCAGGCTAATGGAGGTACTGGGGACGGAACGAAAGATGGAAGTGGAGGACGCGGTGCTGTCGGTGGCTGAACCCTCTGCGGTAGTTGAGGAGGATGTCTCTGGGTCAGAGGCTGCGTTCCCAGAACGAAGAGGTGATGAGGGGCCGACTGGCACTGAAGACTTCAGAGGAGCAACGGAGGATCGCGTGCGACTTGCTGTCGCTCCCCCTGAGCCGTCCATTCTGAAGCCGCGACGGATCATCGGGAGGATGGGTGCAGGCAAGATGCGTTTACCCGGGCCTTGTGTGGCCCTAGCTGAGATGGAGTTGGCCCAGTGGATGTCCTCCTGTTGTGTACCCTGTGAGCTGCCTTGGCGCGGTGGTGCCGTGCAAGTGGCCCTCCCGTAGGACAAAGGCTGAAGCGGTCAGCTTTGGTCCCTTTATGTTGCCGACCGGAGTGTTTTACGTTGACCCCCCCAATGCAGACATTTTTGTTTTTGTACCCCCCTCAGCCGAGTAGTTTTGTTTCCTGATCCCCCTCACGATGACACTTTTGTTTTCGTTTTAATTTTGTTTTCCCCCTTTTGATCTGATGTGGTCCAGCTGATATCTATGCTCCCTCCTTTTATTTGATTTATTTCTGCCACCTGGCTAGATTTTTTGGTCCTCATAAATTGACAATTTCTGTGAAGATTACAGCCCGGTGTCTTGCCATCATGGAGGACTCTTTTTTTTCTTTGCTATCGGCTTATGTTTTGGAGCTACGAGGCCACTTTTACTTTTTATTTTATTTTGATGAGACCCCCCACTTGGGGATGATTCCGCTTACACCTGTCGACGTCATTCAGAGTGTTGTCTTTGATTGTTTTTTTTTTAGAAGTCTTGTTGTTTTATTATCCCCCCCCTTATTTTTCGATAATTTGCAGCTGTCTTCTGAGATCACCCCCCTTATGTGTTTCTTATTAGGGATGAGCTGTTCGGTTCGATCAATTCGGAGTTCAATTCGAACTTTGGCCATTCGCAAGTTCGCGAACTTCAAACTTTTTGGCGTGTTCGGTTCGAGTTCGCAAAAAAAAATAAAAAATTTGAAAAAAGTATAAAAAATGCTTAAAAAATACTAAAAAATCTAGAAATAAAGAGACTCTTTACTGCAGAATATTATAAGCAACGGTTTATTAGATATTGAATTAAAAACTAATGTCTAAGTGCAAAGATTCTCACCTCTAAATGACCTGTGTTCTCAAACGGCGTAAACAACAGGTGTTTTTAGTCTGGTCTCATTAATTTGATACATTGTATGTAGAATAAGGGTGTGGTGTGTCTCCCGATGTATCAAACAACACCTGTGCTTCTGAGAAGTGTTCATTTCTCTACTAAATCTTCCTTTGATATGCTGTTTAACCCCTTAACTAACCCTGCATTTCACTGCTGTGTGCTCAGCTCATTTTTACCGCTTTCACTCATCATGTTTAAACGCGATTTGAAGCCACATTTTATTAAATGACCCAGACATATTAGATATCGTTCTTTCCGACAGACTCCGCAGATTCATAATATATAATTTTTATATGTATACTTCATGTCCTGCCTGTATATTATGACAAAAAATGCAATAACAATTGAATTTTTAATCATCTGCAGTGTGTAAAGTGGTTTTTTTTCACATTTTAGCACATGAGCATTTGCGGTTATGTTTTCTATCGGGTGCGCTTGTACAAAAATTAGAAATGGGGACTTGTTACATTTTGGGGGGGAATTACGTGATTTATAGCAAACGCACCCCATAGAAAAAAATCATTAGTGCAGCATCATTGTTCACATTATAATTGAAATGTGAACAATATTGCTGCATTAATAAAAATAACACACAAAAAATACATTTTTTTTTAACTTTATACCTGGTCATGTTGGGTATCATTCGAAAGGCCATGCTCAGGCTTTCGATTGACACCCTCCATGACCCTCTAGCTGCCTGGAGATATGGGGGTTCAAATGAACCCCCTATCTCCACCAGGGGATTCCGGGCAGCTAGGGGTTCCCCGGCTATCTGACATCATTACGCTATGCGTGAGGATGTCAGGCAGTGAGGGGGGACCTGGGGGTGGAGCCGCCATCCAAGATGGCGGCCCCCACCGGAGCTAGGCTGCACTTCGGCGCCGCAAGGCATCTCTATACACAGCCCCATCAGCATTTCGATACACAGCCTCACAGCATCTCTATACAGAACCCCATCAGCATCTCTATACACAAACAGCATCTCTATACACAACCCCATCAGCATCTCTAAACACAGCATCTCTATACACAGCCTCACATCATCTCTATACACAAACCCATCAGCATCTCTATACACAAACAGCATCTCTATACACAACCCCATTAGCATCTCTATACACAGCATCACAGCATCTCTATACACAACCTCACAGCATCTCTATACACAACCCCATCAGCATCTCTATACATAGCATCTCTATATACAACCCCATCAGCATCTCTATACACAGCATCTCTATACACAGTCTCACAGCATCTCTATACACAACCCCATCAGCATCTCTATACACAGCATCTCTAAACACAGCCTCACAGCATCTCTATACACAACCTCACAGCATCTCTGTGAACCCTCAAATGAACCCCCTATCTCCACCAGGGGATTCCAGGCAGCTAGGGGTTCCCCGGCTATCTGACGTCATCACGTTATGCGTGAGGATGTCAGGCAGTGAGGGGGGACCCGGGGGTGGAGCCTCCATCCAAGATGGCGGCCCCCACCGGAGCTAGGCTGCACTTCGGCGCCAAAGTGCGACCCGGTGCCTAAGGGGTTAAAGCCAGGCACCGCTTGAAAGGAGAGACTCTCTCCTTTTAAGCGGTGCCTGGCTTTTTTTTGTGGGACCTCTCGATTGGGAGGGAGAGGGATCCGAACAGTTCCCCCCTCCCTTCCAGGCGGTCTCCCGGCATTGCCGAGGGGTCACCTGGAAATGACGTCATCGCGCATGGTGCGATGACCTCATTTACACCGGGAGGAGTTTGACTTCAGCGTCTGAGGATGCTGAAGTCAGAACGCCGCAGGACCCCAGACAGAGAGGTGAGTATCTCCGCCGGGGGTCCCGCAAAGCTGATGACGTGTTGGACACGTCCTCCTCAGCATACAGCAGGAATAACTGAGGACGTGTCCCACACATCGTCAGCAGTGAAGGGGTTAAAAACATATTTTTTAAAACTTTTTGTCCTTGTTTCCTGTCCCCCAGGGCACTACCCGGACCCTCATACACCTTTTATGGCAAATATCTAGCATATATGCCCTCTTGGAGGGCACTCTAAAAATCGAATTTTGAGTCCCATTGACATGTATTGAGTTCGTGTTCGAGTTCGAACTTCTGAAAAGTTCGAGTTCGAATGTGAACCGAACTTGGGGGTGTTCGGCTCATCCCTATTTCTTATATGACTAAGATGTTTGGCCCTGTGAGGCCAACTTTGCTGGTCGGTCTGTGACCATTTGTTTGCAATTAAAATAAAAACCTTTAAATAAAAAAAAAAGACTGAATAGGATAGTAATTAAATATTTTTTGATATTTAAATGGGTGGAATATGCACTTCGGCTATTTCCCTTTTGAGCCTAAATGCAATGAGTCAGACGTAGTATGATTTTTCTTTTTTATTGCGTAAGGCCCATAGGCTTTGCGGGGAAATGTTAAAATTCATTATCTATGTCTCTTCTTGTGTAAATTAAAATTTTATTGTTTTCGTGCACTTGAGAGTGACAATGAATGAATGTGTATATGATTAGTGGGTATACCATATTTTCTTTGGACACCGTAGCACAGGTATAATTCGTTTAATTGCCTAGGTTTGGTTTATCTTTTAGATGATCACAAGTGATATGTGATCAAAGGAAAGAATTGTTAGATTTTAATTTCCTGTATAAAATATAAATATATTTTTCTTGAAAAGCCTGTTTTGATAAAATGGGCTGTGAAATTCCCCTCCTCCATTTTGTTTCTTTAAATTCTGCATAGACAGTTGTTCCTTCTGTAGGATAAGGGGATGTGACTGATTTCCTGTCATGTTCAGTACAGGAAAATGTGCGCAGAAGCGGGAAGATAGGAAAAAAATTTTGTAAACCATATAAGGTAATAAGTGTTTGTTAAACTGTGTTGGTTATACTTTGACGTGGAAATGTATCTGTATGCTGATTGGCTATAAGTTCTTTGAAATCTAACAAAACCGTCTGTCTAACAAAAGATACCCAGACATGACCTGAAGCTACATTGCCGTGGCTGATTTTGGTGTTTCTCGCCATGGCGTAGCGCAGCGTGGTGCGGCATAACGCAGCATCTTACTTAAATTTTTATATATAAGAGGAAACTTGAAAAAGGTTTGTGGCATTCCATATATGGTAATTATAATAGAATTTTAATTTAACATCCTCCATATATTCAGGGTGTGCGGGTGTGTTTTTAGGGGCTCCTCCATATATTCAGGGTGTGCGGGTGTGTTTTTAGGGACTCCTCCATATATTCAGGGTGTGTGTGTCTTTTTAGGGGCTCCTCCATATATTCAGGGTGTGCGGGTGTCTTTTTAGGGGCTCCTCCATATATTCAGGGTGTGTGGGTGTGTTTTTAGGGGCTCCTCCATATATTCAGGGTGTGTGGGTGTCATTTTAGGGGGGCAGCATTTCAGCCTTCGCTCCAGGCAGCACAATGTCTTGGGCCGGCCCTGCTTGAACCAGGTCACCCGGCATCGCCCGATAAATCCCATTAAAAAGCGAAAGGTCGCTAATCTGATGTAATAGCAAAAAAATCGTCTGAAGTCGCCCGAAGGAAGTGGAAGGCAGTGGACGAGGGCTGAATCTCCTGCATGTTGTGGGATTGGTCGTACGACGTCCAACAATCACACAAATACAAAGTCAATGGACGAGCTGCCTAAAGCAGGGCCGACATGTGTCTAAGTGTAGGGAGTAGACGTGGCACAGTGTGCCCAGCGGCTGGAAAGGCGAGTGATATTGTATCAGTTCGCGTGACGTATCCGTTTTTCCTCTTCATACAGTAATGGTCAGAGCTCGGGCTGATGAGGACCTGCAGGTTTGGGCGCCAGTAGAAAGATGTGACGGCGAGAAACCCGGAAGAACCGAATAATGTGACAAGCTGCACCTGTATGAGAGGGGAGAGACTGGGAAGAATATATATATTGGATTAGGAGTAATATTATTTAGGCAGTTGTGAAATAGTCCTCGTTCCTCGAGTCAGTTTCCCTCAGGTCACAGTTTAATGAACAGATCAGGTCTTTCCAGGAAGTAGCATGAGGCAATAAGCAGTATTTCACCGAGTCAACCCCACCGGGTGGCAGCTCAGAGCCGGGATCCTTAAAGGGGCAGTACCACCAAAATATGAAATGTCCTTATTGTGTGTATTTGAAGTGACTGATATGTTCCATGTGTTTGTTTTTCTCTTAGATGTTTAGAGAATATTTTACTCTATATGTGTCACTGGATGCATCCATTGTGTGATATTTTCCTCTATATGTGTCACTGGGCGCATCCATTGTGTGATATTTTCCTCTATAGGTGTCACTGGGCGCATCCATTGTGTGATATTTTCCTCTATATGTGTCACTGGGCGCATCCATTGTGTGATATTTTCCTCTATATGTGTCACTGGGGGCATCCAATGTGTGATATTTTCCTCTATATGTGTCACTGGGTGCATCCATTGTGTGATATTTTCCTCTATAATATGTGTCACTGGGCGCATCCATTGTGTGATATTTTCCTCTATATGTGTCACTGGGCGCATCCATTGTGTGATATTTTCCTCTATATGTGTCACTGGGCGCATCCATTGTGTGATATTTTCCTCTATATGTGTCACTGGGTGCATCCATTGTGTGATATTTTGTATCTTTCCACCACTTGCTCGTCACTGTGTGGCTTTGGCCATAGAATGGAGTGAATGGGTCAGTCACAGACTCACATCATTGTATTGTGTGAGATGTATTCAAAGGACATCATCAGGGGGTAGATTCAAGTGTTTTAAGCTCCCTGTCTTATCTCATGCAGCTGGCAGCTCTTATCTCAGGTAGCCTGGAGACCACAATACACTCCTGCAGCCTTATCTAAACATTCCCTCCTCCAGCTCATTAACTGGTAAAAATATTGTATGAGATAAACTACAGCTGTAAAGTAAAACGTTCGTACGGATTTTCGTAAATGTTGCATCATGGAAAAAATCCACAGAATGGAAACAGGAGATAAAAAAACATAACTTTATTTTTCCTTTTTAGATGCAATTACTTCAAATAAAGAAAAAAAACCAGCAGCATGTGTTATATAATGTGTTTTATAATGTGGTTTTATAACGTGTTGATAAGGTGGTTTCATGTGTAATGCACAGTAATCTAGTCACAGTGTGTGTAAGTGGTATTTGTCCCTTTGTCATTAAGCGTCGAGCCTTGAAGTTAAAGAAGTGATCTCGTTATCGGGCGCCGCCCCCTCCCCCCCATTTATTGCAAAATAAATGACAGTTTTACAACAGCATCAAAGAGAGAGCAGAGCGCGGCGTGACGAGATTTCCTAAGATTCATTCCATGTTATTTCTCTTACAGATACAGTGGCCTCATGTGGAACAGAGCAGCATTCACCCCATACAGACTGTGCGAGAGACCGAGACCTCCTAGAGAGAAGAGAGAGACCGAGACCTCCTAGAGAGACAGACTGCACGAGAGACTGAGACCTCCTAGAGAAACAGACTGCACAAGAGGCCGAGACCTCCTAGAGAGACGCCGAGACCTCCTAGAGAAACAGACTGCACGAGAGGCCGAGACCTCCTAGAGAGACGCCGAGACCTCCTTGAGAAACAGACTGCATGAGAGACCAAGACCTCCTAGAAAAACAGACTGAGTGAGAGGTCGAGACCTTCTAAGGAGACTGTGAGAGGCTGAGACCTCTTAGAGAAACAAACTGCGCGAGAGACCAAGACCTCTTTGAAAGACTGTGAAAGGCCGAGACCTCTTAGAGATACAGACTGCACTGGAGACCTCCTAGGGAGACTGCAAGAAAGGCCGAGACCTCCTAGAGTTACAGACTGCGCGAGACAGAGCACCAAGGACGAGACCTCCTAGGGATGCAAATTGTGAGAGAGAAACATCCTCATGATTGAGATTCACTTGGAAATCAGGTTCCCATAAAGTGAGAAATCTTGAAGCTCAAGGTCCTTTAGAGACACTGAATCTACAGAGATCACCATAGATTTTCTCCAAAAACGAGATCGATCACCACAACGATGACCTCTAGACATAAATACTACCAGAGAAAGGGAGACCACCTCAACTGAAGTCCCTCAGAGACTCTACAGAAGGTTAGGTTGAGGATGGCTGCAGAGAGTGAAGCGAGAGAGAGAGTGCAAGCCTGAGGTCCACCGGGAGAATCGCCAGACTTACCATTATTCTGCTGAAGAAAGGATGTTGGATCCTCCATTCCCTGAATCCTGAGGACGGTTCCTCTTACTATTCCTTACATATTTTGGAGACTCCAGTCTACGCCGCACTTTGGCATTTTCCTCAGATCGGACTTCCTTGGGCGCTCACTGTAACGGGTTTACTCCTGTTCCGTTGTGACGGGCGTCATGTTTCCATGTTTTTATAGATATATCTATCCATGTTAACTCAATGTGGTCACAACTCCGACCATTGATTGTCCAACCAAGTACGTCTCATTGAGTTTGCTCAGCCAGGCGCGAGGCAGCTGGAAATCACGGGAAGATAACGCATGGAAAACAGACTATAACAAACATCTAACGAGTGGCAAAACATTCAAGAGTTTGTGGAACCCTCGGTCTGGTGGAGATGGGACCTGTTTTTTAGTTAAGAATTCCCATTGTATCTCAGAATAGACAAAGCTCAGGTATCGGAGGTACCAGTCCTTCTTGGGTTCCTGTTGCCATGGAAACCCTGCGGCAACTGCCATCTCTAAAACCTCCAGAATCGTGGTCACGCTCTTCCACCCCTAGTGCGAGGCGCCGGCGCTTCAAGCTGAGAAAAGGACAGAAGTCCCCGGAGCTTGGGGGCAGGAGTGAAGCCGAGGGTTCTCCAGTTCGGCTGAGAACGCTGAAGCCCCCGGCCATCGAGGTGACCCCGTCCAGTGAGGATGAAGCTTGGTCCAACTGTTCCACTCCCAGCGCATCACCGAAAAGGCGCCGAGGGCTGCTGAGAAAGTGGCTGAAGAAGACGGAGGTGAAGAGTGGGTGAGTGTTTCATGAATGATTCTAGAAAAGCCGGGGCTGAATATCCATGTAATACGAGGCTTTCACAGAGGTGTGATAACGCTGTGAGGCGCCATCAGGGCCGGATTTATAACTAGGCAGAGTAGGCATGTGCCTACAGGCTCCTGCCACACGGGGGCACCTCGCTCTGTACAACAAAAGGCTTTTATTTTTACAATTTACAATCATTAAAACCCCTGTATCTCCGGAGCCCTGAGGGCTGGAGGAACATCTGAGATATTGCTGGAAAGGGCAGCGTGAGGTATCACTGGAAAGGGCAGAGTCTGGTCTAATGATACAAACAGGACCATGTAATGTGTAAAAATAAAAACTGAAAAAAGTAAAAGCAAAATGTATTGCAAAGCGCATTAAAATCTGGCAGGGGAGACCGGCACCGCAACGCACACACATTATTTGGTTGCGCGGCGAGCAGTCTTGATAAGATTTAAAGTGTAAATCCAGAGAGGAGCACCGCGTCCACTGCGCCGCCAGCCTCCTGATGTTTCGCCATTTCCACTGGATGCGCGCGGTCTTGGTGGTGACCTGGTGGTGGTGGTGGTTTTCAGATATGAAAGTCTGGTTTCTTTATTGTGAGTGTGGTGGGTTTTGGTGGTTTGTGGCTGGTAGTATTGTATCATTCTATGAAAACGCTTTCATACCGCCGGCGTGTCTGAGCGTTACGTGTGGTCCGAGAGGAGGAGCGATTGTCATGTGTTTGATCCAATCCCTGGGACTGAGGAGACAAAATCCATTGGAGAGTCTGGTATCCATCATCCAGCATCATCTCAGTCTAGACCATTCATCTAGTTCAGCCATTCCTCTCGGGGCTGCTCTCCCAGAATAGGCCCACGTAAGTCCCACTGGTGCCAGTACATTATCTTATCAGTGGGGAGGACCTTTCCAGTATAGCCCTTTTCCCATTGAAGGGTCTCTCTCCAAATCTCCCGGCGGATAAAATCCCTCCATCCCAGCTCATCCTGTGTAGAACCAGGTCCATCAAGCTGAGACCGCACCTCTCTCAATCGTCGATTAAACTGCTGTTCCATCCATGAAGGGAGTCCCCAGAAAAAGGAAGCAAATCACCGCTGCCACCAATGTGACAGATCTCCGTACCCTGACAGAGTCACATATGTCAGTGCTGCTTCCTTGCTGGACCTCCCCGTGTTCTCCCCAGGCAGACTCTCCTGACTTTCTCTAGCCTTCAGACGAAGCTTAAAGGATCGAGACAAGTAGAGAGCCTGCTAGCATCCCCCAGAATAAGATCTGGAGATCTTCAGGGTCAGAATGGAACTTCTTTAATTGACAGGACAGGTGCACATATTTATACGGTCAAACATGGGTCGCGTACATACAGAAAACTTGACCCTAGAATAGAAAAACATTCGCTCATCATTCCTAGACAGACAGGACAATGGCAATCATGATGATAAATAAGATTAAAGTCTAAGGACAGCAGATAAGGGGGCAGTGTTTCCCCGACAAAGAATATTATCCCCTTCATGATGGGTGGAGACGCCCATCAGGTGGGGGTTAATGCCGGTTAGGTGTACAAGTACACCTCGCCAACAGGTGATGCCACGAGCCGCTGATTTCAGCCCGCAGCCGACGCACATCAATGGCTGCAGGGGACGGCCTGAATTCAGGCAGTCTCTCTGCAGTCAATGTGTGTAGCGCGCATCAGCTGCAGGGAGGGGCCGAGGCAGCCCATTGAAGACAGCGGGGCATACCTGTACGTCCTGCGTCTTCAAGGCCCACCCACTGCAAGGGCGGCATAGAACGTCCTGCGGCGGGAATGGGTTAACAAAATAATCAAATATAAACTGATATTAACACATTCCAGAGAGCAAACCTATCAGCAGATAACCAGATGCACACGGCCCATACAATAGACAGACAATAACATTATTCTTGCATAACTCAGATTACGTTACACTCAACACACAAGAGGCTAAGGGAATGATATAGAACATCAGGCCTGCACCCTAAAAATATACCTCTGAGCTCATGCACCCCAAGTCCAAAGTGACTTACGTCACATACACACACATATACATACACACACAAACATCCGTTACACCCACATGTTGTAAAAAAGCTGATTTATCTCCTGAAGCGTTAACTGTGACCTGAGCTGGAAATGCAACCTCAAACCAGTCCTGTACAGCAGCACCACTGCATGTGGCCACAAGGAGGCGAAAAAACACCCTGCAAATACTTTATTTATTTTTATTTATTTAGGATTTTACCAGGAAGGATACATTGAGATTTCTCTCTCGTTTTCAAGTATGTCGTGGGTTCAAAAACATTGAAATGTTACAGAAATACAAACTAGTAAAAGGCAAGAAATTAACACAAAACAAATATACAGATTAACAGAAAAATAAATATGTAGGAAATAAAGTCATTATGTTACATGTTTACAGGTGCATTCTGTATATAGTCACTATGTTACATGTTTACAGGTGCATTCTGTATATAGTCACTGTGTTACATGTTTACAGGGGCATTCTGTATATAGTCACTGTGTTACATGTTTACAGGCGCATTCTGTATATAGTCACTGTGTTACATGTTTACAGGTGCATTCTGTATATAGTCACTGTGTTACATGTTTACAGGTGCATTATGTATATAGTCACTGTGTTACATGTTTACAGGTGCATTCTGTATATAGTCACTGTGTTACATGTTTACAGGTGCATTCTGTATATAGTCACTGTGTTACTTGTTTACAGGCGCATTCTGTATATAGTCACTGTTTTACATGTTTACAGGTGCATTCTGTATATAGTCACTGTGTTGCATGTTTACAGGTGCGTTCTGTGTTGAGGTATGTTAATAGGGAACTCTTAAGTGACTTAAGACTGGGGGAAGATTTGATGGTGTCTGGGAGGTTATTCCATATTTGTGGTGCTCTGTAGGAAAATAAGGATGGAGCCACTTTCTTTTTGTATTGTGGTATTGTAAGTAAGGTGCTGGTCCTGGATCGGAGGTTATAGGATGAGGGAATTGCTGGGGGAAGCAGCCTATTTAGGTAGGATGGCAGCTTCCCAGAAAAGCTCTTAAACACCAGGTTGGAAAGGTGAAGGGTGCGTTTAGACTCCAGCGACGGCCAGTTTAGCTGTTTTAACATGTCACAATGGTGGATCATGTAGTTACATTGTAGCACAAAGCGGCAGAATGAGTTATACAATGTAGTAAGTTTCTGAAGGTGTGTTTGCGGGGCGGCTGCATACACTACATCTCCGTAATCAATAGCTGGCATAAGCATTTGTTGTACAATTTGCTTTCTTACCATTGGGATCAGGCAGGATTTGTTTCTTTACAGGGCACCTAGTTTGGGGTAAAGTTTAGATGAGAGTTTTTCGATGTGGGGCCAAAGGATAGATTTGGGTCTAACCACATACAGTGGCAAGAAAAAGTATGTGAACCCTTTGGGATTACGTGGAGTTTTGCATGAATTGGTCATAAAATGTCTCTGATCTTCATCTAAGTCACAACAATTTGAAAAACACAGTCTGCTTAAAATAATACAACACAAACATTATATGTTTTCATGTGTTTATTGAACATAACATGTAAACATTCACAGTGCAGGGTGGAAAAAGTATGTGAACCTTTGGACTTAATAACTGGTTGACCCTCCTTTGGCAGCAATAACCTCAACCAAACGTTTCCTGTAGTTGCAGATCAGACCTGCACAACGATCTGGAGTAATTTTGGACCACTCCTCTTCACAAAACTGTTTCAGTGTAGCAATATTCTTGGGATGTCTGGTGTGAATCGCTCTCTTAAGGTCATGCCACAGCATTTCAATCGGGTTGAGGTCAGGACTCTGACTGGGCCACTCCAGAAGGAGTATTTTGTTTTGTTGAAGCCATTCTTTTGTTAAATTACTTGTATGCTTTGGGTCATTGTCCTGTTGCATCACCCATCCTCTGCGGAGCTTCAGTTGGCGGACAGATGGTCTTACGTTTTCCTGCAAAATGTCTTGATAAACTCTGGAATTCATTTTTCCATCAATGACAACAATCCGTCCAGGCCCTGAGGCAGCAAAGCAGCCCCAAACCATGATACTCCCTCCGCCATGTTTTACAGTGAGGATGAGGTTTTGATGTTGGTGTGCTGTGCCTTTTTTTCTCCACACATAGTGTTGTGTGTATTTTTCCAAACAACTCAATTTTGGTTTCATCTGTCCACAGAATATTTTGCCAGTAGTGCTGTGGAACATCCAGGTGCTCTTTTGCAAACTTCAAACGTGCTGCAATATTCTTTTTGGACAGCAATGGCTTCCTCCGTGGTGTCCTCCCATGTACTCCATTCTTGTTTAATGTTTTCCTTATTGTAGATGTGTCAACAAAAATGTTAGAATGTGCCAGAGATTTCTGTAAGTCTTTAGCTGACACTCTAGGATTCTTCTTTACCTCATTAAGCATTCTGCGCTGTGCTCTTGCAGTCATCTATACAGGACGGCCATGCCTAGGGAGAGTAGCAACAGTGCTCAACTTTCTCCATTTGTAGACAGTCTTACCGTGGACACATGAACATCAAGGCTTCTGGAGATACTTTTGTAACCCTTTCCAGCTTCATGCAAGTCAACAATTCTTGATCGTAGGTCTTCTGAGAGCTCTTTTCTGCGAGGCATGGTTCACATCAGGCAGTGATTCTTGAAACCAGTAAACCCAAACCTGGTGTGTGTTTTTAAAGGGCAGGACAGCTTTCAGCAACACATCCAATAATATACCGGCTGGGTGGAGTAGAGGTAATGTTACCGCTCTGCATGGAGAGAGCCTGTGGAGTCATGGGTTCGATCCCAGCAAGCAACCTCTCCAGTAAGTGTCCTTGGCAAGACACCTAACGGTACATACTCGCCACCCAGGACATACTTGAAAACGAGAGAAATCTCAATGTATACTTCCTGGTAAAATCCTTTCACAAAAAAAAATATCACACTGATTGGACTCAAGGTTGGCTCGCTCCTGGCTCCAATTAGCTCTTGGAGAAGTCATTAGGCTAGGGGTTCACATACTTTTTCCACCCTGCACTGTGAATGTTTACATGTTCTGTTCAATAAACACATGAAAACCTGTGTTGTATTATTTTAAGCAGACTGTGTTTTTCAAATTGTTGTGACTTAGATGAAGATCAGAGCACATTTTATGACCAATTCTTGCAAAACTCCACGTAATCCCAAAGGGTTCACATACTTTTTCTTGCCACTGTACCTAGATATTTGAGAGAAGTGACTGTAGTCAGCGTGCCATTTGATTTTGTCCTGACACATAGATGAGGTGTTTGCAATTTGTGTAGTTTAGGTTTTGTTCCAAAGAGCATCGTAACAGTTTTGTCAGTATTTAGAAAAAGTTTGTTATCTTTGATCCACTTTTCTACCTCTGTGAATTGGTCTTGCAGCACGGCCTCCAGCTGCGGGAGATCTGGTTTGCTGGTATAGATTATGGTGTCATCTGCTTACATGTGTACAGTTGAGGCTTTGCTGGTATAGGTCACAGTGTCGTCTGCGTACATGTGTACAGTTGAGGCTTTGCAGACATTGGGCAGATCATTTATGAATAGCGTGAATAGAAGGGGGCTGAGTATCGAGCCTTGGGGTACATCGCACGTGACTGGGAGGCGGAGGGAGGAGCTATCAGAAATGGACACCTATTGCGACGATCAGACACATATGATTGAAACCAGGTTAGCGTGCTATCACCAATACCGAAGTTTTTAAGTTTTTGTAATAGGATGCCATGGTCTACTGTGTCAAAGGCCTTTGCAAATCAAGGAAGATGCTCCAGTTAGGTTTCCTTGTTCCATGCCAGCTTGAATTTCATTGCAGACTTTTAAAAGGGCGGTTGTAGTTGAATGATTTGGACGAAAGCCTGATTGATCTGGGGTTAAATAGTTCTGATACTGATAATATTTACGTAATTGTGTGTATATGCATTTTTCCAGAATTTTTGACATTACAGGGAGCAATGATATCGGACGGTAGTTGAATACCAAAGTCTTGTCACCACTTTTATGGATAGGTAACACCCTTGCAGTCTTCCAGAGTTTGGGTATGTATCCAGTCGCCAGTGATTCATTGTTTAGGGTTGCAACAGGTTTTGCAATTGCTGGTGCACTGATTTTCAGCAGCATTGCTGGGATTTGATCAAGTCCAGACTGGTATTTAATTTTTTGGTTACGGAGAAGTTTAGTGATGACACTGACAGGCAATGGTCTAAAACTGAATTTCTCTGTGTTACAGGGTCTTTGCACAGTTGGTGGAGCCTGACCTGTGTGCGGCCTTTCTGATTGCATTACATTACCTAGCTAAGCAATCAGGGTGGTGGCGCATCCAACAAAATAATTATTAAAGGCATTTGCTACTTCTAGGGGGTGTTGTACAGTTTGGTTGTTTACTTTGATAGCAGCTGGTTGGGAGTGGATGTGGGGTGAATGTATGTTACTTCTGATTTTCAAAAAATGTCTAGGGTTTGATATGTTATTGTTTAAATTTTCATTGAAGTATTGGGCTTTAGCCATTTTTGTTTGTTTTGTGCATGCATTCCGGCATTTTTGGTATTCAGTGTGATCGTTCGTGGAACCACCCAGTACTCTTGAAATTTGACCACAGGAAGTCCCTAAACTGGTACATTTGCGTGAGGTCAGCTGTAACCCAGTGGAGGTGGGCCCCTTTTACTCACACTTTACGCAGCGGGGTATGGATGTTTCAGACTTCCAGGATCTCGGATTGAAAGTATTCAATTGCACAGTCCAGGTCTGGGATTAGGTTTAGTCTGTACCATGGGAGCTGTTTGAGATCATTTAGGAAGGATTCAAGATCAAATTTCTTGAAAGACCTGGTGATTATTACCTTTGGTGTACATTTTGTGTCCCTTATTTTGCGCACACAGTACACTAGGCAGTGATCACTGAAACTGTTACCGAGAACGCCTGCCTCCTGTATTCGATCAGGACATGAGGAGAGAATCCAGTCCAGCAAGGTATGGTTAGGGCTTTTCATATTAATGCGAGTGGGGGAGGAGATTAATTGTGTTAGCTGCAAAGCCTTAAACAGTGAGCAGTGTTTATTGTTTTTAGGATTCAGCCAATCAACATTAAAGTCGCCGAGGACCAGCAGTTCACTTTTTTGGTTTTGAGCTACTAATTTACTAAGGATTTGGGTTATGTCAGAAAGGGAGTGCACTGGGGAACTCGGTGGGCGGTAGAATCCAGCAACAATAATTGTTTTACTGAACGGAATCTCAATAGTACCAGAAAGGTAATCAAATGTGGCCGGGGAGCTAGGATTCTGCAACGGGGTGAACTTTATGGAGTTGTCAACATAGATAACAAATCCTCCTCCTCTCTTAGCTCTGTCCTTCTACAGCATGAATACCCTTGTATTGCTATGGCAGAGTCTGGCACTTTAGGGGTTAACCATGATTCTGTCAGCACAATGACTTCAGGTTTGTAATAGAAGCACCAAGCTTTAAGCTCATCCAGTTTAGGGAATGAGCTGCGAATGTTGCAATGCACAAAGGAGAGGCCTTTTTTAGTGGGGAGATTAAATATGGTGTCAGCTATTGGACCAGGGTTGGATTCAACATCATTTGCCAGAGCAAGCAGCAGAATAAAAAGGAATTTGGACATATTTTTCCTTTTGGGAGAATAGTGATTGGAAAGTTTTATAACCTATATACATATATCACTACGTACTGCTATACTCGTGATTTATACATATATATATACATATATATATATATCCTGCGCTGCGTTCTATTGGTGCATGTTAATATACAGTATATATGTATACGCTGCGCTGCATTCTATTGGTGCATGTTAATATATATGTATACCCTGTGCTACGTGCTATTGGTGCTTGTTAAGATACATGAACACGCTGCACTGCGTGCTATTGGTGCATGTTAATATATATGTATACGCTGCGTTCTATTGGTGCATGTTAATATATATGTATATGCTGCGTTCTATTGGTGCATGTTAATATATATGTATACGCTGCGTTCTATTGGTGCATGTTAATATATATGTATACGCTGCAATCTATTGGTGCATGTTAATATATATGTATACGCTGCGCTGCGTTCTATAGATGCATGTTAATATATATGTATATGCTGTGTTCTATTGGTGCATGTTAATATATATGTATACGCTGCGTTCTATTGCTGCATGTTAATATATTTGTATACGCTGCGTTCTATTGGTGCATGTTAATATATTTGTATACGCTGCGCTGCGTTCTATTGGTGCATGTTAAAATATATGTATACGCTGCGTTCTATTGGTGCATGTTAATATATATGTATGCTCTGCGTTCTATTGGTGCATGTTAATATATATGTATGCTCTGCGTTCTATTGGTGCATGTTAATATATATGTATACGCTGCGTTCTATTGGTGCATGTTAATATATATGTATACGCTGCGTTCTATAGGTGCATGTTAATATATATGTATACGCTGCGTTCTATTGGTGCATGTTAATATATAGGTATACGCTGCGTTCTATTGGTGCATGTTAATATATATGTATACGCTGCGTTCTATTGGTGCATGTTAATATATGTATATGCTGTGCTGCGTTCTATTGGTGCATGTTAATATATAGGTATACGCTGCGTTCTATTGGTGCATGTTAATATATATGTATACGCTGCGTTCTATTGGTGCATGTTAATATATATGTATACGCTGCGTTCTATTGGTGCATGTTACTATATATGTATACGCCGCGTTCTATTGGTGCATGTTAATATATGTGTATACGCTGCGTTTTATTGGTGCATGTTAATATATGTATATGCTGTGCTGCGTTCTATTGGTGCATGTTAAAATATATGTATACGCTGCGTTCTATTGGTGCATGTTAATATATGTATACGCTGCGTTCTATTGGTGCATGTTAATATATATGTATGCTCTGCGTTCTATTGGTGCATGTTAATATATATGTATACGCTGCGTTCTATTGGTGCATGTTAATATATGTGTATACGCTGCGCTGCGTTCTATTGGTGCATGTTAATATATGTATATGCTGTGCTGCGTTCTATTGGTGCATGTTAATATATATGTATGCTCTCCGTTCTATTGGTGCATGTTAATATATATGTATACGCTGCGTTCTATTGGTGCATGTTAATATATGTGTATACGCTGCGCTGCGTTCTATTGGTGCATGTTAATATATGTATACGCTGCGCTGCGTTCTATTGGTGCATGTTAATATATATGTATGCTCTGCGTTCTATTGGTGCATGTTAATATATATGTATACGCTGCGTTCTATTGGTGCATGTTAATATATGTGTATACGCTGCGTTCTATTGGTGCATGTTAATATATGTATATGCTGTGCTGCGTTCTATTGGTGCATGTTAATATATATGTATACGCCGCGCTGCGTTCTATTGGTGCATGTTAATATATATGTATACGCCGCGCTGCGTTCTATTGGTGCATGTTAATATATGTATACGCTGCGTTCTATTGGTGCATGTTAATATATATGTATACGCTGCGTTCTATTGGTGCATGTTAATATATATGTATACGCCGAGCTGCGTGCTATTGGTGCATGTTAATATATATATGTATACGCTGCGTTCTATTGGTGCATGTTAATATATATGTATACGCTGCGTTCTATTGGTGCATGTTAATATATAGGTATACGCTGCGTTCTATTGGTGCATGTTAATATATACAGATTGTGAGTTCCTACGGGAATAGGGCCCTCATCTCCTCCTGTACTGTTTGTCAAATGTTGTTCAATGTATTGTAACCCTGTCTATACTGTGCTTATTGTACAGCGCTGCGGAATATGCTGGCGCTTTATAAATAAAGAATAATAATAATAATAATAATATATGTATACGCTGCGTTCTATTGGTGCATGTTAATATATATGTATACGCTGCGTTCTATTGGTGCATGTTAATATATATGTATACGCTGCGTTCTATTGGTGCATGTTAATATATATGTATACGCTGCGTTTTTTTGGTGCATGTTAATATATATACGCTGCGTTCTATTGGTGCATGTTAATATATATGTATACGCTGCGTTCTATTGGTGCATGTTAATATATGTGTATACGCTGCGCTGCGTTCTATTGGTGCATGTTAATATATGTATATGCTGTGCTGCGTTCTATTGGTGCATGTTAATATATATGTATACGCCGCGCTGCGTTCTATTGGTGCATGTTAATATATGTATACGCTGCGTTCTATTGGTGCATGTTAATATATGTATACGCTGCGCTGCGTTCTATTGGTGCATGTTAATATATATGTATACGCTGCGTTCTATTGGTGCATGTTAATATATATGTATACGCTGCGTTCTATTGGTGCATGTTAATATATATGTATACGCTGCGTTCTATTGGTGCATGTTAATATATGTATATGCTGTGCTGCGTTCTATTGGTGCATGTTAATATATGTGTATACGCTGCGCTGCGTTCTATTGGTGCATGTTAATATATGTATATGCTGTGCTGCGTTCTATTGGTGCATGTTAATATATATGTATATGCTGCGCTGCGTTCTATTGGTGCATGTTAATATATATGTATATGCTGCGCTGCGTTCTATTGGTGCATGTTAATATATATGTATATGCTGCGCTGCGTTCTATTGGTGCATGTTAATATATATGTTTACGCTGTGCTGCGTTCTATTGGTGCATGTTAATATATGTATATGCTGTGCTGCGTTCTATTGGTGCATGTTAATATATATGTATATGCTGTGCTGCGTTCTATTGGTGCATGTTAATATATATGTATATGCTGCGCTGCGTTCTATTGGTGCATGTTAATATATATGTATATGCTGTGCTGCGTTCTATTGGTGCATGTTAATATATATGTATACGCCGCGCTGCGTTCTATTGGTGCATGTTAATATATTTGTATACGCCGCGCTGCGTTCTATTGGTGCATGTTAATATATATGTATACGCTGCGTTCTATTGGTGCATGTTAATATATCTGTATACGCCGCGCTGCGTTCTATTGGTGCATGTTAATATATATGTATATGCTGCGCTGCGTTCTATTGGTGCATGTTAATATATATGTATATGCTGCATTCTATTGGTGCATGTTAATATATATGTATATGCTGCGTTCTATTGGTGCATGTTAATATATATGTATATGCTGCGTTCTATTGGTGCATGTTAATTTATATGTATACGCTGCGCTGCGTTCTATTGGTGCATGTTAATATATATGAACACGCTGCGCTGCGTTCTATTGGTGCATGTTAATATATATGTATACGCTGCGTTCTATTGGTGCATGTTAATATATGTGTATACGCTGCGCTGCGTTCTATTGGTGCATGTTAATATATATGTGTACGCTGCGTTCTATTGGTGCATGTTAATATATATGTGTACGCTGCGTTCTATTGGTGCATGTTAATATATATGTGTACGCTGCGTTCTATTGGTGCATGTTAATATATATGTATACGCTGCGTTCTATTGGTGCATGTTAATATATATGTATACGCTGCGTTCTATTGGTGCATGTTAATATATATGAACACGCTGCGCTGCATTCTATTGGTGCATGTTAATATATATGTATACGCTGCGCTGCGTGCTATTGGTGCATGTTAATATATATGTATACGCTGCGCTGCGTTCTATTGGTGCATGTTAATATATATGTATACGCTGCGTTCTATTGGTGCATGTTAATATATGTGTATACGCTGCGCTGCGTTCTATTGGTGCATGTTAATATATATGTGTACGCTGCGTTCTATTGGTGCATGTTAATATATATGTATACGCTGCGTTCTATTGGTGCATGTTAATATATATGTATACGCTGCGTTCTATTGGTGCATGTTAATATATATGAACACGCTGCGCTGCGTGCTATTGGTGCATGTTAATATATATGTATACGCTGCGCTGCGTTCTATTGGTGCATGTTAATATATATGAACACGCTGCGCTGCGTTCTATTGGTGCATGTTAATATATATGAACACGCTGCGCTGCGTTCTATTGGTGCATGTTAATATATATGAACACGCTGCGCTGCGTTCTATTGGTGCATGTTAATATATATGAACACGCTGCGCTGCGTTCTATTGGTGCATGTTAATATATATGAACACGCTGCGCTGCATTCTATTGGTGCATGTTAATATATATGTATACGCTGCGCTGCGTTCTATTGGTGCATGTTAATATATATGAACACGCTGCGCTGCGTGCTATTGGTGCATGTTAATATATGTATACGCTGCGCTGCGTTCTATTGGTGCATGTTAATATATATGTATACGCTGCGTTCTATTGGTGCATGTTAATATATATGAACACGCTGCGCTGCGTGCTATTGTTGCATGTTAATATATATGTATACGCTGCGCTGCGTTCTATTGGTGCATGTTAATATATATGAACACGCTGCGCTGCGTGCTATTGGTGCATGTTAATATATATGTATACGCTGCGCTGCGTTCTATTGGTGCATGTTAATATATATGTATACGCTGCGCTGCGTTCTATTGGTGCATGTTAATATATATGAACACGCTGCGCTGCGTTCTATTGGTGCATGTTAATATATATGAACACGCTGCGCTGCGTTCTATGGTGCATGTTAATATATATGAACACGCTGCGCTGCGTTCTATTGGTGCATGTTAATATATATGAACACGCTGCGCTGTGTTCTATTGGTGCATGTTAATATATATGAACACGCTGCGCTGCATTCTATTGGTGCATGTTAATATATATGTATACGCTGCGCTGCGTTCTATTGGTGCATGTTAATATATATGAACACGCTGCGCTGCATTCTATTGGTGCATGTTAATATATATGTATACGCTGCGCTGCGTTCTATTGGTGCATGTTAATATATATGTATACGCTGCGCTGCGTTCTATTGGTGCATGTTAATATATATGTATACGCTGCGTTCTATTGGTGCATGTTAATATATGTGTATACGCTGCGCTGCGTTCTATTGGTGCATGTTAATATATATGTGTACGCTGCGTTCTATTGGTGCATGTTAATATATATGTATATGCTGCGTTCTATTGGTGCATGTTAATATATATGTATACGCTGCGTTCTATTGGTGCATGTTAATATATATGTATACGCTGTGTTCTATTGGTGCATGTTAATATATATGTATACGCTGCGTTCTATTGGTGCATGTTAATATATATGTATACGCTGCGCTGCGTTCTATTGGTGCATGTTAATATATATGTATACGCCGCGCTGCGTTCTATTGGTGCATGTTAATATATATGTATACGCTGCGCTGCGTTCTATTGGTGCATGTTAATATATATGAACACGCTGCGCTGCGTGCTATTGGTGCATGTTAATATATATGTATACGCTGCGCTGCATTCTATTGGTGCATGTTAATATATATGAACACGCTGCGCTGCGTTCTATTGGTGCATGTTATATATATGAACACGCTGCGCTGCGTTCTATTGGTGCATAATATATATGAACACGCTGCGCTGCGTTCTATTGGTGCATGTTAATATATATGAACACGCTGCGCTGCGTTCTATTGGTGCATGTTAATATATATGAACACGCTGCGCTGCGTTCTATTGGTGCATGTTAATATATATGAACAGCTGCGCTGCATTCTATTGGTGCATGTTAAAATATATGTATACGCTGCGCTGCTTTCTATTGGTGCATGTTAATATATATGAACACGCTGCGCTGCATTCTATTGGTGCATGTTAATATATATGTATACGCTGCGCTGCGTTCTATTGGTGCATGTTAATATATGTAATACGCTGCGTTCTATTGGTGCATGTTAATATATGTGTATACGCTGCGCTGCGTTCTATTGGGCATGTTAATAATATATGTGTTACGCTGCGTTCTATTGGTGGCATGTTAATATATATGTATATGCTGTTTCTATTGGTGCATGTTAATATATATGTATACGCTGCGTTTCTATTGCTGCATGTTAATATATATGTATACGCTGTGTTCTATTGGTGCATGTTAATATATATGTATACGCTGCGTTCTATTGGTGCATGTTAAATATATTGTAATACGCTGCGCTGCGTTCTATTGGTGCATGTTAATATATATGAACACGCTGCGCTGCGTGCTATTGGTGCATGTTAATATATATGTATACGCTGCGCTGCATTCTATTGGTGCATGTTAATATATATGAACACGCTGCGCTGCGTTCTATTGGTGCATGTTAATATATATGAACACGCTGCGCTGCGTTCTATGGTGCATGTTAATATATATGAACACGCTGCGCTGCGTTCTATTGGTGCATGTTAATATATATGAACACGCTGCGCTGCGTTCTATTGGTGCATGTTAATATATATGAACACGCTGCGCTGCGTTCTATTGGTGCATGTTAATATATATGAACACGCTGCGCTGCGTTCTATTGGTGCATGTTAATATATATGTATACGCTGCGCTGCGTTCTATTGGTGCATGTTAATATATATGAACACGCTGCGCTGCGTTCTATTGGTGCATGTTAATATATATGTATACGCTGCGTTCTATTGGTGCATGTTAATATATATGTATACGCTGCGCTGCGTTCTATTGGTGCATGTTAATATATATGTATACGCTGCGTTCTATTGGTGCATGTTAATATATATGAACACGCTGCGCTGCGTTCTATTGGTGCATGTTAATATATATGTATACGCTGCGCTGCGTTCTATTGGTGCATGTTAATATATATGAACACGCTGCGCTGCGTTCTCATGGCGCACGTTGTGGTCTGCGGCACAGAGAGCAGACTCTTCTCTGCAGATAAACCCGCGCCTGCTGCTGCTGCTGCTGAATATTGAGCGTGTGACACGAGGCCGGCGCTGGGATTCTCTAACGATCTCGTTATGGATCCTCCTCTGTGTCCGTGTTGTATCCTCGTTCTTCTCGCTTTGGCTCACACTGTGTGAAGTTGTTTGTCTGCGTGCTGGCTGTGTGCCTGCAGCTCCTGGAATGTGTATGCCAAGTCTGTGCCAGCTGAGCGCCCCCCACCCGGCCGCCTCCCCATCCCTGCCTTGTATGTCTAATTATCACGCCACCGCGCACATGGACCTGCCGCACAGCATATACTGGCAAACAAGTGCTGCGGCACCTTTAATTGCTGAGGATTCCTGCATCTGGATATACCGGGATTCCTGTGGCGGGCACACTGGGTTATGACTGAAGTGGCTGTAACAGTAGCTGGGGGTTACTGGTCTCCGGCTTGTGGACAAGGCTCCAACCTGTCACAGCGTCCGCCCCTTCTCTCCAGTGAAGCTGAGTCGCAGCAGCTTTCCTCCTCACAACACTCAGACAGAACTTGTGGGAGAGCTGTATAATTCTATGTATCTCTCCCCAAACACCAGACACAAAGGAGATTAGCAAATAAACCACATCAGATCAAGTTAGGGTCAAACCGTTACACAGACAGCAACAATAAGTCTACATCATATCACTAACACAAACCAACTTATAAATACAAACAGTTACACAGACAGCAAGAACAATAAATCTACATTCTATCACTAACACATACCAACTCCTAAAATACAGTTAAGTCTACATTATATCACTG
This sequence comes from Leptobrachium leishanense, assembly GCA_009667805.1. Lineage (NCBI taxonomy): Eukaryota > Metazoa > Chordata > Amphibia > Anura > Megophryidae > Leptobrachium > Leptobrachium leishanense. The sequence continues at coordinate 88,240,158 of CM019073.1, forward strand.
TCTGTTTATTGTTCTTGCTGTCTGTTTGTATTTTAGGAGTTGGTTTGTGTTAGCGATATAACGTAGATTTATTGTTCTTGCTAACACAAACTAACTCCTAAAATACAGTTACACAGACAGCAAGAACAATAAGTCTACATTATATCACTAACACAAACCAACTCCTAAAATACAAACAATTACACAGACATAATGTAGATTTATTGTTCTTGCTGTCTGTGTAACTGTTTGTATTTTAGGAGTTGGTTTGTGTTAGCAAGAACAATAAATCTACGTTATATCGGTAACACAAACCAACTCCTAAAATACAATTACACAGACAGCAAGAACAATAAGTCTACATTATATCACTGTCTGTTTAACTGTATTTTAGGAGTTGGTTTGTGTTAGCGATATAACGTAGATTTATTGTTCTTGCTAACACAAACCAACTTCTAAAATACAAACAGACAGCAAGAACAATAAGTCTACATTATATCACTGTCTGTTTAACTGTATTTCAGGAGTTGGTTTGTGTTAGCAAGAACAATAAGTCTACATTATATCACTAAAACAAACCAACTCCTAAAATACAAACAGTTACACAGACAGCAAGAACAATAAATCTACATTATGTCTGTGTAACGGTTTGTATTTTAGGAGTTGGTTTGTGTTAGCGATATAATGTAGATTTATTGTTCTTGCTAACACAAACCAACTTCTAAAATACAGTTAAACAGACAGCAAGAACAATAAGTCTACATTATATCACTGTCTGTGTAACTGTATTTTAGGAGTTGGTATGTGTTAGCGATATAATGTAGATTTATTGTTCTTGCTAACACATACCAACTCCTAAAATACAGTTAAACAGACAGCAAGAACAATAAGTCTACATTATATCACTGTCTGTGTAACTGTATTTTAGGAGTTGGTTTGTGTTAGCAAGAACAATAAGTCTACATTATATCTCTAACACATACCAACTCCTAAAATACAAACAGTTTCAAGGTAGAAATACATTTAAACCCCGTTATCCCTTAAATGCCCATTGCCCTTGAGAATTTGCTTTGCCCCATTGGTCTGCAGTCCCCTGGCAGGAGGCCAGCATCCACACATCTCCAACAGGCATAGAGGCCATGTATAGTGTGGGCAAGGGTGTCAAGGAGGGTGAGGGCACAAAGGTGGAGGAAGCTTTGGTTACATTGGCAGATTAGCATGCCCGGATAATGTAGTTTCCCTAAATGCCTCCAGTGCGATCAGGTCGCCCTGTGCTGTGTGTTGCAAATTCAGGTGTCATGCTCCAGCTGTGTGTAACACAAAGTATCTACTGTGAGTTTTATTGCTGTGGCGCTCTGTGATATGCTCATACACACCGCACATTACTGAGAGTTTTATTGCTGTGGCGCTCTGTGATACGCTCATACACACTGCACATTACTGTGAGTTTTATTGCTGTGGAGCTCTGTGATACGCTCATACACACCGCACATTACTGTGAGCTTTATTGCTGTGGAAGCATTTAATTTAGTATTCATGCGGTTATGTGGATCAGAAGAACCAAACACCTCCAAGCCGGTGTCTCTGTCTGCTCAGATGGGGTTGGCGTGTATAGTTACACATGCTGTTCGTGCTTTCATTGTGTCGCTGTGGTTTGTGTGTACTCTGATGGATTGTGTAATCAGGATTGTGTTACCATCAAGAGCAGCCGCTTGTAATTTGGTCTGAGACGTGACGAGTGATAACGTCCTTGTGTCAAGTGATAAGCGTTCACATTCTGATCGGGAGCCGCGGCCCCTGGCTGGGTGTTATCGTGCTTCCTTTCATTTGTCTTTGTACTTTTATGTTCCTTGGTTGTTCATCACGCTGCCCGCTCCACAAATATGAACATGACCCAAGTCACCCCATCGTGTTATCCTCAGAATTCACCAGGACACCTTGCTGGGGTAACATGGGCCTCAACATCATCAGAATCCACATCCAGCAGCCTGGAGAACCTCTAACAGTCTTCCATCCACCCCGTACGATTCAGCCCACAGGCCAGTATTACCAGAGCCACCACAGCCAGTAACCCAGTCTGTGCCCTGTGCAGGCATCGCCGCCTCAACACCATCCCGCCAGGAGGATATTGAGCCTGATGGAGGAACCCAACTGGCCTCATGAGACAAACATAACAACCCCCAACCCAAAGCGACAAATCGTAAAACCCCCAAAGGAGTTAAAGTATATGGAGATTGCGTGGCTGATCTTTCAGTGAGCCTTTTCTATATTTTCTGATTCTCCCCAGTAGACCAGGCCAGCATAACCCTTGGCAACGTAACCTTAAAAACGGGTGAAATCGTGCATGATCCTGCAGAGCAGGTCACCTGGATATGATGACCCACGGGAATCACTAAGATTATAGGGCCCCGGGAAACCCTACGCAGGCAGCTTACGTCCTGCACCCACCTGCATCCTCCTCTCTAGCCAAGCCTCTTAACCCACCCCAGATAAATAAGACATCCTTACTGAGCTGGGTCAACTGGCACAGCCCCTGCCCCGATACCGGTGGGAGGAGGGCTGCATGGAGATAGAATTCCCCTTTCTGGAAGTATATATATATATATATATATATAATATATATAATGGCTACCCTTTGTATCGGCTGGCTTTCCTTCACCCCAGCTGGCCGTGCTTTGTGTCAGTTGGCTACCTTTTGCGTCAGCTGGCTTTCCTTCACACCACCTGGCTACCCTTGTCACTGACTTGTCACCATGTTGCCGGTAAGTTGCTCCTATCTCCATCTCTATTCTTTCTCTCTGGCTGCCAAACACACATGACCGTCTGGTTTCTCCATGTGCAACTCACCCCACCGGTGTCACTGGATGGCTAGACAATGTCAGGGTTGATCAGTCAGCAGCCAGATGTCAGATCTTCAGGGGTTTGTGTCCCAGAATCGGTGAGAATGGTACCCAGTCACTTTCCGGAGGTGTAGGTGATGTTACGGAGAGATGATACTGGTGGCCGACTCCATTAGTGGTTATACTATGTGTTGGGCAATAAGGGGGCCCTTTTGTCTTTCTGGTTTGGGCTCTACAAGTAATATCGTGGGCCGCGTTAGGGAAATAATGAAACCAGATCCATGGCGTGCCGTGTGACACGACATGGCATGGTTTGCCGGAGCAGCGTGACTCTACCTGCACTCCCTGTCCTCAGACAAACCTTATCATTAATTCATAACGTTACTCTTCACTAAAAATGTGACCCGTTACTGCGTCTGTCCCTTCGACACCACCAGGGCCATCAGCATACGGCTAATATGACCTTCAAAGACCAGGCAAGGACTGGAACGCAGGAAATAGGCGTCAAGAAAGACACCCAGGGAAAAAACACTCTGATTCCGAGGGGATGCGTTTCACGAGCAATCCGACGAATCCTCAGCGGAGTCGTTTCTCACAAATATTTGGCTCCACTCAAACGGGAACCACTCCCGAATTGGAGAGTTTTCTGAAAGGATTGATTTATAGGATTAGGGTTAGACATTAGGGTTAGGTTACTATTTGTGCTCCTTTTAGAGTTACTTTTATGGTTAGGGTTAGGTTACTGTTATTTAGGGTTAGGGTTACTGTTAAGGCTAGGGTTGGGGTTAGGTTACTTTTAGGGTTAGGTTACTGTTAGGGTTGGGGTTAGGTTACTGTTGGTTAGGGTTGGGGCAGTGGCGTCACTAGGGTTGGTGTCACCCGGTGCGGTAACTCAACGTGTCACCCCCCCGAGTTTTACAGTTTCTTTTTTTAACTACTCTTACTCATAACTCAGTAACTCCCATATAACACTGAACGTTCATACGCAGTGCACATTACTGTGAGGTTTATTGCTGTGGAGCTCTGTGATATGCTCACACACAAATTTGGGCAAACTGCCAGCAAGTACCTGTTTGAAGGCAGTGAAAGTCCCTGTGACGTGCGTCACTTTGGACTTGCAATACATGGGCCTAGAAATGTATTTGGGAGGTGCGCGCCAGATGTTTTATATTGTTTTCCTGCTCTTTCCTTTGTTAAAGTCACCCTGTATCTACAACTCTAGATGCAGGGTGTTTGTGTGTTCTGTGTACCTTCTCTCTGTATAGTGTCCATCTCTGTATTAGTACCTGCTCTCTCTATTGTGTGTGTTCTCTCTATAAGAAGTTCCTTTTGTTTTACCGGCTTTCTCCCTCCCCCATTCTCCTCCTAGGAAATCTCATTGTTTGAAGGTCCTGTGCAGCTATCTGATCTGTGATGTAATCTGTTTCATTGTATGCAAATGTGTGAGTCCTTGACTGTAACCTGTGTCTCTGTGTAATAAACAATCAGTCTCCATTTTGAGTTGAACCAGCAAGGATCTCCTGTGTGATATTTCCTGCATCTGGGTTAGAAGCGGTACTTCTGCGGAATACTAACTTCAAGGGTAGGGATGAGCCGAACACCCCCGAGTTCGGTTCGAATTCGAACTCGAACTTTCCAAATGTTCGTACTCGAACTCAATACAAGTCAATGGGGCTGAAAATTTGATTTTTAGAGTGCCCTCCAAGAGGGCATATATGCTAGATATTTGCCATAAAAAGGTGTATGGGGGTACAGGTAGTGCCCCGGGGGACAGGAAACAAGGACAAAAAGTAAAAAAAAAAATGTTTTAAAAGGGACAGTGAGTTTTCCATTAAATAAGGGTTAAAAATAAAAACGAAAAATTCCTTCAAATATCGTGCCTAGGAGGTCCCCATAACCTGCCCGTGAAGTGGCGGATTTCTAGGATGTATAGAAATATGTAAAAACCAAAAAATGACATTTCATATGACGGTAAATGCTTTTCTATCCATCAATCTATCCATAAACAACTGCTGGGGGCGGCAGCCTGTATGAAAAGACATTTTAGGACACGCAGAACAAGTTTAGTGATTTTTGGGCTAAATTATGGTGAAACTTATGCAGGTTTTGGATGAAAGTAACAATAGGTGCTTTAAAATTAGGCTTTTAGCATCGGCAACAGTGCCGTCACACCGTAACCCCTCTGAGGATATGAATCTGGTACCTTCTCTCTGTGTAGTGTCCATCTCTGTATTAGTACCTGCTCTCTCTATATGAAGTTCCTTTTGTTTTACCTGCTTTCTCCCTTCCCCGTTCTCCTTCTAGGAAATCTCATTGTTTGAAGGTCCTGTGCAGCTATCTGATCTGTGATGTAATCTGTTTCATTGTATGCAAATATGTGAGTCCTTGACTGTAACCTGTGTCTCTGTGTAATAAACAATCAGTCTCCATTTTGAGTTGAACCAGCAAGGATCTCCTGTGTGGAATTTCCTGCATCTGGGTTAGAAGCGATACTTCTGCGAAATACTGACTTCAAGGGTAGTAGTCTGCACGTGGACGGAAACCCCCATAAAGAAATAATGGTTAATCTATTCACATTGAACAGCAGATAAATGTCAGTGAAATGCCCTGATGTTCAGTGGTTTCATTCGACAGGTTTAATCAGACGAATCCCATAGGTTTCAATGTTAAAAATATTCCCGATTTCATCCAATATCTAATAAACCGTTTATTATTTTAATCTGCAGCAAAACGTCTCTTTATTGATTTCTTTTTTTAGTATCTTTAAGGCATTTTTTTTAAAATAATTCCATTTTTTTTCTCTAATAGTGGTTTTTCATTTTTCTGTAACAGCCCTTTTTATTATCATTCATTGGTGTTTCGTTTTGGGCATTAAATCCATCATTAATTATTGAATTAATATGCAATAATTAAAGCCCTAAGTTGCAACAATAACATTTATATCTTGTGGGTAATATGGTCGAATATATATATATAAGAAAAACACACAGAAACCGGTGCAATATGAATGACAATTTACTTGTGAATCTATATTCACAGTTTAGATCATTAGCTTTACAGTAACTACAGAAAAACTAACATATACACACAGTCACGGCACAGTACATTAAACTAAACAACAATACTTAAACAATACAGCAATGAAATGAAAACCTGCTTACTACGCCCCAAGCTGGGGGCTGCAGAAAACTTCACATGGTGGTCAGTCTCAGGTATCAAGCTAAAGAGAGACTTCACTATTGGTGGAAGTCCCTTTTATTCCCAGTGGGAGTAATCAATAAACAAACCTGTCTACCAATAGGAAAATATCTCTCTAAAGTAGGCTGGCTTAATGACATCACAGCTAGGCACAAAGGGCAAACAGCCTACACACTGCCCCTAGTGGTCCTTCTTTGGTATGTCAGTCAGTTAATATTAAAATATGATAATTTATGGCAGAAATCATCCATGATCATTACAATTGGATCTTATATGTTAATTCCAGACATTTTCGTTCAGTAGTTTTTTTGAAAACTGCAAGCGACGGGCTTGCGGCGGCATTCGGTGGCTGATACCCTGCACTTCAGGGACCCTGCGGTGAATTTACCGGGGAAATTTGATTTCCCCAAAGTGCGGGGAACAACAGAACACTGAAATGACTGCGTCATTTCGCTGCTCTGTGAGTATCCCCTTTAGTGGTGTTTTTTTGCTGGCCCCTGGAAAGTGCCAACCTAGGCCTTGCCTACCCAAAACATACTTGAAAATGAGAGAAATCTCCATGTATCCTTCCTGGTAAAATATTTTTGTGTTTAAAAATAAATAAATTTGTTTTTAGGGTGTCACCCTAGGGGTTGGTGTCACCCGGTGTGGGCCGCACCCCCTGCCCCCCCCTTGTGACGCCACTGGGTTGGGGTTAGGTTACTGTAGGGTTGGGGTCAGGTTACTGTAGGATTAGGTTACTTTTAGGGTTAGGGTTGGGATTAGGTTACTGTTCGTTAGGGTTAGGTTACTTTTAGGGTTAGGGTTGGAGCTAGGGTTAGGTTACTTTTAGGGTTGGGGTTAAGCTACTGTAGGGTTAAGGTTGGGGTCAGGTTACTTTTAGGGTTGGGTTAGGTTACTTTTAGGGTTAGGGTTGGGGTTAAGTTACTTTTAGGGTTGGGGTTAGGTTAATTTTACGGTTACGGTTAGGATTAGGTTACCTTTAGGGTTAGGGTTGGGGCTAGGTTACTGTTAGGGCTAGGGTTAGGTTACTTTTAGGGTTGGGGTTAGGTTACTGTAGGGTTAGGATACTTTTAGGGTTGGGGTCAGACGAACGCAGTGTTAACGTCCGTGTTGCAGCACATAAGTACGTCCGTGATAGCATACAATTGTGTTAAATGGAGCCCCACACACGAAGTACGTCCGCACAGAAGTGCGGGGGCTGACGGACGCTGCAAACGGACGCAGGTTAGGCAAGAACTTAAAACTGCTAGAATGGACGTGCAGAGTGCGCCACGTCCGCAACGTCCGCATAGCTTTCTGTGTGAGTGATGGAACGTGGTCAGACGGACTGCATTTATACGCCCAGCATTTATACATCCAGCATTTATACGTCCAGTATTTATACATCCAGCATTTATACGTCCAGTATTTATACGTCCAGCATTTTTGACGGACAGAATGTTCTTTCATTGTAATTTATTTTCCCTGCTACATCAGTCAAAAAATACGTCAGTGAAAAAAACGGACTGTGTGGCCACTACCTTGTCGTCAGTCAGAAAGTACGTCCGTACTGCACGGACGCACAGTCCGTACAAAATGCGCTCATCTGACACTAGCCTTAGGGTTAGGTTTCTGTTCGTTAGGGTTAGGTTACTTTTAGGGTTAGGGTTAGGTTACTTTTAGGGTTGGGTTAGGTTACTTTTAGGGTTAGGTTACTGTATGGTTAGGGTTGGGGTTAGGTTACTGTTCGTTAGGGTTAGATTTATTTTTAGGGTTAGGTTACTTTTAGGGTTAGGGTTAAGTTACTTTTAGGGTTAGGTTACTGTATGGTTAGGGTTGGGGTTAGGTTACTTTTTAGGGTTAGGTTAGGGTTAGGGTTAGGTTACTGTTAGGGTTAGGGTTGGTTAGGTTACTGTTCGTTAGGGTTAGATTACTGTTAGGGTTAGGTTACTTTTAGGGTTGTTAGGTTACTTTTAGGGTTGGGTACTTTTAGGGTTAGGGTTGGTTAGGTTACTTTTATGGTTGGGGTTAGGTTACCTTTAGGGTTAGGGCTAGGTTACTGTTAGGGCTAGGGTTAGGTTACTTTTAGGGTTAGGGTTGGGGTTAGGTTACCTTTAGGGTTAGTTATCCCTAACATTCTGCTCCATTTTTAGGCAGTAGATTCTGCTTCATTTTGGGGGGAAAGTTCAAGGATAAAAAAAATTTTTTCCTCAGGCCAAACAAATCTAGTAAAGTAACGTTTCAGGACGGACGTACTGAAGACACCACACGGTCGTTTTTTTTTAGACGGATGTAGAACAAAAAAAAGGAATCCTGGGAAAATTAATTATTGAATGACAGGTACAGTCAGCCAGACCAAAAAAACCTGAGCGTCAACGTCCGGCGTAGCGCTTTTACGTCGAGGCCTAAATGGTATCTGTTGCCACCTGCGTGGTGCGTGTGCACTTCGGTGCGCACGTACTTTGTGTGTTGGTCTCTATTGATCACAAATCAATGCTACAGCGGACGTTAAACTGTGCGGCGACACGGACGTAATGACTGCGTACATCTGACGCCGGCCTAAAACGATCATTTGGTGGAGCCAAATTTTTAGGAAAAATAAAGATTCCACCCAAAATTATTTATATTATTCCTGAAAAATGCAGACAACGGTAATGTGAGGCCTCGTCTTCGTCCATGTCCAAATTGGAATGCGCCCCCCCCCCCGGCATCCTGATGACAATAAAACCAGGAAACGCAGCGACGGCTTTATTGATAATACAGCAAGATTTATATAAACGAGCAAAAGGACAGGCGAACGATACGACACGCCCCGCGAATGATGCGACACGCCCCGCGAACGATGCGACACGCCCCTCGAACGATGCGACACGCCCCGCGAATGATACGACACGCCCCGCGAATGATGCGACACGCCCCTCGAACGATGCGACACGCCCCGCGAATGATGCAACACGCCCCGCGAACAATACAACACGCCCCGCAAATGATACGACACGCTCCGCGAACGATACAACACGCTCCGCGAACTATACAACACGCCCCGCGAATGATGCAACACGCCCGGCGAACGATACAACACGCCCCGCGAACCATATAACACGCCCCGCGAATGATACAACACGAATTGCGAACGATACAACACGCCCCGCGAACGATACAACACGCTCCACGAACGATACAACACGCTCCGCGAACGATACAACACGCTCCGCGAACAATACAACACGCTCCGCGAACAATACAACACGCCTCGCGAACGATACAACACGCTCCACGAACGATACAACACGCTCCGCGAACGATACACACGCTCCGCGAACGATACAACACGCTCCGCGAACAATACAACACGCCTCGCGAACGATACAACACGCCCCGCGAACGATACGCCCTGCGAACGATGCAACATGCTCCGCGAACGATGCAACACGCCACGCGAACAATACAACACGCCCCGCAAATGATACGACATGCTCCGCGAACGATACAATATGCTCTGCGAATGATACAACGCGCCCCGCGAATGATGCAACACGCCCGGCGAACGATACAACACGCCCCGCGAACCATACAACACGCCCCGCGAATGATACAACACGAATCGCGAACAATACAACACAGCCCGCGAACGATACAACACGCCCCACGAATGATACAACACGACCCGCGAACGATACAACATGCCCCGCGAATGATAACACACCCTGCAAACAATACAACACGCCCCGCAAATGATGCAATATGCGCAGCAAAAACTTCAACACATGCAGCAAACATTACAATAGGTGCTGCAAACAATATAACACATCACGCGCTGCAAACAATATAACACATCACGCGCTCCAAACAATATAACACATCATGCGCTCCAAACAATATAACACATCACGCGCTCCAAACAATATAACACATCACGCGCTGCAAACAATATAACACATCACGCGCTCCAAACATTATCACAGGTAGACATACCCATCTCTCTGTGTCTAGCTATCGGTATATCTACCGCAATATGTATTATATAGGCATATTTATATCTATGGCTATCTTTAGATACCAGGCCATTTGGCGCAGCTGGCCTAAGAAATCAATGGCTGTGTTTCCAGCCTGCTGGAAGCAATTAAACAGGTTCGTGACAATTTTCTCTGAAGTCATCACAGGTGGGAATTAAAGATAACACCTTTTTGGGGTCTACCCAGCAGGCAGAAAGAGCAATTGCTCATGGCAGGGAGAAGACGCAGCCAGAGTGGCACCCCAACCGCATATCAAAGAAGCAATCACATTCTCTGATCACAGACGGTGGTCTTTGGGAGATGATTGATAGACCAGGGAATTAAGATTAATGACGAAGCATACTGAGCGTGCTCAGGAGAGGGGAATTCTGGGGATTGTAGGCAAAGGCTCTGCCAGCTAGGAGGCTGGACTTAGAAAAAGGCAGCCCTATATATATTCTGGGGCATGCCATGGGCTTTCGCTGATCACAGGGGTTCAATCAAAATTGATGATCGGTCCATGCTGTCCATGCTTCCATCTCCAGCGGATCTATGCATGTCTCCATCTCCAACCCCGGAGTCACTGATGCTATCTTATTGTTTGTAAGTAATGCTCTGTGTTTAATCCTTTTCTTTTATTTGCTGTGTAGTGTGTAATTAATAGAATAAATCAATCTATAATTTTGGTAACAAATGCACTGTGATATATAGCTTTTTTTCTATATCATAATAAATATTCATTTATTACGTTCTGTTTCTGCCTTATATTCGATCCACGCTAACTAAGAGACTGGAGTATTGCTGGTTGTTTTAAGCTCGGGTAGATACGAAATTGTGAGTTGCGGTCGCTGGGGACGGCAGGGATTGTTGTCTATGCAGTCACTGTCGGGGGTCTAGGGTAGGCAAACAGCACAGTTGCTTAGCCCTGCGTCGCACGTAGTGTCCATGAGGACTGGTGGCAGCGTAACTAATAGAATAGGAAAGTGAGCCCAGGGATTGTGGGAGACGTAGTCACTACCCGCTTCAAGAGAATACTTGTACTGCGTTGCAATCTTGGGACCATTGTATCGCTCTCTACGTACCTGTTGCGAGAGAAATTGTGCGGGGACAGATATGTAACCAAGCGCGCGGGGGCTTGTTGTCCACGCAGTCATTATCTGGGCTAGGCTACACAGATAGTGGGTGGCTTAACCCGGCGTCTTTCGCAGCAGCGCGCATAGTGGTCGTGACAAACAATATAACACATCACGCGCTGCAAACAATATAACAAATCACGCGCTGCAAACAATATAACACATCACGCGCTGCAAACAATATAACACATCACGCGTTGCAAACAATATAACACATCACGCGTTGCAAACAATATAACACATCACGCGCTGCAAACAATATAACACATCACGTGCTGCAAACAATATAACACATCATGCGCTGCAAACACTCCTGGCACCAGGTCTGGAATAAGACGGCATGCAGAGAACATATAATTACAAACAAACTCACAATGTTTGTTCAGTGAACGATCACCTCAACACGAGCGAGTAGCGATAAAACCAGTGAAAACTTACAGTTGTATACACTATAAATCCAAATGCCACAGGAGGAACAAATGGGAAGAAATGGTTGAGAGGAAATGGTTGAGAGGAACCTGAGGAGAGGAAATGGTTGAGAGGAAGCTGAGGAGAGGAAATGGTTGAGAGGAAGCTGAGGAGAGGAAATGGTTGGGAGGAAGCTGAGGAGAGGAAATCGTTGGGAAGAAGCTGAGGAGAGGAAATCGTTGGGAAGAAGCTGAGGAGAGGAAATCGTTGGGAAGAAGCTGAGGAGAGGAAATCGTTGGGAAGAAGCTGAGGAGAGGAAGTCGTTGGGAGGATGCTGGAGAGAGGAAATCGCTGGGAGGATGCTGGGGAGAGGAAATCATTGGGAGGATGTTGGGGAGAGGAAATCGTTGGGAAGAAGCTGAGGAGAGGAAATCGTTGGGAGGAAGCTAAAGGAGAGAAAATCGCTGGGAGGATGCTGGGGAGAGGAAATCGTTGGGAGGAAGCTGAGGAGAAGAAATCGCTGGGAGGATGCTGGGGAGAGGAAATCATTGGGAGGATGCTGGGGAGAGGAAATCATTGGGAGGATGCTGGGGAGAGGAAATCGTTGGGAAGAAGCTGGGGAGAGGAAATCGCTGGGAGGAAGCTGGGGAGAGGAAATCATTGGGAGGATGCTGGGGAGAGGAAATCGTTGGGTAGAAGCTGAGGAGAGGCAATCGCTGGGAGGATGCTGGGGAGAGGAAATCGTTGGGAGGAAGCTGAGGAGAGGAAATCGTTGGGAGGAAGCTGAGGAGAGGAAATAGTTGGGAGGAAGCTGAGGAGAGGAAATAGTTGGGAGGAAGCTGAGGAGAGGAAATTGGGGAGGAAGCTGAGGAGAGGAAATTGGGGAGGAAGCTGAGGAGAGGAAGCTAAGGAGAGGAAATTGGGGAGGAAGCTGAGGAGAGGAAATTGTTGGAGAGGAAATGGCTGGGGAGGAAGCTGAAGAGAGGAAGTCTGACAGGAAGCTGAGGAGAGGAAATGGCTGGGGAGGAAGCTGAGGAGAGGAAATAGCTGGGGAGGAAGCTAAAGGAGAGAAAATCGCTGAGAGGAAGCTGGAGAGAGGAAATCGCTGGGGAGGAAGCTGGGGAGAGGAAATCGTTGGGAAGAAGCTTGAGGAAGCTTTTGAGGAGAGGAAATTGGGGAGGAAGCTGAGGATAGGAAACTGTTGGAGAGGAAATTGGGGAGGCAGCTGAGGAGAGGAAGCTAAGGAGAGGAAATTGGGGAGGAAGCTGAGGAGAGGAAATTGTTGGAGAGGAAATGGCTGGGGAGGAAGCTGAAGAGAGGAAGTCTGACAGGAAGCTGAGGAGAGGAAATGGCTGGGGAGGAAGCTGAGGAGAGGAAATAGCTGGGGAGGAAGCTAAAGGAGAGAAAATCGCTGAGAGGAAGCTGGAGAGAGGAAATCGCTGGGGAGGAAGCTGGGGAGAGGAAATCGTTGGGAAGAAGCTTGAGGAAGCTTTTGAGGAGAGGAAATTGGGGAGGAAGCTGAGGATAGGAAACTGTTGGAGAGGAAATTGGGGAGGCAGCTGAGGAGAGGAAGCTAAGGAGAGGAAATCTGAGCGGAAGCTGAGGATAGGAAATTGTTGGAGAGGAAATTGGGGAGGAAGCTGAGGAGAGGAAGTTGTTGGAGAGGAAGCTGAGGATAGGAAATCGTTGGAGAGGAAATGGCTGGGGAGGAAGCTGAAGAGAGGAAGTCTGACAGGAAGCTGAGGAGAGGAAATGGCTGGGGAGGAAGCTGAAGTGTGATACAGAGGTGCTTGTGCCTCGATGTCTCAGGCCAGGCAGGATGTGTAGTATTAAACCCTCCTGTAGATGGTGCCACAGAGCGGTGCTGCCAGGGAAAGAGCTGCAGGGTCTCAGTCGGTCTCTGGATTGGGGTGATATGTGGGTCTTCCTTGTGACCAGCTGTTATTAGGAAACATTTCTGACCCACAATCTCAAGTTGAGAATCGTGCGTCGTGCTGCGCCCGTCCATGCGGTGAGGGGAAAGGAGAAGAAGTTTAACTAATTCCCTTCTCAGGGCGATAATTACCTGCCCGGCTACGCTACAGGATATTAAACATCAGCCAGTTCCAGGAGGAGCCGCCTCCTGCCCAGTGTTTACATTGTGTTGGCACCAGACGGCTGCATTCAGCTTCTCGCAGCCAGGCCGCCGAGTGACAGAGACGAAGAACTGTTCTTGTTCCTAAATCCTAAAACTGCTCAGGACCTGTAAAACCGTCACCAAGAACCGGGGGGGGGGAAATCATGTGATAGAGAATATCCACCAAACTGAGAATCCAGCACCAAAACCAAGGCGTCTGGCATTTATCCTGGAACCACCTTGATATTACACATGTCGGCATATAGGTACAGACGGTATAATGCACTGCCGCCCCGGTGACCTGCCGCAAACTATAAACATCTTACATCAATTTAACAACCGTGAAGTCACAGACATGTGACGCGTTCACCATGACTGTTTATTTACCACGTACCCAGGCTGTGACCAAATCCATGCCAACTCGTGCCAGTACCATATTCATGCCAACCTCTGCGGGTACCAAATCCATGCCAACTTGTGCCAGTACCAACTCCATGCCAACTTGTGCGGGTACCAAATCTATGCCAACTCGTGCTAGTACCATATCCATGCCAACTAGTGCCAGTACCAAACCCATGCCAACTCATGCTGACACCAAATCCGTGCCAACTCATGCTGACACCAAATCCGTGCCAACTCGTGCAGGTACCAAATCCATGCCAACAAATGCCAGTACCAAATCCATGCCTACCTGTGTTAGTACCAGAACCCTGCGAACTCAAGCCAGCACCAAATCAGTACCAACTTATGCCAGCGCGGCATGAATTTCTATGCATTATACACTTTTTATACTTCCCCGGATGTTACCGAAACCATTGACGGCTTCACCGTTTTCTGAAATCATTGGATGTCAGGGCAGCAGCGAGCAAGCAGAAACGCGCCGAAGCACGGCACTGCAGACATCGATCGTGTAAAATCTGCAACCCACCATCCTGCCGGCTCAGTATGTTGTTTTGGTTTTTTACAATGCTGAATTTGTCTCTTTGCGTCAATCCGCCCCCTGTCGACTGTTGTAGCGCTCACCCCCAGAGGAACCGCTGAATAATCCCAGGATAGTCTCACCGCACTAGGAATCACTATACACCAGAACTGTTGTGGATTTTCTAAGTTATATAATTTACTGGATCAATAAAGTGGCATATAATATACATGTACGTTGAGAGAAATAACAGGACTGCGCAACGCGGGAAAAACACGCGGCGAAAAAGAACCGGTTAGTACCCCTCAGTTTGCGAGTTTTAGTCCCGTTCAAAATGGCTCAAAAGATAGTATCTTAGGGTACCCGGGTACTATATTCAACTGGCCAGTGATTGAGCAAAATTATCTTCGACTAGTCAACGTTGGGGCCCTGTGGATTGAAGCAATTAACCAAGTGCGCACTTTCGTTTCGGAACCGTAGGCCTTGAGGCCTCTGACCCATCCGACGAACAAAGTGTCCAGAACCGATGACTCAACCAAGGATCTCTCTCCGCGACTGGAACCCGGTGCCAACGAACCCACTCTCCCGATCGCCGTTCTCTGCTACCAGAATCGATCTGCCGCCTGCACTCCCAATCGATCCTCGTGGCCTCCTCACTTGGGGTCCTGCTGGAACTTGGTGGCCCTTCTGGTTGCTTAGTAGAATGCAGTAGGTGACAACACAATCTCCATCCCCGATCTCCAGCACCGAATATGGCAGCATCCACACTCCGGCCTGGTTGCGATCCCTGACAGTGTCCTGCGTGCGTCCTACTCCTTCCGTCGCTCTACTCGCTCTGCCCCTCTCTTGCACGAGGCTTCGGATGTCTCTCCTCGCGCCTGTACGCCCACTTCCTGTTCCCTTCGCCAAGGTTTCTGGGAGATGAAGTCTTTTTAGTCCAGCATAGCCCATAATGTCGCCAGGCTCTGTCTCCCTCTAGTGGCAGCAACAGTGAATCACATAGAGCCAAACTAATACAGCGCTACACTGTCTTTGTGCGTTTTTATCTCTTTGCGTCACTCTGACCCCACTGTTGTTTTTGTGCGTTTTCGTCTCTTTGCGTCACTCTGCCCCCTCTCGTTTTTATTTCTCTTTGCGTCACTCCGCCCCCTCTCGGTAGTTTTTGTGCGTTTTTTTGCGTCACTCCGCACCCTCTCGTTTATTTTTGGGCGTTTGTCTCTTTGCTTCACTCCGCCCCCTCTGTTGTTTTTGTGCGGTTTCGTCTTTTTGCGTCACTATGCCCCCTCCCTTGGTTGTTTCTGTGCGTTTTTGTCTCTGTGCGTCACTCCGCCCCCTCTCGGTTGTTTTTGTGCATTTTTGTCTCTTTTCATCACTCCGCCCCCTCTCTCGGTTGTTTTTGTGCGTTTGTCTCTTTGCGTCACTCCGCCCCCTCTGTTGTTTTTGTGCGGTTTCGTCTTTTTGCGTCACTACGCCCCCTCCCTTGGTTGTTTCTGTGTGTTTTTGTCTCTGTGCGTCACTCCGCCCCCTCTCGGTTGTTTTTGTGCATTTTTCTCTCTTTTCATCACTCCGCCCCCTCTCTCGGTTGTTTTTGTGCGTTTGTCTCTTTGCGTCACTCCGCCCCTCTCTCGGTTCTGTCTCTTTGCATCACTCCGCCCCCGCTCTTGGTTGTTTTTGTCTCCTTGCGTCACTCCGCCCCCTCTCGGTTGTTTTTGTGCGTTTTTGTCTCTTTGCGTCACTCCGCCCCCTTTCTCGGTTGTTTTTGTGCATTTTTGTCTCTTTTCATCACTCCGCCCCCTCTCTCGGTTGTTTTTGTGCGTTTGTCTCTTTGCGTCACTCCGCCCCCGCTCTTGGTTGTTTTTGTCTCTTTGCGTCACTCCGCCCCCTCTCTGTTGTTTTTGTCTCTTTGCGTCACTCCGCCCCCTCTCTCTGTTGTTTTGTCTCTTTGCGTCACTCCGCCCCCTCTATGTTGTTTTTGTCTCTTTGCGTCACTCCGCTCCCTCTCTCTGTTGTTTTGTCTCTTTGCGTCACTCCGCCCCCTCTCTGTTGTTTTTGTCTCTTTGCGTCACTCCGCCCCCTCTCTCTGTTGTTTTGTCTCTTTGCGTCACTCCGCTCCCTCTCTCTGTTGTTTTGTCTCTTTTCGTCACTCCGCTCCCTCTCTCTGTTGTTTTGTCTCTTTGCGTCACTCCGCCCCCTCTCTCTGTTGTTTTGTCTCTTTGCGTCACTCGCCCCTCTCTCTGTTTTGTCTCTTTGCGTCACTCCGCCCCCTCTCTCTGTTGTTTTGTCTCTTTGCGTCACTCCGCCCCTCTCTCTGTTGTTTTGTCTCTTTGCGTCACTCCGCTCCCTCTCTCTGTTGTTTTGTCTCTTTGCGTCACTCCGCTCCCTCTCTCTGTTGTTTGTCTCTTTGCGTCACTCCGCCCCTCTCTCTGTTTTGTCTCTTTGCGTCACTCCGCTCCCTCTCTCTGTTGTTTTGTCTCTTTGCGTCACTCCGCCCCCTCTCTCTGTTTTGTCTCTTTGCGTCACTCCGCTCCCTCTCTGTTGTTTTGTCTCTTTGCGTCACTCCGCCCCCTCTCTCTGTTTTGTCTCTTTGCGTCACTCCGCTCCCTCTCTCTGTTGTTTTGTCTCTTTGCGTCACTCCGCCCCCTCTCTCTGTTGTTTTGTCTCTTTGCGTCACTCCGCTCCCTCTCTCTGTTGTTTTGTCTCTTTGCGTCACTCCGCCCCCTCTCTCTGTTTTGTCTCTTTGCGTCACTCCGCCCCCTCTCTCTGTTGTTTTGTCTCTTTGCGTCACTCCGCCCCCTCTCTCTGTTTTGTCTCTTTGCGTCACTCCGCTCCCTCTCTCTGTTGTTTTGTCTCTTTGCGTCACTCCGCTCCTCTCTCTGTTGTTTTGTCTCTTTGCGTCAACCGCTCCCTCTCTCTGTTGTTTTGTCTCTTTGCGTCACTCCGCTCCCTCTCTCTGTTGTTTTGTCTCTTTGCGTCACTCCGCTCCCTCTCTCTGTTGTTTTGTCTCTTTGCGTCACTCCGCTCCCTCTCTCTGTTGTTTTGTCTCTTTGCGTCACTCCGCTCCCTCTCTCTGTTGTTTTGTCTCTCTGCGTCACTCCGCCCTCTCTCGGTTGTTTTTTGTCTCTTTGCGTCACTCCGCCCCCTCTCTGTTGTTTTGTCTCTTTGCGTCACTCCGCCCCCTCTCTCTGTTGTTTTGTCTCTTTGCGTCACTCCGCTCCCTCTCTCTGTTGTTTTGTCTCTTTGCGTCACTCCGCCCCTCTCTCTGTTGTTTGTCTCTTTGCGTCACTCCGCCCCCTCTCTCTGTTGTTTTGTCTCTTTGCGTCACTCCGCTCCCTCTCTCTGTTGTTTTGTCTCTTTGCGTCACTCCGCCCCCTCTCTCTGTTGTTTTGTCTCTTTGCGTCACTCCGCTCCCTCTCTCTGTTGTTTTTGTCTCTTTGCGTCACTCCGCCCCCTCTCTCTTGGTTTTGTCTCTTTGTGTCACTCCGCCCCCTCTCTCTGTTGTTTTGTCTCTTTGCGTCACTCCGCTCCCTCTCTCTGTTGTTTTGTCTCTTTGCGTCACTCCGCTCCCTCTCTCTGTTGTTTTTGTCTCTTTGCGTCACTCCGCTCCCTCTCTCTGTTGTTTTGTCTCTTTGCGTCACTCCGCCCCCTCTCTCTGTTGTTTTGTCTCTTTGCGTCACTCCGCTCCCTCTCTCTGTTGTTTTGTCTCTTTGCGTCACTCCGCTCCCTCTCTCTGTTGTTTTGTCTCTTTGCGTCACTCCGCTCCCTCTCTCTGTTGTTTTTGTCTCTTTGCGTCACTCCGCTCCCTCTCTCTGTTGTTTTTGTCTCTTTGCGTCACTCCGCCCCCTCTCTCTGTTGTTTTGTCTCTTTGCGTCACTCTGCCCCCTCTCTCTGTTGTTTTGTCTCTTTGCGTCACTCCGCTCCCTCTCTCTGTTGTTTTGTCTCTTTGCGTCACTCCGCCCCCTCTCTCTGTTGTTTTGTCTCTTTGCGTCACTCCGCTCCCTCTCTCTGTTGTTTTGTCTCTTTGCGTCACTCCGCTCCCTCTCTCTGTTGTTTTGTCTCTTTGCGTCACTCCGCCCTCTCTCGGTTGTTTTTTGTCTCTTTGCGTCACTCCGCCCCCTCTCTGTTGTTTTGTCTCTTTGCGTCACTCCGCCCCCTCTCTGTTGTTTTGTCTCTTTGCGTCACTCCGCCCCCTCTCTCTGTTGTTTTGTCTCTTTGCGTCACTCCGCCCCCTCTCTCTGTTGTTTTGTCTCTTTGCGTCACTCCGCTCCCTCTCTCTGTTGTTTTGTCTCTTTGCGTCACTCCGCTCCCTCTCTCTGTTGTTTTGTCTCTTTGCGTCACTCCGCTCCCTCTCTCTGTTGTTTTGTCTCTTTGCGTCACTCCGCTCCCTCTCTCTGTTGTTTTTGTCTCTTTGCGTCACTCCGCCCCCTCTCTCTGTTGTTTTTGTCTCTTGCGTCACTCCGCCCCCTCTCTCTGTTGTTTGTCTCTTGCGTCACTCCGCTCCCTCTCTCTGTTGTTTTGTCTCTTTGCGTCACTCCGCCCCCTCTCTCTGTTGTTTTGTCTCTTTGCGTCACTCCGCTCCCTCTCTCTGTTGTTTTGTCTCTTTGCGTCACTCCGCTCCCTCTCTGTTGTTTTGTCTCTTTGCGTCACTCCGCCCCCTCTCTCTGTTGTTTTTGTCTCTTTGCGTCACTCCGCCCCCTCTCTCTGTTGTTTTTGTCTCTTTGCGTCACTCCGCCCCCTCTCTCTGTTGTTTTTGTCTCTTTGCGTCACTCCGCCCCCTCTCTCTGTTGTTTTTGTCTCTTTGCGTCACTCCGCCCCCTCTCTTGGCTGTTTTTGTCTCTGTGTTTCTCACCGGCTCTTTTTCCCTATTCTTTTTAAGATGAATCGTCGCTCCCCCTGCGCAGTCTGCTGGCTGCGGCCTGGTTGCATGTCCTGCATATGAGGCGCTGCGCAGCACCCACTGGAGGAGCCAGGCGTTTTGTAGGAAGCTTTCTCCTTGTATAGAGAGGGAGGAGGGAGAGGATCTGTGAGGAGGGGGCGGTGGGGGGAGAGAGAGCCTGGCGTCAAATTTCCCAATGCTGGATGCTGAGAGAGAGAAAGGGGAAGAGCGAGGAGGCTGCGGGGAATCACTGGCTCTCAGGAAGCCTGCGACAGGGGACGAGAGGCCCCTGAGGCCCACAGAAAGACCACCGGTTTGGAAACAATGGTGGGGACGCCAAGCCTGGTGCAAGGATAGAGCCCGGCAGCTGTGGGCAGCCCGTCGGGCTCAGAATGGAGGAGCGCTGCCGTGCAGCTGGCTGAGGAATAGGAAGAACTGCCAGAGACTCCAGCGCACACTCAGACGCAGCCGGCGCCGCACGGCGTGATGCCCACGTAGGGACACAAAGGAGACGCACACACCGATACCCCAACAGAGACCATGACATCAGCTGCATCTGCTCCACCACAGCTGCTGGTGTGAGATCCCCGTCCTGGAAGGGCCACGTGGACCTCGGAGCCCCCCACGCCATGATCGAGTGAGTCCACTCACCTATTTTCTGTTTTACCCAACAGGGCGAGTGGGGGACGCGTCCTGCGCTACTGGGGTCTGGGAGACCGAGAAAAGAGGGCCGAGGTTGGCTACCAGCGGGGGTTATGGCAGGATCGGCGGCACCGGGGTCTGTGCGTGTTGTGTTACGTCTTATTTTACTCAAAAGACGCACAGAGACAAGCGCATAGAGAGACGCACAGACGAGCGCATATAAAGACGCACAGAGACAAGCGCATAGAGAGACGCACAGAGACAAGCGCATAGAGAGACGCATAGAGACGCATAGAGACGCACAGACGAGCGCATAGAGACGCATAGAGACGAGCGCATAGAGACGCACAGAGACAAGCGCATAGAGAGACGCACAGAGACGAGCGCATAGAGAGACGCACAGAGACAAGCGCATAGAGAGACGCACAGAGACGAGCGCATAGAGAGACGCATAGAGACAAGCGCATAGAGAGACGCACAGAGACGAGCGCATAGAGACGCACAGAGACGAGCGCATAGAGACGCACAGACGAGCGCATAAAGACGCACAGAGACAAGCGCATAGAGAGACGCACAGAGACGAGCGCATAGAGACGCACAGAGACGAGCGCATAGAGAGACGCAGAGACGAGCGCATAGAGAGACGCACAGAGACGAGCGCATAGAGAGACGCACAGAGACGAGCGCATAGAGAGATGCACAGAGACGAGCGCATAGAGAGATGCATAGAGATGAGCGCATAGAGACGCACAGAGACAGCGCATAGAGAGACGCACAGAGACGAGCGCATAGAGAGATGCACAGAGACAAGTGCATAGAGACGCAGAGACAAGCGCATAGAGACGCACAGAGACGCATAGAGAGACGCACAGAGACAAGCGCCTAGAGAGAGACGCAGAGACAAGCGCATAGAGACGCACACGAGACGCATAGAGAGACGCACAGAGAGACGCAGAGACAAGCGCCTAGAGAGACGCACCGAGACAAGCGAATAGAGAGACGCACCGAGACAAGCGCATAGAGAGACGCACCGAGACAAGCGCATAGAGAGACGCACCGAGACAAGCGCATAGAGAGACGCACCGAGACAAGTGCATAGAGAGACGCACAGAGACGAGCGCATAGAGAGAAGCACAGAGACGAGCGCATAGAGAGACGCACAGAGACAAGTGCAGAGACATACAGAGACAAGCGCATAGAGACGCAGACGCGTGCATACAGAGGCAAGCGCATAAAGAGACACACAGAGACAAGTGCATACAGAGACAAGCGCATAAAGAGACAGAGACAATGCATACAGAGACGCACAGAGACAAGCACAGAGACGCAGAGACAAGCACAGAGACGCAGAGACAAGCGCATGCATAGATGCACAGAGACAAGCGCATACATAGACGCCCAGAGACAAGCGCATACATAGACGCCCAGAGACAAGCGCATACATAGACGCGCAGAGACAAGCGTAAAAAAAGACGCACAGAGACAAGCGTATACAGAGATGCAGAGAGACGAGCGCATAGAGACGCAGAGACAAGCGCATAGAGACGCACAGAGACAAGCGGATAGAGAGACGCACAGAGACAATCGGATAGAGAGGCACAGAGACGAGCGCATAGAGAGATGCACAGAGACAAGTGCATAGAGACGCACAGAGACAAGCGCATAGAGACGCACAGAGACGCATAGAGAGACGCACAGAGACAAGCGCCTGGAGAGACGCAGAGACAAGCGCATAGAGACGCACAGAGACAAGCACATAGAGACGCAGAGACAAGCGCATAGAGACGCAGAGACAAGCGCCTACAGAGACGCACCGAGACAAGCGCATAGAGAGACGCACCGAGACAAGCGCATAGAGAGACGCAGAGACGAGCGCATAGAGAGATGCACAGAGACAAGTGCATAGAGACGCAGAGACAAGCGCCTAGAGACGCACAGAGACGCATAAAGAGACGCACAGAGACAAGCGCCTAGAGAGACGCAGAGACAAGCGCATAGAGACGCATAGAGACGCACAGAGACAAGCGCATAGAGACGCATAGAGACGCAGAGACAAGCGCCTAGAGAGACGCACCGAGACAAGCGCATAGAGAGACGCACTGAGACAAGCGCATAAAGAGATGCACCGAGACAAGCGCATAGAGAGACGCACAGAGACGAGCGCATAGAGAGACGCACAGAGAGACGCACAGAGACGTACAGAGACAAGCGCATACAGAGACGCACAGACGCGTGCATACAGAGGCAAGCGCATAAAGAGACACACAGAGACAAGTGCATACAGAGACAAGCGCATAAAGAGACAGAGACAATGCATACAGAGACGCACAGAGACAAGCGCATACATAGACGCGCAGAGACAAGTGCATACATAGACGCGCAGAGACAAGCGTAAAGAAAGACGCACAGAGACAAGCGTATACAGAGATGCACAGATACGAGCGCATAGAGACGCACAGAGACAAGCGCATAGAGACGCACAGAGACAAGCGGATAGAGACAAGCGCATATAGACGCACAGAGACAAGCGCATATAGACGCTCAGAGACAAGCGCATAGAGACGCATAGAGACAAGCAGAGCATAGAGACGCATAGAGACAAGCAGACATAAGCATAGAGATGCAGAGACAAGCACATAGAGAGACGCACAGAGACAAGAGCAGAGAGATGCACAGAGACAAGTGCATAGAGAGACGCACAGAGACAAGCGCATAGAGCCACGCACAGAGACAATCGGATAGAGACGCATAGAAATGCACAGAGACAAGCGGATAGAGACGCACAGAGACAAGCGGATAGAGACACACAGATAAGCGCATAGAGACAAGCAGAGATAAGTGCAGAGATGCACAGAGACAAGCGCATAGAGAGACGCACAGAGACAAGAGCAGAGAGATGCACAGAGACGAGCACATAGAGATGCAGAGACAAGCACATAAAGAGAATCGCGCAGAGACAAGCTCATAGAGAGACGGAGACAACGCATAGAGACTCAGAGACAAGCGGATAGAGACACACAGAGACAAGCGCATAGAGACAAGCAGAGACAAGCGCAGAGATGCAGAGACAAGCGCAGAGACGCACAGAGACAAGCGCATAGAGCTGCACAGAGACAAGCGCATAGAGCTGCACAGAGACAAGCGCATAGAGATGCACATGGACAAGAGCAGAGAGATGCACAGAGACAAGAGCAGAGAGATGCACAGAGACAAGAGCAGAGAGATGCACAGAGACAAGCGCAGAGAGATGCACAGAGACAAGCGGATAGAGACACAGACAAGCGCATAGAGACACACAGAGACAAGTGCCATAGAGACAAGCAGAGATAAGCACAGAGATGCACAGAGAAAAGCAGAGATGCAGAGACAAGTGCAGAGACGCACAGAGACAAGCACATAGAGATGCACAGAGACAAGCGCAGAGATCTGCACA
The DNA here is from genome assembly GCA_009667805.1 of Leptobrachium leishanense. Lineage (NCBI taxonomy): Eukaryota > Metazoa > Chordata > Amphibia > Anura > Megophryidae > Leptobrachium > Leptobrachium leishanense. The sequence goes on from CM019073.1 coordinate 88,263,676, forward strand.
GAGACAAGCGCATAGAGATGCACATGGACAAGAGCAGAGAGATGCACAAAGACAAGCGCATAGAGATGCACAGAGACAGGCACATAGAGATGCACAGAGACAAGAGCAGAGAGATGCACAGAGACAAGAGCAGAGAGATGCACAGAGACAAGCGCAGAGAGATGCACAGAGACAAGCGGATAGAGAGGCAGAGACAAGCACATAGAGAGACGCACAGAGATGAGCAGAGAGATGCACAGAGACAAGCGGATAGAGACAAGCGCATATAGACGCACAGAGACAAGCGGATAGAGACAAGCGCATATAGATGCACAGAGACAAGCGCATAGAGACGCATAGAGACAAGCAGACATAAGCATAGAGATGCAGAGACAAGCACATAGAGAGACGCACAGAGACAAGAGCAGAGAGATGCACAGAGACAAGTGCATAGAGAGACGCACAGAGACAAGCGCATAGAGCCACGCACAGAGACAATCGGATAGAGACGCATAGACACGCACAGAGACAAGCGGATAGAGACGCACAGAGACAAGCGCATAGAGCCACGCACAGAGACAATCGGATAGAGACGCATAGAAACGCACAAAGACAAGCGGATAGAGACGCATAGAGACAAGCGGATAGAGACACACAGATAAGAGACAAGCAGAGATAAGTGCAGAGATGCACAGAGACAAGCGCATAGAGAGACACACAGAGACAAGAGCAGAGAGATGCACAGAGACGAGCGCATAGAGATGCAGAGACAAGCACATAAAGAGAATCGCGCAGAGACAAGCACATAAAGAGAATCGCGCAGAGACAAGCACATAAAGAGACAAGCGCAGAGACAAGCGCATAGAGAGACGGGCAGAGACAAGAGCAGAGAGATGCACAGAGATGAGCGCATAGAGATGCAGAGACAAGCACATAAAGAGAATCGCGCAGAGACAAGCTCATAGAGAGACGGAGACAACGCATAGAGACTCACAGAGACAAGCGGATAGAGACACACAGACAAGCGGATAGAGACACACAGACAAGCGGATAGAGACACACAGAGACAAGCACATAGAGACAAGCAGAGATAAGCACAGAGATGCAGAGACAAGCGCAGAGATGCAGAGACAAGCGCAGAGACGCACAGAGACAAGCGCATAGAGCTGCACAGAGACAAGCGCATAGAGATGCACAGAGACAAGAGCAGAGAGATGCACAGAGACAAGAGCAGAGAGATGCACAGAGACAAGCGCAGAGAGATGCACAGAGACAAGCGGATAGAGACACAGACAAGCGCATAGAGACACACAGAGACAAGCGCATAGAGACACACAGAGACAAGCGCATAGAGACACACAGAGACAAGCGCATAGAGACAAGCAGAGAAAAGCACAGAGATGCAGAGACAAGCGCAGAGACGCACAGAGATGAGAGCAGAGAGACGCACAGAGACAAGCACATAGAGATGCACAGAGACAAGCGCATAGAGATGCACATGGACAAGAGCAGAGAGATGCACAAAGACAAGCGGATAGAGAGGCAGAGACAAGCACATAGAGAGACGCACAGAGACGAGCAGAGAGATGCACAGAGACAAGCGCATAGAGATGCAGAGACAAGCACATAAAGAGAATCGCGCAGAGACAAGCGCATAGAGAGACGGAGACAAGCGCATAGAGAGACAGAGACAAGCGCATAGAGAGACGCACAGAGACAAGCACATAGGGACGCAGAAAGAGACGCATATCAGGAGACACAAAGGCTTTGAAATGCAGAGACCCATGAGCCTCATAAAGAGACATGCATCAACAGACGCATTGAGACACAGAGAGACGCATATCGAGAGACTCAGACACAAATCTAGACGCATAGAGAGGTGCATATAGAGACTCGAGAGACACAGACTAATTAAGGCTGGGTTTAGACAAGCGCAGTTATCACGTCCGTGTTGCCGCACATTTGTACGACCATGGCAGCATAGCATTCTGACCAATGGAGCCCCACACACGATGACGGACGAGGCGAACGGACGCAGGTTAGGCAAGAACGTAAAACCGCTAGAACGGACGTGCGGAGTGCGACGCATCTACAACATCCGCATAGCTTTGTGTGTGAGTGATGAAACGTGATCAGATGGACTACATTTATACGTCCAGCATTTACACGTCCAGCATTTACACGTCCAGCATTTACACGTCCAGCATTTATACGTCCAGCATTTACACGTCCAGCATTTATACATCCAGCATTTACACGTCCAGCATTTACACGTCCAGCATTTACACGTCCAGCATTTATACGTCCAGCATTTACACGTCCAGCATTTATACGTCCAGCATTTACACGTCCAGCATTTACACGTCCAGCATTTACACGTCCAGCATTTACACGTCCAGCATTTATACGTCCAGCATTTATACGTCCAGCATTTATAAGTCCAGCATTTATAAGTCCAGCATTTACACGTCCAGCATTTACACCTCCAGCATTTACACGTCCAGCATTTACACGTCCAGCATTTACACGTCCAGCATTTACAAGTCCAGCATTTACACGTCCAGCATTTACATGTCCAGCATTTATACCTCCAGCATTTATACGTCCAGCATTTATAAGTCCAGCATTTACACGTCCAGCATTTATACGTCCAGCATTTATACGTCCAGCATTTATACCTCCAGCATTTATACGTCCAGCATTTATACGTCCAGCATTTATACGTCCAGCATTTATACGTCCAGCATTTATAAGTCCAGCATTTACACGTCCAGCATTTATACCTCCAGCGTTTATAAGTCCAACATTTATACGCCCAGTATTTATAAGTCCAGCATTTATACGTCCAGCATTCAGACGCACAGAGAGACACCGAGACGCATACAGACGCACAGAAACACACATCAAGGCGCATACAGACGCACATCAAGACGCACAGAGACTCACACCGAGACGCATACAGACGCACATTGAGACGCACAGAGACACACATTGAGACACATACAGATGCAGAGATACACATGGAGACGCATACAGACGCACAGAGATACACATCAAGGCGCATACAGACGCACATCGAGACGCACAGAGACACACATCGAGACGCATACAGACACACATCGAGACGCACAGAGACACATATCGAGACGCATACAGACGCACATCGAGACGCACAGAGACACACATTGAGACACATACAGATGCAGAGATACACATGGAGACGCATACAGACGCATACAGACGCACATCGAGACGCACAGAGAGACACATACAGACGCAGAGATACACATGGAGACGCATACAGACGCACAGAGACACACATCGAGTCGCATACAGAGACACGTGGAGACGCATACAGACGCACATCGAGACGCACAGAGACACACATTGAGTCGCATACAGAGACACATGGAGACGCATACAGACGCACATCGAGACGCATACAGACGCACATAGATGCACATTGAGACGCATACAGACGCACATCGAGACGCATACAGACGCACATCGAGACGCATACAGACGCACATAGATGCACATTGAGACGCATACAGACGCACATCGAGACGCATACAGACGCACATCGAGACGCATAAAGACGCACATCGAGACGCATAAAGACGCACATCGAGACGCATAAAGACGCACATCGAGACACATACAGACGCACAGAGACACACCGAGACGCATACAGACGCAGAGACACACATCGAGACGCATACAGACGCACATCGAGACGCAGATGCACATCGAGACGCAGATGCACATCGAGACTCAGACGCACAGAGAGACACTGAGACGCATACAGACGCACAGAAACACACATCGAGACGCACAGAGACACACACCGAGACGCATACAGACGCATACATTGAGACGCACAGAGACACACATTGAGACACATACAGACGCAGAGATACACATCGAGACGCATACAGACACACATCGAGACGCACAGAGACACATATCGAGACGCATACAGACGCAGAGACACATGGAGACGCATACAGACGCAGAGACACACATTGAGACGCATACAGAGACACATGGAGACGCATACAGACGCACATCGAGACGCATACAGACGCACATCGAGACGCATACAGACGCACAGAGATGCACATCGAGACGCATATCGAGACGCAGATCGAGACGCATACAGACGCACATCGAGACGCATACAGACACACACCGAGACGCATACAGACGCACAGAGACACACATCGAGACGCATACAGACGCACATCGAGACGCAGACACACATCGAGATGCAGACACACATCGAGATGCAGACGCACATCGAGATGCAGACGCACATCGAGACGCAGACGCACATCGAGACGCATACAGACGCACATCGAGACGCAGACGCACATCGAGACGCATACAGACGCACATCGAGACGCAGACGCACATCGAGACGCATACAGAAGCACAGAGACACATATCGAGACCAATACAGATGCACATCGAGACGCATACAGACGCACAGAGACACATATCGAGACGCATACAGACGCACATTGAGACGCATACAGACGCACATTGAGACGCATACAGACGCACATAGAGACGCATACAGACGCACATTGAGACGCATACAGACGCACATTGAGACGCATACAGACGCACGGAGACACATATCGAGACGCATACAGACGCACATTGAGACGCATACAGACGCACATTGAGACGCATACAGACGCACAGAGACACATATCGAGACCAATACAGATGCACATCGAGACGCATACAGAAGCACAGAGACACACATCGAGACGCATACAGACGCACAGAGACACATATCGAGACGCATACAGACGCACATTGAGACGCATACAGACGCACATAGAGACGCATACAGACGCACATTGAGACGCATACAGATGCACGGAGACACATATCGAGACTCATCGATGATCCTTCCATCCAGTAAATCTCCCCTTGTCTTCCTCAACCACAATCCCTCTAGATTGTAAGCTCCTGTGAGTCGGTTCCGCTACACAAAGGGCCACATTACAATCTTGACGCTTAAATCCTCGTGCAAAGTGAAAATCTTTTGCGCTAAGCGTTAAAGTTTAGCGCGCGCTAATCACTGTTGGAATTACAATCTTCACGCGTCCACATATCCGCCGATCAATAGCGCATGTGCGCGTAACGCTAACAGGACGCGCCCGAATGCACGCGTAGCACCGCCTCGCGCCAAAATGAAGAGATCTTCTATTGATAAAGACTGCAGGTTCCACCCAAGGTGCGCGGATCACTACGTGGGTGCAATAAACAGCCCCCCAGGACATTGGGGAAGCCGTCAAGTGCATAGAAGCCCTGTTTCACTCCTCGGAATCCCTCGTGGGTGGTGGGGAATCCTATATAGTGTCGCCAGTTGCGCTTCATTGCTTGGAGGAAGCGATGGAGAAGGTGCTCTGGCTGACACCACCTAATTCCGCTAGAGGCTGCTGGAAGGTGCCAGTGGCGCTGAACCGCAGGCCTAGGGGCGTCGTAACGTGGGGGCGGGGGGTGCGGCCCGCACCAGGTGACACCCGCCCTTAGGGTGACACCGTCACCCTAAGGGCGGGTGTCTCACCCTGCGACCAAGTGTTCGCTCCCTGCGAGCGTCCGAAGCTATGCAGCTTCGGCGCTCGCCTGGGGGAAACACATCACCAGCCGAGTTCTCACGAAATCGCGGCTGGTCATGTGGCTCCCCCAGGCGAGCGCCCAAGCTCCATGCCGCCAGACGCTCAGAGGGAGCAGAACATGCGGCGCAGGAGGTGAGCTGGGGAAATTATCCATGAGCTGCTGGGGGCATTATCCATGAGCTGGGGCAATATCCATGTACTGGGGAAGTATCCATGTGCTGGGGCAGTATATCCATGAGCAGGGGGCATTATCCATGAGCTGGGGCATTATCCATGAGCTGGGGCATATCCATGAGCAGGGGGCATTATCCATGAGCAGGGGGCATTATCCATGAGCTGGGGCAATATCCATGAGCTGGGGCAAAATCCATGAGAGCTGCTGGGGCAGTATCCATGTGTGCTGGGGGCAGTATCCATGTGTGCTTGGGGCAGTATCCATGAGAGCTGGAGCAATATCCATGTGTGAGCTGGTCTGGGGCAATATATCATGTGTGAGCTGGTCTGGGGCAATATATCCATGTGTGAGCTGCTGGGGGCAATATATAATTATGAACTGGGGCAATATATCCATATGTGAGCTGGGGCAATATATATCCATGGGTGAGCTGCTGGGGGCAATATATCCAGAGCTGCTGGGGGCAATATATATCCATGTGTGCTTTCACTGCCTTCGAACAGGCTGCGTACTTGCTGGCAGTTGACAAAACTTTGTGTGAGCATATGAGAGAGCTCCACAGCAATAAACCTCACAGTAATGTGCGCTGTGTGTATGAGCATTCAGTGTTATATGGGAGTACTGATTTAGGAGTAAGAGTAGTTAAAAAAATCCGTAAAACTCGGGGGGGGGGTGACACCAACCCTAGTGACGCCACTGCCTCAGGCAACACAGCAACTTCATCATCCCTGGGACAGATATCCGTGTCCCTGACCTGGACTCCAGACGGGATCGCAGCTGCAGGTAGAGCCGGTTTATCTGTGCCCGGGTCAGCTGGTAGCGGAGACGACACTCAGCATCAGTGACATGCTCCAATCGCAATTGTGTCCTCTGGAGACGAGGTGCCCGTGGAACAGCACGCTGCCTCTCCATCTCCTGCCGCCACTGGAGACGCGCTCTCTCTCTGTGACGCAATATCAGCACATATGCTGCAGCGATAATACATGCGCACACAACTTCATCCATTGTATTGGTTTGGTATGAGTTGAATGGGTCACTGAGCTTTGCTGCATTCCTTTTTACGGGTCACTGTGCTTTGCTGCATTCCTTTTTACGGGTCACTGGGCTTTGCTGCATTCCTTTTTACGGGTCACTGTGCTTTGCTGCATTCCTTTTTACGGGTCACTGAGCTTTGCTGCATTCCTTTTTATGGGTCACTGTGCTTTGCTGCATTCCTTTTTACGGGTCACTGGGCTTTGCTGCATTCCTTTTTACGGGTCACTGTGCTTTGCTGCATTCCTTTTTACGGGTCCCTTTGCTTTGCTGCATTCCTTTTTTACGGTCACTGGGCTTTGCTGCATTCCTTTTTACGGGTCACTGTGCTTTGCTGCATTCCTTTTTACGGGTCACTGGGCTTTGCTGCATTCCTTTTTATGGGTCCCTGTGCTTTGCTGCATTCCTTTTTACGGGTCACTGTGCTTTGCTGCATTTCTTTTTTACGGTCACTGTGCTTTGCTGCATTCCTTTTTACGGGTCACTGTGCTTTGCTGCATTCCTTTTTACGGGTCACTGTGCTTTGCTGCATTCCTTTTTACGGGTCACTGGGCTTTGCTGCATTCCTTTTTACGGGTCACTGTGCTTTGCTGCATTTCTTTTTACGGGTCACTGAGCTTTGCTGCATTCCTTTTTACGGGTCACTGGGCTTTGCTGCATTCCTTTTTACGGGTCACTGTGCTTTGCTGCATTCCTTTTTACGGGTCACTGTGCTTTGCTGCATTCCTTTTTATGGGTCCCTGTGCTTTGCTGCATTCCTTTTTACGGGTCACTGGGCTTTGCTGCATTTCTTTTTACGGGTCACTGGGCTTTGCTGCATTCCTTTTTACGGGTCACTGTGCTTTGCTGCATTTATTTTTACGGGTCACTGGGCTTTGCTGCATTCCTTTTTACGGGTCACTGGGCTTTGCTGCATTCCTTTTTACGGGTCACTGGGCTTTGCTGCATTCCTTTTTACGGGTCACTGGGCTTTGCTGCATTCCTTTTTACGGGTCACTTCTTTGCTGCATTCCTTTTTACGGGTCACTGGGCTTTGCTGCATTCCTTTTTACGGGTCACTGTGCTTTGCTGCATTCCTTTTTACGGGTCACTGTGCTTTGCTGCATTCCTTTTTACGGGTCACTGGGCTTTGCTGCATTCCTTTTTACGGGTCACTGGGCTTTGCTGCATTCCTTTTTACGGGTCACTGTGCTTTGCTGCATTTCTTTTTACGGGTCACTGTGCTTTGCTGCATTCCTTTTTACGGGTCACTGGGCTTTGCTGCATTCCTTTTTACGGGTCACTGGGCTTTGCTGCATTCCTTTTTACGGGTCACTGTGCTTTGCTGCATTCCTTTTTACGGGTCACTGAGCTTTGCTGCATTCCTTTTTACGGGTCACTGGGCTTTGCTGCATTCCTTTTTACGGGTCACTGGGCTTTGCTGCATTCCTTTTTACGGGTCACTGTGCTTTGCTGCATTCCTTTTTACGGGTCACTGGGCTTTGCTGCATTCCTTTTTACGGGTCCCTTTGCTTTGCTGCATTCCTTTTTACGGGTCACTGGGCTTTGCTGCATTCCTTTTTATGGGTCCCTGTGCTTTGCTGCATTCCTTTTTACGGGTCACTGTGCTTTGCTGCATTTCTTTTTACGGGTCACTGTGCTTTGCTGCATTTCTTTTTACGGGTCACTGTGCTTTGCTGCATTTCTTTTTACGGGTCACTGAGCTTTGCTGCATTCCTTTTTACGGGTCACTGGGCTTTGCTGCATTCCTTTTTACGGGTCACTGTGCTTTGCTGCATTCCTTTTTACGGGTCCCTTTGCTTTGCTGCATTCCTTTTTACGGGTCACTGGGCTTTGCTGCATTCCTTTTTATGGGTCCCTGTGCTTTGCTGCATTCCTTTTTACGGGTCACTGTGCTTTGCTGCATTTCTTTTTACGGGTCACTGTGCTTTGCTGCATTCCTTTTTACGGGTCACTGTGCTTTGCTGCATTCCTTTTTACGGGTCACTGTGCTTTGCTGCATTCCTTTTTACGGGTCACTGGGCTTTGCTGCATTCCTTTTTACGGGTCACTGTGCTTTGCTGCATTTCTTTTTACGGGTCACTGAGCTTTGCTGCATTCCTTTTTACGGGTCACTGGGCTTTGCTGCATTCCTTTTTACGGGTCACTGTGCTTTGCTGCATTCCTTTTTACGGGTCACTGTGCTTTGCTGCATTCCTTTTTATGGGTCCCTGTGCTTGCTGCATTCCTTTTTACGGGTCACTGGGCTTTGCTGCATTTCTTTTTACGGGTCACTGGGCTTTGCTGCATTCCTTTTTACGGGTCACTGTGCTTTGCTGCATTTATTTTTACGGGTCACTGGGCTTTGCTGCATTCCTTTTTACGGGTCACTGGGCTTTGCTGCATTCCTTTTTACGGGTCACTGGGCTTTGCTGCATTCCTTTTTACGGGTCACTGGGCTTTGCTGCATTCCTTTTTACGGGTCACTTCTTTGCTGCATTCCTTTTTACGGGTCACTGGGCTTTGCTGCATTCCTTTTTACGGGTCACTGTGCTTTGCTGCATTCCTTTTTACGGGTCACTGTGCTTTGCTGCATTCCTTTTTACGGGTCACTGGGCTTTGCTGCATTCCTTTTTACGGGTCACTGGGCTTTGCTGCATTCCTTTTTACGGGTCACTGTGCTTTGCTGCATTTCTTTTTACGGGTCACTGTGCTTTGCTGCATTCCTTTTTACGGGTCACTGGGCTTTGCTGCATTCCTTTTTACGGGTCACTGGGCTTTGCTGCATTCCTTTTTACGGGTCACTGTGCTTTGCTGCATTCCTTTTTACGGGTCACTGGGCTTTGCTGCATTCCTTTTTACGGGTCACTGGGCTTTGCTGCATTCCTTTTTACGGGTCACTGGGCTTTGCTGCATTCCTTTTTACGGGTCACTGGGCTTTGCTGCATTCCTTTTTATGGGTCACTGGGCTTTGCTGCATTCCTTTTTATGGGTCACTGTGCTTTATTTATTTATTTATTTATAAAGTATTTTACCAGGAAGAATACATTGAGATTTCTCTCGTTTTCAAGTATGTCCTGGGTTCAAGAACATTGAAGTGTTACAGTTACAGAAATACAAAGTAATACAATGCAAGATATTAAAACAACACAAATATACAGATTAACAGAAAATAAATATGTAGGAAATATAGTCACTATGTTACATGTTTACAGGTGCATTCTGTATATAGTCACTGTGTTACATGTTTACAGGAGCATTCTGTATATAGTCACTGTGTTACATGTTTACAGGAGCATTCTGTATATAGTCACTGTGCTACATGTTTACAGGTGCATTCCGTATATAGTCACTATGTTACATGTTTACAGGTGCATTCTGTATATAGTCACTGTGTTACATGTTTACAGGTGCATTCTGTATATAGTCACTGTGTTACATGTTTACAGGTGCATTCTGTATATAGTCACTATGTTACATGTTTACAGGGGCATTCTGTATATAGTCACTGTGTTACATGTTTACAGGTGCATTTTGTATATAGTCACTGTGTTACATGTTTACAGGTGCATTCTGTATTGAGGTATGTTAGTAAGGAGCTCGAGTGACTTAAGACTGGGGGAAGATTTGATGGAGTCTGGGAGGTTATTCCATAATTGTGGTGCTCTGTAGGAAAATGAGGATCGAGTCACTGTCTTTTTGTATTGTGGTATTGCAAGTAAGGTGCTGGTCCTGGATCGGAGGTTATAGGATGAGGGAGCTGCTGGGGGAAGTAGTCTATTCAGGTAGGGTGGCAGCTTCCCAGAGATGCTCCTAAACACGAGGCTAGAAAGGTGAAGGGTGCGTGTGCATTCCAGCGGCCAGTTTAGCTCTTTTAACATGTCACAATGGTGGGTCATGTAGTTAGATTGTAGCGCAAAGCGGCAGAATGAGTTATACAATGCAGTAAGTTTATGAAGGTGTGCTTTGCTGCATTCCTTTTTACGGGTCACTGAGCTTTGCTGCATTCCTTTTTATGGGTCACTGTGCTTTGCTGCATTCCTTTTTACGGGTCACTGTTCTTTGCTGCATTCCTTTTTACGGGTCACTGGGCTTTGCTGCATTCCTTTTTATGGGTCACTGGGCTTTGCTGCATTCCTTTTTACGGGTCACTGGGCTTTGCTGCATTCCTTTTTACGGGTCACTGGGCTTTGCTGCATTCCTTTTTACGGGTCACTGGGCTTTGCTGCATTCCTTTTTATGGGTCACTGCCAGGTTGTTCAGATTTGCCAGGATGTTTAGATTTGCCAGGTTGTTCAGATTTGCCAGGATGTTTAGATTTGCCAGGTTGTTCAGATTTGCCAGGATGTTTAGATTTGCCAGGTTGTTCAGATTTGCCAGGATGTTTAGATTTGCCAGGTTGTTCAGATTTGCCAGGATGTTTAGATTTGCCAGGATGTTTAGATTTGCCAGGTTGTTCAGATTTGCCAGGATGTTTAGATTTGCCAGGATGTTTAGATTTGCCAGGTTGTTCAGATTTGCCAGGATGTTCAGATTTGCCAGGATGTTTAGATTTGCCAGGACGTTTAGATTTGCCAGGTTGTTCAGATTTGCCAGGATGTTCAGATTTGCCAGGATGTTTAGATTTGCCAGGATGTTTAGATTTGCCAGGACGTTTAGATTTGCCAGGACGTTTAGATTTGCCAGGATGTTTAGATTTGCCAGGATGTTCAGATTTGCCAGGATGTTTAGATTTGCCAGGACGTTTAGATTTGCCAGGTTGTTCAGATTTGCCAGGATGTTCAGATTTGCCAGGATGTTTAGATTTGCCAGTACGTTTAGATTTGCCAGGTTGTTCAGATTTGCCAGGATGTTTAGATTTGCCAGGATGTTCAGATTTGCCAGGATGTTTAGATTTGCCAGGATGTTTAGATTTGCCAGGTTGTTCAGATTTGCCAGGATGTTTAGATTTGCCAGGATGTTTAGATTTGCCAGGTTGTTCAGATTTGCCAGGATGTTTAGATTTGCCAGGATGTTAGATTTGCCAGGATGTTAGATTTGCCAGGATGTTTAGATTTGCCAGGATGTTAGATTTGCCAGGATGTTCAGATTTGCCAGGATGTTTAGATTTGCCAGGATGTTTAGATTTGCCAGGTTGTTCAGATTTGCCAGGTTGTTCAGATTTGCCAGGTTGTTCAGATTTTCCATTAACACCAGTTTTTAGGAGTCGCTAAGATTATCCGAATAACGTCCATGCGGTAATTACCGCAAATAGATTGTAATACCTTACTTATACCAGCGCACATTCGCGTTTGCGCTTACAGTGTTACGTATAGGACGCGTGCAGTACAGTAAGCTCGCGCATGGTTCGCGCAGGTTCACACACGGTACACGATTCTGCGCGGTTGTAGCGCTGAGTATGTAATTCGGAAGTCGGCGCAAATGGTTTTACCCCACGCGTTAAAAATGACTTATGCCACGCAAACGTTAGCGTCAATATTGTAATGTGACCCCTATTGATTCCATCCTATGTCGATTTATCTGTATCTCGTTCCATTCGGTTGTTGTAAAGCGCTGCGGAAACTGTTGGCGCTATATAAATGATAACAATAATAATCGAGACACTTGCAGGGTTATTCAAAGAGATCCGAATTGCTGCCGAAAGGTAACAGAGCAGTGATATTCAGGGTACGTTACCTTTCTTGGCCATTCGGCTATTCAGAGAGCAGGCAGTTTGCCAAATCCTGGCGAATTGCCTGCACATACGGTGCCTGTTCGGTGCCTGTTCGAGGGCAGTGAAATCCCCATAGAGAAGCAATGCTTCGGCTATTCAGAGAACACAAACCAGCAGTGAAAGGTTCCCCTAATGCCCTGCCATTCAGTGGTTTCATTCGACAGGTTAATTCAGGCGAATCCCATAGGCTTCAAATGTTAAAAATATTCCCGTTTTAATTCAATATCTAATAAACCGTTTATGATTTTAATCTGCAGCAAAAAGTCTTTTTATTTATAGATTTTTTTACAAACATTTTTGTTCTTTTTTTTTTTTAAATAATTTTTTCTTTTTCCTGTAACTTCCCTTTTTATTATCATTCAGTAGTTTCTTTGCAAACAGCGTTTCACTTTTCAAACATTCAAGCAAACTGTTTTTTTTTTCACTCCATTCGTCTACAGTGTCGGATTTTTCCGGCGGCTGCGCCTCGATCGGCTCCTGCTCAGGTTTTTCCGCCGGCTGCGCTGCGCTGTTATCAGCTCCTGCTCGGGTTTTTTTCCGGTGTGTTTGGCGGGTTAATCCAGATGTTTTTGTGGGTTTCGCCGTGCATTCGCCGGGTTTTGCGGTGAGTGTTCATCGGGTTTTCGGCAGCTTTTCCCTGCACTACGACGACCCTGCGGTGCTTGCTGAATACACCGCAGGGTCACCGAAATGGGATCGCCGAATCAAACCGAATTGAAGAGAACGAAAAGTCACTGAACGTGCTGTAACTTTTCGATGCTCTTTGAATAACCCTGTTAGAGACAAGCGCAGAGGCAGATACATAGACGCGCACAAGGAGAGACACACACGCAGGTGACGCATGAAGAGACTCATCAAGTCGTGCACAGAGAGGCACATAGAGACATGCAGGGAGACACCCAGACAGATGCAATGAGGGGCATAGAAAGACGCGCATCGAGTCAGAGAGACGCACATCGTAACGCATAAAGAGATGCATCGAGACACACAGAGAGACGTATAAAGAAACACACAGAGAGACATATAAAGAGACACAAAGAGAGACATATAAAGAGACACACAGAGAGACATATAAAGAGACACAAAGAGAGACGTATAAGGCTAGGGTCAGACTGAGGCAGTGCGAACGCGCGTGCAGCCGCACTTAATTACGGCCGTGCTAGCAGCAGATGCCGGGCAATGACGGCCAATATACGAAGTACTGTCGCACAAAAGTCCGGCCGCGTAACGCAAGCGGCAAATGAACGCATTTTTTCGAGAACGTGAAACCACTAGTACTGACGTACAGAGTGCGCTGCGTCCGCTAGAGGCGTGTGTGTGTGATAAGGAGACGTCAGACGCTGCTAATGTCCGGCCAACATAACGTCCAGACGCAAAAAGTGTTTTATTGATGATCCGTACAAATCACGGACGAAAATGCGCATAGTATGACCGCTATCGCGTATGCCGGGGAAAAATACGTCCATTTGTTCGAACGCACTTTTTCACAGACAACGTAAAAATGCGTTCGTCTGACCCTAGCCTTAAGAGACACATAGAGAGACGTATAAAGAGACACACAGAGAGACGTATAAAGAGACACATAGAGAGACGTATAAAGAGACACACAGAGAGACGTATAAAGAGACACATAGAGAGACGTATAAAGAGACACACAGAGAGACGTATAAAGAGACACATAGAGAGACGTATAAAGAGACACACAGAGAGACGTATAAAGAGACACATAGAGAGACATATAAAGAGACACACAGAGAGACGTATAAAGAGACACACAGAGAGACGTATAAAGAGACACACAGAGAGACGTATAAAGAGAACACACAGACATATAAAGAGACACACAGAGAGACGTATATAAGAGACACATAGAGAGACGTATAAAGAGACACACAGAGAGACGTATAAAGAGACACATAGAGAGACATATAAAGAGACACACAGAGAGACGTATAAAGAGACACACAGAGAGACGTATAAAGAGACACACAGAGAGACGTATAAAGAGACACACAGACATATAAAGAGACACACAGAGAGACGTATAAAGAGACACACAGACATATAAAGAGACACACAGAGAGACATATAAAGAGACACAAAGAGAGACGTATAAAGAGACACACAGAGAGACGTATAAAGAGACACAGAGAGACATATAAAGAGACACACAGAGAGACGTATAAAGAGACACACAGAGAGACGTATAAAGAGACACACAGAGAGACGTATAAAGAGACACACAGAGAGACGTATAAAGAGACACACAGACATATAAAGAGACACACAGAGAGACATATAAGAGACACAAAGAGAGACGTATAAAGAGACACACAGATGGACGTATAAAGAGACACAAAGAGAGACGTATAAAGAGACACACAGATGGACGTATAAAGAGACACACAGAGAGACGTATAAAGAGACACACAGACGTATAAAGAGACACACAGAGAGACGTATAAAGAGACACACAGAGAGACGTATAAAGAGACACACAGAGAGACGTATAAAGAGACACACAGACACACAAAGAGAGACGTATAAAGAGACACACAGAGACACACAGAGAGACGTATAAAGAGACACACAGAGAGACGTATAAAAGAGACAACACAGACGTATAAAGAGACACACAGAGAGACGTATAAAGAGACACACAGACAACACAAAGAGAGACGTATAAAGAGACACACAGACACACAAAGAGAGACGTATAAAGAGACACACAGAGACACACAGAGAGACGTATAAAGAGACACACAGAGAGACGTATAAAGAGACACACAGACGTATAAAGAGACACACAGAGACACACAGAGAGACGTATAAAGAGACAACACAGAGAACACGTATAAAGAGACACACAGAGAGACGTATAAAGAGACACACAGACATATAAGAGACACACAGAGAGACGTATAAAGAGACACACAGACATATAAAGAGACACACAGAGAGACATATAAAGAGACACAAAGAGAGACGTATAAAGAGACACACAGAGAGACGTATAAAGAGACACAGAGAGACATATAAAGAGACACACAGAGAGACGTATAAAGAGACACACAGAGAGACGTATAAGAGACACAGCAGAGAGACGTATAAAGAGACACACAGACATATAAAGAGACACACAGAGAGACATATAAGAGACACAAAGAGAGACGTATAAAGAGACACACAGATGGACGTATAAAGAGACACAAAGAGAGACGTATAAAGAGACACACAGATGGACGTATAAAGAGACACAAAGAGAGACGTATAAAGAGACACACAGATGGACGTATAAAGAGACACACAGAGAGACGTATAAAGAGACACACAGACGTATAAAGAGACACACAGAGAGACGTATAAAGAGACACACAGACACACAAAGAGAGACGTATAAAGAGACACACAGAGACACACAGAGAGACGTATAAAGAGACACACAGAGAGACGTATAAAGAGACACACAGACGTATAAAGAGACACACAGAGAGACGTATAAAGAGACACACAGACACACAAAGAGAGACGTATAAAGAGACACACAGAGACACACAGAGAGACGTATAAAGAGACACACAGAGAGACGTATAAAGAGACACACAGACGTATAAAGAGACACACAATGAGAGGCGCAGCGAGACGCGCAGAGGGCTGTGGATCAGGACTCAGACGCATAAAGTGATGCTAAATGAAAGACGCTTTGAGCTGCGCGGTGACCTCGGGGCTCCATGCGGTGCTTTTTGGTTGCGGTTTATCCGGCCGACCAGAACCTGTAAGCGGATTGGTGGATTTTAGCAACTCCGGACTTGGGGGGGGGGGGGGTATAAAAATTTCCTGTTATTTTGGGGGGAGGGGCAGCTGCACAATGTCTCTTATAATGAGGCCTATTACACCATCCCTAAACGCCGGCTTCTCATTGGTCAGTGCGTTCCTGGGGTTTAATGTAAAACAGAAAGGAAAACGGTAAAAATGCAAATTTCTGTGCGTTGAGCTTCGTCAGTAACGCAGGCAGCGCGTCACCTCCCCGCGGTGAACTCCCGGCGGACTTTCCGGGGGCCGATACCAGGACGAGCACCGGACTGGCTCAGAGAAATAGAGGCATCGATACCGGGACGAGCACCGGACTGGCACAGAGAGATAGAGGCGCCGATACCGGGACGAGCACCGGACTGGCACAGAGAAATAGAGGCATCGATACCGGGACGAGCACCGGACTGGCTCAGAGAAATAGAGGCATCGATACCGGGACGAGCACCGGACTGGCACAGAGAAATAGAGGCATCGATACCAGGACGAGCACCGGACTGGCTCAGAGAAATAGAGGCGCCGATACCGGGACGAGCACCGGACTGGCACAGAGAAATAGAGGCGTCGATACCGGGACGAGCACCGGACTGGCACAGAGAAATAGAGGCATCGATACCGGGACGAGCACCGGACTGGCACAGAGAAATAGAGGCGCCGATACCGGGACGAGCACCGGACTGGCACAGAGAGATAGAGGCGCCGATACCGGGACGAGCACCGGACTGGCACAGAGAAATAGAGGCATCGATACCGCATCGATACCGGGACGAGCACCGGACTGGCACAAGAGAAATAGAGGCGCCGATACCGGGACGAGCACCGGACTGGCGCAGAGAAATAGAGGCATCGATACCAGGACGAGCACCGGACTGGCGCAGAGAAATAGGGGCATCGATACCGGGACGAGCACCGGACTGGCACAGAGAAATAGAGGCGCCGATACCAGGACGGGCACCGGACTGGCTCAGAGAAATAGAGGCATCGATACCGGGACGAGCACCGGACTGGCTCAGAGAAATAGAGGCGCCGATACCAGGACGAGCACCGGACTGGCTCAGAGAAATAGAGGCGCCGATACCGGGACGAGCACCGGACTGGCTCAGAGAAATAGAGGCGCCGATTCCCGGGACGAGCACCAGACTGGCACAGAGAAATAGAGGTATTAATACCGGGACGAGCACCGGACTGGCTCAGAGAAATAGAGGCGCCGATACCGGGACGAGCACCGGACTGGCTCAGAGAAATAGAGGCGCCGATACCGGGACGAGCACCGGACTGGCACAGAGAAATAGAGGCGCCGATACCGGGACGAGCACCGGACTGGCACAGAGAAATAGAGGCGCCGATACCGGGACGAGCACCAGACTGGCGCAGAGAAATAGAGGCATCGATACCGGGACGAGCACCGGACTGGCTCAGAGAAATAGAGGTATTAATACCAGGACGAGCACCGGACTGGCACAGAGAAATAGAGGCATCGATACCGGGACGAGCACCGGACTGGCAGAGAAATAGAGGCGCCGATACCGGGACGAGCATCGGACTGGTGCAGAGAAATAGAGGCGCCGATACCGGGACGAGCATCGGACTGGCGCAGAGAAATAGAGGCGCCGATACCAGGATGAGCACCGGACTGGCACAGAGAAATAGAGGCATCGATACAGGGACGAGCACCGGACCGGCGCAGAGAAATAGAGGCGACGATACCAGGACGAGCACCGGACTGGCGCAGAGAAATAGAGGCGTCGAGACCGGGACGAGCACCGGACTGGCACAGAGAAATAGAGGCGCCGATACCAGGATGAGCACCGGACTGGCAGAGTGATACCAGGACGAGCACCGGACTGGCAGAGTGATACCAGGACGAGCACACGGCCGGCACAGAGAGATAGAGGCGCCGATACCAGGACGAGCACCGGACTGGCGCAGAGAAATAGAGGCGCCGATACCAGGATGAGCACCGGACTGGCACAGAGAAATAGAGGCGCCGATACCAGGATGAGCACCGGACTGGCAGAGTGATACCAGGACGAGCACCGGACTGGCAGAGTGATACCAGGACGAGCACACGGCCGGCACAGAGAGATAGAGGCGCCGATACCAGGACGAGCACCGGACTGGCTCAGAGAAATAGAGGCGCCGATACCGGGACGAGCACCGGACTGGCTCAGAGAAATAGAGGCGACGATACCAGGACGAGCACCGGACTGGCACAGAGAAATAGAGGCGCCGATACCGGGACGAGCACCGGACTGGCTCAGAGAAATAGAGGCGCCGATACCGGGACGAGCACCGGACTGGCTCAGAGAAATAGAGGCGCGATACCGGGGAACAGCACCGGACTGGCTCAGAGAAATAGAGGCGACGATACCAGGACGAGCACCGGACTGGCACAGAGAAATAGAGGCGCCGATACTGGGACGAGCACCGGACTGGCTCAGAGAAATAGAGGCGACGATACCAGGACGAGCACCGGACTGGCACAGAGAAATAGAGGCGCCGATACCGGGACGAGCACCGGACTGGCGCAGAGAAATAGAGACGCCGATACCGGGACGAGCACCGGACTGACTCAGAGAAATAGAGGCGCCGATACCAGGACGAGCACACGGCCGGCACAGAGAAATAGAAGCGCCGATACCGGGACGAGCACCGGACTGGCTCAGAGAAAATAGAGCGCCGATACCAGGACGAGCACCGGACTGGCTCAGAGAAATAGAGGCGCCGATACCGGGACGAGCACCGGACTGGCGCAGAGAAATAGAGACGCCGATACCGGGACGAGCACCGGACTGACTCAGAGAAATAGAGGCGCCGATACCAGGACGAGCACACGGCCGGCACAGAGAAATAGAGGCGCCGATACCGGGACGAGCACCGGACTGGCTCAGAGAAATAGAGGCGCCGATACCGGGACGAGCACCGGACTGGCAGAGTGATACCAGGACGAGCACACGGCCGGCACAGAGAGATAGAGGTGCAGGATATGGTCCCAGTGACAGAAATAGATTGAGACAGGAAGCCAGCGGGACAGAGAGTGACGTGGAGATGGTGAGAGCGTTCCTGCCGTACGAGACGGGCGGCCGTGATGGCAGCGAGATGCCGGCAGACTTAACAGGAAATCACTCAGGTCGTTCGTGTCTTTGGTTTCACTGTGCGCCCGCGCCGGGTTCCTGTGTCTGTCTGAAGATGTGGGCTCCACCGATGAGCGTTATTATAGGTAGCACCAACATACGCAGCGGAGCTGTACAATGTAACATAACAGTAACAGTGAGAAACCACGAACAGGAGGTGACGAGGCCCCGAAACTGAAAGCAGCAGCTGGTGTCCAGGAAGCCGCGTCTCTGTAACATCTGTAAATCGTCCAACATATTCTGTGGCGCAGTACAGCAAGCAGGCGACCGTGCAAATCCTGCAGCAGAGCGACGTTACAGGTCTCTGTATATTTTACATTATATGTAAGGGCACAGCGGCGCACGGGGACAAATGCACACTACTCATTGTGCACAGAATCATGGGAAATGTGGCCCCTGTATACACAGCCTGGAACAGTGGGGACCATATATATATATATATATATACAGCTAGTAACCCTGGGGGCTCTTTACACACAACCTGTAGGAGGGAGCTGTGTATATATATATACAGCCTGTAACATCGGCAGCCCCTCTATACAAAGGATGCCACTTTGTGCCCCTCTATACACAGGCTGCCACTTTGTGCCCCTCTATACACAGCCTGCCACTTTGTGCCCCTCTAACAACAGGCTGCCACTTTGTGCCCCTCTATACACAGCCTGCCACTTTGTGCCCCTCTATACACAGGCTGCCACTTTGTGCCCCTCTATACACAGCCTGCCACTTTGTGCCCCTCTATACACAGGCTGCCACTTTGTGCCCCTCTATACACAGCCTGCCACTTTGTGCCCCTCTATACACAGGCTGCCACTTTGTGCCCCTCTATACACAGGATGCCACTTTGTGCCCCTCTATACACAGCCTGCCACTTTGTGCCCCTCTATACACAGCCTGCCACTTTGTGCCCCTCTATACACAGGATGCCACTTTGTGCCCCTCTATACACAGGCTGCCACTTTGTGCCCCTCTATACACAGGATGCCACTTTGTGCCCCTCTATACACAGCCTGCCACTTTGTGCCCCTCTATACACAGGCTGCCACTTTGTGCCCCTCTATACACAGGCTGCCACTTTGTGCCCCTCTATACACAGGATGCCACTTTGTGCCCCTCTATACACAGGATGCCACTTTGTGCCCCTCTATACACAGCCTGCCACTTTGTGCCCCTCTATACACAGGCTGCCACTTTGTGCCCCTCTATACACAGGCTGCCACTTTGTGCCCCTCTATACACAGGATGCCACTTTGTGCCCCTCTATACACAGGATGGCCACTTTGTGCCCCTCTATACACAGGCTGCCACTTTGTGCCCCTCTATACACAGGCTGCCACTTTGTGCCCCTCTATACACAGGCTGCCACTTTGTGCCCCTCTATACACAGGATGCCACTTTGTGCCCCTCTATACACAGGATGCCACTTTGTGCCCCTCTATACACAGGCTGCCACTTTGTGCCCCTCTATACACAGGCTGCCACTTTGTGCCCCTCTATACACAGGCTGCCACTTTGTGCCCCTCTATACACAGGATGCCACTTTGTGCCCCTCTATAACACAGGCTGCCACTTTGTGCCCCTCTATACACAGGCTGCCACTTTGTGCCCCTCTATACACAGGCTGCCACTTTGTGCCCCTCTATACACAGGCTGCCACTTTGTGCCCCTCTATACACAGGCTGCCACTTTGTGCCCCTCTATACACAGCCTGCCACTTTGTGCCCCTCTATACACATATGGGATGTTCAGTAACAGGACTGGCTGGACGGGCCCTTTCTGTGGGATCCTGGGATGTTCAGTAACAGGACTGGCTGGACGGGCCCTTTCTGTGGGATCCTGGGATGTTCAGTAACAGGACTGGCTGGACGGGCCATTTCTGTGGTTTCCAGGCCCAGGGGCTGAGTGTGATCCCAACACGCTTTATATGTTCACCCTAGAAAACATGGCGTCTTAATGTTTGGTGCGTCTGGGTTTAACGCATGATTAGCCGCTGCCTCTCCTGTTTATTATTATTATTATTCTTTATTTATAAAGCGCCAGCATATTCCGCAGCGCTGTACAATAAACACAGTATAGACAGGGTTACAATACATTGAACAACATTTGACAAACAGTACAGGAGGAGATGAGGGCCCTATTCCCGTAGGAACTCACAATCTAGGAGGGTTGGGGTTGGAAACAGGAGGAGAGGACTGTAAGGTGAGAGTGATTGATGGTTGTGTCAGTGAGTTGGGGGGTCGCTTCCCTAAATAGGAACGTTTTAAGGGAGCGTTTGAAGGAAGAGAAGTTAGGGGAAAGTCTGACAGTACGAGGGAGAACGTTCCAGAGAGTGGGGGCTGCGCGTGAGAAATCCTGCAGTCTATCATGGGAAGAGGTGATGCGGGGAGAAGCTAGGCGCAGGTCACTGTTTGACCTTAGGGAGCGGGCTGGGGTGTATTTGGTGATTAGTGAGGACAGGTAGTGGGGCGCTGAGTTAGTGAGGGTTTTGTAGGTAAGGATAAGGATTTTGAACTTAATTCTGCAGTGGATGGGGAGCCAGTGAAGGGACTCGCAGAGGGGAGCGGCAGAGACAGAGCGGCGGGTGAGGTGAATTAGCCTGGCGGAGGCGTTCAGGATGGATTGTAGGGGGGAGAGGTGGGACAGAGGGAGGCCAGATAAGAGATTACTGTTTAATAAATAACAGGACGGGATCTTTCCAGCGTCGCCACCGTCCATATCATAACCTCACACAGGGGGGGGGGAATCCTATCACGCGGGTACAGGGGCCCGAGACGCAGACTCGGCTCCCGCCGCGGCTTATCCTGCAGTAATAAATATCATTTCTATGTCATTTGTGCTTTTCCTGTAACTCCGCGCAAAACAAAACACAATCAGAGGTTTTGGTTTACTTGAATGGCCATTAAAGTGTAAGCTCACCTGCCACGTCACGGCACCTCTGGTCAGGTGAGTCCTACCTAATGAAACAAGAGCTGCTTTCTAAGCGACCACATGTCCTCACGCTGGAGAGAGACTGGGGGGTTTCGCTTATACCCTCCCCAGAAACCATTCCACTATGGGATTAAAAACAAAAATCCGGAACGGGACAGCAGCACGGATGACCTGGCTGGAGATACGACAAAATCTGCATACATACAGAAAAAACAGTGTCGCACCTGATACCTACCAAATCATCCAGTCCAGTAACATGTATAAAACATAAGAATTAAACCCACTTTTTTCTGTATGTATGCAGATTTTGTCGTATCTCCAGCCAGGTCATCCGTGCTGCTGTCCCGTTCCGGATTTTTGTTTTTAATCCCATAGTGGAATGGTTTCTGGGGAGAGTTTATTAAATGAAAACCCACCAGTCTTTCACCTACCAGAGCTGCCGTGATGTAACAGGGGAGCTTACACTTCAATGGCCATTTAAGTAAACCAAAACCTCTGTGTGTTGTTCCACATGGAGTCATAGGGTTAAGCGCAGAGGACATCTTTTTTTCTTGTTATGTTTTATACAGGTTACTGGGCTGATTACTTCTGGTAGTTGCAGTCGCCCCGGTAGAGATCAGGCGCGACACCGTTTCTTCTGTAAATATCATTTCTAACACAAATTTTCTATCAGCACTGCGAACCCGGACACACACAGACACACACACAGACACAGACACAGACACAGACACAGACACAGACACAGACACACACACAGACACACACACACACACAGACACAGACACAGACACACACACAGACACACACACACAGACACACACACACACAGACACAGACACACACACACACACAGACACAGACACACACACAGACACACACACACACACACACAGACAGACACACACACACACACACACACACACACACAGACACACACACAGACACACACACAGACACACACACACACACAGACACACACACAGACACACACAACCTGCGATTTACAGAGCGACGTCACGACCGATTGGGGCAATTAATGTAAAAAAACTGCATTTACTACAAAATGGTCAAATTACAGCGAGTGATTAATAACGGCATTTATTACAGTTCACACACCCACTGCGGGGAGTTATACACCCGCACACCCCAAAAACATAGTAAGACCCCTAAAAATACACCCGCACACCCCAAAAACATAGTAAGACCCCTAAAAATACACCCACGCCCCCCAAAAACATAGTAAGACCCCTAAAAATACACCCGTGCACCCCAAAAACATAGTAAGGCCCTAAAAATACACCCACGCACCCCAAAAACATAGAAAAGCCCCTAAAGACACCCGCACACCCCAAAAACATAGAAAAGCCCCTAAAAAGACAGTAAGACACCCGCACCCCCTGAATATATGGAGGATATTAGGGGAGATGCACAGTTTTGGGCGTAGAATAGGGCTGTGTCTGTGTGTGTGTCATGGAGAGCTATATACACACATTAGTTGGTTTGGCCTGTGAACCTTCTCCTGTTTGCTGCAGACTTTACTCAATGCGCCGCGGCCTTTCTCAGAGCTGGGCTTTCCGTGGGGTCTCGCACCCTGCGTCCTGACCCCCCCATTGTCCCGTTGAATTCTCAGAGGTTTCCCGGGCCCTGATTTCTGTCCCCTGGAACAACGTGTTCTTGGAATTCTGCCACGAGCATTTATGAAGCAGAGAGAACATCACAAAGGGACCCAGATTAAAGCTCCCCACCTGCTGATTTATTGCTGAACCCTCGCGTAACATAGCTCCCAAGTGCCCTGCTTAGGAGCAACAGTCCCTATTTTCTGACTCTTATTTTCCTGTTTCTCTTTTTAGGGCTTCCTCCATATATTCAGGGTGTGCGGGTGTGTTTTTAGGGGTTCCTCCATATATTCAGCGTGTGTGGGTGTGTTTTTAGGGGTTCCTCCATATATTCAGGGTGTGCGGGTGTCTTTTTAGGGGCTCCTCCATATATTCAGGGTGTGTGGGTGTGTTTTTAGGGGTTCCTCTATATTTGGGGTGTGCGGGTGTGTTTTTAGGGGTTCCTCCATATATTCAGGGTGTGTGGGTGTGTTTTTAGGGGTTCCTCCATATATTCAGGGTGTGCGGGTGTCTTTTTAGGGGCTCCTCCATATATTCAGGGTGTGGGGTGTGTTTTTAGGGGTTCCTCCATATATTCAGGGTGTTGTGGGTGTGTTTTTAGGGGCTCCTCCATATATTCAGGGTGTGTGGGTGTCTTTTTAGGGGCTCCTCCATACATTCAGGGTGTGCGGGTGTCTTTTAGGGGCTCCTCCATACATTCAGGGTGTGCGGGTGTGTTTTTAGGGGTTCCTCCATATATTCAGCGTGTGTGGGTGTGTTTTTAGGGGTTCCTCCATATATTCAGGGTGTGCGGGTGTCTTTTTAGGGGCTCCTCCATATATTCAGGGTGTGTGGGTGTGTTTTTTAGGGGTTCCTCTATATTTGGGGTGTGCGGGTGTGTTTTTAGGGGTTCCTCCATATATTCAGGGTGTGTGGGTGTGTTTTTTAGGGGTTCCTCCATATATTCAGGGTGTGCGGGTGTCTTTTTAGGGGCTCCTCCATATTTCAGGGTGGGTGTGTGTTTTTAGGGGTTCCTCCATATATTCAGGGTGTGTGGGTGTGTGTTTTTAGGGGCTCCTCCATATATTCAGGGTGTGTGGGTGTCTTTTTAGGGGCTCCTCCATACATTCAGGGTGTGCGGGTGTCTTTTAGGGGCTCCTCCATACATTCAGGGTGTGCGGGTGTGTTTTTAGGGGCTCCTCCATATATTCAGGGTGTGCGGGTGTGTTTTTAGGGGTTCCTCCATATATTCAGGGTGTGCGGGTGTCTTTTTAGGGGTTCCTCCATATATTCAGGGTGTGTGGGTGTGTTTTTAGGGGTTCCTCCATATATTCAGGGTGTGTGGGTGTCTTTTTAGGGGCTCCTCCGTATATTCAGGGTGTGTTTAGGGGTTCCTCCATATATTCAGGGTGTGTGGGTGTTTTTAGGGGCTCCTCCATATATTCAGGGTGTGCGGGTGTGTTTTTAGGGGTTCCTCCATATATTCAGGGTGTACGGGTGTCTTTTTAGGGGCTCCTCCATATATTCAGGGTGTGTTTTTAGGGGTTCCTCCATATATTCAGGGTGTGTTTTTAGGGGCTCCTCCATATTTTTTGGGGTTACTATCAATGCGTTATAGGTTCCCAACCGCGGGCCTCAAGTCCCCCCATCACATCAGGCCAGGTTTTTAGGGTCACCTTGGGGGAAATACAGATTGAATCCTGCAATCACTGAGCAGCAAATCATATCCCGCTCCGGATATCTGGAAAACCTGACCTGTCGGGGGACTTGAACTTGAGGACGGCAGTTGGGAACCCCTGGGTTGTATAATGGAATCCCCCGCGTGCTTTATATTCTCTTTTTTAGTGATATGCAAGTTTTTATATAGCTATAACATAAAACGATAAAGTCCGGCGTGTCCATCCCCAAAAAAAACAGACTGCGCATGCGCGCGCAACCAGCAGCGGTTGGCTGCGCGCGCATCCAACGGCCGCGGCACGCGCACAGCCGGCGTGCGCGAGGGACAAAACAAATCCGATCTATTGGAGAGGCGCACAGCACAGCACAGCGCAGCACAGCGCAGCACAGCGCAGCACAGCACAGCGCAGCGCACCGCAGCACAGCACAGCACAGCACAGCGCAGCGCAGCGCAGCACAGCGCAGCGCAGCACAGCGCAGCGCAGCGCAGCACAGCACAGCGCAGCACAGCACAGCGCAGCGCACCGCAGCACAGCACAGCACAGCGCAGCACAGCACAGCGCAGCGCACCGCAGCACAGCACAGCACAGCGCAGCGCAGCACAGCGCAGCGCAGCACAGCACAGCACAGCGCAGCGCAGCGCAGCACAGCACAGCACAGCGCCTTTCCAATGGACCTGTTTATCTCCTCAGTGCCCGACCTGCCATATTACCAGTCTGCCAAACATATTACCAGTCTGCCATGCATAATACCAGTGTGCCTAAATACCAGCCTGCCATGCCATGCATACCACGTGCCATTAAATATCCGCATAATGTATACGCTACAAAAAAAATGCCTGCCCAAGCCCAACACAATCTAAGGGGCCCCATGAGCTTACAATCTAAGGGGCCCCATGAGTTTACAATCTGAGGGGTCCCACGAGTTTACAATCTGAGGGTCCGGTTCCCGTGAGTTTACAATCTAAGAGGGAAGAGGAACATACTCTAATATATAAATTCCTTTGTAATGCGCTGTCAGCTGTGCGCGCACCCATCACAGCTGCTCAGTCGGCCCTCCTGTTGCAGATGGAATGGCGATGGACGCGTTACAAACGTATTTATATAGAGAGATACTCTTGGATAGGACATTGAAAAAAAACTATGTGGACGTGAATTCTGACCTGGCGACAACAACAATAGACTGCCCTCTGGGCCGGCTTTCCACCTAGTATATATATAATACCGTACAGTACACCGTGGCAGCTTAACCCCGTGTTTGCAGAGGGTGTATAATAGAGCAGTGTGCCGCTCCTGGCGCACTGAAGGTTTAGGCTGGGGTCAGACGAACGCAGTGCGAACGCGCATGCAGCCGCACTTTATCACGGCCGCAGTAGCAGCAAATGCCGGGTAACATACGAAAAACGGCCGCACGAAAGTGCGGCCGCGTAACGCAAGTGGCAAACAAACGCATTTTTTCGAGAACATGATACCGCTAGTACTGACGTACAGAGTGCGCTGCGTCCGCTAGCGGCGTGTGTGCGTGATTGGGAGACGTCAGACGCTGCTAATGTCCGGCCAACATAACGTCCAGACGCAAAAAGGGTTTTATTGATGATCCGTACAAAATCACGGACGAAAATGCGCATCGTATGACCGCTATCGCGTATTCCGTGAAAAAATGCGTCCATTTGTTCGAACGCACTTTTTCACGGACAACGCGAAAAATGCATTAGTCGGACCCTAGCCTAACACGCTGTACTCCCGGTGAACATGGCGTCACATGAATTCACGAGGCTTTCATCTTAATATTCATTCTTTTTTTACTTCTATTGTTCTTTCTTCAAATCTCAACCCCCCCCTGACGCCCCCCTCCCCCGACGCCACACAGACCGGGCCGGTGCCCGCCGCCACACAGACCGGGCCGGTGCCCGCCGCCACACAGACCGGGCCGGTGCCCGCCGCCACACAGTGTGTGTTCTATATAATTCTCTGCATCACAACACACAAAATACACACCCGTTACAAAATGTAACCCAGTCACTGCTCATCCGTACCTCTCCAACTGCTCCCCCATACCTCTCCAACTGCTCCCCATACCCGTATAAATAACCCATACCTCTCCAACTGCTCCCCCATACCCGTATAAATACCCCATACCTCTCCAACTGCTCCCCATACCCATATAAATAACCCATACCTCTCCAACTGCTCCCCATACCCATATAAATAACCCATACCTCTCCAACTGCTCCCCATACCCGTATAAATAACCCAGACCTCTCCAACTGCTCCCCCATACCCGTATAAATAACCCATACCTCTCCAACTGCTCCCCATACCCGTATAAATACCCCATACCTCTCCAACTGCTCCCCCATACCCGTATAAATAACCCATACCTCTCCAACTGCTCCCCATACCCGTATAAATACCCCATACCTCTCCAACTGCTCCCCCATACCCATATAAATAACCCATACCTCTCCAACTGCTCCCCATACCCTTATAAATACCCCATACCTCTCCAACTGCTCCCCCATACCCATATAAATAACCCATACCTCTCCAACTGCTCCCCCATACCCGTATAAATAACCCATACCTCTCCAACTGCTCCCCCATACCCATATAACCCATACCTCTTTTGGGGTTCCCGCACTCCTCTTTCCCACCCCTTGCTGCTCCCTCATTCTCCCCTTTGCCTGGATTTGCAGTATATATAGTTTTGGGATATCAGTCGCCCCGTCTAGTTTTCCAACATGGTAAAAGCTCAGAGACAGATGTACCCCGGGCGTTCTGTGCCTGCAGGATCCGGCCTGTCTGATCCTTCCGGTTACACTGACGCGCGCGTCGCTCGCACCCTTTAACGGCTTCACAGGTGTAAATGGGTGCTGCTCTGTTATACATGGAAACGCTAATATCCCCCATTATTTCCCTCTTTATATACAACGCTATCAAAAATATTGATTTTCGAGGCCGGCGCCTGGGACTGACTGGATTAACCAGCCTCCCTGAAGGTCGTGCAATGTCATTCACTGCAGCCGGAATCTAACACCCCGTGACGGCGTGTGAATGAAGATTGCAGAGAGCACAGGAATGGTCTGGACGTCCCCCTGTGCCCAGACACACGGGTCTTGTTTATACGCTAGTGGCCAGTGGTCCTCTCTGGAAGGTCCGGCGGCTGGGAATGTCGCAGCGACACCGAGAGGTCGTTCGATTGTTTCACGCAGAAGGTAACGGAACACGTGTTATTATGAGAATACACAGGGAAGATCGTGCAGGAAGCCATGATAAAGGGCATTTTTATTTCATAACTCCTGCCCGTTTGTTGGTGCCGTGTCGGGAAGCTGTTTGGCGCAGTTCCAGCCGCAGGGTGGTGTGCCATGGAGTTAAGCGAGCGTGTTGTTCCATCGGTTGTTCTATACGTCGTCTTTTATCCCTCGGTTGCTTCTCACAGGTTCCTGTAATGACCTAGGAGGTTCTCCTGGCGCCAGGTTGGTGCTTTTATCCGGCCCTTGTAGCCGCGTCAGAGGATTTTCACTCTACGGCGACATGACTGATGAAATATATCAGCTTTATCATCCTGGAAGAGATCACGCGCCGCTTCCGTTTTGGCTCAGTGCATCAACAATGTATTCCTTTGTCCTTTACAGAACCATAAAAATCACACCAAAGTTGGCCCAAAATCTGTCCAGACCTTGTGCGGTCACACAACCGGGTCATAACACCGACTGGTGGCTTCACGGAGCTGCAATGCGTTCAGATCTTCTTAACCAGTGAGTCTTTATTCCAGCGCGTCCAGATACGGATATTCTGGTCTCGTCAGTCCTCGGCTTCCTCAGACACTTGTTTTCAGCCCGTTCTGATCTCTTACGTCTTTCTTTGTGGGAGAGAAAGGACTTTTTCCTGGAATTGTAGAGTTTAAGCCCAAGTCTTGGAGTCTCTTCCCCTGACGGTCCTCACACTCCTCGTCAGACCACATAGAGAGGATTTGTGTCGCTTACAAACAGTGTTCTCGTTCTTTAAGCATTTTACCCTTATTTCTCTTCCACCATTACCTTTCTCTTAAGTTACCTTTACTTCCCATCAACCCCCCCAAACCATCCCCCCCACCCCCCGCACCCGCTCTCCCCATAAATAAAACACATGACAAAAGTATTGGCAGTTTGAAAAGGTCACGTCTTTTATTTATAATCAAAGGCCAAAAATCATTGCCTTTGTGGCAGAATTATCAGCGATCCTCGCTTTCTTGGAATAGGTAACACCAGATAACACTGGCAACCGCAATGAACCACCAGCATTGCCCAGAAATAGCGGCCGGCCCCACGTGGCTAAGCTAGCGCGACCACACGCTGCTCTCTTTATAGCAGATAGCAGGCCCGGGAGGATCTTCAAACCAGGAGGCTACCTGTGTTTGGCCGCACAAACCACCACACAGACCCCCAGATCCTCCCCCTCTATCGCCTCTCCACGTGCCAGGGCCGCATATTTCACCGCCACCAAAAATGAGGCCCCTCTTTTTCCACCACCAATAAAAGACCGAGACCATTTCACTTACCTTACACAAGGGTCTTTATCAGCCCTTCGATGTTGCCCCCGAAAAGGTTGTTCCTCGCCTTGGACAAATGGACCCCGTCATTCCAAAACAATTCCTCCTGCATTGTCACTATGTTCTGATGTTCCAAAACCTTTCCTCCCATCTCCAGCATAATCTTTTTTTACTGCCTGGTTTAGCTTCTTTCTCCCGATGTATCCTGCACCCTGCAGTTCCTCCACACTAATATAGCAATTACGTTAGACCACACTATCTGAACATCCGGCCATTCCTTCCTGAACCACCTAAGTGTTTCCCGGACCCTATTCTGCAAATCTATCGTTGTCATAGCCCCTATGTCGTTACCCCCTAAATGCACTATCATTATATCTGGCTTCCCCCACCTTCTCCTAGATTCCTGTGCTACCCCTAAAAACTGCACCCACCCCATACCCCTCCTTCCTATCCACCTAATGCCCGCTTTAGTGAGGCTGAACCCTAGGTTCACTCCCATCGTTGTGCCCACAGCGTGAACAGCCACCCAGTGCACATAGGAGTGTCCCAGGATCCATACTCTCTTCGCCCGCTCTGAAAGAAAAAAACAAAAAAACTGAATATTAACGCTCAAACGCATACCAACTTTTTATCGCGACTGTAAATTGAATCAGGGTTATATACCTACCCCCGCTTATTCACAACCCTCTCCTCTCTAACTTAGTAAATTATGAAATACCAGCTAGCCTGCTAAAACCGGTCCCCTTTAAACAAATTCCCTTTCCCCATCGCTGTTTAATCCTAACTGCTCGCGATCTGCCAGAGAAATGAAGGTTTATTAATTTTATTTTTTACCCAAAAACAGAATATCCCCTATGTCGTTACCCCCTAAATGCACTATCATTATATCTGGCTTCCCCCACCTTCTCCTAGATTGAATATAGAATATTTGATACAGTCCTAACCTCAACATCTGAGGGTTGGGATTTAGGGGTTATTATTGCAGAGGATCTAAGGGTAAGTAGTCAATGTAGAGCTCATGCCACTGTACAGAGCACTGGTGAGACCTCGCTTGGAATACTGTGTGCAGTACTGGAGACCATATCTCCATAAGGATATAGACACCTTAGAGAGAGTTCAGAGAAGGGCTACTAAAATGGTGTATGGCTTGAAGGAGAAAAGTTACCAGGAAAGGCTTAATGATCTTAACATGTATAGCTTGGAAAAAAAGACGAGACAGAGGAAATATGATAGAAACATTTAAATACGTAAAGGGAATCCACAAGGTAGAGGAAGGGAGTATATTTAAACGGAAACAAAGTAGCAAAACAAGAGGACATAGTCTTAGATTAGAGGGGCAAAGGTTTAAAAGTAACATCAGGAAGCATTATTTTACTGAGAGGGTGGTGGATACATGGAACAGCCTTCCAGTTGAAGTGGTAGAGGCCAAAACAGTGATTGAATTTAAGCAGGCATGGGATAGGCATAAGGCTATCCTAAATAAAAGATAAATCCAGGGAAAGTAATTTAATTGGGCAGACTAGATGGGCCGAAAGGTTCTTATCTGCCGACATTTTTTATGTTTCTTTCCATCCCAGCAACATTACAGCCTTTTCCAAAGCCGCTTTGAATTGAAACCTGGACAAAATTGGTTCCATCCTCATGCCTCAAAAAACATGGCCGTTTGCAGGAGCCGCCTCCAAATAACCGCTTACACATAACACCGGGCATACCTCCACTTAACCTCTGTATTACGCTCCAGTCTTTGTATAATATACACTCCCCCCTCCCCCTCTAAGTAATGGCTTCCTTTTGTTTTCACATGCTTCTGTCATTCCCTTCCCTCCCTCCAGCAACCAAGGTCGCCCAGCTCACGGTTATCTGATGCATTGTTCCTAGATGGGTGTGATTACATTGTCGCTGCACCTTTCCTCTGTGTGTGTGTGTCTCTTGCAAAATGTAAATAAACGCAGTCTCCATTTTGAGTTGAAAAAAGCAATTGTACGTTATTGCCCGCATTCTGGGCCTTAAGCAGTATTCTGCGGAATACTGACTTACTGACTACGGACAGGAAGCCCCACGTTACAGCCTCGTTCCCCGACTGCCCTCTGGGTTAAGCTAAATGGGGACTTCTCCAAAGGACCAGCCATTCTACCTAACAGCACCTCCTTCCCCCACTTTTCTACCTATTTCTGGCAGTTCATATGCTGATTTCAGCTGCTTTACTTTCCTACCCCCCTTCGCTTCACCCCTAATCAGTATCTTAAAGCCTTCCTTAAAAAAAACCTTACTCCATTCTCCTTATCCTCCATCTTAAGACTCACCAGCCCTGGAATCCTTTACCAATAGTACGAGGCTACACATGTGAAAGTCTTTAACCCTCGTCCACCAATGAAACGGTTTCTTGCTTAGTATATTATAAGCCCGAAGTTAAGTCAACCTACCCAAAATAATGAAACAGCATTTGCTAACATACAAAATCACTGTTTAGTTGATAAGCCTCTTCAGAAATTATAACAGACACATTTAGATGTGTATTTGGTTAGTAACTGTTATATTCATAAGTCTGCCAGAAACCATCTGGATTAATTTAGTTGCGCAAATGTAAATTTAAACACATTATACAGTTACTGCTGCCGCACTTCCTCATTGACAGCAGACCATGTGACTTTTTGAGGTTTAAGATGGCTGCCAGCCATGCGGTCACTGATTACCTATGTTTATAAGATCATACAGACTATACAAATAATAAGGTTTGATCAAGTATTACAAAGTGAAGCAAATATCAACGAGCATATTCTAGCTAAAATGCAAATCACTATAACGGGTAAATTAGTGCATATTTAACCAAATAGATTACACACACACACATACAGTATAATGTCAAAATAGAGACACATTCACAGAATTAATACACTTAATACTTATCCACTCCCAGGCTTTCTTATGATGATGGTACGAGTGGGAAAGATGAGGGAGTTGTTGCACATGTTTCCTCCATTTCAGAGATAAGTCTCTCCTCTCCCTCAATAAAGACAAAGTTAGCGTTCTGAAATAATTATTTACTCACACTGTAGCAAGTGCGCAAAAAAGATTGTACATTACTGCTGTGTCACTTCAAAAATTGCCTCAATTAGTATAGTGAACTTAAATACAGTATACAAATGAGTTTATTCATC
Source organism: Leptobrachium leishanense (assembly GCA_009667805.1). Taxonomy (NCBI): domain Eukaryota; kingdom Metazoa; phylum Chordata; class Amphibia; order Anura; family Megophryidae; genus Leptobrachium; species Leptobrachium leishanense. The sequence continues at coordinate 88,297,022 of CM019073.1, forward strand.
AACTTATTGCTTAGCTCTTGGAGTTACTTTATTTATTTCACATACACCCAGGTGAGACAACCCCCCTCCCTTCCAGAATACATTACAGATAACAACAGGCTCCAGCCACTGGACAATAGAAATAATAATGTTTACCCTTCCTTCTCTAAACAATGTGCTTAGGGAAACCCAGGATGTTAGAGTGCAAGCTCTTGAGCAAGGGGCCTCTCCTACTGTTTAATGAGTGCCAAATATAACAAGTTATAACTGTAACATACAGATACACACTTTGACAACAGCATAGCACATCACACAACACTCTACACTATATACAGAGACAATAAACTGTAAAGCAAAATACTTGCAAATAAACATTGGGGCGGCCGTTTTATCACAGGTTGCTTTGTATGCTTCCGGCCTGTTCAGTACAAAAATGACTACAGCTCATTAAAATGTATCGATTTTGGAGTGCTATTTGGTGTTAAAACACCCACTATTCATGTGCGTGATTCTTAAAATTGACCGTCAGTCATTTACTAGAGTGAGCACTTTAACTATAAGGCACAGCAATCCTCAGACAGACACAGGCAGAATTACTGATCCCAAATGCACCTAATAACATACAAAACAACAAATCACTGAATTCTGGCCGAGTTATACCAGAACCATTAACCTATTCATAATTACTATCACGCAGATACTACACAAAATTAACAAGGGAATACAGTATTGCAAAGTGTAACGAATATCAAAAGCATCTACTAAATAAAACCTGCAAATTAATACAATGGAAAAACCTGCACATATTTATCCAAGTAATAATAGAACTAGGAATATATATATTTAGCAGACTATAATAATAGGGAATATATAACAGATTGATACAGCCAGTAATACTTATCCAGTCGTTGGTTTTCATATGGTGATGGTAAAATGGAGTTGGCTGTCCAAAAAGACAAAGGTTAGACGGATTTCATCTGTCCTTTGCTTACCCTTTTCTATTACCCCTGGCCCTCCCCTTTCTGTTATCTGCCCCCGAGACCCAATCCCAGCGATAATCCTGAAACAAAAGGGGAAACCATTGTAACTCCTCCCAACTTTCTACTCTTTTCTTTAAACAGGGAACATGCTTAACCCTCTTCGTTCCCATTCAGTCTCTCATCAGTACCTAACACTACACGCACCAGCGCACTTTTTCTTGCTATGGTCCGGTGGATCTTGAAGGAGATGCCATGTTGCCGACAATTAGGTTTCCTGGCCGTGATCTTGCATTTTCACATCTTGCCAGAGAATCACTCGGTCTTACTTTATGTCACAGGTCATTCCCATGTATGGGATCATCTCTTGGTGGTCCTCAAGTAATGCACACTGGTGGACTTATCACATGATTAACACGGACATGGACAGTTCAACCTTTCTTGGTCGGAATCACTTCATGAGCTCCTCCAGTAGGAGTTTCAGTGATATGGAGTATTGACCCAACTCTTAACCAGATCACTGGAATTCCTGGGTCCCCAAATTTGACTGTCAGTAAAACTCCCCCCTCTTGATATTTATTGCATTAGGTTTCTACCCTGAGCTCCTGATTTTTATCAAGTACGGCCAATCAATGGCAGTGTCTACATGTTCTTTGTCCCTTTTCTGTCATTCTAGGTTGGGTATAGACGGATACCATTTATTGGCAGCAGTTCTGACCGATGGCCGATATCTGGTGCGGAAATTCTGGGAATTTAAACCTGACATTATGCATTAACTGGATTCATTTAATAACATTGTAAACACTGCACCATGTCCACTTCATTTATTCAATTGAAAGAAAAAGGAAAAATATTTCTTAAGCTTATATTTTTATAATATGGCCGTGTCTAGACTCCGGGTTTTGCAACGATCCCTCGTAGGACCCTGTAGGTAAGGCGTCGGCAGCCTTGGCCCTCCAGATGTTTTGGAATTACATCTCCCATAATGTCCAGCTACTCATTAGGTTCTTAGAGCCTCCTGGGAAGTATAGGAACCAGTTGCTAGAAATACATGGAACCAATAGACCCCCTGCATCTCCTGTATAGGGAATTCTCTGCCAGATGGGAGGGAAGCCCCATTTCTGTTGTCATCGCGCTCATGTGCAACACCATCACTGCGCTGGGGAGCCATACAGCGAGAGTTGTCTGCTTACTGAGGGAGAAGCTCCAAATCAGCACCGAATAGGCAATGGTCTGTGGGACCTCACGTGTCCCGGCTGCACTGGGCCAACTTCTCCAATTATCTGCAATATCGGCAAATAAAAGTCAATACCAATATCAGTAATTTGCTGAGTATCAGCCACCGATAATAGGCAAAAAAAAGGATAATCTGTCTATCCCTAATTCTAGGTCAAGTTTTGGTATGGTCCATGAACAGGGAGTTCCAGTTTGGTGGTTTTCCCAACTCGATTAAAGATCGAAAGTTAAACTGGAGGGAGCTGGTGGGTTCCTGAGGAGATAAACATGGAAGGCAGTATTTTTTGGAAATGATAAACAATGGACATGGTGGCCTTTTCAAGATTAAGATGGAAACTGTAAGACGTGAAATTTGGAAACTGAAGACGCCATGGGGGGGGGGTATCTTGACAAAATAAAGATGTTTGGATGGGGTATGAGACTTGGAAACTAGAAAGAGGTTAGTACTGGTGGTTCATGATTCTCAATGCAGTTTTCTATCCAAGCTTCACAGACCTCTGTAGATCATTTCATGGACGCCTTACTCCTGTCCTTCACCAGCAGCCCGTGCCAGTTACTGATCAGTGGTGTCCCTGGGGTATATAAACCCTGAGTGTGCCCTGTAGATTTCTCCAATGCCCTAGTTGTCCATACCTGGTCGTTCTGCTCCTTCTCCTGATGACCTTTAACTGTCCTACCCATTCCTGCGGGTCATGCCTGTAAGGGTGTTCTGTCCGGCTTCAGAATGGATCCAGTTCCTGACTGGCCCATCTGAGAAAGATATAAATGGGAACTGGTGGGAGTCTGAGAAGGTGAAATGGTGGAAACCTGGGATCTGGCTGGACCCTTACAAGGATAAGATGGGATCCAGTGAAAACCTGGACAATGAGAAACGAGGATCTAACGGTCAGTCGGAAATGCCGAAATGAATGCATGTGCTGCTCTGGATGTTGAGTAGACCTGGTGGACAGTTCGATTGATTCTCTTCAGGTCGCAACGTAAAGTCCGTAAAATAAGGCGTTCAGACTGAGTCGGCATCCAGTACACGGACAGGAGCGCCGAGCGCGCGTGGTCATAAATAGTCTGTTTATACCAAGCGACTTTCCAGGCCGGTTCATTTCTCACAGCTTTGTCGGCACAAAGTGAATTATCCTTCGCGGAGGCTCGCAGGATCCTACAGAATGATTTCAGGTTCCACCCCCGGCGGCAGCAACGCCACGAAAATCTAAAATCCCAAATAAATCACAATGAACTGGACAACTACCTGAAACCCACCAAAGCGCCTTAAACTTACAGCGTATATACTGTATATATACACAGACAGCGTGTGCACAGCCAGGGCTCGCTCCACATACATATATCCAGGGCCCGCACATATAAAGCGCCTGCATATCCAGGGCCCGCACATATAAAGCGCCTGCATATCCAGGGCCCGCACATATAAAGCGCCTGTATATCCAGGGCCCGCACATATTATTATTATTATTATTATTCTTTATTTATAAAGCGCCAGCATATTCCGCAGCGCTGTACAATAAGCACAATATAGACAGGGTTACAATACATTGAACAACATTTGACAAACAGTACAGGAGGAGATGAGGGCCCTATTCCCGTAGGAACTCACAATCTGGGAGGGTTGGGGTTGGAAACAGGAGGAGAGGACTGCAAGGTGAGAGTGATTGATGGTTGCGTCAGTGAGTTGGGGGGTCGCTTCCCTAAATAGGAATGTTTTAAGGGAGCGTTTGAAGGAAGAGAAGTTAGGGGAAAGTCTGACAGTACGAGGGAGAGCGTTCCAGAGAGTGGGGGCTGCGTGTGAGAAATCCTGCAGTGTATCATGGGAAGAGGTGATGCGGGGAGAAGCTAGGCGCAGGTCACTGTTTGACTTTAGGGAGCGGGCTGGGGTGTATTTGGTGATTAGTGAGGACAGGTAGTGGGGCGCTGAGTTAGTGAGGGTTTTGTAGGTAAGGTAAAATAAAGCGTATATCCAGGGCCCGCACATATAAAGCACCTGTATTGTATATCCAGGGCCCGCACATATAAAGCGCCTGCATATCCAGGGCCCGCACATATAAAGCGCCTGCATATCCAGGGCCCGCAGATATAAAGCGCCTGTATTGTACAGTGGCAAGAAAAAGTATGTGAACCCTTTGGGATTACGTGGAGTTTTGCATGAATTGGTCATAAAATGTGCTCTGGTCTTCATCTAAGTCACAACAATCTGAAAAACACAGTCTGCTTATAATGTTTGTGTTGTATTATTTTATGTTTTCATGTGTTTATTGAACAGAACATGTAAACATTCACAGTGCAGGGTGGAAAAAGTATGTGAACCCCTAGCCTAATGACTTCTCCAAGAGCTAATTGGAGCCAGGAGTGAGCCGACCTTGAGTCCAATCAGTGTGATATTATTGGATGTGTTGCTGAAAGCTGTCCTGCCCTTTAAAACAACACACCAGTTTTGGGTTTACTGGTTTCAAGAAGCACTGCCTGATGTGAACCATGCCTCGCAGAAAAGAGCTCTCAGAAGACCTACGATCAAGAATTGTTGACTTACATGAAGCTGGAAAGTATCTCCAAAAGCCTTGATGTTCATGTGTCCACGGTAAGACAGACTGTCTACAAATGGATAAAGGTCAGCACTGTTGCTACTCTCCCAAGGCGTGGTCGTCCTGTAAAGATGACTGCAAGAGCACAGCGCAGAATGCTTAATGAGGTAAAGAAGAATCCTAGAGTGTCAGCTAAAGACTTACAGAAATCTCTGGCACATGCTAACATTTTTGTTGTCACATCTACAATAAGGAAAACATTAAACAAGAATGGAGTACATGGGAGGACACCACGGAGGAAGCCATTGCTGTCCAAAAAGAATATTGCAGCACGTTTGAAGTTTGCAAAAGAGCACCTGGATGTTCCACAGCACTACTGGCAAAATATTCCGTGGACAGATGAAACCAAAATTTAGTTGTTTGGAAAAACAGTAATGTGTGGAGAAAAAAAAGGCACAGCACACCAACATCAAAACCTCATCCCCACTGTAAAACATGGCGGAGGGAGCATCATGGTTTGGGGCTGCTTTGCTGCCTCAGGGCCTGGACAGATTGTTGTCATTGATGGAAAAATGAATTCCAGAGTTTATCAAGACATTTTGCAGGAAAACGTAAGACCATCTGTCCGCCAACTGAAGCTCCGCAGAGGATGGGTGATGCAACAGGACAATGACCCAAAGCATACAAGTAATTCAACAAAAGAATGGCTTCAACAAAACAAAATACGCCTTCTGGAGTGGCCCAGTCAGAGTCCTGACCTCAACCCGATTGAAATGCTGTGGCATGACCTTAAGAGAGCGATTCACACCAGACATCCCAAGAATATTGCTACACTGAAACAGTTTTGTGAAGAGGAGTGGTCCAAAATTACTCCAGATCGTTGTGCAGGTCTGATCTGCAACTACAGGAAACGTTTGGTTGAGGTTATTGCTGCAAAAGGAGGGTCAACCAGTTATTAAGTCCAAAGGTTCACATACTTTTTCCACCCTGCACTGTGAATGTTTACATGTTATGTTCAATAAACACATGAAAACATATAATGTTTGTGTTGCATTATTTTAAGCAGACTGTGTTTTTCAAATTGTTGTGACTTAGATGAAGATCAGAGACATTTTATCACCAATTCATGCAAAACTCCACGTAATACCAAAGGGATCACATTTTTTCTTGCCACTGTATATCCAGGGCCCGCACATATAAAGCGCCTGCATATCCAGGGCCCGCACATATAAAGCGCCTGCATATCCAGGGCCCGCACATATAAAGCGCCTGCATATCCAGGGCCCGCACATATAAAGCGCCTGCATATCCAGGGCCCGCACATCCATCACCTGCCTCACATACGGCGCTTGTGTTGTGTCCAGACATATACACGTATGTGTCGTGTCCGGTGGATCGGTGAAGGACCGGCTCCCTGTGAGTCGCCGTGTATCAGTCCAGGCCTTTGTTAACACACACAGCAGAGCTCTGTGGCTCGGGCCGGGAGGGCAGCGGAGGGGGCCGCGTTCTTGTGCACCCAGTGTTGTGTATTGTGTAATGGATCCATTGAGCTTAGTGGGGGATGGGCGGGATCTCCGTTGCGGATGTATGATTGGGTAAGTCCTGAGTTAATGCCTTTATTAATGCACAATGTGACCGAGTCTCAGGGAGACCTGCAGAATATCTGGAAACCACCGGGAAAAAAAACACAAAAAGACAAAATACTTTTTTCCCTTGAATTTTTTTTTTCTTTACAAGAAGAAAAATAAATGCAAAAATGTGTGGAGTTTATATCGCGCGGGGACGGACATAACCGCGTCGCGCGGGGGGGGGGACTTAACCGCGTCGCGCGGGGGGGGACATAACCGCGTCGCGCGGGGGGGACATAACCGCATCGCGCGGGGGGGACATAACGGTAAACGCACAGATTCCACACTTCTCTCGAGTTATTAAAAAGTTAATATAACGACTTTGGAAAAGAAGCAAATAAATAAATAAATCGTTGGGTTTTATTCTCCAGGCCTTTTGGTCTCAGGTGCCTCACGCAGGACTCTGCAGGGACCCGGCCGCCGGGTGATACTCGCACCTGGACGGGCAGTGTGTCTGACATCTGTCTCGCTCGCCCTGTCACTGCCATCTGTCCGAGTGGAGGATCCAGGACAGAGACAGCTGGTCTGGACACCTGCCACTGTCACCAACACGGGGAGGAGGGGGTTAAACTCCAGCAGAAAGGAAGGCCCAGTTATACAGACAAGGGGGACTTAGGGCGACACACACACAGACACACACACAGACGCAACAGACCTCCAGCCTGGTAAGTCTAAGGTTTAGTCAGTGTCCAATTACACATGGGGGACATACAGCGACGCAGCGATTACACATGGGGACATACAGCGACGCAGCGATTACACATGGGGGACATACAGCGACGCAGCGATTACACATGGGGGACATACAGCGACGCAGTGATTACACATGGGGGACATACAGCGACGCAGCGATTACACATGGGGGACATACAGCGACGCAGCGATTACACATGGGGGACATACAGCGACGCTGCGATTACACATGGGGACATACAGCGACGCAGCGATTACACATGGGGACATACAGCGACGCAGCGATTACACATGGGGGACATACAGCGACGCAGCGATTACACATGGGGGACATACAGCGACGCAGCGATTACACATGGGGGACATACAGCGACGCTGCGATTACACATGGGGGACATACAGCGACGCAGCGATTACACATGGGGGACATACAGCGACGCAGCGATTACACATGGGGGACATACAGCGACGCTGCGATTACACATGGGGGACATACAGCGACGCAGCGATTACACATGGGGGACATACAGCGACGCTGCGATTACACATGGGGACATACAGCGACGCTGCGATTACACATGGGGGACATACAGCGACGCTGCGATTACACATGGGGGACATACAGCGACGCAGCGATTACACATGGGGACATACAGCGACGCAGCGATTACACATGGGGGACATACAGCGACGCAGCGATTACACATGGGGGACATACAGCGACGCAGCGATTACACATGGGGGACATACAGCGACGCAGCGATTACACATGGGGACATACAGCGACGCTGCGATTACACATGGGGACATACAGCGACGCTGCGATTACACATGGGGGACATACAGCGACGCAGTGATTACACATGGGGACATACAGCGACGCAGCGATTACACATGGGGGACATACAGCGACGCAGCGATTACACATGGGGTACATACAGCGACGCAGCGATTACACATGGGGACATACAGCGACGCTGCGATTACACATGGGGACATACAGCGACGCTGCGATTACACATGGGGACATACAGCGACGCAGTGATTACACATGGGGACATACAGCGACGCTGCGATTACACATGGGGACATACAGCGACACAGCGATTACACATGGGGGACATACAGCGACGCAGCGATTACACATGGGGGACATACAGCGACGCAGCGATTACACATGGGGGACATACAGCGACGCTGCGATTACACATGGGGACATACAGCGACGCTGCGATTACACATGGGACATACAGCGACGCTGCGATTACACATGGGACATACAGCGACGCTGCGATTACACATGGGGGACATACAGCGACGCAGCGATTACACACATGGGGGACATACAGCGACGCTGCGATTACACATGGGGACATACAGCGACGCAGCGATTACACATGGGGGACATACAGCGACGCAGCGATTACACATGGGGGATATACAGCGACGCAGCGATTACACATGGGGGACATACAGCGACGCTGCGATTACACATGGGGACATACAGCGACGCAGCGATTACACATGGGGGACATACAGCGACGCAGCGATTACACATGGGGACATACAGCGACGCAGCGATTACACATGGGGGACATACAGCGACGCAGCGATTACACATGGGGGACATACAGCGACGCAGCGATTACACATGGGGGACATACAGCGACGCAGCGATTACACATGGGGACATACAGCGACGCAGCGATTACACATGGGGGATATACAGCGACGCAGCGATTACACATGGGGGACATACAGCGACGCAGCGATTACACATGGGGTACATACAGCGACGCAGCGATTACACATGGGGACATACAGCGACGCAGCGATTACACATGGGGGACATACAGCGACGCAGCGATTACACATGGGGGACATACAGCGACGCTGCGATTACACATGGGGTACATACAGCGACGCAGCGATTACACATGGGGGACATACAGCGACGCTGCGATTACACATGGGGACATACAGCGACGCAGCGATTACACATGGGGGACATACAGCGACGCAGCGATTACACATGGGGACATACAGCGACGCTGCAATTACACATGGGGGACATACAGCGACGCTGCGATTACACATGGGGACATACAGCGACGCTGCGATTACACATGGGGGACATACAGCGACGCAGCGATTACACATGGGGACATACAGCGACGCAGCGATTACACATGGGGGACATACAGCGACGCAGCGATTACACATGGGGGACATACAGCGACGCAGCGATTACACATGGGGGACATACAGCGACGCAAGCGATTACACAATGGGGACATACAGCGACGCTGCGATTACACATGGGGACATACAGCGACGCTGCGATTACACATGGGGGACATACAGCGACGCAGTGATTACACATGGGGACATACAGCGACGCAGCGATTACACATGGGGGACATACAGCGACGCAGCGATTACACATGGGGTACATACAGCGACGCAGCGATTACACATGGGGGACATACAGCGACGCTGCGATTACACATGGGGACATACAGCGACGCTGCGATTACACATGGGGACATACAGCGACGCAGTGATTACACATGGGGACATACAGCGACGCTGCGATTACACATGGGGGAAATACAGCGACGCAGCGATTACACATGGGGGACATAACAGCGACGCAGCGATTACACATGGGGACATACAGCGACGCAGCGATTACACATGGGACATACAGCGAACGCTGCGATTACACATGGGGACATACAGCGACGCAGCGATTACACATGGGGGACATACAGCGACGCAGCGATTACACATGGGGGATATACAGCGACGCAGCGATTACACATGGGGACATACAGCGACGCTGCGATTACACATGGGGACATACAGCGACGCAGCGATTACACATGGGGACATACAGCGACGCAGCGATTACAACATGGGGACATACAGCGACGCAGCGATTACACACATGGGACATACAGCGACGCACGGATTACACATGGGGGACATACAGCGACGCAGCGATTACACATGGGGGACATACAGCGACGCATGCGATTACACAGGGACATACAGCGACGCAGCGATTACACATGGGGGACATACAGCGACGCAAGCGATTACACATGGGGACATACAGCGACGCAGCGATTACACATGGGGGACATACAGCGACGCAGCGATTACACATGGGGGACATACAGCGACGCTGCGATTACACATGGGGTACATACAGCGACGCAGCGATTACACATGGGGGACATACAGCGACGCTGCGATTACACATGGGACATACAGCGACGCAGCGATTACACATGGGGGACATACAGCGACGCAGCGATTACACATGGGGACATACAGCGACGCAGCGATTACACATGGGGGACATACAGCGACGCTGCGATTACACATGGGGGACATACAGCGACGCTGCGATTACACATGGGGGACATACAGCGACGCTGCGATTACACATGGGGACTTACAGCGACGCTGCGATTACACATGGGGACATACAGCGACGCAGCGATTACACATGGGGGACATACAGCGACCGCAGCGATTACACATGGGGACATACAGCGACGCTGCGATTAACACATGGGGACATACAGCGACGCAGCGATTACACATGGGGGACATACAGCGACGCAGCGATTACACATGGGGTACATAACAGCGAACGCAGCGATTACACATGGGGGACATACAGCGATGGCAGCGATTACACATGGGGGGACATCCGACGCAAGCGATTACACCATGGGGTACATACAGCGACGCAGCGATTACACATGGGGAACATACAGCGACGCAGCGATTACACATGGGGGACATACAGCGACGCAGCGATTACACATGGGTACATACAGCGACGCAGCGATTACACATGGGGGACATAACAGCGACGCAGCGATTACACATGGGGGACATAAACAGCGACGCGGCGGCGATTACACATGGGTACATACAGCGACGCTGCGATTACACATGGGGGATACAGCGACGCAGCGATTACAACATGGGGACATACAGCGACGCAGCGATTACACATGGGGGACATACAGCGACGCAGCGATTACACATGGGGGACATACAGCGACCGCACGCGATTACACATGGGGGACATACAGCGACGCAGCGATTACACATGGGACATACAGCGACGCAGCGATTACACCATGGGGGACATACAGCGACGCAGCGATTACACCATGGGGACATACAGCGACGCAGCGATTACATCATGGGGGACATACAGCGACGCAGCGATTACACATGGGGACATACAGCGACGCAGCGATTACACATGGGGGACATACAGCGACGCTGCGATTACACATGGGGGACATACAGCGACGCTGCGATTACACATGGGGGACATATCAGCGACGCTGCGATTAACACATGGGGACATACAGCGACGCAGCGATTACACATGGGGACATACAGCGACGCAGCGAGTACACATGGGGTACATACAGCGACGCAGCGATTACACATGGGGACATACAGCGACGCAGCGATTACACATGGGGGACATACAGCGACGCAGCGATTACACATGGGGACATACAGCGACGCAGCGATTACACATGGGGGACATACAGCGACGCAGCGATTACCATGGGGACATACAGCGACGCTGCGATTACACATGGGGTACATACAGCGACGCAGCGATTACACATGGGGGACATACAGCGACGCTGGGATTACACATGGGGTACATACAGCGACGCAGCGATTACACATGGGGGACATACAGCGATGCAGCGATTACACATGGGGGACATACAGCGACGCAGCGATTACACATGGGGTTATACAGCGACGCAGCGATTACAGCATGGGGACATACAGCGACGCAGTGCGATTACACATGGGGGACATACAGCGACGCAGCGATTACACATGGGGACATACAGCGACGCAGGCGATTACACATGGGGACATACAGCGACGCTGGATTACACATGGGGTACATACAGCGACGCAGCGATTACACATGGGGGAAACTACAGCGATGCAGCGATTACACATGGGGGACATACAGCGACGCAGCGATTACACATGGGGTACATACAGCGACGCAGCGATTACACATGGGGGACATACAGCGACGCAGCGATTACACATGGGGACATACAGCGACGCAGCGATTACACATGGGGGACATACAGCGACGCTGCGATTACACATGGGGGACATACAGCGACGCTGGGATTACACATGGACATGGGGTACATTGTGACATTAATTTCTTTGTGAATACAGGGGTACGTGTTTAGGCTCACACATGGTTATCTGGTTGGTGGTTGCACTCTATGCGCGGCAGTGCTCTGGTTAAACATGGAGAGGAGGTACATGGTGATGCTCTGGTTACACATGGAGAGGAGGTACATGGTGATGCTCTGGTTACACATGGAGAGGAGGTACATGGTGATACTCTGGTTACACATGGAGAGGAGGTACATGGTGATGCTCTGGTTAAACATGGAGAGGAGGTACATGGTGATGCTCTGGTTACACATGGAGAGGAGGTACATGGTGATGCTCTGGTTAAACATGGAGAGGAGGTACATGGTGATGCTCTGGTTAAACATGGAGAGGAGGTACATGGTGATGCTCTGGTTAAACATGGAGAGGAGGTACATGGTGATGCTCTGGTTACACATGAACACAGAGTTTGTGGTTGAGCTCTCGACACATAAGCACATAGGGTTCGTGGTGATACTTTGATAACACATACGGACGTGGGACGCTTGGCGCGGCAATCCTGCATATTCTTATGTCATATTGAGTCGGATTTAACCCCTGCTTGGCCACTCGTTATATTATCATCTTCCTGGACGCGTGTGCGAGGATCGCGTGTTTTAATCACCATCATGTGATTTCAACGCGCGCAGCTAAAGGCCTTTGCGTTTATTGCCTCCGCACTGTTAGTGGAATCATGATCCGCACCATTAACCCCTTACTGTGTAACAGACAGCTCTCATTCCATGAATGGGGGGGGGGAGGTAAATGGACGGAGCAGAGTGTCCTGGGGAGGTAGTTTCCTTCCTCTTTGATCGGATTCCTGCAGGACACGAATAATAAACAAATGCCCGGAGACTGGAATAGGACCAACGCGAAACACAACTAGTTACACATTGCTGAGGGTCCGTGTGCGCTGATCCAGAAAAAATTACCCGACTGGCTCAAAATCAGAAAACAAACTTGTCTTCAAATTCCAACCACAGCAATAAAACTCACAGTAATGTGCGGTGTGTATGAGCGTATCACAGAATCTGGCACCCCAAATAAATGAGGGTTCATATAGGACGTGATTAGACATGCTCCCCTTTATCTGGCAGGGTGTACCCCTCATTGTCCTGGTCCCCTGAGCTCTGCCAGGTGGGGTTTTGGGCAATCTGTTCTCTTGTTGTTATTGTGGCCCCCGGGGGCCCCGGTGTATGATTTGCCTCTGAATAAAGGAGTTGTATTTAGTAAAAGCACAGAGCGGGAACATAAAGGAGAAAACTGTAATACAGGCTAAGCGCACCCCGCTGGGTCCGGATATCTTCTGGGGGGGGGGGCTCTACATGGAGACTTGAAGGACCTTGGGGGGGGGGGGGGTGAGAGCCAGGAAAGGGGTCTCCCAGGCCACACTGGCTAAAATCCTGTGTCTTGTCCCTCCTATTCTGGGGATCCCCTGTTTGGTGTCAGTCTCAGGGGGCCACCATGCTTTGGCCACTAATCAGACTGTAGGATTCACTAAAGAGTGCAAGCTCTGCAGCCACAGGGGGCCGTGATGTCACCGAAAAGCTCTGCAGGCTCCATGTAAGGAGACACAAAGAAACCAAACAAGGGAATAGAGTCTGGTGAGAGGGGGGGGGGGGTGGGGAGAAAAGGGCCTGAATGTCTTCATCAGTACCGAGTACGTGATAAATAGCGGCGCAGGATGTTACCCCATTTATATCTCTGCAGTGTGTGCGCTGCTCTGCATGGTGGGATGTCCTTGTTGGATTGGTTCTATGGTCTCTGTCCTGCCTGGGTTCATTCACTTGGGGATGCCCTACTGAGATTGACTTTGTGGTGGACGTCCTGGCTGGGTGTGTTCAGCTGGTGGACGTCCTGGCTGGGTGTGTTCAGCTGGTGGATCGTCCTGGCTGGATGTGTTCAGCTGGTGGACGTCCTGGCTGGGTGTGTTCAGCTGGTGGACGTCCTGGCTGGATGTGTTCAGCTGGTGGACGTCCTGGCTGGGTGTGTTCAGCTGGTGGACGTCCTGGCTGGGTGTGTTCAGCTGGTGGACGTCCTGGCTGGGTGTGTTCAGCTGGTGGACGTCCTGGCTGGGTGTGTTCAGCTGGTGGACGTCCTGGCTGGGTGTGTTCAGCTGGTGGACGTCCAGAATCCCCTGTACCTTTAAGGAAGGGGGACATGACTGATGGCCTGGGCCAGATGGTTCAGTAGGAAATGTGGAGCTATTGGTCATACGTGTGCAACATTGTTTCACTTACCTATATATGCATCTGTGCTGGGTGTGTTCTGTCTCTATGTTCCTGGCCAGCGTCAACTGTGCATCAAGGAGATTCCCGCCCGCCCACCCTGTTGAAGTTCGTCTTCTTCGTGTCACAGCTTTGGATTGGTGTGATTCCTGGACAGCGGTGCTTTAAAATGGTTAAGCCGCCTTCGGGTGAGGCATTAACGAGACGAGCCCCGCTTGATCTCGGTCAGGTGGGGTGACGAGCTCCTGGTTTGGTTTCGGTGAACTGCCTATTACATGGGTAATGGGGGAAAGCACTGCAGCGTTACATGGGTAATAGGGCAGAGGATGGGGAAGCACTGCGGGATTACATGGGTAATAGGGCAGAGGATGGGGAAGCACTGCAGGATTACATGGGTAATAGGGCAGAGGATGGGGAAGCACTGCAGGATTACATGGGTAATAGGGCAGAGGATGGGGAAGCACTGCAGGATTACATGGGTAATAGGGCAGAGGATGGGGAAGCACTGCAGGATTACATGGGTAATAGGGCAGAGGATGGGGAAGCACTGCAGGATTACATGGGTAATAGGGCAGAGGATGGGGAAGCACTGCGGATTACATGGGTAATAGGGCAGAGGATGAGGGAAGCACTGCAGGATTACATGGGTAATAGGGCAGAGGATGGGGAAGCACTGCAGGATTACATGGGTAATAGGGCAGAGGATGGGGAAGCACTGCAGGATTACATGGGTAATAGGGCAGAGGATGAGGGAAGCACTGCAGGATTACATGGGTAATAGGGCAGAGGATGGGGAAGCACTGCAGTATTACATGGGTAATAGGGCAGAGGATGGGGAAAGCACTGCAGGATTACATGGGTAATAGGGCAGAGGATGGGGAAGCACTGCAGGGTTACATGGGTAATAGGGCAGAGGATGGGGAAGCACTGCAGTATTACATGGGTAATAGAGCAGAGAATGGGGAAGCACTGCAGGATTACATGGGTAATAGGGCAGAGGATGGGGAAGCACTGCAGGATTACATGGGTAATAGGGCAGAGGATGGGGAAGCACTGCAGGATTACATGGGTAAAAGGGCAGAGGATGGGGAAGCACTGCAGGATTACATGGGTAATAGGGCAGAGGATGGGGAAGCACTGCAGGATTACATGGGTAATAGGGCAGAGGATGGGGAAGCACTGCAGGATTACATGGGTAATAGGGCAGAGGATGAGGGAAGCACTGCAGGATTACATGGGTAATAGGGCAGAGGATGGGGAAAGCACTGCAGGATTACATGGGTAATAGGGCAGAGGATGGAGGAAGCACTGCAGTATTACATGGGTAATAGAGCAGAGAATGGGGAAGCAGCACTGCAGGATTACATGGGTAATATAGGCAGAGGATGGGGAAAGCACTGCAGGATTACATGGGTAATAGGGCAGAGGATGGGGAAAGCACTGCAGGATTACATGGGTAAAAGGGCAGAGGATGGGGAAAGCACTGCAGGGTTACATGGGTAATAGGGCAGAGGATGGGGAAGCACTGCAGGATTACATGGGTAAAAGGGCAGAGGATGGGGAAGCACTGCAGGATTACATGGGTAATAGGGCAGAGGATGGGGAAGCACTGCAGGATTACATGGGTAATAGGGCAGAGGATGGGGAAGCACTGCAGGATTACATGGGTAATAGGGCAGAGGATGGGGAAGCACTGCAGGATTACATGGGTAATAGGGCAGAGGATGGGGAAGCACTGCAGGATTACATGGGTAATAGGGCAGAGGATGGGGAAGCACTGCAGGATTACATGGGTAATAGGGCAGAGGATGGGGAAGCACTGCAGGATTACATGGGTAATAGGGCAGAGGATGGGGAAGCACTGCAGGATTACATGGGTAATAGGGCAGAGGATGAGGGAAGCACTGCAGGATTACATGGGTAATAGGGCAGAGGATGGGGAAGCACTGCAGGATTACATGGGTAATAGGGCAGAGGATGGGGAAGCACTGCAGGATTACATGGGTAATAGGGCAGAGGATGAGGGAAGCACTGCAGGATTACATGTGGTAATAGGGCAGAGGATGGGGAAGCACTGCAGTATTACATGGGTAATAGGGCAGAGGATGGGAAAGCACTGCAGGATTACATGGGTAATAGGGCAGAGGATGGGGAAGCACTGCAGGTTACATGGGTAATAGGGCAGAGGATGGGGAAGCACTGCAGTATTACATGGGTAATAGAGCAGAGAATGGGGAAGCACTGCAGGATTACATGGGTAATAGGGCAGAGGATGGGAAGCACTGCAGGATTACATGGGTAATAGGGCAGAGGATGGGGAAGCACTGCAGGATTACATGGGTAAAAGGGCAGAGGATGGGAAGCACTGCAGGATTACATGGGTAATAGGGCAGAGGATGGGGAAGCACTGCAGGATTACATGGGTAATAGGGCAGAGGATGGGGAAGCACTGCAGGATTACATGGGTAATAGGGCAGAGGATGAGGGAAGCACTGCAGGATTACATGGGTAATAGGGCAGAGGATGGGGAAAGCACTGCAGGATTACATGGGTAATAGGGCAGAGGATGGAGGAAGCACTGCAGTATTACATGGGTAATAGAGCAGAGAATGGGGAAGCACTGCAGGATTACATGGGTAATAGGGCAGAGGATGGGGAAAGCACCTGCAGGATTACATGGGTAATAGGGCAAGAGGATGGGGAAAGCACTGCAGGATTACATGGGTAAAAGGGCAGAGGATGGGGAAGCACTGCAGGTTACATGGGTAATAGGGCAGAGGATGGGGAAGCACTGCAGGATTACATGGGTAAAAGGGCAGAGGATGGGAAGCACTGCAGGATTACATGGGTAATAGGGCAGAGGATGGGGAAGCACTGCAGGATTACATGGTAATAGGGCAGAGGATGGGGAAGCACTGCAGGGTTACATGGGTAATAGGGCAGAGGATGGGGAAGCACTGCAGGATTACATGGGTAATAGGGCAGAGGATGGAGGAAGCACTGCAGTATTACATGGGTAATAGAGCAGAGAATGGGGAAGCACTGCAGGATTACATGGGTAATAGGCAGAGGATGGGGAAAGCACTGCAGGATTACATGGGTAATAGGGCAGAGGATGGGAAAGCACTGCAGGATTACATGGGTAATCGGGCAGAGGATGGGGAAGCACTGCAGTTACATGGGAATAGGGCAGAGGATGGGGAAGCACTGCAGGATTACATGGGTAATAGGGCAGAGGATGGAGGAAGCACTGCAGTATTACATGGGTAATAGGGCAGAGGATATGGGGAAGCACTGCAGGATTACATGGGTAATAGGGCAGAGGATGGGGAAGCACTGCAGGATTACATGGGTAATAGGGCAGAGGATGGGGAAGCACTGCAGGATTACATGGGTAATAGGGCAGAGAATGGGGAAGCACTGCAGGATTACATGGGTAATAGGGCAGAGGATGGGGAAAGCACTGCAGGATTACATGTTGGATATATTAATAAAGCTGTGGCCCTTTCCAGTTAAGAACGTGTTGTGTCTTTCTTTATATTTAAGGGGTATGGGTCAAGGAGGTCCCAGGTTTAATCAGTCCTGGCTGGGTGTGTTCAGCTGGTGGATGTCATGGCTTTGCCTTAGATTTCATGGCTGAGTTGGTTCTGTGGGGACATCTTGGCGGATGAAATGGCTGGGGTGGTTCAGTTGGGGACGTCCTGGCTTGCATTGTTTTGTGGTTTATCTCCTGGTATAGCTGGCTTTGTGGTGGGTGTCCTGGTTTAGATGACTCTGTGGTGGTGCCCTGGTTCAGAGGACTCTGTGGTGGTGCCCTAGTTCAGAGGACTCTGTGGTGGTGCCCTAGTTCAGAGGACTCTGTGGTGGTGCCCTGGTTCAGATGACTCTGGGGTAGATGTCCTGGTCAAGTTGACTCTGGTGGACAAACCACATCCCGAACCAATCAAAGATTGCACAGTTTGTGCCAAACAGAAGGACCATTCGTTATGTCTTGGTCAGGTCCCTCAGTGGCCTCAGAATGTTTTGGTCTTACCAGGTCATGGCGTTTCACTCCCATAGTTCAAGATTATAGGTAAAGCAAAGCAGGGCAAATAAAAAAAACTACAATCCACATACACGTACAGTCACCCGATGCAACGTGATCTCATGTCAGGGAAACCGAAACAGCGTCATGTAATACCCATGAACCCCAGTCACAGGGCAGTGTACCTCCTGCGCAGACCATGGGGTGATGGGTTAAGAGTTTGCACAGAGTTGCAGCAGCGCCATCATGAAGCCCAGCACGATGAGGTCATAGGAGACAGGCCGAGGGTTCACACGGGGTATTTACGGCGGTGGAACGGGTACAGAGGGATGACTCCTCCACCGGTCACAGTGCGACTCCTGTACACAGATATCCCGAAAAAAATGCATGAGACGTGGCTGACTGCTTTTAGATTGTCGCCGTTGGGGCTGACTGGTTTGTGTTTCTCCCGGCAGCACCGGCAGTATCACCCCGCAGAGCACGCCCGGTAACTCCCCCGCCCTGCGGAGGCGCCTGACCAGTAACGAGGGAGACAATATGGTGGAGAAGTGTTTGGAGAGCAACTCGGAGCGCACGCCAGGCTCGATCACACCATCTTCACCACCTCCTGGTGCGCTTCCCATAAACCAGTGCAATGCTCAACTCCCCACGCAGACCAACTCCCTGCCCGGAACACCACTCCCACCACAGCTCAGCGGCCGCGGCTTCATACGCAACAGCAAGGTATGTCAGTCCTGCCTGCCGAGAATCTGCGCGTCCCCCCGAGAATCTGCGCGTTCACCCCGAGAATGTGCACGTTCACCCCGAGAATCTGCGCGTTCACCCCGAGAATCTGCACGTTCACCCCGAGAATCTGCGCGTTCACCCCGAGAATCTGCACGTTCACCCCGAGAATCTGCGCGTTCACCCCAAGAATCTGCACGTTCACCCCGAGAATCTGCGCGTTCACCCCGAGAATCTGCACGTTCACCCCGAGAATCTGCGCGTTCACCCCGAGAATCTGCACGTTCACCCCGAGAATCTGCGCGTTCACCCCGAGAATCTGCACATTCACCCCGAGAATCTGCGCGTTCACCCCGAGAATCTGCACATTCACCCCTAGAATCTGCACGTTCACCCCGAGAATCTGCACGTTCACCCCTAGAATCTGCACATTCACCCCTAGAATCTGCGCGTCCCCCCCTAGAATCTGCACATTCACCCCTAGAATCTGCGCGTCCCCCGGAGAATCAGCACGTTCACCCCAAGAATCTGCGCGTTCACCCCGAGAATCTGCGCGTTCACCCCGAGAATCTGCACATTCACCCCGAGAATCTGCGCGTTCACCCCGAGAATCTGCACATTCACCCCGAGAATCTGCGCGTTCACCCCGAGAATCTGCACATTCACCCCGAGAATCTGCGCGTTCACCCCGAGAATCTGCACATTCACCCCTAGAATCTGCACGTTCACCCCGAGAATCTGCACATTCACCCCAAGAATCTGCGCGTTCACCCCGAGAATCTGCGCGTTCACCCCGAGAATCTGCGCGTTCACCCCGGAGAATCTGCAGGTTCACCCCGGAGAATCTGCACGTTCACCCCAAGAATCTGCCCGTTCACCCCGAGAATCTGCGCGTTCACCCCGAGAATCTGCGCATTCACCCCGGAGAATCTGCACGTTCACCCCAAGAATCTGCGCGTTCACCCCGGAGAATCTGCGCGTTCACCCCAAGAATCTGCACATTCACCCCTAGAATCTGCACATTCACCCCTAGAATCTGCGCGTTCACCCCTAGAATCTGCGCGTTCACCCCGAGAATCTGCGCGTCCCCCGGAGAATCTGCACGTTCACCCCTAGAATCTGCACGTTCACCCCGAGAATCTGCGCGTCCCCCGGAGAATCTGCGCTTCCCCCCGCGCCCGCACGCTGTCGTTATGAGGCTGTGATTGGGGGGTGACGTCATGTGACCTGGTCTTTCTCTCGTTACAGAAGATGCAGAGCTGGTACAGTGTAAGTATCCGCTGCCGCCTCCCTCACACCCTTCATCCTCTGTCTGGGTATCATGGTGGGGTTGGTGATTTTGGGGTGGTCCCTACGGTTGGGGTATCAGGTTGGGGATTTTGGGGTGTTCACCCCCGGTTGGGGATTTTGGGTTGGTCCCTCCTGTTCGGGTAACGGGTTGGTAATTTTGGGGTGGTCCCTCCGGTTCGGGTATCGGGTTGGTGATTTTGGGGTGGTCCCTCCGGTTCGGGTATCGGGATGGTGATTTTGGGGTGGACCCCCAGTTCGGGTATCGGGTTGGTGATTTTGGGGTGGACCCCCAGTTCGGGTATCGGGTTGGTGATTTTGGGGCGGTCCCTCCTGTTCGGGTATCGGGTTGGTGATTTTGGGGTGGTTCCCCCTGTTCGGGTATCGGGGTTGGTGATTTTGTGGTGGTCCCCTCGGTTGGGGTATCATGGTGGGGTCTGTGATTTTGGGGTGGTCCCCCCGGTTGGGTATCGGGGTTGGTGATTTTGGGGTTCTCTCCTCACTCCCCGTGTTTCCTCAGATGTTGAGTCCCACTTATAAGCAACGGAATGAGGATTTCCGCAAAATTTTCAAGAAACTCCCGGATTCAGAGCGTCTGATTGTGGGTGAGAGATCAGCACGTCCCGCACGACAACTCACACTCACCGAGTCCCGCACGACAACTCACACTCACCGAGTCCCGCACGACAACTCACGCTCACCGAGTCCCGCACGACAACTCACGCTCACCGAGTCCCGCACGACAACTCACGCTCACCGAGTCCCGCACGACAACTCACGCTCACCGAGTCCCGCACGACAACTCACGCTCACCGAGTTCCGCACGACAACTCACGCTCACCGAGTCCCGCACGACAACTCACACTCACCGAGTCCCGCACGACAACTCACACTCACCGAGTCCCGCACGACAACTCACGCTCACCGAGTCCCGCACGACAACTCACGCTCACCGAGTCCCGCACGACAACTCACGCTCACCGAGTCCCGCACGACAACTCACGCTCACCGAGTCCCGCACGACAACTCACACTCACCGAGTCCCGCACGACAACTCACACTCACCGAGTCCCGCACGACAACTCACGCTCACCGAGTCCCGCACGACAACTCACGCTCACCGAGTTCCGTATGACAACTCACAAATCAAGAGTGCAACAACTCACACTGCACACGCTCACTCAGGGCCCACATTACACCCGCGCACACAATGCTGCTCCACACACACTCTCCCTGCACTCACACCGCTCCTCCAGGAATGCTCTCTACATTCACACTCAGCGGTTATTATCTCTCTCGGCACTCGCCCTGTCGCTTGGAGCTCACCCTGTCGCTCACCGCTTGTTAGTCGCTCGTCAGTCGCCCTGTCGCTCACTGCTCGCCCTGTCGCTCACCGCTTGTTAGTCGCTTGTCAGTCGCCCTGTCGCTCACTGCTCGCCCTGTCGCTCACCGCTTGTTAGTCGCTCGTCAGTCGCCCTGTCGCTCACTGCTCGCCCTGTCGCTCACCGATTGTTAGTCGCTCGTCAGTCGCCCTGTCGCTCACTGCTCGCCCTGTCACTCGGTCGCTCATACGTCTCTCCACCTCTCAGATTACTCCTGTGCGTTGCAGCGAGATATCCTCCTGCAGGGGCGCCTTTACTTATCTGAAAACTGGATCTGCTTCTACAGCAACATTTTCCGCTGGGAAACTACGGTGAGTGCCCATTGAGGGGGGGTGTATGGGGGGTAATGAGCCCTGGAGGTCGCCATTTCCTGTGGTGCTATGGGCGCAGGTTTCTGCCTGCTGGATTGGGGGGGGGGTTATCATTATAATGAATCTTATCGGATCTCTCTGTGTCCCCCCGGGGGGGGTGTCACTGGAGTAACGGGGGTTAAATCCACCTGCACGCAGTGATGCTGATACCGCAATGGCCGGCGAATCGGGGCAAAATGTCATTAAAGTTGTGTTTCTGTGGTTAGATCAGTATCCAGCTCAAAGACATCCGCTGCATCAAGAAAGAGAAAACCGCCAAGCTCATCCCCAACGCCATCCAGGTGTGCACCGGCAACGAGAAGGTGAGACCCCACACACTCATTTTATACACAGCTCACATCCTAATATTGTGAGCTATGTGCTGCAGAAAATCCCAGACTCCCTGTATTGTGTCCTTTCTGTGCAACGCAGACATTTCACTAAATCCCAGGCTCCCTGTATTGTGTTCTCTGTGTATTATTTGAAATGCAGACACATCAGTGAACCCCAGACTCCCTGTATTGTGTCCTCTCTGTGTATTGTGTGTAGCAGAGCAGACACAATACACATATTGTGTAAAGTGTTAACAGTTGCAGTTCTTTGCGTGTCTTTATGCCCTGGGCTCCTCTTTCAATGCCCATTGCGGGCATGAAGCGTGTGCACCCGTTGCGTGTCTCTGGCGGGGCTCAGATCTCTCTGTATTAGTACATGTACAGTAGCAAGAAAAAGTATGTGAACCCTTTGGGATTTCGTGGAGTTTTGCATGAATTGGTCATAAAATGTGCTCTGATCTTCATCTAAGTCACAACAATGTGAAAAACACAGTCTGCTTAAAATAATACAACACAAACATTATATGTTTTCATGTTTTTATTGAACAGAACATGTAAACATTCACAGTGCAGGGTGGAAAAAGTATGTGAACCTTTGGACTTAATAACTGGTTGACCCTCCTTTGGCAGCAATAACCTCAACCAAACGTTTCCTGTAGTTGCAGATCAGACCTGCACAACGATCTGGAGTAATTTTGGACCACTCCTCTTCACAAAACTGTTTCAGTGTAGCAATATTCTTGGGATGTCTGGTGTGAATCGCTCTCTTAAGGTCAGGCCACAGCATTTCAATCGGGTTGAGGTCAGGACTCTGACTGGGCCACTCCAGAAGGCGTATTTTGTTTTGTTGAAGCCATTCTTTTGTTGAATTACTTGTATGCTTTGGGTCATTGTCCTGTTGCATCACCCAAACTCTGCGGAGCTTCAGTTGGTGGACAGATGGTCTTATGTTTTCCTGCAAAATGTCTTGATTAACTCTGGAATTAATTTTTCCATCAATGACAACAATCCGTCCAGGCCCTGAGGCAGCAAAGCAGCCCCAACCCATGATACTCCCTCCGCCATGTTTTACAGTGGGGATGAGGTTTTGATGTTGGTGTGCTGTGCCTTTTTTTCTCTACACATAGTGTTGTGTGTTTTTTCCAAACAACTCAATTTTGGTTTCATCTGTCCACAGAATATTTTGCCAGTAGTGCTGTGGAACATCCAGGTGCTCTTTTGCAAACTTCAAACATGCTGCAATATTCTATTTGGACAGCAATGGCTTCCTCCGTGGTGTCCTCCCATGTACTCCATTCTTGTTTAATGTTTTCCTTATTGTAGATTTGTCAACAAAAATGTTAGCATGTGCCAGAGATTTCTGTAAGTCTTTAGCTGACACTCTAGGATTCTTCTTTACCTCATTAAGCATTCTGCGCTGTGCTCTTGCAGTGATCTTTACAGGACGACCACGCCTAGGGAGAGTAGCAACAGTGCTGAACTTTCTCCATTTGTAGACAGTCTTTCTTACCGTAGACACATGAACATCAAGGCTTTTGGAGATACTTTTGTAACCCTTTCCAGCTTCATGCAAGTCAACAATTCTTGATCGTAGGTCTTCTGAGAGCTCTTTTCTGTGAGGCATGGTTCACATCAGGCAGTGCTTCTTGAAACCAGTAAACCCAAAACTGGTGTGTGTTTTTAAAGGGCAGGACAGCTTTCAGCAGCACATCCAATAATATCACACTGATTGGACTCAAGGTTGTCTCACTCCTGGCTCCAATTAGCTCTTGGAGAAGTCATTAGGCTAGGGGTTCACATACTTTTTCCACCCTGCACTGTGAATGTTTACATGTTCTGTTCAATAAACACATGAAAACATATAATGTTTGTGTTGTATTATTTTAAGCAGACTGTGTTTTTCAGATTGTTGTGACTTAGATGAAGATCAGAGACATTTTATGACTAATTCATGCAAAACTCCACCTAATCCCAAAGGGTTCACATACTTTTTCTTGCCACTGTATGTGCTGCTCGTGTCGTCTGAGCGGTGTTCGATGGGCTTGTCAGTCTGCAAGGTGCATTGGAGCTCCCCCTGCTGTGCCACCTGGGTATATATTGGCACGTGGTGGTAAGTGTGAGTGATTTGACCCCGCGTCACCCTCCTGCTATCAGCAAGGTGAGAGTATTGACTGGCTTATCGTGGAGTGCTCTGACCTTTACTCTGCGGGTAAATATCGGGAGTTCAGTTTCTCATTAACCCCTTATCACCCATCGCACACACGATAAAAGGTTACAGTCTGCCCTCTCCTAAAGCAGTATATTTCCAGACTTCGAATGCGGCGGTGCTGGTGGTGAGTCCCTGTATGCGGCGGTGCTGGGTTCCTGTATGCGGCGGTGCTGGTGCTGGGTTCCTGTATGTGGCGGTGCTGGTGCTGGGTTCCTGTATGCAGCGGTGCTGGGTTCCTGTATGCGGCGGTGCTGGTGCTGGGTTCCTGTATGCGGCGGTGCTGGTGCTGGGGTCCTTTATGCGGCGGTGCTGGTGGCAGGTTCCTGTATGCGGCGGTGCTGGGTTCCTGTATGCGGCGGTGCTGGGTTCCTGTATGCGGCGGTGCTGGGTTCCTGTATGCAGCGGTGCTGGTGGGGGGTTCCTGGGTGTGGTGGTGGGATTCTGGGTATGACGGTGCTGCGTTCCTGCATGTGGCGGATGCTGGTGGGGGGTTCCTGGGTGTGGTGGTGGGATTCTGGGTATGACGGTGCTGAGTTTTTGTACATTCTCTTGGACGCCGGGTGTTGGGTTTAAGGGGCTGGTTTGGTATCTGTGGTGTTGGCAGGTGCAGGTTTGTCTTTTGATGGTTTTTTGGGTAGGAGCCCTTCGTGTTCGTGGCTTTGTGTCTCTGCTGTGGTGGATCTCCTGCATATTAACCCTTTGCCTCTCATAACGTCACGTCAGAGCTCCTGGTAGGATGGAGGTCTATAGATGCGTCTGTTTCGTGGAGGAGGGTGGCGTCTTCCTGCCGTCCTTGGCCTTTGTCTGCTCGTTGCCCTTTTCCCCTGGTCTATCTGATACCATAATCTCGTCTTCTGGCTTTTGTCTCCGTAGCATTTCTTCACGTCCTTTGGCGCCAGAGATCGGTCCTTCCTGCTGATCTTCCGCCTGTGGCAAAACGCTCTCCTAGACAAGGTGAGGGCAGCAGGGAATAGCGATCGTGGTCTGGGGTGATGCAGGTGATACAATGATTGGGGCCGGGGGGTAAACAGATTGCTTTCACGTGATATGACCATCAAGGTGCACTGCGGAGAATGGAGGGCACGCGGCGGACTTCAGAGAATGGAGGGCACGCGGCGGACTTCAGAGAATGGAGGGCACGCGGTGGACTTCAGAGAATGGAGGGCACGCGGCGGACTTCAGAGAATGGAGGGCACGCGGCGGACTTCAGAGAATGGAGGGCACGCGGCGGACTTCAGAGAATGGAGGGCAAGCGGTGGACTTCAGAGAATGGAGGGCACGCGGCGGACTTCAGAGAATGGAGGGCACGCGGCGGACTTCAGAGAATGGAGGGCACGCGGCGGACTTCAGAGAATGGAGGGCACGCGGCGGACTTCAGAGAATGGAGGGCACGCGGTGGACTTCAGAGAATGGAGGGCACGCGGCGGACTTCAGAGAATGGAGGGCACGCGGCGGACTTCAGAGAATGGAGGGCACGCGCGGCGGACTTCAGAGAATGGAGGGCACGTGGCGGACTTCAGAGAATGGAGGGCACGCGGTGGACTTCAGAGAATGGAGGGCACGCGGCGGACTTCAGAGAATGGAGGGCACGCGGCGGACTTCAGAGAATGGAGGGCACGCGGTGGACTTCAGAGAATGGAGGGCACGCGGCGGACTTCAGAGAATGGAGGGCACGCGGCGGACTTCAGAGAATGGAGGGCACGCGGCGGACTTCAGAGAATGGAGGGCACGTGGCGGACTTCAGAGAATGGAGGGCACGCGGTGGACTTCAGAGAATGGAGGGCACGCGGCGGACTTCAGAGAATGGAGGGCACGCGGCGGACTTCAGAGAATGGAGGGCACGTGGCGGACTTCAGAGAATGGAGGGCACGCGGCGGACTTCAGAGAATGGAGGGCACGCGGCGGTCACTGAGTCCCACCCCACACCTCCTTGCAATTACAGAGTCTCTTACCTGATGCAGCGGCCCCAGGTGGCACCTGGGAACATTCAGAGGTAGCCGTGCCACCTGGGACCCGCTGCTGCAGGTAAGATGCATCAGCGGGTCCCAGGCATTAGAGAGGCCTGGGGGCACTTGCCCCGCGACCCAGGCCGCCCCTGGTCGCGACCCACCATTTGAGAAACACTGGTTTAAGGGTCAGGGTTAGTTTTGGTGTTGCCCCTGATTTTTTTTTCCAGCAAACCATTCTTGATCAGTATTAATGTTGCGGCGTGGGATGGCGGTTTATTGGCTGATCAGGGCGGCGACGCTAATCTGGGGAAGGACCAAAGTATCTGCTGTCATCTGATAACCCAAAGTGCCATAAATATTCCATGTCAGGGGATTATTAACTAAACAGCAAAATAATCTGTCTCTCCAGAGGGTAAAGAAGCAGGCTGCGAGAGACCTCACACCCAGTGACTTGGCCAGCCCTCCCCAGCGCGGCGACCCGGCCAGTGTTTTGTGTTTACCCGGGGAGTGATTACTTGACGCAGGATCCCGGGAGATTTGTAATAAAGTTCTAATGATTAAAGTGTTGGTCACATTCAATATAACCAGTCTCTGCCAAAATTCACCGGCTCTGGCCCAGGAAAAGAGAATTTCCATTATTTTGGTCACGCTCCTCACTGTGACACCTCCCTCATCTCTCTCCTGTGATACTCGCTACTCATGGTGCCAGTCTGTGACACGCAGACCATGCGGTATGCACACGGCCCCTGCGGCCCTCACCTGGTACCGGCATGGCAGTTATATCTCTAGGTATTCTATTACTGGAGCAGCAGTCACCGCGTTCTGTGTTAATTACTTTTAACCACCCCGGCCAGAGGTTATTATGGGATTACACAGGAGGTTGCGATGAGGTTGCCCCCATTTGTTGTTAAACTCATGTTGTTTCACAGTAAAGTCGCTGTTTAGTAAAGGGGACGCCGACAGCTGATTATCGGGAAAATCCTCTGATCATCTGTTTATAATTTTACTGAAAGTTAAACACGGTGACGCAGCACCGAATACATTAAATAATAAATTAAAACCCAAGAATACGATAACACCCGCAAATAAAATAAAACCGCAAATACGATAACACCCGCAAATATTATTATTATTATTCTTTATTTATAAAGCGCCAGCATATTCCGCAGCGCTGTACAATAAGCACAGTACAGACAGGGTTACAATACATTGAACAACATTTGACAAACAGTACAGGAGGAGATGAGGGCCCTATTCCCGTAGGAACTCACAATCTAGGAGGGTTGGGGTTGGAAACAGGAGGAGAGGACTGTAAGGTGAGAGTGATTGATGGTTGCGTCAGTGAGTTGGGGGGTCGGCTTCCCTAAATAGGAATGTTTTCAGGGAGCGTTTGAAGGAAGAGAAGTTAGGGGAAAGTCTGACAGTACGAGGGAGAGCGTTCCAGAGAGTGGGGGCTGCGCGTGAGAAATCCTGCAGTCTATCATGGGAAGAGGTGATGCGGGGAGAAGCTAGGCGCAGGTCACTGTTTGACCTTAGGGAGCGGGCTGGGGTGTATTTGGGGATTAGTGAGGACAGGTAGTGGGGCGCTGAGTTAGTGAGGGTTTTGTAGGTAAGGATAAGGATTTTGAACTTAATTCTGCAGTGGATGGGGAGCCAGTGAAGGGACTCGCAGAGGTGAGCGGCAGAGACAGAGCGGCGGGTGAGGTGAATTAGCCTGGCGGAGGCGTTCAGGATGGATTGTAGGGGGAGAGGCGGGACAGAGGGAGGCCAGATAAGAGATTATTGCAATAGTCGAGTCGGGAGATTACCAGGGCGTGTATGAGTTGTTTTGTGGTGACAGCGGTAAGAAATGGCCGAATTCTGGAAATATTACGCAGTTGGTATCGGCAGGAGGAGGAAAGAGACTTGATGTGGGGGATGAAGGAAAGAGCAGAGTCAAGTGTAACTCCAAGACAGCGAACTTGGTTTGATGGGGAGATGGTGATACCCTCCACCGTGATAGAGAAGTCAGGAGGTGGGGAGGCATTGAGGGAGGAATAAGTAGGAGTTCAGTCTTTGACATGTTGATATTTAGGTGGTGGGAGGCCATCCAGGAGGAGATGCCAGATAAACAGTCACTGACTTTTGAAAGGACAGGGGGAGAGAGATCAGGGGTAGAGAGGTAGATCTGAGTGTCATCAGCGTAGAGGTGGTAATTAAAGCCAAAGCTGTTGATGATTTTGCCCAGGGAGGAGGTGTAGATGGAAAAGAGCAGAGGACCAAGGACAGAGCCTTGAGGTACACCAACAGATAGAGGCAATGAAGAGGAGGAGTTACCAGCAAAGGACACAGAAGGACCTGTTGGATAAATAGGAGTCAACCCAAGCGAGTGCAGTGTCACCGAGACCCAGAGAGTTGAGGGTCTGTAGAAGGACGGGGTGGTCAACAGTGTCAAAAGCAGCCGAGAGGTCGAGCAGGATGAGAATAGAATAGTGGCCGTGTTTTTTAGCAGTTAGGAGGTCGTTGGTGACTTTGGTGAGGGCCATTAACCCCATCCACCCTCCCCCACACACATTAACCCCAGCCATCCCCATTAACCCCTCAAACACCCACATTAACCCCAACCACCCCTTCACCCCCATTAAACCCAGCCACCCACCTCCACAGGGAGTGACATTTTTGGCGGTTTTCGGGCATTTTGCCACATCCTGTAAATCTTGAGTTAGATTATGATTGTTTTACAAGAAATAACTTAAAGCAAAAAGCCCAGAAACCCCAAACCTCTCGCTTTACGGCACAGGACGTAAATATGGCCGAGGTAGTGATGATATGAGGGGGGGGGGGGGTGCTGCCACCTGGTGGGGCGTTTTATTATTACAGGCTTAAAGTGACTGAGTGTGGGCGCTGCCCCCCCCCTTGCTGGGTTACTGGAGGATGGGGTGCCGGCCCGGGTTACTGGGTTACTGGAGGATGGGGTATTGGGATATAGAGGTATTGAGATTTATTGGGGTGTTGTGATATTCTTTTAATGGGGTGTGGTGATTATCCTTTATTGGGGTGTGGTGATATTCCTTTATTGGGGTGTTGTGATATTCCTCTATTGGGGTGTTGAGATCTTCTTTTATTGGGGTGTTGAGATATTCCTTTATTGGGGTGTTGAGATATTCCTCTATTGGGGTGTTGTGATATTCTTTTATTGGGGTGTTGTGATATTCCTTTATTGGGGTGTTGAGATCTTCTTTTATTGGGGTGTTGAGATATTCCTTTATTGGGGTGTTGAGATATTCCTCTATTGGGGTGTTGTGATATTCTTTTATTGGGTTGTTGTGATATTCTTTTATTGGGTGTTGAGATATTCCTTTATTGGGGCGTTGTGATATTCTTTTATTGGGTGTTGTGATATTCTTTTATTGGGTGTTGTGATATTCCTTTATTGGGTGTTGAGATATTCCTTTATTGGAGTGTTGAGATATTCCTTTATTGGGGTGTTGAGATATTCCTTTATTGGGGCGTTGTGATATTCTTTTATTGGGGTGTTGAGATATTCCTTTATTGGGGTGTTGAGATTTTCCTTTATTGGGGTGTTGAGATATTCCTCTATTGGGGTGTTGTGATATTCTTTTATTGGGTTGTTGTGATATTCTTTTTTATTGGGTTGTTGTGATATTCTTTTATTGGGGTGTTGAGATATTCCTTTATTGGGGTGTTGAGATATTCCTCTATTGGGGTTTTGGTGTTGGGATATCATATCCGGGGTATTTAGGTGTTGGGTTGTTGGCATGCCGTGACATTCGTGCAGACACTTGCTCCTTCCTGTCTTCCTCTCCATTCCTGCAGCTCTTGTTGGCCGGTGTTGGCCGGTGTTAGGAGAGGAGGATGTCCTCATGTCGTCACATCAAGGAAACATCCCGGTTCTTGATTAGTAAACCTGTGACCTTGTCCTTTCATTGTGTGCCCGGCAGACGCTGTCCCCCCGCGAGCTCTGGCACATTGTGCATCAATGTTATGGCACTGAGCTTGGACTGACCAGCGAGGACGAGGACTATGTGTCTTCACGAGACCTGCTGAACGGACTGGGGTGAGTGTGACTCAATACCATCCTCAACGCCCTCATTAACCCTCGTCACCCCAGAGCATAAATCTCCCATGAATTTCCAGTTCCTGAGCAGGTCACTCGGACGTGCGTTAATAATGATGCCAATGGGGTAAATTGCATAAAACGCCACCTTTTTTATTGTAAACGTATGCAGTGATTGTGCGAGTCGAGGCGGTGATAGGGCGAGTCGAGGCGGTGATAGGGCGAGTCGGCGCGGTGGAAGGGCGAGTCGGGGCGGTGATAGGGCGAGTCGGGGCGGTGGTAGGGCGAGTCGAGGCGGTGATAGGGCGAGTCGGGGCGGTGGTAGGGCGAGTCGGGGCGGTGGAAGGGCGAGTCGGGGCGGTGAAAGGGCGAGTCGGGGCGGTGGAAGGGTGAGTCGGGGCAGTGGTAGTGCGAGTCGGGGCGGTGGTAGGGCGGGGCGGTGGTAGTGCGGGCGGTGGTAGTGCGTGTCGGGGCGGTGATAGTGCGAGTCGGGGCAGTGGTAAGGCGAGTCGGTGATAGGGCGAGTCGGGCGGCGGTAGGGCGAGTTGGGGCGGTGGTAGGGCGAGTCGGGGCGGTGATAGGGCGAGTCGGGGCGGTGGAAGGGCGAGTCGGGGCGGTGGAAGGGCGAGTCGGGGCGGTGGAAGGGCGAGTCGGGGCAGTGGCAGTGCAAGTTGGGGCGGTGGTAGGGCGGGGCGGTGGTAGTGCGTGTCGGGGCGGTGATAGTGCGAGTCGGGGCAGTGGTAAGGCGAGTCGGTGATAGGGCGAGTCGGGGCGGTGATAGGGCGAGTCGGGCGGCGGTAGGGCGAGTCGGGGTGGTGATAATGCGAGCCGGTGATAGTGCGGGGCGGTGGTAGTGCGAGTCGGGGCGGTGGTAGGGCGAGTCGGGGTGGTGGTAGTGCGAGTCGGGGCGGTGGTAGTGCGAGTCGGGGCGGTGCGAGTTGGGGCGGTGGTAGGGCGAGTTGGGGCGGTGGTAGGGTGAGTCGGGGCAGTGGTAGGGTGAGTCGGGGCGGTGGTAGGGTGAGTCGGGGCGGTGGTAGGGCGGTGGTAATGCGAGTCAGGGCGGTGGTAGTGCGAGTCGGGGCGGTGGTAGTGCGAGTCGGGGCGGTGGTAGGGCGAGCCGGGGCGGTGGTAGGGCGAGCCAGGACGGTGGTAGGGCGAGTCGGGGCGGTGGTAGTGCGGGGCGGTGGTAGGGCGAGTCGGGGCAGTGCGAGTCGGGGCGGTGGTAGGGCGAGTCGGGGCAGTGCGAGTCGGGGCGGTGGTAGGGCGAGTCGGGGCGGTGGTAGGGCGAGTCGGTGGTAGGACAGTGGTAGTGCAAGTCAGGGCGGTGGTAATGTGAGTCGGGGCGGTGGTAGTGCGAGTCGGGGCGGTGGTAGTGCGAGTCGGGGCGGTGGTAGTGCGAGTCGGGGCGGTGATAGGGCGAGCCGGGGCGGTGATAGGGCGAGCCAGGACGGTGGTAGGGTGAGTCGGGGCGGTGGTAGTGCGTGGCGGTGATAGGTCGAGGCGGGGCGGTGATAGGGCGAGTTGGGGCGGTGGTAGTGCGAGGCAGTGACGGGGCGGTGGTAGGGCAAGTCGGGGCGGTGGTAGTGCGAGGCGGTGGTAGGGCGAGTCGGGCGGTGGTAGGGCGAGCAGGGGCGGTGCTTTGGCGAGTTGGGCAGTGATAGGACGAGCCGGGCCTGTGCACATTCTTCTGCTGAATCCCTTGTGCTTCCTTTCTGCAGGGCAGTGATGGGGCGAGCTGGGATGGTGCTGGGGCGAGCCGGGCCTGTGCACACTCTTTTGCTGAATCCCTTGTGCTTGCTTTCTGCAGGGCGGTGATGGGGCGGTGCTGGGGCGAGCCAGGACGATTCTGGGGCGAGCCGGGGCAGTGCTTGGGCGAGCCGGGGCGGTGATTGCACGAGTCGGGCTTGTGCTGAATCACTTGTGCTTCCTTTTTTGCAGGGTGAGTGAGGAGTTCCCCGAGTGCCCAGATCTGAGCGACGCTTCATCCCGGTCTGAACCCAAACTCGGAACAAGCCCCCCTCTGCCGGCCACAGACTCCTTCACCTCCCTCGCCAGCTGCGACAGCATGGTAACGGCAAGACGGCTCCGCCACATTGTGTTTATGACAACGCTAGACATGCTGGTGAAAGGCTGGCGTGACTGGTGGCCCCCGCCCTGCCCACGCTCCCCTCCTCCTGGGTACAAAGTAAGCTCATGGGCTCCCAGTCTTGGAATCCAGGGAGGAGCACAGTCCACATCTTGCTCAATACCCACACTGCATTGCCCCATTGTTATGGTCCCGGCCCTGTTTGTGTCACACCTGCTGGTCAGTGTTGCGTGATTTAAAGTCTGTATCTCACGGAGATCCTGGTAATTTGGTTTTCAGTGTCCAAAGGGTTGGTTGACCTTTTTTTGGTGGAGTTTCTTGTGTTCTCGTTGGCCCAGGGTGTGGTCATTATCCATCTTGTGTGTCCTGGTGTTGGAGTCTGCGATGTGGCCATGGAGTGGTCGGGATTAATGTCAGTTTCTTGCAGCCTGCAGAAGACCTCACCGGGCAGTCGGACGCCCAGTCGGACTCCCAGCTGGATGGCTCCTCCAGCCAGACGGTGACTCCTCTCTCGGAGATGACCGGCACAGGGTTACTGGACTCTCTGCCGGCTTTGGATGTCCTGCCCAGCGAGGACCTGCCAACCGATCCCAGCAACAACTCAACCCCAAGCTCAACTCAAGATGAGGGTGAGTGTGAATGTCCTCATGCCCCGGCCTCACCCAGAGCTTCGTTTACTGCGTCTCCACTACCCCGAAAACCCCCCCACTCCAAGCCGCCTTCTGGATGAAGGTCGATGTGCTCCCCGTCAGGTCTGTCTCCCTTAGGGAGTGTTTCGTGCGGCTTTCCCGTCCGATCCGCTGCTTCAGCTCCGTCCGTTCCGCTGCTTCAGCTCCGTCCGTTCCGCTGCTTCAGCTCCGTCCGTTCCGCTGCTTCAGCTCCGTCCGATCCGCTGCTTCAGCTCCTGCTTCGATCCTCAGTTTTTGTTTTGGGGGGCAGGGAGGAGACGCCCCTCGATCCTCATGGTTTAATCCATTGGTTCTTCTCTTTCAGACGGTAGCTGCTTGGCTAAGGACGTCGTCTCATCGGACCTGCCGGGCCGGCTTCTCATTAACACCGTGTATCACATCAGTGCCGAGCGGCTGCAGCACGCGCTGACCTCTGACACGCAGTTCATGAGCGAGTTCATGGACGTGCGCAAATTCACAGGTCAGACGCCTCCCGCAGACCATGTCGCGCGCCTTGTGCCCAAAACCAGACCCTCCTCCCTTCAGTCACCCTCTGGGGGGGGCATCTCACTCAGGACCACCTGATTACACCCCCCGGAGTGGGCAGACGCGGTGCCCGGGGTGGGCAGACGCGGTGTCTGGCTGTCTCTGACCTCCTGTCTCTGCTTGGTCTCTGTGCAGATGTGGTGGTTAGCGCCTGGGCGCGAGACAGCAGCGGCAAACAGTCTCGGGTCATCAACTACACCATCCCCATCAACAACCCGCTGGGTCCAAAATCTGCCCCTGCTGTGGAGACCCAGGTAAGAGCAACATATTCAGAGCTTCTGATTGACTCCATATGGAGTGTCTGACCCGTGGCGCGTGGGTTCAGTTCTCCGGGCGCGCGGGTTCAGTTCTCCGGATGCGCGGGTTCAGTTCTCCGGGCGCGCGGGTTCAGTTCTCCGGACGCGCGGGCTCAGCTCTCCGGACGCGCGGGCTCAGCTCTCTGGGCGCGCGGGTTCAGTTCTCCGGACGCGCGGGCTCAGCTCTCCGGACGCGCGGGCTCAGCTCTCCGGACGCGCGGGCTCAGCTCTCCGGACGCGCGGGCTCAGCTCTCCGGGCGCGCGGGTTCAGTGCTCCGGGCGCGCGGGTTCAGTGCTCCGGGCGCGCGGGTTCAGTGCTCCAGATGCGCGGGTTCAGTGCTCCACGTTGCCTCCAGGCTTCTTCCTGCGCTCGATTAGCTTTATGTTCTCTCTGATCGTGTGCCGTTTCTCCGCGCAGATGATGTACGCGCTGAAGGGCTCGGGCTGCGTTCTCGATGCCCAGGTGATAACTCAGGGCATTCCGTACCAGGATTACTTCTACACCGCCCACCGGTACTGCATAACCAGCGTCTCCAAGAACAAGGCCCGGCTCAGGTACCGGCTTCACCGCGTCTCCATCTGATTGATCCATCTGTTCATGCCCAGTCACTGCGACGTGTGCCCGCTCAGACCCACTGCACCGCACACCCATTCAACCCCACTGCACCGCATGCCGCTCGAAACACACTGCACCCGCTCAGAACCCACTGCACCGCGCGCCTGCTAGAAACACACTGCACTGCACGCCCGCCCAAAACACACTGCTCCTGCTCGAAACCACTGCACCGCGCGCCTGCTCGAACCCACTGCACCGCGCACCTGCTCGAACCCACTGCACCGCGAGCCTGCTCGAACTCACTGCACCGCGCGCCTGCTCGAACCCCCACTGCACCGCGCGCCTGCTCGAACCCCACTGCACCGCGCGCCTGCTCGAACCCCCACTGCACCGCGCGCCTGCTCGAACCCCACTGCACCGCGCGCCTGCTCGAACCCCACTGCACCGCGCGCCTGCTCGAACCCCCACTGCACCGCGCGCCTGCTCGAACCCCACTGCACCGCGCGCCTGCTCGAACCCCACTGTGCCCGCTTGGACCCACTGCATCGCCTGTCTCAGGATTCCCCTTTTTATTGTACCCCGTTTCTCTCCCCCCGGTGTTCTGGATTGTTCCCCATGCCACGGTCTCCGCTGCTCCCTCTCTGCGCCCTCCCTCGCTCCTGTCCTCGCTCCTGCAGGGTGTCCTCGGAGATCTGTTACCGGAAGCAGCCATGGAGCCTGGTGCGAAGCATTATCGAGAAGAACTCGTGGAACGGATGGAGGAGCATTTTTCTCAGCTGGGTGCGTTCCCGTCCAGAGGCAGATTCTGGGGGCGGGGGGGGGGGGCATTCAGTGAATTTCAGGGTTTGGGTAGTGGGGGGGGACATTCAGTGAATTTCAGGGTTTGGTAGTGGAGGGGGGGCATTCAGTGAATTTCAGGGTTTGGTAGTGGGGGGGGCATTTACAGAATTTCAGGTTTTGGTAGTGGGGGGGGCATTCAGTGAATTTCAGGGTTTGGGTAGTGGGGGGGGCATTCAGTGAATTTCAGGGTTTGGGTAGTGGGGGGGGCATTCATGAATTCAGGTTTGGGTAGTGGTGGGGGGGACGCTGCTCTGATCTTTAAACCAGACCCCATGTAAAAATGAGGATAATCTGTGCCACTGGCGCCACCTGGTGGTTGATGGTAAATAAACAACCTCAATACAATCAAGTACAATGCAAGTAAAATGGTGCAAATAGGATAAAACGAAGTAATGTGACGGTTACAATCTAAAGGACAAGTCTTATTCCTGTATATTCCAGGTCGTGAAAGTCTTAATAATCAGTGCAGCGAAGAATAAAAAATAAAAGTCATACAGTATCTGGTGTTAGTGGAGTCAGCTGCCTCTCCCGGCTGCTTGGTGGTATATCCTTTTCCACCTTGTAAGTCAGTATAAAGAAAGATGTGTTGGAGCTGGAGCTTCTTGTCCTGTTAGTGGTTCCTCCTGCTGCACCCCGTGGCTCAGACGTGTGGTTTCCTTACAGGGTTACCATCCTCCGTGTCCCTCAAAATATGAAATGACTCACGTAGAGCAATATTGTATAAAATGGAGTGTAAACAAAGGAGAAGAATGTCGTACTCACATTTACTGGTGTCTTATCGATCAGACACATAGGGCAGTATTACATAGTTGGTGCTAACTTAACCAGAGCTGTTGTAAATTGAAAACCTCCATAGGCTATAATGGCTCTGGGAAGTTTACAACAGCTCTGGTTAAGTTAGCACCAACTATGTAATATGAACCATAGATTTATAGGCAGCCGGTGACTTCAGAAGATGCACCGGATCACCTATCAGCCTCAGCCATCTCCTCGGTGAATATAAGAATCCAAGACCCGGAATAGGCGAAAAAAATGCGAATTTTATTACTAATAAAATATACAGTATAACAAAACGCGTTTCGCATAAAAAGCTTCCTCCGTTAGTAATACTGTAATATACGCACATGATCACAGGAAGCTTTTTATGCGAAACACGTTTTGTTATACTGTATATTTTATTAGTAATAAAATTCGCATTTTTTTCGCCTATTCCGGGTCCTGGATTCTTATATTTTCCGAGGAGATGGCTGAGGCTGATAGGTGATCCGGTGCATCTTCTGAAGTCACCGGCTGCCTATAAATCTGGTGTCTGATCGATAAGACACCAGTAAATGTGAGTACGACATTCCTCTCCTTTGTTTACACTCCATTTTATACAATATTGCTCTACGTGAGTCATTTCATATTTTGAGGGACACGGAGGATGGTAACCCTGTAAGGAAACCACACGTCTGAGCCACGGGGTGCAGCAGGAGGAACCACTAACAGGACAAGAAGCTCCAGCTCCAACACATCTTTCTTTTAAACCAGACCCCACCCCCCCCCGGCCAGGCTGTCGCCACAAAGTCGTTTCGTACCTGCCTGTTTACAACTCAGCTCCCACAATGCCGAGCGGCGGAATGATATGAATCCAGCCTGGGAATTCAATCGCCTAGATCACTCGGGTCACTGGGTATAGATCGCTCGGGTCACTGGGTATAGATCACTCGGGTCACTGGGTATAGATCACTCGAGTCACTGGGTATAGATCGCTCGGGTCACTGGGTATAGATCACTCGGGTCACTGGGTATAGATCACTCGGGTCACTGGGTATAGATCACTCGGGTCACTGGGTATAGATCGCTCGGGTCACTGGGTATAGATCGCTCGGGTCACTGGGTATAGGTCGCTCGGGTCACTGGGTATAGGTCACTCGGGTCACTGGGTATAGATCACTCGGGTCACTGGGTATAGGTCGCTCGGGTCACTGGGTATAGATCGCTCGGGTCACTGGGTATAGGTCGCTCGGCTCACTGGGTATAGGTCGCTCGGGTCACTGGGTATAGGTCGCTCGGGTCACTGGGTATAGATCGCTCGGGTCACTGGGTATAGATCGCTCGGGTCACTGGGTATAGATCACTCGGCTCCCTGGGTATAGATCACTCGGGTCACTGGGTATAGATCGCTCGGGTCACTGGGTATAGATCGCTCGGGTCACTGGGTATAGATCGCTCGGGTCACTGGGTATAGATCACTCGGGTCACTGGGTATAGATCACTCAGGTCACTGGGTATAGATCGCTCGGGTCACTGGGTATAGATCGCTCGGGTCACTGGGTATAGGTCGCTCGGGTCACTGGGTATAGATCGCTCGGGTCACTGGGTATAGGTCGCTCGGGTCACTGGGTATAGGTCGCTCGGGTCACTGGGTATAGATCGCTCGGGTCACTGGGTATAGGTCACTCGGGTCACAGAACGCTCGGGTCACTGGGTATAGATCGCTCGGGTCACTGGGTATAGATCGCTCGGGTCACTGGGTATAGATCGCTCGGGTCACTGGGTATAGATCGCTCGGGTCACTGGGTATAGGTCGCTCGGGTCACTGGGTATAGTCGCTCGGGTCACTGGTATAGGTCACTCGGGTCACAGAACGCTCGGGTCACTGGGTATAGATCACTCGGCTCCCTGGGTATAGATCACTCGGGTCACTGGGTATAGATCGCTCGGGTCACTGGGTATAGATCGCTCGGGTCACTGGGTATAGATCGCTCGGGTCACTGGGTATAGGTCGCTCGGGTCACTGGGTATAGATCGCTCGGGTCACTGGGTATAGATCACTCGGCTCACTGGGTATAGATCACTCGGGTCACTGGGTATAGATCGCTCGGGTCACTGGGTATAGATCGCTCGGGTCACTGGGTATAGATCGCTCGGCTCACTGGGCACAGAACGCTCGGGTCACTGGGTATAGGTCGCTCGGGTCACTGGGTATAGATCACTCGGTGTCATGCACAGAACGCTCGGGTCACTGGATATAGATCGCTCGGGTCACTGGGTATAGATCACTCGGGTCACTGGGTATAGATCACTCGGGTCACTGGGTATAGGTCGCTCGGGTCACTGGGTATAGATCACTCGGGTCACTGGGTATAGATCGCTCGGGTCACTGGGTATAGGTCACTCGGGTCACAGGAACGCATCGGGACTGGGTATAGATCGCTCGGTCACTGGTATAGATCACTCGGCTCACTGGGTATAGATCGCTCGGGTCACTGGGTATAGATCGCTCGGGTCACTGGTATAGATCGCTCGGGTCACAGAACGCTCGGGTCACTGGGTATAGATCGCTCGGGTCACTGGTATAGATCGCTCGGGCACTGGGTATAGATCACTCAGGTCACTGGGTATAGATCGCTGGGTCACTGGGTATAGATCGCATCGGGTCACTGGGTATAGATCACTCAGGTCACTGGTTATAGATCGCTCGGGTCACTGGGTATAGATCGCTCGGGTCACTGGTATAGATCGCTCGGGTCACTGGGTATAGATCGCTCGGGTCACTGGTATAGATCGCTCGGTCACTGGGTATAGATCGCTCGGGTCACTGGATATAGATCGCTCGGGTCACTGGGTATAGGTCGCTCGGGTCACTGGGTATAGATCACTCGGCTCACTGGGTATAGATCCTCGGGTCACTGGGTATAGTCGCCTCGGTGTCACTGGGTATAGATCACTCGGGTCACTGGGTATAGATCGCTCGGGTCATCTGGCTCGGTCACTCGGTACAGACGCTCGGGTCACTGGATAGATCGCTCGGGTCACTGGTTATTAGATCACTCGGCTCACTGGGTATAGATCGCTCGGGTCACTGGTATAGATCGCTCGGGTCACTGGGTATAGTCACTCGGTCACAGAACGCTCGGGTCACTGGGTATAGATCGCTCGGGTCACTGGGTATAGATCGCTCGGGTCCACTGGGTATAGATCGCTCGGTCACTGGGTATAGATCGCTCGGGTCACTGGGTATAGGTCGCTCGGTCACTGGGTATAGATCACTCGGCTCACTGGGTATAAGATCACTCGGTCACTGGTTAAGATCGCTCGGGTCACTGGGTATAGATCGCTCGGGTCACTGGGTATAGATCGCTCGGGTCACTGGGTATAGATCGCTCGGGTCACTGGGTATAGGTCGCTCGGGTCACTGGGTATAGATCACTCGGGTCACTGGGTATAGATCGCTCGGGTCACTGTTATAGATCGCTCGGCGTCACTGGGTATAGATCGCTCGGCACTGGGTATAGGTCGCTCGGTCACTGGGTATAGATCGCTCGGGTCACTGGGTATAGATCGCTCGGGTCACTGGGTATAGGTCGCTCGGATCACTGGGTATAGGTCGCTCGGGTCACTGGGTATAGATCGCTCGGGTCACTGGGTATAGATCGCTCGGGTCACTGGGTATAGGTCGCTCGGGTCACTGGGTATAGATCGCTCGGGTCACTGGGTATAGATCGCTCGGGTCACTGGGTATAGGTCACTCGGGTCACAGGGCACAGAACGCTCGGGTCACGGGGCACAGTCAGGGTCCTGCACGCCCGGCGTCTCACTGTAACATCTCTCTCCTCCCGCTCCGTGTGCCCGTTGCAGCCGACGCGTTGGTGAGGCTGGAACAATGCTGTGTTGAAGAGCTTGGCGGCAGAGAGAAGCCGGCGCTGCGGCGCAGGAAACGAACACTGAGCTGGAAGAGTCATCACCCTGACCCTCTGGGCATGACGGCCCCCCCCCTGGAGACAGAGCGGGGGGCCCGGAGCACTAGGACCTCAGGTACGAGGATCTGCGGGGGGAGGCTTTCTGTTTGCAGGCAGTATACATAGACCCCGTGCTGTATACATAGACCCCGTGCCCGTATACACAGACCCCGTGCCGTATACATAGAACCCGTGCTGTATACATAGACCCCGTGCTGTATACATAGACCCGGTGCCGTATACACAGACCCCGTGCCGTATACACAGACCCCGTGCAGTATACACAGACCCCGTGCAGTATACACAGACCCCATGCAGTATACACAGACCCCGTGCAGTATACAGTGGCAAGAAAAAGTATGTGAACCCTTTGGGATTAGGTGGAGTTTTGCATGAATTAGTCATAAATGTCTCTGATCTTCATCTAAGTCACAACAAATCTGAAAACACACAGTCTGCTTAAAATAATACAACACAAACATTATATGTTTTCATGTGTTTAATTGAACAGAACATGTAAACATTCACAGTGCAGGGTGGAAAAAGTATGTGAACCCCTAGCCTAATGACTTCTCCAAGAGCTAATTGGAGCCAGGAGTGAGCCAACCTTGAGTCCAATCAGTGTGATATTATTGGATGTGTTTTGCTGAAAGCTGTCCTGCCCTTTAAAAACACACACCAGTTTTGGGTTTACTGGTTTCAAGAAGCACTGCCTGATGTGAACCATGCCTCGCAGAAAAGAGCTCTCAGAAGACCTACGATCAAGAATTGTTGACTTGCATGAAGCTGAAAGTATCTCCAAAAGCCTTGATGTTCATGTGTCTACGGTAAGACAGACTGTCTACAAATGGAGAAAGTTCAGCACTGTTGCTACTCTCCCTAGGCGTGGTCGTCCTGTAAAGATGACTGCAAGAGCGCAGCGCAAAATGCTTAATGAGGTAAAGAAGAATCCTCTAGTGTCAGCTAAAGACTTACAGAAATCTCTGGCACATGCTAACATTTTTGTTGACACATCTACAATAAGGAAAACATTAAACAAGAATGGAGTACATGGGAGGACACCATGGAGGAAGCCATTGCTGTCCAAAAAGAATATTGCAGCACGTTTGAAGTTTGCAAAAGAGCACCTGGATGTTCCACAGCACTACTGGCAAAATATTCTGTGGACAGGTGAAACCAAAATTGAGTTGTTTGGAAAAAACACACAACACTATGTGTGGAGAAAAAAAGGCACAGCACACCAACATCAAAACCTCATCCCCACTGTAAAACATGGTGGAGGGAGCATCATGGTTTGGGGCTGCTTTGCTGCCTCAGGGCCTGGGCGGATTGTTGTCATTGATGGAAAAATGAATTCCAGAGTTTATCAAGACATTTTGCAGGAAAACGTAAAACCATCTGTCCGCCAACTGAAGCTCCGCAGAGGATGGGTGATGCAACAGGACAATGACCCAAAGCATACAAGTAATTCAACAAAAGAATGGCTTCAACAAAACAAAATACGCCTTCTGGAGTGGCCCAGTCAGAG
The DNA here is from genome assembly GCA_009667805.1 of Leptobrachium leishanense. Taxonomy (NCBI): domain Eukaryota; kingdom Metazoa; phylum Chordata; class Amphibia; order Anura; family Megophryidae; genus Leptobrachium; species Leptobrachium leishanense. The sequence continues at coordinate 88,339,089 of CM019073.1, forward strand.
TCCTGACCTCAACCCGATTGAAATGCTGTGGCCTGACCTTAAGAGAGCGATTCACACCAGACATCCCAAGAATATTGCTACATTGAAACAGTTTTGTGAAGAGGAGTGGTCCAAAATTACTCCAGATGGTTGTGCAGGTCTGATCTGCAACTACAGGAAACGTTTGGTTGAGGTTATTGCTGCCAAAGGAGGGTCAACCAGTTATTAAGTCCAAAGGTTCACATACTTTTTCCACCCTGCACGGTGAATGTTTACATGTTCTGTTCAATAAACACATGAAAACATAATGTTTGTGTTGTATTATTTTAAGCAGACTGTGTTTTTCAAATTGTTGTGACTTAGATGAAGATCAGAGACATTTTATAACCAATTCATGCAAAACTCCACGTAATCCCAAAGGGTTCACATACTTTTTCTTGCTGCTGTACACAGACCCCGTGCTTTGTTTTGCAGGCAGTATTTCCTCGCAGCTCTCCCACCTGTCTGACAGAGGCGCCACGCAGAGGATCCCCACCGCCCTGTACGTCATCAGTATCATGTGAGTACAACAAGGCACCCGACTCGGCCGTCCCAAGGAGCGGGCAGCGCCACGAATCGTCTGTGTGAGCCGAGTGCGCACCACGAATTGTCTGTGTGAGCCGAGTGCGCGCCACGAATTGTCTGTGTGAGCCGAGTGCGCGTCATGCAGCCTCAGAGCCGTCCACAGGTGCCGATCATGTTTCAGGCTGTTTTAATCTGCGCTTTGTGCTTGGTTTTATGTTGGTGGATGTCTTTGGTGACGCGATGCCTCGTGTAAGCCGCGCACTTTGTCTCCGCAGCCTGCTGGTCCTCGTGGTCCTGAACATGATGCTTTTCTATCGCCTTTGGTCGTTGGAGCACACGGCGCGCACATTCCAGACCTGGCAGAGTTACGCTGTGTCTCAAGGGTAAGACGTTGTGATATCACCCCCCCACTCACTGGGTGCGTCCTCCGCACGTGTGCATTTTATACGCGCAGGCGCTATGTCACTCCCTCCCTGCGGCATGCCGCGGTGATACACACGCTCACCAGGGATTCCAGTGTTTATAAGCCCTGACTAATCACCAAATACACCCCAGCCCGCTCCCTAAGGTCAAACAGTGACCTGCACCTAGCTTCTCCCCGCATCACCTCTTCCCATGATAGACTGCAAGATTTCTCACGCGCAGCCCCCACTCTCTGGAACGCTCTCCCTCGTACTGTCAGACTTTCCCCTAACTTCTCTTCCTTCAAACGCTCCCTTAAAACATTCCTATTTAGGGAAGCCGACCCCCCAACTCACTGACGCAACCATCAATCACTCTCACCTTACAGTCCTCTCCTCCTGTTTCCAACCCCAACCCTCCCAGATTGTGAGTTCCTACGGGAATAGGGCCCTCATCTCCTCCTGTACTGTTTGTCAAATGTTGTTCAATGTATTGTAACCTGTCTGTACTGTGCCTATTGTACAGCGCTGCGGAATATGCTGGCGCTTTATAAATAAAGAATAATAATAATAATCTCTCGCTTTGGAATGTAGGAGCGGGTTCAGGCACAGTGTTATCCTGGAGTCGAGTTAGGGGGTCCTCCAGCCTCCGTTCACTCTCTCTCCTTTATCCCCCCCCTCCCTCCCAGGAGATTCCCTCAATCCGCCGCAGACTGGGCAGAAATCCTGGAGCTGCAGAAACGTTTTCACAGCGCGGAGGTCCAGAAATGGAAGCAGACGTTACGGGCGTCCGTGCAGCTCCTGGACGAGGTTTGTACCATCTTCCTGTAGACGCGTGAGTGACGGAGCGTGGATTTATTTTCTTTTGGATCCCATGTTCCTCCCGGCTTGCTGACCCGGTGATGGGATCTGTACCAAGGTGTCCTCTTGGCCTCCTTTCCTGGAGATCTGGCTGAAGGAGCTGAAGGTCTCACTGGGTCCCTTGTAGCTTGCAAAGTGCATGAGAACATGATGTGGCATCTTCACCCCTTCCGTGGCTCTGGGGACCATTAGGAGACCTTCCTGCTCCTTCTCACTGATCTCCTTCACTACGGTGGAGTGTGGTGGCTTTGCCAGGCTGTGCTATGATCTGCTCAAAGCCGGAGCCAGGACCATCTCCTGAGCTCCTGCCTCTGCTCGAGGTGACACGAGGACACCAAGCCACGTCCTTGGTCATCATCTGGCTTTCTCTCTCTTTAGATGCGGCTGTCCCTGCAGAGGCTGCAACAAGGCGTCCTGATCAGCGACCCGACGCCGGACCCTCAGGAGGAGGATGCCCTGTCATGACCGAGACCCTCCCACCCGAAAAACCAACCCATGGGGACATTCCGTTAAAACACAGACATGGCCTCGGAGTAGCCACATCCCCTGGATCCCTGCAAGAAGCGGCCGCCGCCCCCGGTTAAAGCCCGGCCGCCCCCGGTTAAAGCCCGGCCGCCCCCAGGGCTCAGGCTGTGGACAATTACAGACGTCAGGGTTTGCTGCAGTGGACGTCGCCGCGAGAGGTTCCTGCGAGAGGGTCTTGAGCGCACACACTGGAAGAATGTGCTGGATCTGCAGACCCCCTCACGGGATTACAGACCCCCTCACGGGATTACAGACCCCCTCACGGGATTACAGACCCCCGCAGGACCCTGACACTGCATCTTATGAAAGGCCAAATATTGGGGTTGATTTGCGGGCCCGTGATGTGTGAGCGGCACCACACAGTCTCATGATACCCGCGGGGCCCCTGACCCAGCAACCAGAATCATGTAAGGGGGGGGGGTGACCTCATTTGCATTCTGGGTTCATGTCATAAGTAGAACGTGGAGCTCGGCGCATCTGGAACATCATCAGCTCCCGACGTAAGTCATGCTCTGCCTATACAGACCCCCGCCCGCTGGGGACCCCCAGATCCTGTTAAGTCTCTCGTTTACCATGTTTTGCCCCAAATCGAATCTGTTGGATGAGACGCCACCGTACGGTTAATGAAGCGGGGTCTGGGGATCAGATTTTGGGGTCGTCGTGGGTTTTCAGGCCCTTTCTTTAAGCCTCACTTCTGCTATTGGTTCCTCAGTCCCTCCGCTGCCCCGCCCCCGAGGAGCTCGCCGCTATTCGTAGAGAGCACTTATTTCTCATGTCGTCCGTCGCGTTGCTATTTTTTGCGGGCGGTTCAGTGCGCCCCATTTCGGGCAGGTTTTCGGGGGTTAATTTATTATTTGTCGGACTCGCTGTATTCAGATTCTTATTATTTTATTGTTATTAGTTTGTCTTGGCATTTCAGAGGTTAATCTTTTATCTGCTGGGCGCACAGGTTTAACCCGGCATTCCTGCCCTCTCAGCCTCGGGCGGCTGCGGATGATGGGCTTCGTAGTCCGCTGTGAGTTGCTTTTTAGGTAATTTATTGACTTTAGGTGTAAATCGCATTTAATTTATTGAAGTGATCACAGAGTATTAATCTGGCGGCTCCGGCCAGCGTGGCACTGCCAGCGTGGCACTGCCAGGTCCTCCCACGTCATGCTGTGTTGTAATATAGTGCTAGACTGAGGGTCCGCAGACCCCCGGCGTGTCGGAATGGGCTGGCCCCATTGAGTTTAATGTGGTTGTTTTATACCCCGGGGGCTTTTTTGTGGCTCTGCACGTGGCGCCCGCGCTCCTGGTTGTGCGCGGGGCATATGGAGGGTGTTCGTCAGTGTGTGTGTGTGTGATTCAGACATTTCACATAAATCCTCTTTAGTTTTGGTGACGGGGCCCCGTTGTATACACGGCCGTAGCGTCCTCTGTACTCGCACTCGTCCCTGTCTGGTAACATTTGTCAGCTCGGGTGCAGTCTCTGATGTCATAGGAAAATGGCGGTGTGCCCCCTCATCACATCAGCGTCAAGACGTCGGACCCCCCTACCACCACCGTGTGTGCTTGGCCCGTTCACCCGGCACGGAGCTGCCAATCAGAGCCGTCGCATCAGCAGGCGCTCCGTTCATCTCAGCTGATGGATCAAACCGCTGCTAAGTGCTAAACCCACACGTCCCACACACCCCTGCTGGGCAGGACTTCTTGGGATGACTTCAGATTCCTCAGCACAGAATGAGAGGCTCCTGATTGGCTGAGCCACTTCCTGGTCTGGTCGCAGCTCCCTGCAGCGGCTGTGAAGTCTGGGCGTTCGCAGGATCTGTAGGAATACATTTTATTTTGGCTTTTTTGTTGCATTTTTTAAGGCTGGGGTCTGTCCCGCCCTGACCCGACCTTAGAAAATATTTCATCGTAGCAGCGGATTGGCTGCAATGTGCGCAAATCGCGTGTCTGCGTGTAGACGCGCGGCCCGTGTGCATCTCCTGCCGCTTGGCGTTGATAAAGGGAAATACAGTGTATACGGGCATGAGGCACCTCCAGTATTCTGTCCCCCCAGCTTCCTGAGGTCCTTATATACCGTACGTCAAGTCACATGAAGAAAACGCCCCCCCCCATTCATCACAATGATGGGAGCTCGGTTGAGAAGCTGACACTCCTTTTAGAGAGAGCTCGCCCTGCGGCTCCTCCACACACTGTATTGAGTTATTTTGCACATATCGATGTACTGTCACTTTAAAGTGTTACATAGGAATGAACGCAGAGGGTATTGTCTATGTGGGGGGGAGGGGTGGACTTTATTTTGGTCTCTCTGGCTCTGAATTGGTTAATATCATCCCATGTTCTGGGTCTCCTGAGATTGTAAGCGATGGATCCAGTGCGTGCGAGATGTTTAGAAAGCAGAGTGTGATGCGAGCGGCGCGGCGTCACATGGCTTCACGGTAGCATTCACGCCTCCCGCCATGTTGTATCATTTCATTGCCAGTGGTGATGGCTTGGAGGGGCTCGGTGTGCCGCGGGGTCCGCCTGTCACAGCCGGTGACGTCGCTTGGGTCTACAGATCCTAAAGGGGTCGTGGATGCCGCAGGGGTCAAAGGTCGTGAGATTCCATTACAGAAGCTGGCTTCTCTTTTATATAAACTGGTCACCAGCAGAGCGCGTCCCCTGCGGAAACACGAACCCCCGGGAGGGACGGCCAGCAGCATTCACTGCGAGACGCACACTGTCTGCAGAGGGATTTATTGAGACTTGAAGCGATTGTGTGAATGTGTATCTAATATTTATTAAAATCTTTGGAAAGCGTCTCCTGCGTCTCGTCTCATTCTGTCTCTGCGCCGTGACGGGAGGATCAGGCGACGCCGCCTTAAAATCCCCTAAACTGGAAAACAAGAGAATACATGCAACCCTGTCCACTGCCCGAACCGTCCAGCACTGCCCCAAAAAGCCGCTGCCCCACCCTCTCACGCCAGGACATGCACAGGGACGAGACAGAGCAATAAAGTTTTGTTTCTTTCTTTTCCAGTGAGGATGTAGGCGTTGCCATTCCATGTGCATGCTGAAGACCAGGAGTGAGCAATAAAGTTTGTTGACACCTCTCTTCTAGTGAGGGAGGAGGTGTGACCAGTCCCTGTCTAGAGTGACCTATGAATAAAGTTCTCCTTGTTGAATCTTGCCATGCAGGGAGTGGGCGTGGCCAGTCCTGGCTCAGGGATAGAGAGAGACTGGATGGAGTAATAAAGTTTTGTTTGTTGAAGATTGCTGTGCAGGGAGTGGGCGTGGCCAGTCCTGGCTCAGGGATAGAGAGAGACTGGATGGAGTAATAAAGTTTTGTTTGTTGAAGATTGCTGTGCAGGGAGTGGGCGTGGCCAGTCCTGGCTCAGGGATACGGCGGGATGGGATGGAGCGCGGTTGACACATACTCGCCCCGTTTCTTTATTCGGCGTCATCCAAGAATAGTAAAGTATTTCTCTGGCAGGAGATTAAAACCAGAAATCAGTGAAAAAAGGAGGAAACCGAGTCTGAGATCACAAAATGATCAGTTCCTGCCTGTGCGTTACTGAGAGGCCAGACGGGGTTTGAGATTTTTTTGGATGGCGGCGGCGCAGGATGAATAATGTGCCATTGTTGCTTTAAGGAGGGGGGGAGGTCTCTATGAAAGCGGATTCTCGGCACCTCATGATATGGAAACATCAAACCTGTCCGGTGTGAATGCCGTATGAGAAGACTCCCCCGCTCGCCACTAACAGCGGGTTTGTCCCAAATATTGCAGGTCTGAGCATATAAAACGCCGCAAGCGAAGAGCTGACGGTCACCCGTACCGCCGCGCAGGATGCTGGTGAATGTGCTCATAAAATATGGCGGCATTAATCCCTGCTCCAATCAGACGAGGAGGATTGAGGGACAAGCTCTCACACGGGGTCAGGAGGACGCGCTCTCACACGGGGGTCAGGAGGACGCGCTCTCACACGGGGTCAGGAGGACGCGCTCTCACACGGGGGTCAGGAGGACGCGCTCTCACACGGGGTCAGGAGGACGCGCTCTCACACGGGGTCAGGAGACGCGCTCTCACACGGGGTCAGGAGGACGCGCTCTCACACGGGGGTCAGGAGGACGCGCTCTCACACGGGGGTCAGGAGGACGCGCTCTCACACGGGGGTCAGGAGGACGCGCTCTCACACGGGGGTCAGGAGACGCGCTCTCACACGGGGGTCAGGAGGACGCGCTCTCTCACACGGGGTCAGGAGGACGCGCTCTCACACGGGTCAGGAGGACGCGCTCTCACACGGGGGTCAGGAGGACGCGCTCTCACACGGGGGTCAGGAGGACGCGCTCTCACACGGGGGTCAGGAGGACGCGCTCTCACACGGGGTCAGGAGGACGCGCTCTCACACGGGGTCAGGAGGACGCGCTCTCACACGGGGTCAGGAGGACGCGCTCTCACACGGGGGTCAGGAGGACGCGCTCTCACACGGGGTCAGGAGGACGCGCTCACACACGGGGTCAGGAGGACGAGCTCACACGGGGTCGGTAGGACGTGCTCTCACAGGGGGTCAGGAAGACGCGCTTGCACACGGGGTCAGGAGGACGCGCTCTCACACGGGGGTCAGGAGGACGAGCTCTCACACGGGGGTCAGGAGGACGCGCTCTCACACGGGGGTCAGTAGGACGCGCTCTCACACGGGGTCAGGAGGACGCGCCCACACACGGGGTCAGGAGGACGCGCTCTCACACGGGGGTCAGTAGGACGTGCTCTCACACGGGGTCAGGAGGACGCGCTCTCACACAGGGTCAGGAGGACGCTCTCACTCATGAAAGATGGCGGCAAATTTCCTGCAAACCATTATCTAAAGCAGTGGTTCCCAACCTGTGGTACGCGTAACCAATGGCGGACCTCGCCGCTGAGGCCGCACGGATTTCCGGATGGGAGGAGCAGGACAGAGGACCCCTGACTCCTCCTTGACTCAGCGCGTGTGTTTGAGGCCTGCGCATGTGACGTCACGTCACATGGTCTTCCTGTCGGGCTGCCGGATGAAGAGGAGAGAGCGATTTGGGGTAGGCCTTTGTGTGGAGTGCCCCCTCCACATTGTGCCTGGCAGTTCAGGGGGTACAGTGTGCAGGTCCCTGACACCCAGAGTGCCACGTGTCACAGGAGCCAGCATCCTGTCCGCCCAGGCATCTCTCCCTGCACCAAACCCATACATTACCTGTGCCACCCTGTGTGCCCTCACCAGCAGGTGCCAGCTTCCCACGTACCAGAGGGCGACTTAGCAGCTGCCAATGACTGTGGGAGACGGGCATCACTGGCCGCTGCTGTATACAGTATATATATAATCTCCTTTACCATGAGAGTTATACTGCTGTGGTGTTCTGTGATACAGTAATGATAGTACAGTATGTATGAGTGTGACTTTTATTGCTGTGGTGCAGTGTGTATGAGCATTTCAGAGCTCCAAAGCAATAAAATTCCTAGTAATGTGCACTGTAACACGCTCATACACACCGCACATTACTGTGAGTTTTATTGCTGTGGAGCTCTGTGATACGCTCATTCTCATACACCCTGCACATTACTGTGAGTTTTATTGCTGTTGTGCTCTGTGATACAGTAATGTGCAGTGTGTATGAGCGTATCACAGAGTTCCACAGCAATAAAACTCACGCTTATACACACTGCACATTACTGTGAGTTTTATTGCTGTGGAACTCTGTGATACGCTCATACACACTGCACATTACTGTATCACAGAGCTCCACAGCAATAAAACTCACAGTAATGTGCAGTGTGTATGAGTGTGAGTTTTATTGCTATGTAGCTCTGTGCTACGCTCATACACACTGCACATTACTGTGAGTTTTTTTTCATTTTCTCACCATTTTATTTATCGCATGCATACTAAGGAGTTGTTAAATACACTTATGTGATATATAAAGTGTGTATATATATATTAGGTAACGCCACTCACAACATCAAGGGATCATACCTTTGCACGTCGGCAATTGTGGTATATATGATCCAGTGCATGGTGTGTGATAAGGGCTGCTATATTGGTGAAACTAGCCTTAAACTAAGTCTCAGGATGAACCAGCACAGACACTCCATCAGGAACCACCAGGAAAACACATAGTGTACCCCAGTGGGACATCACTTCAATCTAGCAGGCCACTCCATCCAAAACCTCAGAATTAAAATCCCCATAGGCCATTTTAAAGGTCACCAGGAACGCAAAACATATGAAACCGGCTGGGTGGAGTAGAGGTAATGTCACCGCTCTGCATGGAGAGAGCCTGTGGAGTCATGGGCTTGATCCCAGTGAGCAACCTCTCCAGTAAGTGTCCTTGGCAAGACACCTAACGGTACATACTCGCCACCCAGGACATACTTGAAAACAAGAGAAATCTCAATGTATCCTTCCTGGTAAAATCCTTTCACAAAAAAAAAAAAATGAAAATGATCGCATATTTCAACAGTATAAAACAAGGACTTAATGTAGATTCGGGTTTTCTAACCCACTATAATAACGTCACATAATATTCATAATTCCTATTTTTCTGTGTCTTCCCCATACTCACTGTTTTGTGGTTTTTTTTTTCGTTCTGTCCTTTCACATTCCCTTTGAAGTGGACATGATTGCATCAATGTTGTCTTATTTGCCTGAGACAATTAAATGTTCCCTTTTTTTTTCTTTCCCCTCTGACCATGCCATTTGGCGAAGTACAACATCTAACACCCCCAACTGTGCGCCCTATGAATGTTTAATTCTACCATTCTGATCAGTAAGCTTCTATACCTGACGAAGGGAGGATCACTCTCGAAAGCTTGTACTTTAAATGTAATGTTAGTCCAATAAAAAAAAGGTTTCGCTACAGACTGCTATACTCGTGATTTATATACAGTTGCAAGAAAAAGTATGTGAACCCTTTGGGATACGTGGAGTTTTGCATGAATTGGTCATAAAATGTGCTTTGATCTTCATCTAAGTCACAACAATTTGAAAAACACAGTCTGCTTAAAATAATACAACACAAACATTATATGTTTTCATGTGTTTATTGAACATAACATGTAAACATTCACAGTGCAGGGTGGAAACAGTATGTGAACCTTTGGACTTTGGCAGCAATAACCTCAACCAAACGTTTCCTGTAGTTGCAGATCAGACCTGCACAACGATCTGGAGTAATTTTGGACCACTCCTCTTCACAAAACTGTTTCAGTGTAGCAATATTCTTGGGATGTCTGGTGTGAATCGCTCTCTTAGGCCGGGTGCACACTAGACTAGAGTAGATGTTTTTTTTAACGCACTAACGCGCGTTAAAAAAAAAAAACATCGTACCCGACGCTCGTCCACGCCCCCTTGCGTTATCTTCCATAGGAGGATAGCGGAGCACCCGTCGACGTGAATCCTAGCGTTCTAGAATGGCGATGCGCTAGGATTCGCGTCGACGGTGCTCCGCTATCCTCCTATGGAAGATAACGCAAGGGGGGGTAGACGAGTGTCGAGTACGAGGATTTTTTTTTTAACGCGCGTTAGTGCGTTAAAAAAAACGTCTAGTGTGCAGCCGGCCTTAAGGTCATGCCACAGCATTTCAATCGGGTTGAGGTCAGGACTCTGACTGGGCCACTCCAGAAGGCGTATTTTATTTTGTTGAAGCCATTCTTTTGTTGAATTACTTGTATGCTATGGGTCATTGTCCTGTTGCATCACACATCCTCTGCGGAGCTTCAGTTGGCTGACAGATGGTCTTACGTTTTCCTGCAAAATGTCTTGATTAAACTCTGGAATTCATTTTTCCACCAATGACAACAATCCGTCCAGGCCCTGAGACAGCAAAGCAGCCCCAAACCATGATGCTCCCTCCTCCATGTTTTACAGTGGTGATGAGGTTTTGATGTTGATGTGCTGTGCCTTTTTTTCTCCACACATAGTGTTGTGTGTTTTTTTCCAAACAACTCAATTTTGGTTTCGTCTGTCCACAGAATATTTGCCAGTAGTGCTGTGGAACATCCAGGTGCTCTTTTGCAAACTTCAAACGTGCTGCAATATTCTTTTTGGACAGCAATGGCTTCCTCCGTGGTGTCCTCCCA